>OZ014479.1:24608527-25208527 GCA_963965965.1 Trididemnum nubilum | reverse complement strand
GTTTTTCAGCTAATGTCAACTGAAGGAATCTTATGCCTTTTAAATAGGCAACAGTATTATTTAGTGCCATCTTAAAAACTCATATCTAAGCAAGTACACCTAATGACAAATATCCTGTAGCGTAAAATCATATGATAATGAACTACTACTATTGAAGGCAAAGGATAAGAGGCTATTCTTACAGTACTCTGGGCTTGCCAAAAGTTAAGTCACATGGATATTTTGTCACAAAGGCTTTAGATACTGGAACCCTGAAACATCAAACTAAACCTGAGTGTTTGAATGTTATACCAAACAGCCCAAAGGTGCACCAAACAACCATAGGTATCCCAAAGAGCCTGAAGGAATACTGAACAGCGCGAGGTATGCCGAACAGCCTCTGTGTGACGTGATCTCCATGTGACGTAACCTTTGGCAACCTACACTGGTACTCATGACTAGCCCTCAAATAAGAACAAATGACGGTGGCTATTCTTACACTACTATAAGAAGTACCGGTACATTATTATTAGTAGTAGGCCTTATAGAGGGAAAATCGATTATCGACATCTGTTGTTGGTAGCCCACTACCAGTAGGTGCACAGTGTATCGGCTACTGGTATACTGGTACAATTCCAGAACTGAAACATGGCAGTTTGGGCAAATGAAAGCATTAGTGTTGATTCTGATTATTGTAGGCTACTGTAACACCTGTTTAGTTAATTTACCAGCAGTAGCCCATTTTATTTGCAACTACTACACTAAATAGTGCAGTATATTTTACTGTTAATACTCTTGTTGAAAAAATTTTGATTTTGAATTTTCTCTCAATGCAATACTGAACTTTCATTTCTGGATTATTATGGTTTGCACACTAAATTCTGTGTTATGATGCCTGAACTTGTTCTTGGTGTACTGAATTGACTTTTGTTGTCGTTGCTGTTATTGTTACGGATTCATACCCTTCCCACCCTCCCTTCCAGTATTGATGGCCTACCAAACCACTCAGTTTGTTACGGGTATTGCATATCTGCATGTTAGCGGTAGCGCGATTGAACACAAAACATCTGACATGATTACCAGTAAATTACCATAATGCAATCACGACTCATAATACACTACCAGAACTCCTCAGCCAGTCAGCACACTAGCACAGGGCATGCTGGTACTATACCAGAGCCACATAAATAACGGAATAAATAACTGTAACTGCCAACTACGCCTACACGCTTTTTATGCAGCACAGAGTACGGTAGCCTAACATGTAAAAGTATACCGGTACTTCTGCTTGCAATACTACACGAATTGCCTAAGCTGCCCGATTCACTCATCCAGTGCCTTTAAACCAGTAGGTCTGATCTGAGTATGCTCCTTCAGTCAAATTAGCCAGTGTCAAATATCACTGTCACCTAGATTTGGTAGACCCATGGTCTAACACTGACAGTATGGTGCCGGTACTGAACCGGTATATACCATTAACTTGACTTATCAGCTTATATAACCCTTTGGTCTTTCTTGGTTTGAATTCTGCTTTTGTTTTAATGAAATTTTATGTTAATGCTTACAACTAAAATAAACAACTAACAGGCCTACAAGCCAGTACCAGTACCTTCGCTAAATTAGCATACAACCTCTTCTCTTCCCTAGCTCTGTTATTTGCCAACAGTATGTTTTGTTACATATATTGGCTAAGCTGCTATTGCCAGATGCACCTGTCCAAGTTCTCAAGGGCTGCTTCGGTGCTGCTTCGAAGCAGCACCAAGGCCCATCTACTGTAACTTTGCCATCTAGTCTTGTTGTTTCTTTCCAACGGTGAATCCCCACTTGAATGACGTTTTATTTCTTGTCAATTCTTTTTCTCAAGACACAACTTCTGGTTCAATTTTACAGCAGCACCAGCAGTGCTGCCATTTATATTATTAAAAAGTTAAAACAGTCAGTTGTTTGATCCGGTTTCAATTGCGGAAAATTGATAAAGTTTTTGTGATAAATTATTTAGTTTTAACCTAAATTGTGGTCCAACTTCAAACTGGTGGTGCTGCAGCACCACAGCACCAATAGACGAGCCGCCACTGTATAGAATCAATACCGGTACTTCGCCAGTGATTATGACCTGAAACAACACGTGAAAACATTTTTTCAAAAGACCAGCTGTTTTTGCTTTTTAGAGAAAAAAATTTTTAGGTCGTAGTCTATTACCCAACCAGGGGGAAGGGGCTAAGGGCGCTTCAGCCTCCTTTAGCCAAATTGTCTAGAAAATTTAACCCCAAAATGTCAGCGTTTAAACGTGTTTTGGGCTTGACCTTAAACATAAGAGGGGTGCTGAAGGAGCAAGGCAATTTAATTCATTCAATGACTTCTGAGTTTTAGCAATTTACTGTAGTTATTCATATGGCTTCAAGACGTGCGAAAAGTGATTGATATAGCATTAAAATTGATGTTTTTGCGGCAAAATCACAAAAATCACTCAGCGGCTGAAGGCCCTGTCCCCAAGGCCCCCTCGGTGATACACTTGAGTTGCATCGGTTTGTTCAGCACGGGGCCTAAATTAGCCAGTTTTGGTGCAAAAAAATTTCACTTTTGGTTCAAACTCCCTCCCTCTTACTAAAATCCTGGTTGCGCTTCTAGTCGTATTCACTGCTGCTGACAGATTTTTCAAGCGATTTTTGGGGCCGCATACTAAACGAGCCAAGAACCCTGCCGGCCTTATGCATCTCTTTTTTCATACATGAATGCAAAATTTTAAAAATAGCACATAATTTGGTGCCGCAAAATATCAGTTTTTATGTGGAAAAGTTCAGTCTATTTCAGTGCGATCCCCCACTTTCGGCCCCCTCACGTCGTTTGCTTTGGCGACGGCATGGGTGTTGACAATAGCAAAACTCGAGGCCTCGAATGTAAGTGAATTGGTTGCAATGTTTTGAGAATCTTTTCATTGTAATTGTAATTGAAATGGTAATTGAATTACAATTACTTGAACTTGAATAATTGTAATTGTAATTGAAAATTTTAAGTTGTAATTGTACATAAAGTAAGAACTAGTAATTTTTCCGACCCTGGTATCAACTTGTATATACCTATTAATTCAACCTGCTAAAACTGATTAATACATTTTGTTAGATATAATAATATTGACTTGGCTACTGCTTGGTTTGAAGACTACGGTCCATTCGCAGTTGTTGGCTGCCAAACCATCATTTGTTGTAGTTGTGAATGCAATACTGCCATTGCTCATCGTGCATTTTTGTGCTTGTTCGTAGTGCAAAAGAAATAAAATTCTGTTTTGTTCTGTTCAAGTGTGATAACGGTCGATAACCGTGATCACGGAGTCAAATTAGTTGACTTCCTATTATGTTTTCATCCCATCTTTTGTTAATATTTCGCGCCATATGTTACGGAAGATGGTGGAGCATTGTGAAGTTTCTTAATTGTACTGTGGGCATGTCGCTAATGTACGATGAAGGCGTATGGTTCTCAACCTTATGTCAAGGCGACCTAAACTTAATGAAAAAAATCAAATGAGTGAAATTTTGCGACTCATGTTTGCAGAATGTTTGGTAAAGTCCAAAAAAAAAAGAAAAAAAGGTCTTCAACTCAGAATGCCACAAATTTCCGCAGATAGATCAGACTCGTGTATCACAAAACTCTGCATATCGCTGGTTTTACGGTGAAAACCAAAAAAAAAGAAGATCTTCACTTCGGGAAGACACAAATTTTCGCGGGTTAGCTGAGTCATTTTATATTTAAAAAATTTCTGAAGTTCTTCTGGTCTTCCTGGCTCGCTTTGAAAAATCACTCGGGTGCTACTCAAAAGACTAACTTTATTGCTAACGTTTCGCTTGTTAAAATCAACTGGCTTCGTCAGAGCACTTCTATCAGGAGTTTGCTATCACTACTGAGAGCAATGCTTTGACGAAGCCAGTTGATTTTGACAAGCAAAACGTTAGCAATAAAGTTAGTCTTTTGAGTAGCACCTGAGTGATTTTTCAAAGCTAGCCTAGAAGACCAAAGGAACTTCAGAAATTTTTTATTTGAAATGCTAGGTGCACAACTACATTTCCTTTTTCATTATTGCTTTCTGCAATTATGAAAAATTATTGCTTACTGAGCGGCCAGTTGGTCGAGAGGTAACGCGTTCGTCTTTGGAGCGGGAGGTCTGAGGTTCAAATCTCGGGCCGGTCAAAACGGACACACTGTTGCCGACGGCTCGCCACCGCTGCGATATTTCTTGGAAAGGAGCTGTGCTGCCTGGGCGCAATGACGCGGAGATGGGCCCAGGCCACTCGTTACACGCTTCAACGTATTACGGCGAACAGAGGTGGGCAGCGCAAGTCATAAAAGTTGGCCGCGAGCGCACGCGCAACTACTCTAAAAATCTTGCGCTGCAAGCGTTTCACAAGCCCCAAAAAATAATTGCGCCGCAAGCGCAAGTGTGACGTTTTGAAAAGTGTAATTCTAATCGACTCACTGCTTCACCTCACTAGGTTACGGTTCGAAACAAATATTTAAAACAAATTATGCAAGCTACCAATTTAGTATAGGCTACAAAATTTCCGTAAAAAATACAAACATTTGAAAATGCGCATCGTCGGCGAAGAAGGTCTTTGTAGATGATGAAACAATACTCTCAACATCCGCACTTAAAGGAACCAGAGTGTTAAAAAAATTCTCTAACGAAGTTTTCAAGTGGAGGTAAACGAACAATTTCAGAAACACTGTTTTTTTTCTACTGGCTCGTCAAGAAAATCCTTTACAAGCTTCAATACATATTTTGTGTTTCTGTAGCAATTAGCATCACTCAGGGGCGTATTTAGGGGGGCGGGGCATGGTGCCATGGCCTCCCTCTGGGTCGCCAGGATAGTATAATTAGCATAGAATAGTACAGTACGTTGCTTTCGTAAGCTAAAAAGCTGCTGCTACGTAATTGCTATCCCCTCAGAGTGGCATCCCTGCCCCAACCCTAACTGTAATGCAAGGTTTTGAAGCAAAAAAAAGATAGCTTCATGTATTTACTTTCCAGTACCTGGTTACTGCGTGATACATTCACTACCCAACCGCGAATCAAGCCCAGGTGCGGAGGGTTGGTAACTGAGCATGCTAACCACTACACCACGCAGCTTGCAACAATGCAGTGACAAAATGTCGTATTTTGACCAAATGTATGAGAAAAAGGCAATGGCTCGCGCGTGAGCGTTTGCATGACTAGCTATTACTGGAAAAGAGTGTTGGAAAAAAAAAGAACAGGAGGATGTGGGGCACCACAAATAAAGTTTTCCTATATTTTTTGTCGAATTTTTGGTATTTTGTTTTTATGCGGTGAAGCGCGGGTGCAGTGCTGTTTTTGCAAATTTCTTTTGGTGCGGTGCAGTGTGCACCGGGCATCAGAGAAAAATTTTTCCAGAGAAAAAAAATTAAGTGAATCACTGACACTAACAGATAAATCAAAAAAGGTCTTTACTCAAATTTGGTCCTATTTTTTGACCAAAATTAGGTGAAGAGCAAAAAAAAAAAAAAGGTCTTCAGTCAAGTTTGGCCCTACTTTTTGCCCAAAAGTCAGAGACGGATGAAGGGCAAGGAAGCAAACAAACTCGGTCCAAAACTTGACGCGACAATTTCAACTCTTCCGGGCCCCCCTAGACCCGGCCCGGGTACGATGTTCCCCCTGAACCCCCCTCTCGTTGGCCCTGAGAGTGCGTACAGAACCTTGACGGTGCGGTGCGGGCACAGTGCAGTAAAAGTGTGCCCGCGACATCTGTAGTCGCAAGTGCCCACCTCTGACAGCGAGAATGATGAAAGATTTGATTTGATTATTGCTTACTGCTACTTCATTCTTTGCAAATTTGTACAAGATAGAACCAAGTGATCCTGAAGAATTTTCAGGCGACCCAACTTTGGGTCGCGATCCAATAATTAAGACTTAAGAACCATGGATGTAAGCTATGCTAGGCTACTCTGTACAGGATATCTTTAGTCAAGGCTGCAAACTCGATCGATTTTTTCGAGTTCAAATTCAGCAAAAATAGACCTATCAAGTTTTTCAAGTTCGAGTTCAGGCTGACATAATACCGGTGCTACCGTAAGTCTACTTTTCTACTTAACCCTTTGCGGTCAAAGGTCGATTATAGGTCGCCCAACCAAAAAAGATCGTTGCGGTCCAACGGCGACCATAGGACGCGTTCAATCAATCTGAAATGCTGCTATTTATTTAGGCCTATTTATTAAATACGACACTGTGGCACTGCCGCACTAGGCCAACATCCAAGGACACTAATAAGTAAAGAAGTAAGGAGTAGCCTACCTATTTGCAAAGGTACCGCTCAGAAACACACACACACGTAGTGACGATCGGTGAGGGGCATCAGGGTATTCTTTGAATACCCAAACAAAATCATCACATCTGTATTTATTCAAAGTAATATATCTTTTAAATAGTGTTTTATAATTTGGTTGTTTTTGTTTTTGTGGCTAGTTGGCCTCAAGCATATCGTATTCTGCGTAGCAATTGGTGAAACCTAGTGCCAGGCAGTCAATTATTTAAGTTTTCGGCACATTGGCGCTAAACGTTGGTATGCTGTCGGCTGTCGCTATAGGTTGACTGCTTTGGAAGGTATCAAAGCGAAGTTGTAAAACCCAAAACGGCGTAGCAAAGTGAAACCATGTAACGCCCCGCCTCTGTATCAACCAATCAAATTTGTTTAAGTGAAGATACGTCACGATTGACGTCATCCTGGGTTTTCAGATAGCGAGCGTGATTACCTTGCCTTCAGCTGCCTGCGCCTGTGGTTGCGCGATTGACCGTTACAGACCTGTCAATTAAATTAACTACCCTGAAACATCATAATACTTTCTCCGTATCAAACAATTGACAGTAAAAGACTTGCAAGGATTTTCAGCAAAATTAACTTACTATCAGGAAAACTTAAAATTCGTTAAAGTAAATTACAACAGCAATGTAACACAACGAATGCTGTGGATAGTTTATTGGGATGTTCCTTCACTCAAAAAACTTTTGAAGAAAAAAAAGCAGTCGTTGCTGCAAGTAGACCCAAATCCCTTGAAAGATCGCTTTCTTCTTTAAAACCTATCAAATCATTTTCTCAAAATAAAGTGGAACAAGACAGACTTTCAGATTTGGGCCTTATTATCCATCGAGCCACAATTACTGACAGAAGTCATGGAAACCAAATATTTTCAGGATTCAGTCATAACAGAATTTGCTTCAGCGGAAAAGCGAATGGAATTTACTTTTAAATGACTTTTTTGCATCTGCAGTAATTCTGAAACTTTGCCGATTTTAGTGCTCTGCTCTTTGTAGTAAACAGTTTTGTTTGAATTGCTTATCAAACGGCCTAAGCTGTTTCAGCTTGTACTATTTCTTTGCTTTTTGTAGGCAACTAATCATTGGATGAGGTAAAGGCGCGTGAAAAGTTTTAATTAATTGCTTGAATTGAGTGTAGAAGTTATAGTTTATCTTTTTCATTTTTCTACACCTCCACTATACTCATTTCACTCAACAGCTGAAGCGAGACGAGAAAAATTAACTTCAGCTACGCTACCCTCAATTCGAGCCAAAACTTTTTACTCCCAAACGTGTTTTTGCTACTCCCCCCAGTCAAACTTTGTCTTTCAATTTTTATTTTTAAATAGTACAGTACAAACACAGTATAAATATCAAATGCCACCTATACGTATGGACATAATTCTATATGCGCAGACCGGATGCGCAATTACTTCATGTACGAAAATAAACGACGGAATAAATTTTGAATTGAATACCCTAAACTTTTTGCCAACGATCGTCACTGCACACACGCACTCACACACAAAAAAATACATATCAGGTATAAATACCGGTAAAAGATGCAATTCATTTACAATAACGTAGGCTACTGAAAGTTACGTTCGGAAGTTAGGCACATTAATAAGTCAAATGGCAAATATCATGCAAATCAATTTTTCTAAAACGTGTTTTAGAAGCAGCTAATGTAGAAGATGAAACAATAGACTCAGGCAGGGGCACGGTTTCAGAGAGAATATTTTCCAGGTGGTACGAAGGTTGATACCGGCCCTCCAAATCTTAGTGGGCCCCCAAACCTTATTGGGGCCCTTGCCGTTAAATCATTTTTTTGTCCGATGGGTGTAGATCTTCATTTAAAAGCGAGGAGATAACGATATTCGCATACAGTTAGGACCTACGAAAAACACAATTAGACATAAAATTGGTTTAAGTCCAACTAGGGGGTCTGGGCGAGCGCTGTGAGCTCCCCCAGCCGGTTCCGGGGCAGATCCTCGGAAGCTTTAGCACTTTTTATGTTTCTCGAGGGTAAAATACAGCATTTGATCAACATCCCAGCACCAAACTTGCTTAAATTAACTAGCAGAAAACGTGATATACATGAAAGAAAGTATGTGAAGTGGGGGATGATGACATTGACACAATATAATGCCTTTAATACTACAAATCTAAATATTTTACTGATAAAAGTTTTAAGAAGTCATCTGCGATCATAGACTTCACAAACCCAAATACCTATTAAATTAATACAGACAGAGTGAGTTACTTAATGATAGTAGTATAGTATGTCAACTTTGACTCCGCTCTCTGAGGTTGAAATGCTTTTGGATCTCTGGAAATGTGGGCTCGCGTACATTGTTATATCGTAGAATTAGGGCTCTCAAGTCATAGAAATATAGCAAAACGTTAATTTTGGTGCAAGTGTAAGGGTTTTGATACATTTTCCTCTTTTTTTAATCAAATCGGCCACTATTGGATGCCCTAAAGGCGGTGTAGCAAAAACAGCGTCCAATTACTAGTAGTGAATAGTCTGACTGATATTTTTGCTGTAGGCAAGTTTGATTACGGTGTTATGGTGCGATACTAAAACTTAACGCAGAAACCTGAACTCTTCCGGGCCCTTTGAACCTGGTCCCCCTAGGCCCAGGCCCGGGTACGATGTACCTCCTGAACCCCTCTTCTCGCAGGCCCTGGGCAGGGGTGCCGAAACAAGGGGGATGGGGAGGATATATCCCCCCAATAATTTTGCTGTATCCCTCCCAATAGTTTGAGAATGGTCCACATCTGCATCCCCCCAATAATTTGAATGGATGTACATCTGAATGTGTAAATTAGGGAAAAAGTGTTCTATTCTTGTGGAAGACCTTTTTTTTTGGTCTTCACCTGAATGTGGGGAAAAAAGTGCTCTATTTTTGATGATAACCTTTTTTTTTTTTGGTCTTCACCTGAATTTGGGGAAAAAAGTGTTCCATTTGCTTATGTTTTTTGGTCTTCACTAAATTTCCACACCTGAACAAAATCGTGGTCAAGGTTCATCCCCGCAATGTTGAAAATAGGGCAAAATTGGGGTAAAATTGCAAATTATCCCCCCCAATGCTTAACAAAGATCGGCACCACTGGACTCAGGTAACACAGTCCAAACTGAAATGATCCGATAACTGAAAAAATAACGATACGTATTGCATTTAGGTCTGCTTGCATCTAACACTCTAAGAACAAAACTATGTCTACGCAGCTTGTTACTAGTTTGAGTGCATTGAAAGAAATCATCAAAATTAACATCTATTAAATCATAGACTCTTTATTAGAAGACTAGAAACTGACGTGCGGAGAAAAAACGAAGAGAATTGAAGAGAAAAAGGTTCCTCTCGCTGCGAAGTTTTTTTGGCCACGCGTGAATAATTATTCGACAAGATAAAATTTTTTGCTGTAAGTTCAAATGCACAGTACAAGTAGAACAATAAAAAAAACTTAGGCAATTCAAAACTTACAACTGAAGCCACGAAGCTAGATTAGCAGACTAAAAAAGCGAAAAGAAGTTTCCAGTTGAATTAATAAATCAGCACAAAAGAAGATAGAGACAGAGGTAATCAAAGTAGCCGAAAAACAAAACTATTATTGCAACTTACTCTGAAATCCACTTCAAGTGAAAATAGATGTACGGCGAATTATTTTCACTTATGAGAAAGTAGTCCAAATTAGTTCTCTGCAATGAAAGTAGTTTCAAAGTATAATACTGCCTCAACTGCTAATGCTTGTACCCACGAAAAACAATAAATTTTTGAAATAACTCGCCACATCTTAAGATTTTATCTACAACACAAATTTCACTTTCGAGACCTACTCTATACGAACATATTTTCAATAAGCCGTTTTGCACGATGGAATGAGAATAACTTTTTTTTACGTCAGGTCATTGTAAAATCATGGTAAAAAATAACAAATAAAACAACTTCGTTAATCGTTACTGACTACCTCTGGATAATGGATATGTACCACGAAAGAACCTCTTTTGCAAGGTAACTGGAAAATCGAAGTCCAAGTGAGTTTCAAATTCGACAAAATATGTACTTTTTTCCTGTTTTTAACGGTATCAAAATGTGTAAGAGTATGCTTATAAGGACTTGCTGATAGCGCAGTACCGGTAGCAAAAAAATTGACTCGGAGCGATAGCCAGACTGGGCAAGGCAGAGCTCAGGCTGCCTGGAAATTTTTACTTGTCATATATGCACAGTGGCGTAAGCTTAGGCAAGATTTTCCAAAGGGGTGTGCATGAGTCAAAACTTAAAATTGGCATCATAAGTTTGGGGTCTGGGCAGGTGCGTAGCCAGGATTTCAAAAAGGGGGGAGGCTTTTTTGAAAGAGTTAGATAACTGTAAGCGACCTTGACCCAAATTTTTATTGCTTTCGAATCAGATTCAAACGGTTTGTCAGAAATTGAGGCGGATTTTTCGCCCAAAAACAGGTGATGTCCGAAGAAAAAAAAAGGTCTTCACCGAAATTGAGGCGGATTTTTCGGCCAATTTCAAACGCTTCTTCCGCCCAAATCACGGCAACTCCTTCACAACTTCGTCACCAAATTCCATCGGGGGGGGCTGTTTTCATTTTTTGAGCAAAAATCGGCCTCAAAAGCACTAAAACCGTGCGATTTTGCATACTTTTCAAGCCAATGGGGCGGGCTCGAGCCCCCCGCCCCCCTGGCTACGCTACTGGGTCAGGGTCAAAGTCCCCAGCCGCCGGAGATAATAAGGGGGTCTGGGGGCAAAACCCCCAGCGCTCAAAGATTTTTACGTTGTTTTGCAAAAATAACTCAGTGTTAAGATCTTAGTAGATTAAATTTCGGATTAAAAGGTATGCTTTGATCAAAGCAAAACATACACAAAACTAGATGGGAGTATGCCAGCAAACCCAGTGAACGACCGACGCGTAGCTAATGCTTTGACCCTCAAAAGTACGTTTTGTCTACCGTTAAATCAGCAATTCTATTTAAAAATATCTGACTATGGAACCTCCAGAAAAGTAGAGTCAAAATATTTGTCAGTTAAATATCTCCTGATATCAAAAAACACTGGCACGGTAAGTTGAGCCATTCAAAAAACTGATTTTTGAGGGGTCCATTTGGGGGTCTCCGGAAGGGGGGGGTTGGCAACCCCCAAACTATGCCAAAATATTTGTCTGTTAAATATCTGCTGATATCAAAACAAACTGCCACCCTAACTTGAGCCGTTCAAAACATTGTTTCTTGGGGGATCCATTTGGGGGGTCCCTAGGGGAGAGTGGCACCCCCAAACTATTTGTCTTTTAAATTTGTCTGGTAAATATCCACTGATAGCAAAAACAACTAGCACTCTAGCTTGAGCCGATCAAAAATTCATTTTTTGGGGGGGGTTCCTGGTGGAGTTGCCCCAAAACCTTTCGGGAGAAAAAATTGCGTTTGCAGCTCAACAACTTTACACAAAAACTAGATTTCGATGTTTTCTGGTTTAGGAGAAGAAGAGCGTACAAAAATTAGGAAGAAAAAAAAGGATAAAAAAAAAACTCATCGCGGCCAAAAGTGGGTTGTTTGGGATGAAAGGGTATCTTAAGACATACAGTATAACCATATGAAATATTTTTTGCTGTTATACTTAAGCCGGTTTTGACTGAGACCGCTTTTTACGCCAAACTTGCGGGGCGGTTTTCGGGTTCCAAAACCAAAGTCACGTGACCTATTGCCTCGAAATTTGGTACAACCATATAACTGATTAATCTCAAACCGCTGTCAAAATTTCATGTAGCTAGACCCAACTGTTCTCGAGTAATAAGCAAACGTCTGAAATTACGCACTCGTTAGTTGGAAAATGGCCGAGTAAAAACAAAAGAACACGCGACGCGAGCGTCGGTTCTTCCAAGAAACTTCATCGTGGCCAAAACTGGGCTGGTTGGGATGAAGGGGTATCTTAAGACATATAACTCTATAAAATTTTTTTGCCGTACTTAAGCCGGTTTTGATTGAGGCGGCTTTTTACGCCAAACTTGCGGGGCGGTTTTCGGGTTCCAAAACCAAAGTCACGTGACCATTTGCCTCGAAATTTGGTACAAACATATAACTGATTAATCTCCTACTGCTGCCAAATTTTATGTAGCTAGACCCAACTGTTCTCGAGCTATAAGCAAACGTCTGAAATTTCGCACTCGTTAGTTGGAAAATGGCCGAGTAAAAACAAAAAAACATGCGACGCGAGCGTCGGTCGTTCCAATAATGACGACCACGTATTCACGTCATAATAATATCATGCAATTCTTGAGGCTTCAAAAAACTGTCAAGTGACTTGACTTGCGTCCTCCACGTTTTGGAAAAAAAGTTATTTTAATTTTGCTTTAACTGTTTTGTTTTATTTATTTTTATAAAAGAACTTAAGGACGCCATCTTATTTCAAAATCAGAGGCGTAGTCAGAGGGATGGCCCAGGACGCCCGGGCCCTTACAATCGAAACGCCACCAATGACAAAAGTTTGACAAAAATGCCTTGTTTCTTTATTTTCAGTTTCTTTTAACATCTTTGCGTACAACAGTACAGGCGTACAACAGTAATTAGCGATAAATAATATCGACGACCAGGGGGCACGGCCCACTCCCCTTAATTCAATTTTTTCCAACCAATTTAAACGTAAAACCAGGGTGAAATTAAGGGTTTTTGCTCTAAAAGTTGCTACCTCAGGTTCTCATCTAAACTTTTTATGAACGTAATGCACTAACCAGCGCTGTATTTCCCATATGGCACAGTGCCAGGGCCTCACGCTCAGATAGTAAGACTTGTTTTAGTCTTCACTTATATTAAGTGGGAAGATGTCGCCAAAATCCCCTAAATGTCAAAGGCCCCGCACAATGTAAATCCGGCACAGGAATAACATGTTTAGTAAGCGTAATCATCAATTGTACCATTTTTTAATAACGATTCACCTCCACCTGACCAGTTTTTACGCACAAAATACTTTTCATAAAATTAGCCATGGAAAATGCTGTTTGAACAAATTATTGAATTTTAGTTGAGGGCATGGGCCCACTGGTCGTTCGTGTACTCGTATAACTGGTTAATTTTATGACAAAACAAAAATCTCTCAGGAAAATCTACGAATAGATTATTATTTACTGCTAAAATATTGCAGGAGGCAATATTCCTTACTTTCCCCTACATGGACCAAATCACTTACAATTAAAATTTTACCCCACAATGCAAGATTTTAAACGTGTTTTGAATTTTAATTGCAAGTAAAAGAAGGATTGAACAATTAAATTTTTTCGATTGACTTTCAAATGTTAAAAAAACTAGTTCTTTCAAATGGCTGTGTTCACGTGCAAAATATGACCCAATGGCATTAAAATAGCTTTTTCTTTCCAAAAACTTACAAAAATTGCCCAGCGATTTTTATTCTAATTTAATAATAATAAACTTTCAATTTTACCTGATTTGTTTTAATCGACAATAATGTATTTTAACATTGTGCTTGCTGTTTTCTTATCTTCCTTCAAAGACGTAAATGTGTTGCCCGCTGTTTTGTTTACTTCCGCATATCGATTACCCAATTTTTCCTACTTCAAACTTGTGCTAGGCCTTTTCCGAATTCATTCTGAAAAGTTATCACCCAGAACTGCAGCATAGTTATTTAACATTCCAACGTTGTCAACCCATGAAATTGAACTTTTAATTAGCGAAATCGAAGAAAGGCAGCGTTTGTGGTTTTAATCAAAATATTGAAAATTTCCTTCTGATCGCTAAAAAGTTTCCGGCCCAGTATTCGCTAGTGCCGAATCATTCCTGGTGCCGAATTTATGCAATTAGTGATACGTTTTTGATGATTCTAATATTTTTTTTAGTTAAAATTTGACATGTCCACAGGCAGAAGAGCTTGTTGCATTTTGAAGCATTTAAGATAAATTTCAGTAGATAGTTTTCAGCTATTTCTCGCTAATTTTGCAACAACCCAAACAAAAACGCTCTTATTCTTATTTAATAATAATAAACTTTCAATTTGCCCTGACATCCAATTATTGAGCCCTCTGGAACCGCAAGTACCGGAAAGAACATACCTGGTTTAATATTACTTGAGCAATCATGCACTATTATGCAAATTTTGTAGGTGAGGGATGACATAGCATGAAAAAAGCTACGCTATACGCTAAAGGGTTCCACACGAGACAAGTTATTTTGACATTTTCCATTATCTATTCCATTTCATTGCAGGCCGAAAAAAAATTTCATAGCCTGCGCACGCAATTTGCGGTAGACCTAGCATAGTTATTACTAAAGCTGCAGCTTTTCGCGTTTGTGGACGTGCTTGTGTCATTTTGACAAACGAGGAATAACAAAGAATCGACAAAGCGCATGATACGACAACCGCCGCGGCAAACTTCAAAGAAATTCCTTAACTACTGCGTAAATGCTTTTTCAGCGAAAAAAAATACATGCAAAACCTTTAGCAATTTATTGGCAGAATAAACCAGATGCTTCCGTCTGGCAATAAGTTTTTCAAGAAAATAGTGTCTAGATGTAATAGCTCCAAAATTCTTCATGCAAACAAATTGTATAAAAAACTTGATCGTGTGATCCCGGCCTTCAACTACGTCAAAATATTTGTTTAATATTTAATAAAATTAAAAACAGTTAGCTTTCCAGCTTTAGCCATTCGAAAAATTGAATTTTGGGAAGTCCATTTGGGGGAGGGGAGTTTTTGGTGAGGTACCCCCAAACTATGTCAAAATATTTGTCAGTTAAATATCTGCTTATATCATAACAAACTGGCACCCAAGCTTGAGCTGTTTAAAAACTTGATTTTAGGGGGTCCTTTTGGGGGATCCCTGGGGATGGTGGCACCCCCAAACTATGTCAAAATATTTGTCTATTAAATATCTGCTGATATCATAACAAACTGGCACCCTAAGTTGAGCGGTGGAAAACATTATTTTTTTTGTGGTCCATTTGGAAGGATCTTTTGGGGGGTGGCACTCCCAAACTACGGTATGTCAAAATATTTGTCTGTTAAACATCTGCTGATATCATAACAAACTGGCACCCAAGCTTGAGCTGTTTAAAAACTTGATTTTAGGGGGTCCTTTTGGGGGATCTCTAGGGATGGTGGCACCCCCAACTTGTGTCAAATTATTTGCCTGTTAAATATCTGTGGATATCATAACAAACTGGTACGGTAAGTTGAACCGTTTAAAAAATTGATTTTTGGGAGGTCTATTTGAGGGGGTCCCCGAGGAGAGTGGCACCCCCAAACTATGTCAAAATATTTGTCAGTTAAACCTCTGCGATATCAAAGCAAACTGTCACCCTAACTTGAGCCGTTCAAAACATTGATTTTTGGGGGGTCCATTTGGAGGGGTCCCGGGGGTGTGGCACTCCCAAACTATGTCAAAATATTTGTCTATTAAATCTCTATGGATATCATAAAACAATGGCACTGTAACTTGTGCCGTTCAAAACATTGTTTCTTGGGGGATCCATTTGAGGGGGTCCCCGGGGAGAGTGGCACCCCCAAACTATGTCAAAATATTTGTCAGTTAAACCTCTGCGATATCAAAGCAAACTGTCACCCTAACTTGAGCCGTTCAAAACATTGATTTTTGGGGGGTCCATTTGGAGGGGTCCCGGGGGTGTGGCACCCCCAAACTATGTCAAAATATTTGTCTATTAAATCTCTATGGATATCATAAAACAATGGCACTGTAACTTGTGCCGTTCAAAACATTGTTCCTTGGGGGATCCATTTGAGGGGGTCCCCGGGGAGAGTGGCACCCCCAAACTATGTCAAAATATTTGCCTGTTAAATATCTGCTGATATCAAAACAAACTGCCACCCTAAGTTGAGTCATTCAAAACATTGATTATTGGGGGTCCATTTGGGGGAGTCCCCGGGGGGGTGGCACCCCCAAACTATTTGTCTTTTAAATTTGTCTGGTAAATATCCACTGATAGCTAAAACAACTAGCACTCTAGCTTGAGCCGTTCAAAAAATTCATTTTTTTGAGGGGGTTCCTGGTGGAGTTGCCCCAAAACCTTTCGGGAGAAAAAATTGCGTTTGCAGCTCAACAACTTTACACAAAAACTAGATTTCGATGTTTTCTGGTTTAGGAGAAGAAGAGCGTACAAAAATTAGGAAGAAAAAAAAGGATAAAAAAAAAACTCATCGCGGCCAAAAGTGGGTTGTTTGGGATGAAAGGGTATCTTAAGACATACAGTATAACCATATGAAATATTTTTTGCTGTTATACTTAAGCCGGTTTTGACTGAGACCGCTTTTTACGCCAAACTTGCGGGGCGGTTTTCGGGTTCCAAAACCAAAGTCACGTGACCTATTGCCTCGAAATTTGGTACAAACATATAACTGATTAATCTCAAACCGCTGCCAAAATTTCATGTAGCTAGACCCAACTGTTCTCGAGTAATAAGCAAACGTCTGAAATTTCGCACTCGTTAGTTGGAAAATGGCCGAGTAAAATCAAAGAAACACGTGACGCGAGCGTCGGTCGTTCCAAATAGTATAAAAACAACTGTAGGGCACAAGCTAAATAATATACTTAGCCATCCTTTTCCACTAGTATTATACGTAAGGCCAAGAAAGAAATTAAAAATTTTGTAGCTATTGGTGACAGATTGTTTTGAAACATGCAAAGCATTACACGCTAACTTATTGGCATTGGCCTCGAAACATCTGAAATATAACGTGCCACCACCAGCTGGCTAAAATTTTACTTGTCAACAAGCTTTTGTCTAGTTCGATCATTAGGTAAAGAGAAATAGTGGCATGCTTTTTTTGTTGCAGTTTAGAGTGTGGTGAACTTGAGTTGAGTAAAGTCGACTGCGAGGCCGAGATGGTAATAAAGTTGTCGTTTTTACGATGACTCTGATTGCATGTACTAAGTTAAAGCCAAACCCTGGTCACATTGTTGTGTCTTTGGATAAGACGCTTTAAGATGATTTTCTCTGCTGGTGGCTTCAAACAAGCAGCAAATTCAGTGGACAAGAATTCGAAGAAATTCACAGGAACATTGGATCTCTAGAAACTCCTGGGCAGGTGCGTATTCCTCCAAGCACGAAGTAGTCATTGCAATAAAAAGTGCGCGGATCGTCCAATATTTAGCGTCAGACGCTATCTGGTGACAGGAGGATGATTATGCGCTGCAAAAAAAGTCGAAAAACTTTTTAAAGGAGAAATATATTGGCTTGAGCAAAAAATTGAAATCTGCGCACTCTTACCCTCGAACTGATTAAAATACTGCTAAAATGCTAGGTATAGCGTAAGCCATAGGTGGGCACAAGTCCGTTAATCGTTAATCAGTTAATAAAGAAGCTAACTTTTTCATTAACTCGTTAATCCGTTAAAAAGTTTTTTCATGTTAACGGACAAAATTAACTACCGTTAAATTCTGTAACTTCCGTTAAGGTTTTTATCGTTAATATCTTGCACCATTCATTCATCTTATGGGTATAAACCAGTTTGCACTGGTAACACTTGATGCGTATTAGCACGAGTTTTATAGAAGAAAGCGAAGAAAGGAGCTCTTTTTTGTGGAAAATAATAATCTGCAGCCTCATAGGAATATCAATTATCGCTGTTCACAATTTCCAAAGATTTTCCGATCGCAGCTTCGTCAGTGCATTTGAACTTATCTTTATCTTGAAACTAGAACATGACATCGCAAGCGATATCCGGGGACTTCGCGGCATTATCGAACTTTATTACGGTAATAGTGATCTGGTTGCTTTCAATGAATTGGTAAAAAATGTAGCCTAGTCGTTTCTAGTCAGATCAATAATTGTTAACCTATTAAATTAGTTCTGCTTATTTCACTTCGAGAAAAAGCTACTGCTAGGTTTTTGTCTAATCCCTAATATAGACTCCAAACCCTAACTTTCCTCGCGTTAAACGCAACCTCAATGCTACTTTGCCACCAACCCCCACCACGAAAAATCCCTGCCTGCACACTACCTCCAAGCGCAAATAAATCTTTATTGCAGCAATAACAGGAACAAATCATAACATGGTGAAGTATCAACAAACACATTCAAAACCAAGACAACCCAAGTTTAACACTTACAATTAAAAATAAAACAAAATTCTTTATTAAACGTGACGAAGAGGACAAACGCGTTGTTATTACGCCGACCTAAACAGAATGATTTCACTTCAACCGCACCATGGTTACATTGTTACGTCCTTGCATAATACGCCAAATAAAGATTATCTTTAGGCAGTACTTAAACAGAAAAATTTTGCTTGGGGGGACGCTTTTGCAGCCTTGACCAAACGCATTCGGAATACGAAAGTACTTTAGTGGAAATTATGTCTTTCCGTCCACGAAATCGAGTGAATACCAAAAAAAAGGTCATCACCGCGATTTGGGACTACATTCAGCCAGAGTTTCTGAGATATATTCGTGCTGTTGAATGGCCCTTTTTTGGCTAATCAACCAGCGCTGAAATCTCGTTGGGGGGAAGCCAAACCTCGATAGTGGGACGCTAACTCTCGATGGGGGAAAGCGTCCCCCCTACAATTTAAATACTGTCTCTAGGGTACTTGGTGCTTCCGAACAGGCAGCAAACTGAATGTACAATTCCAACAAATACACAGAAACATTGCACCACCTCAAGCCCAAACCAGACACCCCAAACTACGCAGACGCCGTTGTAATCAAAACTGTGTGTATCATCCACTATTCAGCACCTCACGCCGCCTGTTAACAATCAGTGGTGTCGCTGAGGATGGTGACGCCCGGGGCTGAATTTCGTGGTGTCACCTTTTATAATGTATAGGAAGCAGGAAAACGTTGTATTTTAAAGATAACGGTGCTACTTCATTATAGTAGATAGCAGTTGTTATTTGCCCAGCTAAATAACTTCTCATTGGAAGATTATAAAACTTAAAAACGTAGTAGCACTCGTTTACAATAAGTCGTGTAACCAGATACTGCAATTGGGGGGCTGTGTTCGGGGGCCTGAGAGCTCCGCTCCTAGCACTCCAAAATTTTGTACGGTTTCGCAAATAACTTAATTTTAGGCCTATTTCGATAAAATTAATAATTTTGAAATGCGGCATTCAAATTAGCAGTGCAAAAACATAAAATGGGCAATGTTTTTTTTATGGCAATTTTGATGTTCGATTTTACCTTTGCGGGGAAAGTTATAACTTTTAAATTTTTAATTCCTATACCCTTTTTACTCCAAGATATCTCAACTATTATTACTATTCTTTGGGGCAATAACTTTAACAAAAACGAGTTGGTTTCGCAACATAGCTGTTAGAAATACTGGATATTTTTTCGGGCCCAGGTGTTGGTATAGTGACAACATTGGTACTTCTCAACTAAAGATGCATGCAATTTCAGATTTTTTGATGTACAATTTGACGTTTCATTTTTTTAACAGTACTGCACTGCTATAAACGAATTTCATACCAGTACCATGAGTGAACCAGCGCTGTAATCTTGTTCTTTTATACTATGCACATAGAAAAAATATACTGTAGGTTACAAAGTTTACAATAAATGACAATAACGTTGACCTTGCTGCCTCTTTGAAGTGACACACCGGTACCAAAAGTTGTACCACAGATAGTTACATTTTCAACAATTAGCACAAGCAGATAGCAGTGTTTTCCCAATTTTTGCGGACAAAATTTACATGGCTGATTTTCATGCTGCGGCATGAATTTGTGTGTTCTAATCTCGTAGCATTTTTTCAACATATTTTAAAGGGCTACAACTTAGTCCAACATGCAATTGCAACTGCCTTTTAAAATCATTTCCGAAAAAAAAAATGCAGCTAAAAATTGTGTAATGCTCAATGCTTAACATGTAAAAGTGCAAAAGATAGAAAGTTCACAGAACAATAAACACTGTATATTCTTTCCCTTCCAAGATGTTCGTAGGATGATATGCCTACGGACAGTAAGGAGTCATGTAACTCTGAAGGAGAAATTTTTTTAAAAACTACTTCGTACCAGCACCAGATTTATCTTGGTAAAAAGTAATAGAAAAAATAGTCATAAAATGTTGAAGCTCCTAAACTCTTAATAAGATCTTTTTACTTATTTTTTATGATATTGAAGTTTCATTCAAATTCTAAGATGCAATGGCTTCGTTGTTACAACACGGCTCCACAGGCCTTGCTGAGGGAGTTTTCAAGAAATTTTTACACCAATTAAGCCCGAAAGAATATTCAGTATATATAGTACTTAAATTGTAGGGGGGATGGGAGGCACGCGTCCTCCCATCGAGATTGAGCGTCCCCCCATCGAGATTTTAGCGCTGGTTTGTGGGAGGAAAAAGAGTGTTTTTTTGGGGAGATCACCTGTTTTTA
The DNA here is from genome assembly GCA_963965965.1 of Trididemnum nubilum. Taxonomy (NCBI): domain Eukaryota; kingdom Metazoa; phylum Chordata; class Ascidiacea; order Aplousobranchia; family Didemnidae; genus Trididemnum; species Trididemnum nubilum. The sequence goes on along the minus strand of OZ014479.1, from coordinate 25,187,909 downwards.
GCCGGAAAAGCCACTTCAATTTTCGATTTCGGTCAGAAAAAGCCTTCGGATTTTGGCGAAGACATTTTTTTTTGTTTTTTTGGAGATCACCTGTATTTGGCTGGAAAAACCGCTTAAATTTTTGATTTCGGCCAGAAAAAGCCCTCGGATTTCGGCGAAGACCTTTTCATTTTTTTTTTTTTTTGGAGATCACATAATTTTCACTGAAAAATCGCATCAATCCAAGTCAGTAACAATGAAAATTTGGGTCAAGTTCGTTTACGGAACAAACTCTCAAAAAATCCTGGCTACGTGCCTGTTGTTCACTAAGGTTCAGTCAACGCTGAAAAAGCGTCCCCCAATGCAAAACTTTACAATTTAAATACTGAGTATATATAATAGCTATGTAGGGAAACCAACTCGTTTTTTGTTTAAGTCATTGCCCCAAACAAGAGTAATAATAGTTGAGATATCTTGGAGCTAAAAGAAGTGTAGGAATTATAAATTTAAAAATGTTTAAGTTTTCCCGCAACGATAAAATCAAACACCAAAAAATAAACTGGAGACTCTATACTTCAAGAATAGCTGAGAAGCAGTTATGTGATAACCACATGGAGAGCTCATAGGACAGACTTCGACTTAACATATCAACTGACGATATGGCAAAAAAATCATGATAATAAAATAATCACTTTGCTGGTCCATCTGCATGAAAACGCTTTAATAGAGTCAATTCAGGGGGTTTCCCCATCATTTTGGCCCGATTTATCCCAGCCTTTACCTATCCCCTCTAAATCAAAACACCAACCCAGTTCCAGTCATCTACAACGCATAAATGCTGGTTTTCAGTCGAAATAGCGATTGAAAACAAGTAAACTTCATAGCGTCAGTGTTTTTTGATGTTTGTGACATCATATCCAGCAACTTGTGGAAATCCCTTTTTTCAACTGTAAATAGCTTATTTTCTGTTGAAGATATACCATTTTTATCTATTGAACACTGATAGCAAATCATGTACTCTGCGTCGTTTGATGTAAATATCAAGGTTCCACGATGCATAGTTTTCGAGAAAACGCAGAAGTCGAAAAATGACGTAAAAAATGGAGTCCTGAACCCTCAATATGATGTCATAATCAAAAATAATATCAAATTCGTAATCAGCAGCAAAAACTCCATCAGAAATTTGCTGAGCTGCTATGAAATTCAAAAGTGGTACAATTTTGAAACTTCCTAATATGTATGTAATTCTTTTATGAAACCTGTTAGCACGCTTCAACAAGCGATCAAATTTTATTGCTTACTTTTGGCAATTTTTTAAACTTTGTACTAATCCGTGAGTTATATTTTAACTCTTAAAACACCCCCTCGTAAGCGACATAAGTGTTTACAATAACACAAAAATATATTACAGCAAGAAATGAAATAACAGCAACCCCCCCCAACAAAAAAACAGAAATAACAAACAGAAAATCCAAAACTTTCCAAAACAAATTTAACCCTGAAAAATAATGTAATCTTTGTTTATGAATCCTTTTGCAATCTGTCACCATGCAATCTGCACCGAGGAACACCAACCGCACAGAATTTCTATTGGCGACACTGCAATGTAAATAATACTTTTTACAATGCAACCAAAATACATTTCACCATCCAAAGATCCACTAGAAACAATGTTCAGCAAACGATACCAAAAATTACCTTTAAAACATGACATGACTGGAAGTTCAAATAATGTGTTGGAAAATTGCTTTTTTTTCAACTCAAAACATTGAAAAAAATCAAACAATGAAGCCTCAGAGCAGCCCCCAAACCAACCAAGCCACGGTGGGCTAAGCAAAACACTGCACCCGCTTAACCATATCAGACAAAAAAAAACTGACAAGATTTCCAAGTGCGTTGAATTATCCGAATCATTTTTCAATAATTTAATTGCAATGTTTTGACATTTACAGGTCAGACTTTTAATGTTTAGACGTTTAATTTGCTTCAGTTACTAATTTTACAAAGGCATTTAAGAGTTTACCAGTGTAAAAGAATGAACAAAATCTATGATAACATCACTTACTGTAACTAAACTGCATTTCATAGGCGTAGCCAGGGGGAAGGGCCCAGGGGGCCCGGAACCCTCCCAATTGCAATGCCAATCATGATAAATCTGTGGCGAAAGAGACTAATCTTCCTTCAGTTGCGTTAGTTGTTTGGATTCCAACCTGACTTGAATCCGTGAAGACCTTTTTTTTGGTCTTCACCTGATTTTCGGGATAAAATCGGCCTTTTGGTATGTGAAGATCTTTTTTTGTTGTTTTATTGTTTTGGTCTTCGCTTAAAGGTTGTAACTTGGGCTCCCCCCAATCCTGAATTCGTCTTCAACTAAATTTCGGTCCCCCCCAATCAAAAATCCTAAATCGGACAGTGAAGACTTTTTTTTTTGGTCTTCACCTATGTGATTTGTGGTTTGCCCCCTCCCCCCAATCAAAAATCTTGGTTACGCCTATGCTACATTTTAATAGGAAACGATTCAACGGCAGCAACAGTTTTATTGGGCTATATTCTCAGATGCAACATGTATAAACAAATAAACATTATGAATATTACAAAACCAAAACTTTCTTTATATACCTGCTTGATGACGAAGCATTTAAGAAGTTGTCGAGTCTCATCTCCACATCATTCACACACGAAAAAACTTCCTTTCCAGGAATTCCTCCGCAGTAACAAGCCGTTGGCAACACTGTTAATGATTAAAGTTTGAAATGAGTTCTTAGAAATAAATCTTACTTCATTTTTAACAAGGACTGCACCCAGCATTCCAGCAACCTTGCACACAAAATTTCGCTTAAACTTTTTCAACAATGCAGAAACTTCATAGCACAATTAAAAACATTAAAAGTAATTCAAAATGTCACTACAAGTATGGCCAATGCCAATCTAGCAGTTCGGCAACCAGGAAACATATACAAGACTAAAAGTTTTATTACCTCTAACATTAACTCTTTAAGACTAAACCTAACCTTCCATCAAACGCAAATCCTAAATTCAGATTCAACACTGACCCTGAAAAAGAAACAAAATAATGCAGCATGTTCTGCTGAGAAGTCTGCTTCCAAACTGCAGGATTCATGGATAAAAATTGATTTTGCCTTGACATCACATAATACAAACCATGCTTAACTAAAATCTTTGGAAAACCAGGCAAACTCAAGAGTCGAAACATGTGTTTCTAGAAAGCTGTACACAAGTATATTGTGCTGCATCTGCAAAGTTTAAACTACAAGCAATGCGTATCAAGTAACTTGACATTAGTAGAAGACTTCTAATGCTTACAACAATAAAAGCCTAAAAAGACATCATCATGAAAAAGGATGTGAAAACCAAAAAAATTTCTGAAGAGATTAGTTTACGAGTGGAGAGTAGGAAAAAGGAATAAATGATTAACAGCAAAAAGATCTAAAGCCAAAAGTATAAATACTAGAAATAAAACTAATATTGTTATCAGCACTTAAAACGATGAAGAAAACTTTGAAATGACATGTCCAAGTCAGCCAGCATCCAAGAGCAGAGCAAAGAGCTTCAGCAGTATTAGTGGTTGCTAAAAGTGTAACAATTAACCCGTATCTTACCACTATATGTTATGATTGTCAAATTGCGACAAAATTTCACGAAAATGCGTGAATTTAGTAGGATAAGAGACCAAAAAAAATTAAGCTAAAAATATTTATCGTTTACGAGATATGACTATGTTCCCAAATGAGAACATTGGCGGTTTTCGGCACAAACTTTTGAAATCAATTTATAAAGAACTGTTTATTCGATACAAAACAATCAGAACAATCAACTTCATGGTACATTTCCCATCACATGGCAGTGTTTGATCTGTGCAAACACTTGCTGCATTTTGTTAAAACTAAGGTTCAACTGAAATTATTTGGGGGGGGCAAAGTAAAATTATGGGCGGGAACTTGCCCCACCTGCTACCCCCTGGCTACGCCCCCAATTTGATGGGGTCCGTGGTGGGTGGTATCCAGTGCTCCTTCTAAGCTGTGGGCATGTGTGCGTGCACACAGCTTTCAGAGACAGTACTACACACACATAAATTTACTGCGCACAAACATTTTGTTAAACAGACACATTGTTGCACAAGAGTATCGGCAGAAAATTTTTCAGGGGGGAGGCCAATAAGAACAAGTCCAGTATTAACAACTAAAAATGGAAGAATTTTTGAAATTCGGGAGGTTTAAGAGAAGTTTGTGAAAATTCAGGGGGGCTATGGCCCTCCCCTGCCCCCCGCCCCATGTTGTTGCACGTGGGTTGTTGCACAAGTATTACAAATATTAGTTATTTCAAGAAAAGTGCGCACACACACCAAAAACTTCTGCACTCACAGATTACAAAAAATTAGAGGGAACATTGGGGGTACCCACAAACTAATACAAAATATTTGTCTGTTGAGTATCTGTGAATAGAAAAAAAAAAAGGCACCTTAGCATAAGCCATTCAAAAATTGATGTTTAGGCGGCCATGTGGGGAGTCTCTGGGAGGGTGGTAGCCCCAAACTATGTCAAAATACATGTCAAACATCTACTAATATAAAATAACTGGTGCCCACGCTTGAGCCGTTCAAAAAATTGATTTTTTGGGTCCCCATTTTTGGGGGAGTTTCCACTGGAGCGGCCCAAAAAAATTTTGCAAGACTAAATTGCGTTTGCAGCTCAACAATTTTACACTAAAGTTAGATTTCAATGTTTTGTGATTTAGGAGAAAAAGAGTGTACAAGATTTCGGAAGAAAAAAAAGAAAAAAACCTCATCGCGGCCAAATTGGTTGAGATAAAAGGGTATTTTGAAACATATAACAATGTGAAATATTTTTTGCCAAACTTGAGCCGTTTTTGAATGAGACCACTTTTCACGCTAAACTTTTGGAGCAGTTTTTGGATCCTAAAGCCTAAGTCAGATAATTTATAGCCTCGATATTTGGTACAAACATACAACTGGTTAACTTCAAACTGCTGTCAAAATTTCATGCAGCTAGACCAAACCGTTCTTGAGTAATAAGCAAAAGTCTGAAACTTCGTACTCGTTACTTTGAAAATGCCGAGTAAAAACAAAAAAACAAGCGACACGAGTGTCGGTCGTTCCAATAATGGGCTTTCTAGTACAGCAAAATAAGTAATTCTTTTAGTTTACTATTATCTAAACAATATGTACAGTAGCATGACCGAACTACACTAAGTCATAACTCTGAAAATCTATAAAAAGCTGTCTATTCTGGATTGTTACTCTCTCTTCTCGTAAAACTATACACAGTATAACTTGTATGCTGTAAAACCGCCAATGTTCCCAAATGGGAACAAATAAGTTCAAAACTAATTTTTTAACTGTAACTTGAAAATAATTACAAAGAAAACGATTTTGTGAAGCCATGTCTTTATCAAATGTACAAAACATAGTCTTAGCATTTAAAACATTTCTCACCCTTAGTTCTATACCTCACCAAATCGTGCAACCTTAAATCTCCTGTTTTCACCACGTTTCAAAGTTCAGTTTTTTTGTAAAATTTCAGCAGAATTGCCAAGCAAAACTAAAGAAATTAATTTCTTAAATTCAAAAAACTATCCCCTTAGTTTTAAACCCTTATATAACTTAGGAGTCACAGAAAATGAAATTTAAAACTATGTTCCCAAATGGGAACATTGGTAAGAAACGGGTTAAAGATTCCGAAATCAATTGCTGTTAAACTTGCTTCTAGACAGAGCATTGAGACTTTTTTGTTTTACGGTATTGGAATTGTAAACTGCTTCAAGATATGCAATACATCATCAAGAGTGTTGAACATGAGTCAACTACCCTTTAATCCAATAAAACTTCAATCACTAACACGATAAGTCGACTTCATTTTCATCACAAAGCAATACTAAAACCCTTAATAATTTTGGATTAATTGCAAGCTGTTAATCAAACTTATTTAAGATTTTCAGATACATCCCAATGCATAGGATGGATTAAAAGTTTTGCAATGTACACAAAAAAATATGTGGCGAGTGATGTAAAACACTCCAAAATCAACAGGGTAAGATATCTTTTTCTTTTCTTGGCCATAGAATTTGAGTACCGGTACATGTTCTTTCATAGAGTAATGAAACATTGTTTGCATTTATCAGTTCCACTAACTTATTAGGACTGCTTTAAATGCTTTGGTGCAGAACTTAGGGCCTCTCCTGTATTTGTCTTCAGTAACCAAGAGTTATGATTTACTTGCATTTTTGAAAAACATTCCAGTGCATGGTATGCACCAGGTGATTTCAAAATTTTTTGATTAAACCCTGATAGAGTATTAGTCAAAATCATACTTTGAGCACCATCCCTCTACTTTAAACGCAGTCTTTTCAGCAGCACCGGTTGCTTTTGATTAGCGTTTTCTTTTCTACTTTTTGAAGTTTTGCATGCTAACTTTTAAAATTCAAGAGCAGTTGAGCAAGTCTTTAACTGCAAACGATTTTGTACTGAGAAATGCAGTTCTGTCAAAATCATCTTCTTTTGTGGGCAGAGAACAACCAAATTTTTATTGACATTCCAACATTTTTCAAAGTCAACAGAAGTAACATGTGAAACTAACAGAATGCAGCAGTGATTAATAATAAGTTAAACATTAGACTTCCGTCACAATTTTACTGCTTTTCACACTTACAGTGCTAGCTATCTTGTCAGAGAACACTTTAAGAACCAATCAATATTTGTTCTAATACAATAATTACTTTAATAACAGTATAGCCAATAAAAAGTCGAGCCAAGTCAACTGACCACAAACCAATCATTTTGTTACAGTGATTTAGTCACTGATTTCGTCACAAAGTGAGGGTTTGGGCAAGATGGCTCAGGAGATAGTAAACAAATATTTAGGATCGCCCTTCAAGCCAATCAGCTTTGTTCGCGGTCAGTTTGTTCGCGGTTAGTTGGTTCGCGGTCAGTTTGTCGCAGTCAGTTGTTGTGGTTACTATACATTTCAAATTTACTATACATTACCAGAAAAATTCCACAACTCCTCTATGCAATGAGATATATCATAGAAAATTCAATAAAATTAGTAAAAAAACTGTTTTCTTGATTTTACTTGAAAAATTGAGCAGTTAGATTGATATAATGTATTGAGAGCAGGTAAGAACTTGGGAATTCTTTAGAAAAAAAATTTTGCATCTAGCATGAGTGGTTCCGAAGTTATGGCAATTTTTTTTTTCATTTTCTGTAGTGTTACCAAGGAAATGCATTTTGAGGAGGCGTAAAACAAAAATTTAATCAAAAACTTTAGGTGGTAAATTGAATTCACCTAAAATAATTGAAAACCAAACACTACTACAGCCTTTGGCTCCCTGTCAAATGTCCATCAAACACTTTGGAAACTGAGAAAACAGAGAACTAGTCCAAACTTTTCAACTAAATGAATTTGGGTTGACAGGTTAACGTTATATTGGACCAGAATTAATAAAAAAAAAACTCAAAACAAAAGCCTAACAAAACAATAAAAAGTTACATAAACAAAATTGATTCTCATCACACACTCTAAATTGATTTTGTTAGAAATGCCATTCCTCAGGGGCATAGAGAAAGATGACATATCTGGAAGCTGGCAACATACTACCAACTACTGCATTAGTAAAAGCATCAGCAGAAAAAGGCAAATTATAGGAAACAGTGCCAGGCCAATGAGTCATATTAATTATTATTGCACGTAAGGAACAGCTTATGCCATTATCAACAGCATTATGCTAGCCTACCTTCTCCACCATTCCACTTCCAGTCAGCAACATAGCCAAACAGTAAAGCGATGTTTTTTTATGACGATCCTGCTCACATGATCTGGGGTTGCAAAATACAACTTAGTACAGTAATATTTTGGCACTACTGGGAAAATGGACACTTTGAACAAAGTTTCAAGACATTGTACAAACACTACCAATACATACATAACAGCATTTTCACCAGGCATATTCGTCAACATCTTACAGTCATATTCTTGGTTCTACAATCAATGACAGATAACATTAACATTACACCTAGGCTATCTTAGTGGTAACGTATGCGACAATACACCTACGTACATACCGGTAGGCTATATTACCAGTATGTTTAGCCTATAGCCTGATAGCCAACTAAACAGATTTAGCCTATAGACATTAACATTACACCTAGGCTATCTTAGTAGGTAACGTATGCGACAATACACCTACGTACATACCGGTAGGCTATATTACCAGTATGTTTAGCCTATAGCCTGATAGCCAACTAAAAAGATTCATTTATTGACATTGTAATAGGCCACAAACTTTTTTAAGTCTGAAGTACTTAAAAATAGGTTATCCCTTCCTAAAAACCAACTTTACTGCGAATATTGCAGTATATAAAAAAGCAGTGGCTATTTTGCCTCATGTTAAGCCTCATGTATGCAGAGGCAAAATACCCCCATGTTATTTTGCCATTTGGAGGCAAAATAGTCCTAACGGCTATTTTTTTCAACGGCTATTTTTTAACAGTCCTAACGGCTATTTTGCCGCAAGTGCCAAAATAGCCCTAACCCTAATCTCAACCCTAGCCCTAACCCTAATTCAAACAGAGGAAAAACACTATTTTGCCTCTAGAGGCAAAATAGCCACTTTTATGGTAAATGCTAATAGTAATAGGCTAGCCTAATTATTAATTAATACGTCCATTGAGGTGCTAAAAACTTGAAGTTTTCTTAAACAGCCTTAAAATGAAAAGCCCTAATTTCTGTAACTGAGAGCTTGCATAAAAAGTTTTACAACTTCATCAGAGTACCGTACATAAACTAATGAAAGAACCTTTAAAGACAAGTTTGCAATGATGTTAAAGAAAAATTTCAACACCATTTCGTCATACGTAAGTATCGACTTTTGCGTAACTGAATCTTTTCTCAGGAATATTACTACCTTATAAACTTTATAACAAAAATTTTCATAATATCCTTTCATGACAAAATACCGGTAGTGTTCATTTTTTTCATGAACACCACATGCAATAACCTTGCCACTACATTTTAACAAACAAAGTGAGCTACTATTCAAGCGGAGTACTGGAGTAGCCAGAAAAAATTGAGGAACTTTTTTATTTTACAATTCCATTCCTATGTTGTAAAAACCCTAAAGTTTTAAACTGGAAAAAGGAAATTTTGGGGAGATTGGTGCAATGCAACCTCCACAGAAATTATCATGTTATGCTTTTGTTTATATTTAACTATCCTGAAGCTGATGTTGGCATGCCTTGATCAATAATGATCATTACAAAGGTTTGGATATTAAAAAACCCATTGAGGGAATATTACCCAATTGTGATTTCCAAAATTTTACCAACAATTTACTTTTTATTTCATTAATCTATTCCAAAAATTTGATGTACTTAAGTTGAGTAGAAAAAAATTTCCGAATTTTGTATGACGCATTTCAACCATTTCCCCTCCTCGCAGCCCCCCCAATTTTTAATATGTTTTAGTCACCACCAATATCCACCAAATGTGGTAATTTGGCGTATCTACGTTGATCGATTCAAAAGTTCAAAATTTTCCAGCTCCCATTTAAGGGGGAATCCCCGGATGTGACACCCCCATTTTCAGACACACACCAGTTTGTTTCGAACTCTATACCACTCCGTAATATCATCCATCTGCGTTTTGTGGTTTAAAAGGAGATAGTGATAGAAGAAAAACAAAGAAAAAAAAAAAAGAAAAAAGACAAAAATAAGGAAAAATTATATCAAATACGGAATAAATGAACATAACCATTACAAAGGTACTGACAGTGGTGGGCAGTAACTAGTTACAATTGTAACTAGTTACTGTAACTAGTTACTTTTTTAGTAACTGTAACTGTAACTTCGTTACTTTTTTTCAGATGTAACGATATTTGTAACTAGTTACCAGTTTAGAGCCCTAAAAAAAGTTACAGTTACAGTTACTTTTTGTACAACATGCTTTGAACCAAATTACAGATTTTTTATGAATTCCATTCAAAATAACTGTATTACAAAGCCAACACAGGACGCACAGTCGCATGTCTGATCAACCATAACCTTTTATCCATATTTTCTTCACTGTGTTCACTGGACTATACATGTGGTTGCTGGTTAAAGCAGCGGTTCCCAAACTTTTTTTGTTGGAGGCACCCTTTAAAAACGTTTCAATACTCGCGGCACCGTAATGAAGCCAACATTTGCAAATTTTATGTTTTACCAAAAACAATTGAATATGAATCCTATTTATTGTTCAAATGCAAAATACTGAAAAAAGTATGCACTTAATGTGAGGTGTGAGCTTGTTGCTCTATACACATTTTATCAAAGCGCGGTGCAATGTTGGATATTGCAACACGCATCTCGCGTTCAATGTCAATCTTATTGCGGTACTTCGACTTGATTACTGCTACAGCAGAAAAACCGGCCTCACACAAATATGACGTTGCAAACGGCACAACAACACGAAGAGCTTTACAGCTTACAAGCGGAAATTCAAGTCGAACTTTAACCCAAAACGCAATGAGTGAATTAGGGTTGTAAATGCTTTTCAAAGTGAGATCCGAAGATAGATCGATAAATTGTTCAGCTTCCAGAGATGTAAAATCCCGAAGGGCAGTTGCATTATCAACAAATGGATTTCTTATCCAATTGTGCTTCTCCATGTCTTCAGAAAAATATTTCTCAAAATGCAAGATTAGAGCATCCAAATGCGAACACATCACAGTCTTCATATCACACTCATTGGTATTTTGCAGCGACAGATTGCCAGATCGCGAGTTTAAATGAGATTTTAAAAGTGGAAAACTATCACATTGCTCGTTATTTTTCAACAGATCAGTTTTCCATAACTGTAGTTTTCTTTTAAAGGCTGTAATTTTGTCGTAAAGTTGCAGAAGATGAGTATCTTTTCCTTGAAGTGAGACGTTTAATTGATTTAATTTCGCAAAAATATCGCATAGATACGCCAACTGAGTCAGGAAAATTTCATCCTCAAAGGTAGTAGCAAGTGTATGGTTTTCTTCTTTTAAAAATATGAAGATTTCGTTTCTCAATTCGTAAACACGTGACAGAACTTTGCCTTTGGAAAGCCACCTTGCATTACAATAAAACAATAAATTGTTGTGGTCTGCTCCTAATTCATCGCAAAGACGCTGGAAAAGCCGAGCTTTAAGCGGCCGTGTTTTAATGAAGTTCACAGTTTTAACAACAACTTCGAGCACTTCGTTAAGATCACCACTGAGCTTTTGCGAAGCCAGCGCTTCACGATGTATTAAACAGTGAGTCCATTTTGCATTGACGGCAACGCCTTGCACTAATGCTCGCAGCCCGCCAAAACGACCAGACATAGCTCGGGCTCCATCAGTGCATAAACCAACGCAGTATTTCCACTCGAGGTTATTTTCCAGAAAAAAGTTGTTCAGAATTGCAAACAATTCATGTGCTCTACAATTTGTCAAAATGGGTTTACAAAACAGCAAATCTTCAATGATGTTGTTGTCATTGTCAATAAAGCGTACGTAACAAATTAAATAAGCATCTTTATTGCCGCTACTGGTTGTTGCCTCATCTAATTGTAAACTGAACTCATTTTCGCGCATTTTCGCTACCAGCTGATCATTGATATCATCCGCAATTTTATCAATCCTCCTGCAAATGGTATTGTTTGAGAGTGGAACAAGTTTTAGTTCTTGAGCAACTGATTCTCCAAGCATTGTTGAGACTAAATCAAGAGCAGCAGGAAGCACGAGTTCTTCTGCAATAGTATGGGGTTTTTTGCATTTCGCAATTCTGTACGCAACTTTAAAAGACGCAAGCTGTGCCTTGGCAGGTGTGTGCAAAAAATTTGAAACTAAGACCGCCTGCTTATTCATTTCTGATAACTTACGAGCGAAAAATTCGCGTGGTTTTCCATCTAAGTTGCTGTGGTTTGTAGTTAAGTGGCGTTTTAGTTGACTGGGTACCATACATTCCGTGGCTAAAACTTCGCAACAAATAACGCATTTCGGATGCTCAACGCCTTTCCTTTCTGTGACTGTAAAGCCAAAATTGAGATAACTGCTGTCGTATTTTCTAGTCTTTTTTGCTGCACTTTTTTCTTTGTTTACATTAACTTCCATCTGCCTCTTCTGAGGTAAAGTACTGGTAACAAATGCGTCCATTACGAATCCAATAAATTGTTAATGCTTTACTGCTGATATTGTTTGACACTATGGAATGTGTTATGTTCTACACTCGTGTGGTTGCTATAAAACCAAATACAGCAGAAGCTGTTAAATTGTAACAATAATTAATTGTAACCGGCAATTGTTACACAAGATACCACATGCGGAAGATTAATCTTCATAGTGACGTGTTATTACGTAATCGTTTTACAAGCAAATCTTCCAGACAGTATTTTTCCATTATAAAATTTCGAGGTATTGAGCAGACTCGACACCAAACACCACGTGCGCGGAGATCCACGACAAATGTAACAACTTTCGCGGCACCCCTGGAAAAGTCTCGCGGCACACCAGGGCGCCGCGGCACCCAGTTTGGGAACCGCTGGGTTAAAGTTTAAGTTAAAGCCGTCAGGCCTGTTTTTAGTCCAAATTTTTAATCACTAAAGTAACTGTAACTTGTAACTGTAACTGTAACTAGTTACTTTTTCAAATTTGTAACTGTAACTGTAACTTAGTTACTTTTTTTGCCAAGTAACTGTAACTTGTAACTAGTTACTTTTAGAAAGTAACTTGCCCACCACTGGGTACTGATTAGTGTTTTCAAAAACCACAAATTTTTTTCAAAGAATATCACAACTTACCGAGATATACCACTTCAGAATTTACCACTTTTTGACCGTTTTCCGCCTCAGAAATTTCGGTCACGTGACTGGGATCCCTCAAACTTGGTATGCATACACTGTTTATCACTATCCATGTTTTGTCCAAATTTCAACTTTTCACGTTCAGTTGTTTTTTTGTTAAAAGCGAAATAAAAAAATTTCGGCTCAAAAATAGCCGTTTTTTGTCGGTTTTAGGGTCCCCAAATCATTATCACGTAATCTTCGACCCCCAAAATTGGCATGCATGATGCTTTGTAAACTTGCAATGTTGTGTCCAAATTTCAGCTTTCCACAATTTGCCGTTTTTGATTTATCATAAAATTTAAAAAATTTTAAAGCTCATCTATCAAAATGGCCGAGTAAAAACATAGGAACTACGCGCGCGCGCGAAGTCCCAATTAGATTAGACTGTAAAATGTAACTTCCAAACCACAAAAAGACCACCACAGCAAAAAATATTTCCTTACAATCAGCTCAACAGCATCAATACGTGTTCTACAAGCGAGTGATAAAAAGAAATGTAAATTACACGCAAAATGTTAACGAATTAACGGACTTTATTAACTTCCGTTAATTAAAGCTGAAAATAACGGGTTGACGTTAACGGAGGAGTGAAGTTTGTTAACGGACTAGTGGTTAACGAAGCTAACGTTTTGCATTAACTTGCCCACTTACTGCGTAAGCCTTTCTCACGTGCAATCTGTGATTGCTTTATGGTAATTTATAAATTACGCGATTTTAACTTTTTTCACACACTTTTTGAATTGTGCCATGGCCCAAAAACGGAGGGCCATGGCCATAGGCGTATCCAGAGGGGGAGCCCAAGGGGCCCAGTCCCCCCCAATTAAAATACCACCAATGGTATAAAAATAGGACAACATAGCCTAACAATGTTTAGATGCAGTTTTTTTAGTAATTACGCACATACAGTAACAATAATTAACAATAATATTAATGACAACAAGGGAGCCCCTGGGGCCCCTAAATAACAACCAGGGGGTCCCGGGACCCCAAACTAACAACCAAGGGGCCCTTAATCGACAAGTAGGAGACTTTGGAGCCCCAACTGACAGACAGGGGGTCTTTGGGCCCTCAACTGATAACCAGGGCCCCTAACTAATAACCAAGGGGCCCTGGGGCCCCCTAACCGACAACCAGGAAGCCCCTAACTGACGACCAAGGGTCCTTATGCCTTTAGGTAACAACCAGGAGGTCTCGGGGCCCCTATCCGACAACCAGGAGGCACCGGGACCCCTAAGTGACAACCATAGGGCCCAGAAGCCCCTAAATAACAACCACGAGGCTCCGAGGCTCTGAACTAACAACCAGGGGGCTCTAGGGCCCCTAACTGACGAACAGGGGGCCCTGGGGCTTCTAACTAACGACCAGGGTCCTTTGGTGCCCCTAACCGACAACCAGAGGGCTCCAGGGCCCCTAAGTGACAACAAGGCGGCCCCGGGGCCCCCAACTGACAATCAGGGGACCCTAACTGAAGACCTGAGATCCTAAGGCCTCTAGCTAATGACCATGGGGCTCCGGAGACCCTAACCGACAACCAGAGGGCCTTGAGGCCCCCAACTGACAACCAGGGGGCCCCAGGGCCTCTTAATTTAAATGTCTAACAATTTATTTGCAAAACGTGTGAGAAATCTAAGAGTTTTGTCCTTGAAGTTGCAACCCCACACCCTCGTTCAACGTTATTATTAACTTAATGCTATAATACAGGCGGTAATGCAAACCCCTTTTTTAAAATACTACCAAAGAAAAATATAATGAAAGCATAGCCAATATGTTGCCTTTATCCGGAATTGCAGTTTCTTTAATTTAGGATTTACGCGTACAAAAGTAAGTAATAATTATAACGACCACGAGTCTACGTCATAATAATGTCATGAAATTCTTGCAGGTTTCAAGAAACTGTCAAGTGATTTAATTCGAGTCTTCCACGTTTTGGAAAGAAAGTTGTCTTAATTTTCTTTCAAATGTTGTTTTTTTATGAAAGATTTAAGGGCGCGATCTTATCTCAAAACCATAGGCGTAGCCAGGAGGGTGGCCCAGGAAACCCGGGCCTCCTCAATTGAAATGCCACCAATGCAAAAATTTGACAAAAAAAGCCTTGTTTCTTCATTTTCAGTTTCTTTTAGCATTTTTGCATACGCGTATAACACTAATTAACAACAAATAATATTGGCGATCAGGGGGCCCGGCGCACCTCCTTAATTCAATTTTTTCCAACCAATGTAAACGTGTATAACCAGGGTGAAATCAAGGATTTTTGTCCTAAAAGTTGCTACCTTAGGCCTCGTCTAAACTTTTTATGAACGTAATGCAACAACCAGCGTCGTATTTGCCATATCGCACAGTGCCAGGGCCCCGCGCTAAGATAGGACTTTTTTTGGTCTTCACTTATATTTAGCAGGAAGATGTTGCAAAAATCCCCGAAGTGCCAGGGGCCCAGCGCAGTGTAAATCCGGCCCGGGAATAACATGTTTAGCAAGCGTAACCATCTAAAGTACCATTTTTCAATTACGATTCACCGCTACCTCCCCAGTTTTTAAGCACAAAACACCTTAAAAAAAATTAGCTAGGGAAAATGCTTATTGAACAAATTATTGCATTTCAATTGAGGGGGCCTGGGCCCATGGCCGCACACGTACTCCAATAACTGGTTAACTTCATGACAAAGCAAAAATCTCTAAGGAATTTTTCGAGGTGGATTATTATTTACTGCTAAAATATTGCAGGAGGCAATGAGCCTTACTTACCCCTACATGGTACAAATCACCTACAGTTAAAATTTTGCTCTATAATGTAAGATTTTATACGTTTTTTGGAATTCAATTGCAAGTAAAAAGAGGATTGAACAATTAAATTTTTTCGATTGACTTTCAAATGTTAAAAATCTATTTCTTTTAAATGGCTCTGAACACGTGCGAAATGTGATCCAATTGGATTAAAATAGCTTTGATCAGTGATCGAGTGGATAGCCTAACCGATCAGTGGTCGAGTGGATAACCGGTCAGTGGTCGAGTGGATAGAACGTCTGCTACAGAAACAGTAGACTCGGGTTTGCTTTCCGGTCGGGTCAAACCAAATACTAGAAAAATTGGAATTCACAGCTTCCCTGCTTGACGTTCAGCAATTAAAGGGACAGTATGAAGCCTTCGCCGTGTGTGGTAGACAGGTGGGCAGGTGGCAGCTCGACTCAAAGACCGAAAGGTCCCTTCACTCTCTCCTGGCCAAGGCAACTTGGTGAATAAAATGTAATTACAATTATAATTACAACTGGCCAAATATGTGTAGGCTATTTGTGGTGGTGATAGTGCGGTAAAATAATGCCACAAAAAAATTGAGCACCAAAATGCTTTCTCTGTAGTGATTCCTCAGTCAGCAAAAGCACGTGCAAAAAACAGTTGCCTTTTATACTTTGCAGAACTGAAGTAAAACTGGTTAGAAACTATGATGCAAGGATGTGCACGTAATGCTGTAATGTGTCAAGCTGTCAAGGGGTTGATTTGGGGCAGCAGATAAGGGGACAACAGGACAAGGGGGGAGTAGAATCATCACCGGGCCTATTGTGATTCAGTGGTGTGTCAAGGGCAGAGTTCCCTACAAGCACAAAAACGTGCGAAAAGTGCAAAGTTTTTTCCGGCATTTTCGCGCTGAGTGTTTGCAAATTTCGGCGTTTTTTCTTCCGCCAAAAACCGGCGTTTTTATTTCCCGCCAAAAATCGTACACAGCTGCAGCTGCTGCAGTTCACGGCGCCACGCTCTTATAATATATGTTGCACGAAGCGCATAGAAAACTTGCGGAACTCAGACGTATGACCTTTTTTTGAGATCAACATAAATTCAGAGAAAAAGATGCCTCCGTCAGCGCGATGACCTGTTTTTTTGCGACACATTAAAATCGAACAAAAACTTTTTTAGCGCCGATCGAGGACGCCGCAAGAGCTGCGGCATTTTTACATTAAAGTTAAGGGGAACACTGGTCAAGGGTACAATACTAATAGCATAGTTTCAAGGCTTTTAGGGCAATTTAGCAGAATTTTGTGGACAAATATCGGTTTTGAATTGCGGAGTTTTTTCAAGTTCTAGTTTGTACTTGCAGCCCTGTCGTCAATGAAATTTTGCAGCTAGTGTGTGTAATCAATTCAATGTTACACTGTTACAGTATCTGGTATAAACCTACTGGTATAGATTAAACAATTCGCAATTTTTTTTTTCATGTCGATCAAGGTTGCAAATTGGGATAGCCTACTGTATTGGGATGCGATATTCATTGATATGGCAATGGGTGTCGTTAATTATTGGATTAAAAATGATAAGTCTGAAGTAAGGGGGTTGATCCAGCTTCCACGCAGCACATACTGCAGGCCTACTGTATTTATTATTAGAAAAGACTTGGCTTATGTTCCATGCACTCTTGTAAACACAATACTGTAAGTGCAATAGGTCTAATCGAATTAAAATTTTTCGAAAAGAAGTGAGGTCACCGAAATCTTTGTTTATTTATTAATTTAACCATGCTTGTTTTGTACGCCAAGTCACTTACCAGTAGCACAGCCGGTAATATATTTTTGGCAGTGGCTGCTGTTACGTTACGTAACACTTCACTCGTAGGATAGCATTTTGTAAGTTGTAACATTTTAGCTGTGAGATATTTTTAAGTAAATTTTGCCACTTAATGACTTAGCTCTTGCAATGTTTATTGAAGCAACAAGACTGCAAGAGCGTGTTGGTGTTGCATTGTAGAAGGTAGAAGTCGCTAGAGTAATTATTGAATTAATTGGCCTACTTTAGTTTAGGACCCGTCGCAACAAATCGATACTTCTTGTAGGACGCTATCAAAAATCAACTCAAATCTAGTTTATTTAATTAAAA
This sequence comes from Trididemnum nubilum, assembly GCA_963965965.1. Classification (NCBI taxonomy): domain Eukaryota; kingdom Metazoa; phylum Chordata; class Ascidiacea; order Aplousobranchia; family Didemnidae; genus Trididemnum; species Trididemnum nubilum. The sequence goes on along the minus strand of OZ014479.1, from coordinate 25,170,205 downwards.
GTTTAATTAGAATTCAATTAAAATGAACTAAAATCTAGTTTTTAATAAAAAATTAGATGTGAATTCATACAGTAGGCTAAGAAACCAATGCAATACAATGGGTACATACTAAAACACCTGCGTCCTAAAAAAACTTTTTAAGACTATCGAAGTCGTTCATTATGCCCTTGCAGTTGCTATCTCTCAGGGTAGCATCGCTGCCCAAACCGTATATAACTCTAATGCAAGGTTCTAATAAAAAAAAAAAGCACTACTAATGTGCCTTATCTCCTGTCGTGCCACCGCGTTTATCACGAATCGAACACAAACGCAATGATCGACAGATGCATGCCCTTACCCAAATTTGATTTATGTGCGTCAAAATGCCGTATTTAACTCGTAAAAAGTTTCAAACTTTTTTTTAGGACGCTATCATAGTATCAAAATCATTCAAAATCTGGTTTGTTTCATTAAAATCATCTATTTAAAGGAATGTGAAGTTTGAAAATAAATGACCACTCATTCTAAACCTGCCACAAACCAAATTGGACTTGCAGTTGCAGTCTTCTCGCTTCAACAAGCATCGCAAGATCTAAGTGGCAAAATTCACATAAAAATATCTTACTGCTGAAATGTTACAAATTACGTAATACCGGTGTTATCCTACGAGTGAAGTATTACATAACGTAACAGCAGCCACTGCCTATATTTTTAGTACTAAGATTTTCGGAATTAAGGCTAGCTACTACATTGAGTAGTGTACTTGTTAGGCTTACTGTACAGTAGGTACCAGTATGCATTTGCAGTTTCTTGGAAGTAGCGGTATAGCCAGGCGGGAAAGGGGCTACCAAGGGGGCTTTAGCCTTATCTTGGCTTTAATCAAAAGTCACTTTAAAACTACCCAAAACTGCAAGTTTTTTAGGTTAAATGTGTTTTGTACTTGACCAAGCTGACTAGCCAGGTTGGAAAATTCAAACAAACTATGCTGGATTTTGGTACCAAACTAGCACTCAATTGTTTACCAAGCCACACTGATCAAACTTCAAAGAGTGTGCCAATTCAAATGGTTGAAATTTGCTTCTAAAATTCCTTTTTTTCCCTAGTTCCACAACTGCAGAGCTTGAGACCGATAAAGAAAAAAGGTCTTAATTTTTTCGTGAATAACTTGCCATCTAGACTTTAATTTGTATGTCAGATTGTTGAAGGACTTTTGCGTCGTGCCAAAGCTGTTTTGAATGTTTTCTGCAGCAGATTGACACAAGTTTATCTTTAACATCTTATCATTGTCTTTAATACCTAATACTGGTATCTGCAATGCTTGAGTACCAGAGGTGGGCAAAACATAATTCCAGATTCATAAGCTCAAAGCCCAACCTTAGCATTTGCGAAAGTTGCTCTTTAGTTTTTTGAACAATTGAGGTAGTTGTGTTGCGTACCATACTAAAATTTGTTGAAGGCAGGCTGGCAGGTAAAGGCAAAATAGCCCAATGCTATTTTGCCAGGCCAAATGGCCCTAAATGCTATTTTACCTTAAGTGTCAGAATAGTCCTTACCCTAACCCAAACCCTAACAAAGGAAAAATACTATTTTGTTTCTAGAGGCAAAATAGACACTTCCATCTTTAAAATTAGTTGTGCTTTTATTACGTTACGCTATTTTTTAATTAAAAGCGCAATTCTATGCATTAGACATAGTTTTACTTTATTTCAATAGTAATATTGACAAATGTCGGCCTTCGTTTGTCAATATTACTATTAAATACTTACTCTTTTTCTGTCTAAATTTGCAAAAATGTTATACAGTGCATCCTTGATTATCCGGTCAAGCTAAGCAACCTTTTTCCAAAATCTTGGCCTGATAAGAAACGTATTTATCGTAGGGTAGCTGGTACCCACTGTACACCACCTACACCATACTTGAAGAACCCAAAGAATGAAAAAACGAAACTAGTATGAGAACAAGCTTGCCACAAAACAATTTAAATACAAAATAAGAAATAGCTTCAAAGCAGCATTGTTTGTTGGCTTTCTAGTTTTTTCCCACTGTAAAACATAAAGATTTTATAATAAATAATTAAATGTACTTATTTGTTGAACCCGGCTGGTTAATCAAGGGGCTAGTTTGTTGGTGGCTGGATAATCGAGGATGCACTGTATTTGCATTTTGTTTTATAATTTTAATTCCAAAATGCCGTCGTGGAATTGCATTGTTCTTCAACTGAATCAAAAAGTTTATTGCAGAAGTTGTGCTTCAGAAATAAGAAAAATTAAATTGCATATTTTGTGCTTTGGCTGTTTGAAAAGATTGCTGCGCTTGTGGTATAATGTTATTGTGTCCACCTCTGTTGAATACTGTACCATGTGCTATCCAACTACACTGTGCTAGATTGTCGTCAATGTTAAACTCATAAACTTTACAATCTCCAACAGTGATAATCTATGATCAGCATGCAAAGTTGTGGGGGTGAGGGGTGGCTGGAGTAGCCAGACGGTTTGCCAAAAGTTTTTTCTCAAAGTGATGACATGACTCAAGGCATTCTGAAGACAGAATAGGCCTTTCTAATGCATTGTTAAAATTAAAGCATTGACTGAGAACAACAATCATTTAACTATTCTACTACCTCCAGAGCTGTTTTGCCTTAACCCTCACTTTGTGACAAAATCACTTTGTGATGAGATCACTGGTAACAAGCTGGACAACCTGGTTTTTTTTACTGGCTTCCAAATCAAATCAATTTAGTTATGCTATTCAAAATGCCGTGACAAGCATCATAAATGAGATTGTGATCCAAATGGCATTAAAATTGATTTTTTCTGAAAAAACAAAAATTGCCCAGTAAATGAGCGGTAGGGACCATGGTTCAATTATATTCTTGAGTTGCACAAGTTTGCTCAACTTGCCATTTAATTGGGGCATTTTGTACTTTACAGTAATATGTTACCAAATCAATTTTTAGGTAAAATTTTTAGTATGAGGTGACAATGGTGATATTAAAAAGTAACATCACTTTATTAACTGTGTGTAAAGGTGCTTATAAAGCCTCACTATTTTTTGAAAGTTATATTACTTTTTACCTGTGTTCAAACTGTTCCTTTTAGAAAATTACGACCTACAAAAAATTTTTGAAATCCAACTGGACTATGGGATCTTCAGGGCACTTTGCATCAATCAATGTGAAAATAAACAAAATGGGCTTTGATTTCTTTATTTTTTATGTTGGAAAGATAATTTTTGATACTTTCAAAGAAATTGGTTACCGTATTTGCTCGTTTTGTAGCCCGAGCCCTTATTTTTTTCAATCAAACTCACTACCGGGCCCATATTTAAATGGGCCGTTATTCAAGGACGGGCGCTTGTTATTTTCAAAGTAAAATTATGAACAAAAATTATCGTTGAAGACAAATATTTCACTACATTAATTCTATTTTTATGTCAATTTTTTCACGTCAAACACAAATTATTGACATCTTAAGAGTAATTCCCTCATATTAATGTATATTACTAACATGAAATAACAAATCAAAATTTATATTTATCTAGCAAGTGGTACGTTCTCTACCCCTGAAAAATCAGCTTTTACGTCAGGCGGGTGTTCAAGCACTGGCCCTTATTTTTATGTTCTGTCCACACGGGCGGTTATTTAAATGGGCCCTTAATCAAGATCGCGTGGTAAAACGAGCATATATGATATGCTCACTTTGTATATGCTAATAATATTTTAAAGTTTCCGTTCGAAAAAACTATCTTATTTATTCGAGTATATATAAGTCGCATGCATGTATAAGTCGCACCCTCATATTTGACATGAAAAACAGGACAAAGTTTTTTTAAACATTATTTATTCATTGCAGTTACATTACGAAAAATTAAAAAAACATTGAAGTCATCACTGCTGTCACTGTCCTAAAATAGTCCTAGTTTACCTCTGGAACATCCCATGAGGGTGGCAGGTGATGCATTGTAATGTGACTCATGTGGATAGGCAATAAGTAACGCAATCGTATGAAAGGTGGTAGCGTAGAAAGCAATAGCATGAAATTTTGTATCACATGCAATGCACTTCATATATTCATGTATTAGTCGCACCTGACTTTTCGGGCAATATTTTGGTACAAAAAATGCGACTTATACTCGAATAAGTATGGTATATCTTACATTTAATTTTCAAATGAATTTCTACAATATAACTAAACAGTGAATATTAGCACTACCAAGTTTCATAATGTGCATGGTTCTAGATGACATAGACCATGAATATAGTAGTTAGTATTTTAATTGCCAATCATCAATCTAACCTATAAGTTAACCATGTACGGTAGGCTAATATACAGATTTTTTCCATCACTTATTGCCCAATAGCATATACATTCTACCAGTGTTCCCATTAAGCCAATTTTTTTCAACTAATCAGCATTTTGTTGGAACAAGGACAAATAATTTTTGGCTATGTGGTAACCATAGCTTTAGAAAATTTGACAAATTTGTGGAAATATGAAATTAGGTACACTTTAATCGCGAATTGGTCAAAATTTAGGGCACATAAACATCTTTTAAGAGCATTGGGCACAATTGTTTCAAGAAAATTTGGGCACTCGCCGATTAGCCTTAAAGTTAGAGGGAACACTGCATTATACAAATATCAAATGGTTAATTCTATCACCAGCATCACTCCATTAACATTCCACACTAAAAAAAAATCAATCCATACAACTTACAAAAGAATAAAACTTAATATTTTTTTGCAATATTTACATTTTCTCTTTTGATCAGTGTTAACAGTAAGACAACCTAAATGTAATTTATTTCTTTAAACTAAGTGAATTTTTAGGCCTTTGGCTACATTAGCTAAGAACGTTGTCTTAAACAATAACAAAATATCACAGCCATAGCTTTTCCGGCACATATGAAACTAGTCACAGCTACTGCATTATCAAAATCTCTTACTACCTAAAACTGATTTTACCCCAAAAGGGCATTACAAATTAAATCTTAATCAAAAAAGTCTTAAGCAATGCAGATATGCAACACTATTTTTGCCTCTCCAATCTACATGTTTTGGGCTGATTTTTCAAATAGGAGATTGCCAGTTTTAAGTGGAAATCTATAGTTGCATCAACTTGAGGTTATACCCAGCATGTGTAGATTGGATTTTAAATCTCATGTCTATAACTATTTTCACGCTGTGCGTATATAATATTTTAAAAATAATTTTGAAAAAATTTATGGGCTCCTGAGTTCTTCCATTAGTTCAAAAGCATAGCTACTAGAATAATCCTGGCATTAACAAATTAACATCTTTAATTGGCATTTGTGTAGAAATCACTTTTTTTGAAAGAAAGTTAGTGTTACTTTTTAAAACATAAAAAATTACATACCGTATTTATTCGAGTATAAGTCGCATTTTTTTGTACCAAAATATTGCCAAAAAAGTCAGGTGCGACTTATACACGAATATATGAAGTGCATTGTATGCAATACAAAATTTTTCTGAGATATTTTCATGCTATTGCTTTCTACACTATCGCTTTTCATATGATCACATTACTTATCGCCTATCCACATGAGTCACATTACATTGCATCGCTTGCCACCCTCATGGAATGTTCCAGAGGTAAACTGGGACTGTTTGAGGACAGTGACAGCAGTGATGACTTCAATGTTTTTTAATTTTTGTAACGTAACTGCAATGAATGAGTAATGTTAAAGAAATTTTTGTCCTGTTTTTCATGTCAAATATGAGGGTGCGACTTATACACGCATGCGACTTATACTCGAATAAATACGGTTCATCAAAATTTAAAATTTTTGAAATGTGCTTTATCACACCCAAACCTTGATGCAGCTATTTAGGAACAATACTGGCAGACTGGGATGAGGTTGAGGTCACAATGCTGCTAAGTTTTTATGAATCATTTCCTAACTTGAATTTATTAACCAAGAAAATGGTTTTAATGTGAGCTGCCAATTTGGCATCATAAAGTTTTGTTTTTTTTGCATTGTTTGGTAGGACCATTAATGTCGACTTTGATGACCTATATTTGTCAAAGTATAAACATTATCAGAAATGGAAGGATGCAAATACCATTAAACCAAAGCACTTTAATTTTGATATCTGACAAGTACATGCAATTTCATAGTTTGGTTTAGTAATAAGTATTTCATGCCACAAGTTTTGCTTTAACCCATATGTGCCGAAGGTTGAAATACTTAAAATATTTTTATAGAAACTTGAAGATTGCTCAGTGAACATTTATAAAAATTTTTCCGATTGATTTTTTAAAAATATATTGCATCATTTTGAGATAAAAGCCGTCCTACATGTAGGATGCTAGGCAAATCTGTTAACAAAGTTTGAAGATGCATGAGCGTAATGCGTACATGTTGTGTAGTCATGTTTTATTGTTTGCTTTGTCTGTTTCGCTCGAAGCAATAATTTTACAACCATCAGCGTATTTTATTGAAGTCTAATTTCGATGAGTAACCAAATAAGCATAACATAGTTTTTACTAAACATGAAATTGAAAAAAGCATTTTAGAGTTCTCAAAGCACTTCTCTATGTACGAAAATCACAGCAAAGACATTACAAACTATGATAATTTTTGTAGCATTTTTATGCAGGCCAACAACACATTTTTAACATCTTGGTTAGTTGTCATGTAACAGTGGCTGCATTTCGTTTGTCCACGTTGTGGTGTTACTCAATGCTTATATCCATCATATCGAATGTCTGACAAAACATTTTGAGGTTTTCCCGCTTTCCTTTTTCAAGCAGCTTGCCTTATTGAGACAAATACATTCTAACAATATTCATCGAAATTGAACCATATCTATTGGATTTTCATTATTGCTAATTTTCTGTAGTTAACAGGCATTGTTGATGGAAACATTGAGCATATATGAAATCAGACACCAGAACCATTTTTTACCTCTCATAGCAATTCAATATTTTGAAACATTTTGATCTATTCTATCAATACCCCCCATATGTTCATTGTAGAGCTTGATCAAAACAGGCTGGTCAATTTGCACCTGCTTCTTTTCAGAAGAAAAATATCAAGAGGCTTTAGATATGAGATGGACCCCAGCAGCATTTAAGCATAAATTTACCACACTATTATCATTCCATTTGCAAACAAGGATGTCGTTTTTGGTGTCAGTTTTGAAATCAAACTTTCCACGTCCTTGCTTTTTCAAAGCATCATTTGAGGTCAGTGGACATTTTTCAGTCCTGTTTTTACAAATTGTACCAGGTGCTTTTACTAATTTGGCTTTTAGCATAGTAACGAGTTTCACACTATTGAAGAAGTTATCATAGCAATAGCATAGGTGGAAAAACTTTCTACCACATCCAGATAGAACATCTGCCAAATGGCTAACAAAATTTCCTCCAAGCCCTAATCCGTTATCTTGCAGTCAAGATGATGCTGATTTTACTTGATATGTATCAAATCAAGTATCCCAGCAGCGTAGTTCCACACCAAATTTAAAAACCAAAACGTATCAGTTTACCTCTCAAAAAGTGCCGTGGCACCTGTAATATTCACACATTGATTCGTCAAAACTGTAAAATTCTTCATTTGGTGAGTGACGTTGGAACTTTTGATCCAAAAGTTTTATTAGAGGTTTGAGTTTTACAAATTTATCCTCTTCATCTAAGCAGTTGTTATCAGCTAAGTGAAAGTTGGCAAAATTTGCCTAAAATTTGTGTCTTCTCATAGTAGTAGTAACAAGGTTGTGATGCGTGTTGCTAGCATTTTCCCAGTAAAGTATTCGTCTTGCTGGAGCAAGGTACCCAGATAACAATAATATGCCAATAAAGCATTTCATTTCATGCTTATCAACAGTCAAGTTTCGATTTTTTTGGGAAGCATACCGATTGGTTTCATCTACAATTAAATTCAAAACTTCATCATCAAAAAATAGTTCAAAATATCCTTTGGGGATCAAGTTTTTGTTTTGTAATTCTTCAAGTTTGCCATCATCTGACGTCCACGCTGGGAATTTACTTTTCAGATCTGTTTTGACCAAGTCTTGTTTTGGCTTGTGAGTTTGCTTCTTTTGTTTGTTTGGTGGCCCCTCTGGCTCTTAAATATTTTAGACATTTTTACAGCTGCTATCATCAATTAGAGGTGGGAGTAAAAGCATGCTCCCTGGTAAATTGTTAATCATTCCTATTCCATCACTCATCTCCTTAGTCTTCGTCTGTAATACAACCTGTGGCATTTGTTGGTGGAAGTACACTAGTACAGTTACCGAAAATTGGTCATCTTCACTGCAGTAGGGAAAAGCATTTTCCTATGCTAAATCTAATATTCTACTCAATGATGTAGGGGTTTTATTTCTACAATTACCATAAAAACGTGAAGATTTGTTCTAGAAAAAAAAGTACAGTATTACATTTTGGTCACCTACATTCGTACTCAAAATATTGAAAACAATCACGCACCATAACTTGTTTTTTTATGAACAAAATTTTGCCTTCGTCTATGGCTTTTCTGACTAAAATTTTCCTGATCAAATGTTTTAGTCTCAAATTTTGTAACACTCATTGCAAAAAATTGTGAATTGTAAATGAACACAAGAAGACCGTATGTGATATGAAGAGATTTATTTTACATAGAGAAGAGCTGATTAGATGAGTAGGCGTCACTGGTCAGGGCTAGATAGATGGCTTCTATGGTGGAAAGATGAAAAGTGGTGTTATCTTTGGCAAGACTGATAAACTTGTTGATGCTGAGTGCAGGTGGGATTTAAAAAAAAAGGAGTTCAATAGCAGAATCAGATGAAAGAGTTTGATGAGAAAGAAAACTTGCAAGCACGAACTTGCAAGTCTTATTTATCTATTTAAAAATTTAATTATCTATTTGATTGTTTTAGTAAATGCAATAGCATGGGATCACTGCTGGAGATTATGGTTTATAGTGCGTGAGAATCGCAAATTGCAAACTCTACTTGAAGATTTGCTGTATCGCAGCAACCCACATTTTGCTATCACGTGTGCCTAATGACCTAAATGTAGGACGCCAATATTTCAAATAAAATTTCTCAAAAACTTTAAGTTCAGAAAAATTTTAACATTTATCGTAGAACAGGAAAATTACTAATTAATAGATACACTTGACAATTTTTTCAGTACTTCTGTGGAAATGCATAGTTATTGGCTCAACTGTATATGCACTCTGAAGATTTTCAAAAAAGCGAAATCAGGCAAATTTCAAAATGGCGTGACGTCTCACCTGAAAAAGCAATTAAAAAAAACTACTTTCATATGTGTCAAATTTACTTGTAAACGTAGTCCAACTTCAGCTATATTCAGAAATATAATATACAAAGAGCAATCCTAAATAAAGCAGGCGTCCTACGCATAGGAAGCTGGGCACAAATGGGTTAAAGTGCGACTGTTTTTGGAGCATATATTATATAACACATTAACAACATCAAAAGTTAAACACTCAAGATCACCACCTATATTAAAGTTTTGCTGACAATTTCTTAAAATTTTCATATATTAATTACAATCTTCAGATCTTGATAAATTTGGAAGTTATTAAATAGTGAATTGTCATTTGCTATGGAGCTTGCAGCTAACAAAAAGAGTAATTGCCAATTTTTAGAACTAGAGAAAAAATTTGCATACCAAGTGAAATCTAAACTGAGCAAAATCTGACAAAACATTCCTTATTTATTCATGTCTAAATACTTTGACATAGGTATTTGCGTTGTCTTGATAAATAAATACGAAATGTTGCATGAAATCACTTTGTTTTTGCTGTAATGCTTAGAAATAAAGCAACGGTCAATCAATGATGCCTAGTGACTATAATTTCAAAGTAACCAAGAATCATAAAAATTGTCAAATCAAGCTACAAAAAAAATTATACCTGCATGAAAAAACTGAAATAAATTAATTTTGTACAGAAACAATTCCGGGCGACAGCCAAGTTAGCTTGTACTAGGTTTGCTAACTCAAAATTGAAGTATTTTACAAAAGTTTGCCAATAATCTGCTACATAGCCTGCAGTGATCTTTTTATTTAATATGGTGTTATGCTTTCAATAACTAATAAATAGTGTGCTATGAAGAGGCTACCACACAACCATGTTGGCAAAGTTCCATAACTAAATTCACAGTTAATAAAGTTGTGTAATGAGAAAGCTAAAGAACTTAGTAATATTACCATTGTTACCTCATACTGAAAATTTTCCTAAAAATTGATTTGGTAACACATTACTCTAAAGTACTATTTTATATAATATGAAAAATTGACTCAAAACAGTAATTTTGGTGCTCTGTTGTGAAATTATGCCAGAATTAAAGTAAGCTTAAATTTTATCTACTCCAAAAGCATCTTTAGGTTTGAATTAGTGGGAATAGAGCTCATAGTGAAGTTTCTACATGGATGATTTAGAAGTTACTGACGTTTTTTGTTTATTTTCACAACAGTTTGTGAAATTTTGTCGTAGGACCCCCTAAAAATTGATTGTTTTCAAAAATATTTTACTGTAAAGATTTTTTATACAAATTACACCAATTGAACATAGGTAAAAAGTAAAATAAAAATTTTGAGGCAAAATAAGCACCCTATTGCATATATTTTCTCATAGGAATTGGCATTTTGGAATTTCAAATATTTTTAATCCTGAGATATTTGAATCCAAAATCATGATTTTTTAAATATCTGGAACCAAACTGAAAGTAGAAAAAGCAAGAAAGTCAAATGTTTTGAAGTGCTTCTAAGTTGCCTTATTCTTGCATTCTGTTTTAAGAACTAGATTGATTGGCAAAAATCTTGTATGCAACAAAAATGATCATGGACAATGAAATGCTACTGAGATGTTCCAAGACTTTTATAATGAACATCTATATTTTCTGGCTTTGTGCAGTTTTCATTTTTCATGCATGGAAAACTAGTAGTTCAAGGAAGGAAGATTAAGTTAAGTTACCACTATTCTAGAATAGGATTCAAAATTCTAGATTTGAGAAAATTATTCTAGAATACCAAATTATTTTACTTTGCCCATACCTATTTCATATAGGCCTCTGTTTAAATGATTTTTCATTATGTTGGAAAGCAAATGAAATCACAGATTAATACAATGTTTTTGTAAGAAAGCCAATGAAATCACAAATTAATACAGCATAATTATCGTTTAATTGCACAGTGCACACTATGCAGTGTTTTACAAGCTTCTTGGTTGAAATCCTCTCCTCTTAGTTAAATTATTTGAAATATTTAATCCAAATATGTAAGCTGTGGAATGTATTTTGGTTTGATCATTAATTTAAGGTTAGTCTAAATTAAAGAGGTGGAGCAATTTAATGGTTTTAAATGGCTCTAAATTGTATGAAATGTCATCTGGCATTAAAATCAAAAAAAAATTGCCTAGTGGCTGTCAGGCTGTAGGGCTTTGCCCCAATTCCTCCTTGGCCTCCGTCAGTTGGGAGTTTCATCTCCAGACCTCTGTTTGTGATACATTTGAAATGTTTCAATTTGCTCAACTTGTCGCACCCTGGATACTGTACAGTTTTTGACATAGATAAAATCTAGTTTGAGACTGAAGTCCCCCCTTAGCAAATTTATGGTTAAATACCTGCCAGTATATTATCGTAATACCTACATTGTGTGTTATATGATATTGAATAATATACCTACAGTATATTAGCTGATCTGAGGTAATTAAAGACAAAAATACTAATGCAGAATTAATTTTGCAGTATTAATTTTGGCGGCAGGTTGGAAACTGCCCCCTTTAACTTTTTAAATAGTTTTGCGCCACTGTGTGTAACTGGTAATCACAAGACTTGGCCTACTGCTGTATTGATTTTGTGAAAATTTTTACTTTTATTTTGACTTAATGTTTTGGCTTAACAGTTTTACTGTAGCACCTAAGTAACTGCTTGTACTCTCTCTACCAGTGACATTGCTACTTGGACTGTACTACTAGACTAAGCCTACCAATCACTGTACAATACGATCAGAGCATAGGCTTAGCCACCTGCATGGTAGTGGTACTGTACAAGATCTTACTTGCCTCATAATTTTGGGACTCCATTCAAGACAGTATTCAAAATTTTGAAAAATGCAAGGTGTTTATTTAAAACTCTGTCTGGTTGTGGCAATTTTAAGCACTTCCAATGTTTGTAAGTTTTTTAGTTTAGTGGCATTAAATTTTTTCATTATTTGATTGTGAGATCTGAGATTGCTCTTTTTTTACAATTTCTTTTTCTTAGTTTAGTTTTTGGTTTATGGTTTGTTCAGCATTTTTTTTCAAATGTTTAAAATTTATATTGGAAAATAATTTCGCTTAGGCTTGCCTTTTTTTTTAAGTCGGAAAATCAGGATGCACAATTGTACGTATCGAAATGTGTTGCTAATTGTGTAATTCTATATTTTGATTGTTGAGGCATATCAATCATGGTATTGTTATAAATAGTTCTGGTATAGGTAGCCTATGCAATAATTTTGAGGTTAAGTTTTATAGTTGTTGGCGAATCGCTAAACTAAAGATTTGCTTGTGACATATTTTGTGAGATGGCCAATGCAGCTAGACTAGCATTGTTTTGACTTACCATAATCAACAGAAATTAATCTCAAGAAAATCGAAATTTTAGTTTTCCTAGGAGGTCATACCGTAATTATGCTTACCATAAGATAATAAATAATTTAATATCAGATATAGTTAATCTGCTTGTTATTTCCATTTTGGTTGGGTTTTAAAGAGTTCTGTATGGCTTAGAGAGGTAGCCTTGCCGGCATAGCTCTGCCATGTCATAAAGGTACACAAACCTTTCATTACATTATAGCGATATTGTTTGAAAACACCAGGTCATAAATGTTTTAGCTATCTAAACCAGCAAATAAATTCTACAGAAAGCTTCATTTTGTTTCTTTCTTGCAAATTTTACGAAATAATTCCAATTCTCTGAAGCCAATGATCTACAGATCAGCTGAGTGCTTGCTGATATCTATTATCGCTTTGCTTAATTTAGGTTGTCAAGGAGACGTTTGTGAAGAACATGACCTTCCAAATGGTAGTCACCAACGATCGTTTGGTTGTCCTCGGCTTGATGATGAAAATGATAAAATTTTTTGTTGTGGAGAATGGAATAGCTCATCGCATGTTTATTGCTGCAACAATGCAACTTTATCTGTCTATGGCAATGAAGCTGAAGTCGATACTAAATCCATGTAAGATATTGTTTATGCTTGGTATAATTAATGTAAGTTCTGCACAATCAACGTTGTGCAATTTCTGAACAAAGTTACTACAAACATGTAACAATGTATGCACTCCTTTTAAGCGTCGGCATAGTAAGACTATTTTAATGAATGTTGTAAAACTCAGATGTAAAATAATATCTTTGCTTAGATTTACTCTTGAGCCTTGTAGAAATGTCAATTTTAGTGTCAAATTGTACATCAGAAATATGCAGGGTGTTTTAAAATTAGAGTCCCCCCTTCTACAGCATAAACTAACACAGAAAAATTCTAAAATTATACAGATTTAGAATAAGCATTTAAGTTTTTCACAAAATTAATTTTGAGAAAGCCTTCACCTGCTGGCACCATAACCTGCATTCTTGGTGGTATAATCTTAACAAATCACAAAAAAAGCAGAAAATCAAACTTTATTTTCCATATCATTTCCGCTACAAAGTGTCGCAGGTCGATGAGAATACCTTTTAAACCATTGCAGTTTCCTGTACGCCATTCAGTACGACCCTTTGAGATGACTACAAGGTCTTTCTGAAGATTTAGGTTGGAAGTGTTAAGAATGTACCGACTTTGCCGAGGTTTGTCAATCCCTCTCATTTTCCATAAATCATTAAATATGTAGGTTTGCCTAACTCAGTTATTTGACATAAAAATAAGCAAATATTAAAATGAAAAATAGCTTAGCAGAAACTTTCGTTAATAAGCTTAACACTAAAGTATTGCAGAAAACCTAATTAATTTCTATGTAAGCTGTGGAGGAGAGGGTTCTAATTTTGAAACACCCTCTATTTTCAGTCAAAAATGGAACATTTTTGCAATATTTCTAAATGAATTTCCTTATGTCTCGTAATAGAGTTTTGTATTAGCAAACATAAGATGTTCTTTGTTGGTTTATTTGTGCTATCCAGGAAACAATTGCTCTGTATTATTAATACCACCGCTTTAACAAAAGTACGGAAGTCATTTATTGACAAAGGGTGTTGTTTACTGGTATTCAGTGAACGATATACAATAGATACAATAGCTGTTAGAAAAATATGTGCGCAAAGCTTGACATTATGAACTCAAAAAGTCACAAGAGCATTTTTAGCTAATTACAGTATATCAACAGTATAAAGTAATGAGATTAATTGAGGCAACTGGTTTGTTTATGCTAAAATCACCACTAGTAGATAGTATCATTAAATAATTTGGTATTGTATCATTAACAATTGCTGAAATTTAATCAAGCATGATTCGTAATTCAGTAATTTGTTCATAAGAAGTGTTTTGCGTTTTTGCTTAGTGGAACAGATACGTACTGTATAGAAATAATATAAATGAAGCTGAGATTTATTTCTCAATATAGAGTAGTGCATCTTAGATAAGTTTTGGAATCTGCAAATTTTTCTGATATTTTGTTGACTCTTCATATCAAAAGTTTTGGGTGTTTCTTTTATGTATGTTCCATTTTTTTATACGTTACAAACATAAACAGGGTATGATTGTCGTGATTTAAGATAGATTACATTTTTCTAGGCCTATACAAGCTTTTGCTTGAGTTTTAACCTTGTAGATATGAAGGTGAAGTACTTCCAGCTAATTGTTATACTTTAATCATTTTAAAGAGCTCAGTAAAAAAAAATTAGCTCAGCAGATTATTATTATTTTTTTGTTCACTTAACTCTGTTGCTATGGATTTTTGAATTCGTCAGTTGAGAAAGATAAGTGGGACTGTAGCATTAAATAAGGCAAAAATGGCTCAATCAGCGAATGATCGAGAGTTGAAGCAGATGAAAGAAAGTTTATGAGAAAGGTAATGCAGTTCAATAAAGTTTGAAAAAAAAATTGTTTGCAATTTAACTCAGTGTTAGTGACCAAAGCTTGCTGTTTGTGTTTTATTTCAAAATCGGTACAATGGCTTTAAAAACTATCTGGATTTCTTTGATGTTGAGATTTTAATTTATCTAGAACAGGGGTTCTTAAACTGGGGGGTGTGAAAGCTTCTCAAGGGGGGCACGAGCATGACAGTGACATATTGATGAAAAACAGCTCTTAATTACAGTCAAACCTCGTATTTCTCGTTAACACTAATCCAATAGATTAATCTGTGACCTAGTTTTAAAACACAATTTTGTCTGGGCTCTAATTCGTTACTGTTTCAATTTTCGCTGTCTTATTTATATCGACACATCGTTATATGCTTCGCCTTCCTTCTCCGCGGGAGTTGTCAACCTATTTTCACTTTAACACGTCGTTTTGTACTTTTTCTTTTATTCGCTCTTTTCTCTCCCACTCCGTTACAGCGTATTTTCCAAACTTTTTGAAGGTTTGCGAGATTCATTGTTAACGTTGTTATGGAGTGGACAGTACCTAGTTGTTTTCAGTTAAAACTCTTTGCCAGGATTTAATAGTAGTTTTCTTAAAAATTCTTAGTATTGTGACTTTTTACTGCTTTTTACTGATGATGCTTTCTAAAAGCAAAGTAGCCTATATTTTCTATTTTTTGTTTTATTTGAGGTTGATTGATTTTAGTCTTTCAAACTTGTTAATCCCCCATAATTTACAAATTTTAGGCTTTTGAAAAATAAGTGGTATTTAATTTAGCTGCGGTGAAAAAAATGAGTGCAAAAAAGAGGAAGTACAATGAAGAATATCTGCAGTATGGTTTTACTGATGCAGCAGAAAATGGTCAAGTTGTACCACAGTGCGTTATATGTTTCGAAAAGTTGACTTCTTCATCAAACAAAACCTTTGAATTTCTTTCAAAGCAAGAGGGATTCTTTTAAAAAAATGAAAATCATCTGCGCAGAGAATTTTGGCCAATCATCATCTGCAGAGGTGGTAGAAGCATCTTACGAAATTGCTCAAATGATAGCTCAAGCTAAAAAACTTCACAATATTGGCGAAACTTTCATAAAACCATGCATGTTGAAAGCAAGTAGCCTTGTTTTGGGAGAAAGCAATAGCAAGAAATTAGCAAAGATTTCTCTTTCAGATTCCACTATCAATACACGAATCGATGAACTTGCAAATGATATTGAATGTCAAGTTCTTCAACAGATTCAAGCATTACCCTATTTTGCCATTCAGTGCGATGAAACGACTGACGTAGCTCAATTTTCACAGTTGATGGTCTATGTTCGTTTTGTAGGGTCTGCTACAATTGAGGAAGAAATGCTATTCTGCAAACTGCTTGAAACGACTACTAAGGCAGAAGATGTGTTCAGACTTGTTGATACATACTTTCACAAAAACGACACGAAATGGGAGAAACTTGTTGGCGTCTGCACTGATGGTGCTCCAGCGATGCTTGGGTGTCGGAGTGGATTTATTACCAGGGTAAAGCAAAAGAATCCGGACACAGTTGGAACTCACTACGTAATCCATCGAGAGGCTTTGGCCTCCAAGACTTTACCTGCTGCAATGAAGAACAAGCTTGCCGTAGTTATACGAATTGTAAACTTTATCAAATCAAGTGCTGTCAATTCCCGGTTATTTTCCCAGCTATGTAAAGAAATGGATTCCAATCATGAAAATCTGTTGTTTCATACAAATGTTCGATGGCTATCAAGAGGTAACATGTTAGCTCGCGTTTATGGTTTGAAAGATGAAGTAAGTATATTTCTGGAATCTCAGGGGAAACAAGATCTCCTGTTACCATTCCAATTACAAGAGTTTCAATTGACAATGGCATATTTCGTTGACATTTTCGAAGCTCTCAGTTGTCTCAATCTACTGTTGTAAGGAAAGAACACCGACCGTATGAAAGATTACGATGAGTTATGGACATTCATAGCAAAGCTGGGGTTGTGGCATCGCCGCGTTCAACGGGGAAATGCAGCCTCATTTCCTACCTTGGACATAGCACTTGAGAACAGCTAAGCCAAACTGGATGGTGAACTGAAGGTAGAAGTGGAAACCCACCTCCCAATTTTGAAAGAAGAATTTGACTGCTACTTTCCTGACTTGGGTAATGTAGAGCTTGCAGAGTGGAAGATGACTAGAAATCCCTTTCGAATCAAAGAAGATATTCTTTCGGAAGAACTGCAAGAAGAGTTTTTGGAGATGAAGTGCAACTCCACTGCTAAAGATGACTTTGAAGCAATGTCTCTTAACGATTACTGGGCTAAATATTTGCGTATTTATAAGAACGTGGGCAGTGTGGCGATACGTACCCTTCTTCCATTTTCATCGACATATTTATGTGAAAGTGGATTTTCGGCACTTGTGAGTATAAAGACAAAATGTCGTAACAAACTGGAATGCGAAGCAGATCTTCGATGTTCGTTGTCTTCAACAAAGCCTTGAATTAAACGACTAGTTTCCCAAAAACAGTTGCATCCTTCACACTAAGCTGGGTAATGGCAAATAAATTATTGTTCTATTTTTCGTGAATTTGATTTTTGAGTAGGTGAGGCGTGAGCATGAATCACAAATCTCAAGGGGGCGCTACTGAAAAAGTTTAAGAACCACTGATCTAGAATTTCTACAGAAAATACATTTTTGCTTTTAATCAAATTGAATTTTTTATAATACTCACTGTTGTAAGCCGAAGCGTGTAACGAGTTTGTGGGGCCCTCCTCTTCATTATTGTGCTTGGGCTACACTGCTCCTTTTGAAGAAATGTTGCTGTAGTGGCGAACCCTTGGCAATGCTGTATCCGATCTCTCCCTCCAAAGACAAATCCACCAACTAATTGGTTATTTTGTTGTTTGGTAATTGAAAACAAATACCGTATTTTTTATGCTATGAGTTGCACCTAAGCATAAGGCACACTATCAGTAAATGACCGTTATTGCTTTTTATTTCTTTATTTAAGACATAGTAAATGAAATACAAACTTAAGAAAAGCTCTATATAGATCTGAATTAAATCTTAAAGAGAAAAGAGCATTAATCGATCCATATATAAAATGCACCTGGAATAAGGTAAACCTTCAGTTTTTTAAAAAAATTTTTGTATTGTACTGTAAGTACGTCTTATGGTCTGAAAAATACGGTTTGTATCAGGGATGTGGAAGCAGAAGCAGTGGAAGTGGAAGCTGGAAGCGGAAGCGGTGGAAGCAGAAGCGGAAGCACTTTGATAAAAGAGGTTGGAAGGGGAAGCGAACTCGGAAGCGAAAGTGTTGAAAAGGAGCTGGAAGTGGAAGCATTTTTTTCAAAATCAGATGCTTTCGGATTTTTAAACTGGCTACAACCGTTAGGTTCAAATGTAAGCATGTAACAATAACTAGATGGGAGTTTGCTGAGAAGCAATCTCAGTGAATGACCGATGCATGTTAAATAGTGAGATTCTCAAATAAAAAACTTTCGCTTTCCTTTTAAGTAATTAATTAGAAATATCTTTGGGGAAAAGAGGGTTTGTAATTTCAAACATTGTCAATACTTTTAATTGACAACATAGTGACTGAGCATAATAAAAAAAAAATCCTTAACATTTGTCTCTTAAACAACTGCTGATATCAAATAAAGTAACGCCCTAGCTTGAGCCTTTCAACAAAAAGATTTTTAGGAGGTTTCCGGAAGGATGATACCCCCAAATTATTCAAACTATTTGTCTGTTAAATATCAACTAATGTAAAAAGAAACTAGCACCCTACCTGGATCCGTTCAAAAAATTGATTTTTTGGGGCCCCATTTTGGGGGGGTTCACGGGGGTCGCCTCAACAGATTTCAGGAGACAAAATTGCGTTTGCAGCTCAACAACTTTACGCAAAAATTACATTTCGATGTTTTGTGGCTTAGAAGAAGAAGAGCGTACTAAATTTAGCAAGAAAATAAAGAAAAAAAAGGAAAAAAGCTTATCGCGGCCAAAAGTGGGTTGGTAGGGATGAAAGGGTATCTTAGAACATATATATAACCGTGTTAAATATTTTTTGCCGTACTTAAACCGCTTTTGACTAAGACCTCTTTTTACGACAAACTTTCGGGGCGGTTTTCGGGTCCTAAAACCAAAGTCACGTGACTAATTACCTCAAAAATTTGGTACAAACATACACCTCATTAATCTCACATTAATGTCAAAATTTCACGTAGCTAGAACTAAAGTGTTTTTTTGTTTTTTCAACAAGTTTACTGCTTTGCCTAATAGTGCTCTGCAGAGATGGAAACCGGTGGGGTCGACTGGCACTGGTCAGGTCGAATGGCCAGTCAGGTTACCGATCGGGTCAAGATTCTTCGATCGGCCAGTCAAGCCGGTTAAAACACCGGTCAGATTCTCCTTTCTTGCAACTAAAAGGCATCTAAGCCCTAACTGAAATATACATATATATTTCATTATAAATAAAACTTTTTATAGAAAAACAGTAATAACAAACCACACCTTTTGAAAACACTTGTTGATTGGTTTCAAGCTGCGACTAATATGCTGTGATGATTAAGACGTGCACATCCGGGGGCTTATTTAGGTGGGGGTATTCTGCCATGCCTCGCTCTTTTGGGCCACGGCACAATGCAAAAAGTGCAAAATATTCGTAAAAATCGTGTAATCAGATTATAATAAAGCATGCATGTGGAAGGGGCTTATGCTACCTGGCATTTTAGCATCATTTTAATCAGCTTGAGAGTAGAAGTGGTGCAGGTTTCAGACTTTTTAATACATGCTAAAATCTTGCTGCTTTGAAAAGCTTTTTTCAACTTAAATTTACCACACTCTACATTGGGCAAGAAACACATAGCTTTTATTTTTTATATCTAACTAGCCATGGCTTGTTCTGAAGTAGCAGCATTTCTGCAAACTGCTGGAGTTCATTATATTTCGAATATTTTCCAGCCAATGTCATAACAGCAGTGGTGCCGATTTATGTTGAGTATTGGGGGGATAATTTGCAATTTCACCCCAATTTTGCCCCATTTTCAACATTGGGGGGATGAAGCTTGACCATTATTGTTTTCACGCAAGCATATCAAGTGAAGACCAAAAAAAAGATCTTCACGGAAAATTTGAAGAGTTGATGTTCAAAAAATCAAGTAAAGACCAACAAAAAAAAGGTCTTCACCAAAAATTAAAGAGTTTTTGTCCCCGAAAGCCAGTGAAGACCAAAAGAAGTCCAAAAATCAACCAATGCTCAGATGCAGACCATAGTCAATTTATTAGGAGTATGCAGATGCAGACCATAGTTAAATTATTGGGGGGATGCAGTCAAATTATTGGGGGGATATACCGGATATATATGCCCCCCCCCCGGGTTTTGGCACCCCTGCATAAAAGTTTAGTGTTTGCTGCTCAGCAAATTGGAAATCGCAAATAGTCTGTCACCAATAGCTAAAAAATTTTAATTTCTTTTCTTGGCTTTACGCATAATATCATTAGAAAGAACGTTTAATAATTTAGCTTGTTTTCTCCAGTTCTTTTTATGCGTGTTTTGTGCATGTTTTGCGCTGCTCTAAACAGGTCTTTCAAACCGAAATTTAACTTAAAAAGGTTTTAAAATTGAGTTATTTTTGCAAAAAACTTAAAAATTTTTTTGCAATTTTTTTCTAAGACCCCCGTCCGGAGTCGAATATTTTAACACCTCAACCATGCTCTTCCTCTTTTGAAAAATTTTCATTAAATGCATTGAACAGTGAACAAAAACCTTCTGTAAAGAAAACTGTTACCAGGCCGGTCAACCAGCCAGTCGACCGGCCGGTCAAGTGGCGTAGATTTTGAAATTTACCTGCCGGGTCGGGTCGAGAAAATCCTGACCGGTTCCATCTCTGGTGCTCTGATATTTGTATTTTATTGCATTGTAAAAACCTTCGCTTTTAAATAAACGTAAAAACATAAATCAACTGAGGATTTACAACTCAACGAACTTAATAAGAACGGAGAGATGAGGGTGACTGGGAAGTGAGCTCGCGCTCTTTGAGTCTCCAGCCACCCGCGTATGTGTCGAAGCAGGCGGTCTGCAGCCGTAATCGAACTTGGGTCACAGTATTGCTTACGCAATAATCAGCGCTCAGTTCCGCTCGGCCATAGGGTGACTGCTCGACTTGAAGACCCTAAACCGGTCACTTCGCAGCGTCCTTGTTGTCTTTTTGAATATTTTACTCAGTGTGTTTTATTGATTATTGAAGTGAGCAACAAAGACAAATCTACTAAAAAATAGCCCTAACCAGTCTCGAGTTATAAGCAAAAGTCTGAAATCTCATACTTGTTGGTTTGAAAATGCCCGCGTAAAAACAAAGGAACACGCTATGCGAACGTCGGTCGTTCCAATAATATTATTTCTAGGTACATAACAATGTGTGCAAAATTTCCGCTTTAGTCACTGCCATAATTTTTTACGTTCGTGTCGCCTTAAATTATCGTAATTAATAAAGAGCCATGAGCACACCGTCTCTGCGAGAGATCAAGGGTGTGATATGCGTGATATACCACCAATATTGCCATGGCATCAGAGTTCGTGATTTTACTGTGGCCAGCAGTGGCCACGATGTGGTTATGGTGGGCTCCTTGTTAGTTTGCTGCGGCTGCTGCACGTGCTGGCAAGTGTCACTGCCAAGTAAGCCTTGTAGTGTCACCTGTAGTTTATGAAACCTTGTACTCAGCCAGTTGCAGCTGTTACAAACAGGGATGTGGAAGCAGTTAAAGTTTTATGGAAGCGGAAGCACTTTGATGCAAGAGACTGGAAGCGGAAGCGAACTCGGAAGCGACTTATTCTATCTGGAGCTGGAAGCGGAAGCGAAAAATTCCAAAGGTGAGCAAACGGAAGCGATTTCGGAAGCATAAAACTTCAAGAGGAGCTGGAAGCGAAAGCATTAAAAATTTGACTGCTTCCACATCCCTGGTTTGTATTATGTAGTTTTAAACTAGCCGAACAGTTCGCAAACTACATGTTTTTTGTATTTTGCAGAGGAAGTTTTATTGGAAAAATTGTGGTACTGATTTATGGGCTTGTGGTTGTCCTTATCGTTGTGGTTGATGCAATATCTCATTTTTTTGTGAAGAAAAAGCAACAAGAACTTATAAAATAGCTATTCCAATATTAATTAAATGTATCTTGTAGGTACAGTATTTATGCTTGGTTTGGGTGTATTTGTTAAGTTCTATATTTTCAACTGAATATTTGCCGGTTTTTATGGTGTGTGTTTATGCATACTTACCGTGTAAGTACTGTATTTCTCTTTACTAGATTGGTAGAAGCGTTTTAAATACAATGCAGCGCTTCACAGTATTTTTAACAAACGTTGAATTTTCTCAATCGTTTTCAGCTCAACCATTCTCCACTATTTCACCCACCGCATACTATTTGTAACCCCATATCCACTCGACTATCAATATATGACTAAATCAGTAACATTTATGTTGTTTTTGATGTGTAGTTGAAATAAGATACAACTCTTTTCTTAACCTCGTATGGTGTATGTCCGATTAAATCTATGATCTCACCCTCTTCCCCCTCGCCTCAGATTGCTTTGCAATGTTTAAACGCTTTCTTACTGTGTTTTAAATAGTATGTGCCAGTGTGCCACCAATGCCAGGGCAACCGCGTAATTAAACGACACTGATAATGGCACCAAGCTGCGATTTTGCAAAGTTAGTTAGTTAAGTTGCATTTTCACAGTTTTTTTTTACGTTCGTTTGAACTATACATTTGGTGCATAACAAAGAATTAGAAGCAACGTTTAACACTGTGATTTTTTTGTCGTGCTATGTTGCATTGAAGTTACTGCATTTCGACATTGTGAAATGAAAACTTTCTTACAAGCAAACTGTGGGAGAATTTTCTGATTTATTGAAATTTTGAGTAACTAATGGTTACAAAATTTTGTCTATTTTTATCATGGATGCTCATTGCCCTCACAGGCATTTCTGATGTTATTTAACTTAGAGTTTCTGGCTTACTGTTTGTAATGTATTGCAGTATGTACTAGTTATTTTAGTCTTACAATTCTTATAATAACTACCTAAAACTCGCCAACACTGATTACCTGATTTACACGTAGTTTCTGATTTTTGAAAAATGGTTAGACAAATAGCATTGTGCATATGTGTATCGCTATGTGTGTTCCTGTAATTGCGTTTGATTTATAATTCACTATTCTATGACCCATGCTGTTTTATTACGCTGTAAAGTTTAGCCTGAAATTAATAGAATACGATACTAACGTTATTTGGTGAATTGTCGCATATCTGTTAAGCACATGTTGCTGCAAGCACATGCAAAATAATGTAATCACTACTCAGACATCTGCTTGAATGGACAAGGTGAAAAGATTATTCCTTTGAAGAACCATTGTGCAATTGTATTGTAGATGCATGCTGAGTTGCTATATAATATTGGCTTTCATTTTGCTTTAATTTTAATGTTGCTATATAATAATGCATATTGGCTTTCAGTTATGCTTCCGAATTAATGTTTTTTGTTTGTAAGCTTACTTGTTTTACCCGCAATTCGCGATAACCTACCTTTGTTTTTGATACGCTGTGTTGTTCAGTACAGACTATCAAAATTATTAGTGTTGTTTAGTTTGTTTTTATTTAAATTAGTGTAGTCTAGGTTGCGTTTTGTTTAAATTTTTCTATTATTTTACGTTTTTTATTTGCATCACAAGATAAATAATAATTTAGTCTGAAAAGAAGACAATTTCTTGAATCCGTTGCTAAGCGATATCATTTAGCTCAATCTGGGTGTAGAGAAGTTTATGTCAATCTTTCCGAAAGATTGTTATAGCACACTATTATTATCAGAGATGGAGTCCTCGAGGACACATTTTGAAGTCCTTGGCCTCGAAGGTCAAGTCCTTGGCCTCGAGGCCTCAAGTCCTCGAAAATTGGCCTGTCCTCGGCTCGAGGACAGCACTATTTTTTTGAATTGTTAAAATTTTGTGAAGCGCTTGAAAAATTTTTTGGAAAACGTATTTTTGTGGAAATCGCTTGAAAAATTTTTGTAAAGACATTTTTTTTTAAGATCGCCTAAAAAGTTTTTGTGAAGACCTTTTTTTTTTTTTTTTTTTGGAGAGCACTTGCGCTTGTGTCCTTGGTCCTTGGCCTTGGCCTCGAGCATTCCTGTCCTTGGCCTCGAGAGTGTCTGTCCTCGGAAAGGCTGTCCTTGGCCTTGGCCTCGAGCCTTTTGTCCTCGACTCCACCTCTGATTATTATAGTATGGTATTGACTATAGACAAATTCTGGAATCATGGTACTGTACTTAAGTTTAGTGGTAGTTCGATCTGGAGTATTTTTAAATTCTACGAAAAATATAGCCGTTCAAATTCAAACAAACGTAGAAAATGTAATATTTGTTATTTTTGCTCAACAACAATTGAGATCCTATCGTTCTTGGTGCGATCTGTTGTTGGATCAGATTCCAGGTCTGCTGAACCGATCACAAGAGCAAGTGCATCAAAATTAAATAATTTTCGTAGGGCAATAATTGGTGTTAAAATGAGCAGCGCACGAAGACTTTTTTTCTGCACTTTTCAAAAAATCGATTGTCATCTTTGCTAATAGCTATTAAGGAGAGAGTTCGTCTTGCTTAATTTACTGCGGTTATGCATTATTCATGCCAATTTAAGTTTGCATTGCAACACCTTTTTGCGCGGACAGTAGTTTGCAGTTCTGCAGTGAAGCAATTTTTGATTTACCAGTACTGCTCTTCGTATCAAAATATACAAGAGATTCAAGTTAAAAAAAATCGAACATTTTGCAGAGCTCTAACTAATGTTTGAATTCTCTGAATCAATGAAACGAAAAAATCATACCGTAGCCCCAGAGACGCCCGCAGAAATTTTTTCAGGGGGGGGGGGGGCAAGCGACGTATCCATTATCTTCTGGATCAATTAAAATCTTACAGCTGCGTTCAAAAAATGTTGCAATTCGGGCGGCATGTTGAGCAAACTGATACAATTCAAGTGTAGTATGGGTGGGCGTCTGGGGGCAAAGCCCCCAGTCTCTGAGCAATTTCGCCATTTTTTGAAAAAAATAATCACTTTAACGCCATTTGGATCACATTTCGAGCGTTTTTAAAGCCAATGAAAGAAACAAAGTAGTTGAGTTTAAGAATCTACTTGAAATTCCTAAATTGCCCAGCCATTTCAGCCCTCTTCATTTGCAGATTAAACTCAAACCACGTTTAAACGTTCGCATACGTGAGCATGCGTGTAGCCAGAAATTTCCAATGGGATGGAATGTTTTGGGGGTTTGGAGGCGGAGCCCCCAGCGCTTCAAAATGTTGCATTTTTTTGCAAAAATAACTTAATTTTAGGGCTATTTTGATAAAAAATAATGCTTTTTAAACGTGGCATAGAAATTGGCAGTGCAAACAGGATTAGACTGGTTGCATAATTGGTAATAACTAATATTGAATAGTTCCCCCTCCTATTTTTAAGTTTATAATATATTTGTTGATAAAACCTATGCTCAGCGATTTTACCCTAGATATCAAATCTGAGATCTTATTTTTGGCGATTTTTCAGAGTTTTGAGTTTTATTTTTGATGAATTAGTCCCACCTGAATATATGTTTCAGCCATGAGCTATAGCACCCCCCCCCCCCCCCCCGCCTCTTTGGTTACGCTACGGTATGTAAGTTAAGTTTTCAGAGGTGACTTGGAGAAGAGGAGTGTAAGCTCCCTTAGCCTCTTTGGTTGCGCCACTGACTGCAACCTGAATTTTTTAAGGGGGATGAGGGGTTTGATTAACTTGAAGATTGAAAATTTTCGCAAAATGCCTTAATTGGGCAGCATGTCGAGCAAACAGATGCAACTTAAGCATATCACAGACCTGGGTCTGGAGGCAAAACCCTAGCTGCTGAGCAATTTTCGAGATATTTAAAAAAAATAGCCATTTTAATGCTATTCGAATCAAATAACTAACTTGATACAATTTGATAGTATCAAATAGCTCACCCCCACGTTGCTCACAGGTCAAGTCCAAAACTCGTTGTAATTAAATAAAATAAATGCTGAATAGTCCCCCCCCTATATATATATATATTTTTTTTTTTTTTTTATAAAGCTTACGTTAAGCATTTTGCATTAAGCGATCAATCTTGACTGCTTATTTTGACCCATGTTTTGAAGTTTTTATCGATTAATTTGAAGCTGAATTTTTGACAAATAATTGAATACCCTCCTCCCCACAAACAAATAAATAATAAAAATAAATGTTTTAAAAGTGGCTTTAAACTACTTGAAAGATCAATAAAAGTGTTTAGGGGCCTCAGAAGGGCAAAAATTGTGGCAAATTTATCGTGCACTTTGGTCTACAGGCCAATGCAGGTGGCACAGCCCCCCTGGCTAGTGGCTATGCTATTGATTACAAGTTTGGTTTTAATTTCGGTTTCTCAGCAAAATTAATTTAATGGCGAAGTAATTATTATTTTAGTGTTTAGATAATAACAGCGAAAATTTAAAATATTAAACGCTGTATTGTATGTAGATCCTGACGATAAGAGCTCAATGACAGATCAGAGATGCTAAAACGTTTGATAAACCATGCACTTCTAGAAATAACCATAGATTAACATTTGATATTGATTATTTAATCACACTATTGAATGCTTAATCCTTGAGTATTGCTAAAGCTCGCCATTAAGAAAATGCTGTATGATAATTTACGTAAAATGAGCAATCCTGTTTCTCTTGCCCCCGCCCACTGCACCAAGGTAGAAAAGGTAAAACAGCTCCACAAAGGGTTGTTTTCTTAGTTTAGACAGATATTTAGACTCATTTTGCAAATTTAAACATAAAAAATACTTCACGTCTTAATTTCCAGGGGGGGGCAAATGCCTCCCTGTGGGCTCCCCTGCTCAGCCCTAAAGTAATTAAAAGTTTTTTGGTTTAATATTTCCTACCGATAGTCAGGGACGTGCGCTAAGATGAGGCCGTACCTCACCAGTACGATTGTACAAAGGAAAGCAAAAATAAAGTATATAGATAAAATAAAATGTTTTCACCCAAATCAAAATATTTATCAAAAACTTTATTGATTTTTATATTTTTTTTGTGTGTTAACTGCTTTTATGTTACGTTTTTTGCATTAAAACGTCCAAACTATTTGGTGTAATTGCTATCTCTACGGCTTGCCATCGAGCATCGCTTCCAATATACGAAGTGAGGCATTGTCGATGGTGCCTCACTTCAGTCAAGCAAATTTTAATAAACGAACTAAAAGTGTACCTTTTTTTTTCAGACAAATCGCGGACAACGCATAGCAGTTTTTTTGTAGTCTTTCGTTCATTGCGAAATTGCACAAGCTACTTTTCTAGCGAAATAAAAACAATTTAATGCGAGGAAATGTATGGGCGCCGTTTGTCTGAAATATTTGTTTCATTTTATAAAAACAAATTTTGCTATGATTTGACGTATCTACTGCAATATGACATATTGCAACAATATGTAACATATCTACTGCAATATGACATATTGCAACAATATGTAATATATCTAATGCAATATGACACATTGTAAGACTATGTAACATATTTACTGCTATATGACATATTGCAACACTATGTAACATATCTGCTGCAATATGACATATTGTAAGACTATGTAACATATCTACTGCAATACGACATATTGCAACAATATGTGATATATTGCAACAATATGTGACATATTGCAACGATATGTGACATATTGCAGCAATATGTGATATATTGCAGCGCAATACGTGACATATTGCAACAATATGCTACATAGTGCAGCGCAATATGTGACATATTGTTGCAATATGTCACATATCGTTGCAATGTGTCACGTATTGTTGCAATATGTCATATTGAAGTAGATAGGTTGCATATTGTTGCAATCTGTCGTATTGCAGTAGATATGTTACATAGTGTTACAATATGTCATATTGCAGCAGATACGTTACATAGTGTTGCAATATGTCATATTGCAGTAGATATGTTACATAGTGTTGCAATATGTCATATTGCAGTAGATATGTTACATAGTGTTGCAATATGTCATATTGCAGTAAATATGTCAAATCTTAGCAAAATTTGTCCTTATAAAGTGAAAAAAATATTTTAGACAAACGGCGCCCCATAGAAATGAACAAAAATGGAAGGAAATTTAGTCTGAAAGCTGAGAGACTTCTAAACTAAGTTTTTAATCTAATCTAAGTTATAGCTCGAAGAACACCGATTTAAAAGATTTGCTCGGGACATCAATACGAAAGAGTCCCTTCAGAAAGAGTAGAACCGTACTCAAGAAAAGAGTGGTTGCGCCATAAAAAATCGTCATTTTTGCTTTCATATATATAACAAATAATAATATTGAAACTGAAACCGGGTTTTTGTGACTTAGAGAGTCTGCCTAGAAGCCTTAGAAAGCACAAAAACTTTAATTATTTCCTTATTCAAAGTCAAATGATAAACTACCTTTAGTATAGATTTTCGAACCTAAAGAATTGATTTGGCTTCGAGTGAACAGCGGAGATTAAACGAATAATGAATTATCGAAAAATTTGGTTTTTATTTAATAGTTATGAAAGCAGTTACTTGCATGTCATTCATTGTCTTAAATAATTTTTTTGCAAACGTCTGGGAGAAAAAAACCACACCAACCAGAAGCCTCACCGCACGTTACTGCCGATAATCAGTGCTGGGCGCTTCCGCAAATTGGGGACTCAAGGTTTTGATTTGCGAACCGATTTATTAATCGCAAATGTTTGCGGTAAAAAATTGAAATCTATCGCAAATTCGCAAATCAACAACATCTCTGGGATCCTTTCTTTGCAATTTCCAAAAAATAAGTTTTCACGACTTACTGTATCGACAGATTTGGGTGAATGCTCGTATTTATACAGCACAATACCTCCTTACCAAGTTCCTCTGCTGTGGAACGATTATTTTTTTAGAAGCTGCTGTTCTTGCAGAAAATTGAGTTAGTTTAACGTCGAGAAACTTCCAACGGCTTGTTTTTCTGAAGGGAAACTTAGACTTTTTAAAGTGGCAAAAGGTTGAAGTAGACGACTTTGATGACATGCCCAGCAGCACGTTTAGCACATAAATAGGCTTCAGGTCTACCAACATTTTCAATCTTAGTTTTATCTTTTTAGTCTTTTTGTTTTGATTTTGTTAATCGTGTTTTTGGAATGCATACTTTAGACCACCTGCGTTGCCGCTCAAGAAATTTCCAAAGAGTTTTGGCAATTAATATTACTGCCCGCTTTGGAATCCTGAAAAAAATTTCTGCATCCTGAATAACTTGTGATATTTAGTGATGCAACTATGTGTTGCATCTATATGTTTTTGATTTTGCAAAGTTTGTGTATTATAAATGATGCGTCCAAATGCTTAGCCTATTTTTTATTCAAGAAATAGCATAAATTTCTGAGCAGTTGGCGGGCGTTGTTCCAAAATTTTTCCAGAATTGACGAGCTAAGTTAGCCATATTGACAAACTTTTTGGCGAGTAAATTACTATGGCACATTGGTCATGTAGATTTTTGGCAGCACTAACATACTGGCCACTCTCGAAACATATTTCTGATTTAACAGTGACCTTTAATTGAACCTGCATTGCCTACCGATGACCAAGACTTCAAGGCGGTGAATCATCCAGCCAATTCCGGTGGTTTACAATAGCTAAAATTGAACTACAATTTTTGATATTTTTTGTTTCGATTTTGGGTCTGCGATTGCAAAGATATTTGTCGAATATCTTTGTAACCGCAGCCCAAAAAATCGAAACAAAAAATATCAAAAATTATAGTTCAATTTTAGCTGTTGAAAACCATCGGAATTGGCTGGATGATTCACCGCCTTTAAAACCCAAATTTTCTATTTTTACATCCACCTTAGGTGCTAACTGCTCAGCGCCGAAGAGAAGCATAAAATTTGAAATAAGAGCTAGTTTTTAAATCAAAATCAATATGTGCACCTAGTGGCGTACGCGGAAAGTTTTCTAGGGGGGCCCAAAGTTTCATCACACTGTGACGTCACAAATCAACTTTTTGGCTAGTACCGAAGGCAAGACCATTGTAGAGGTGGTCCGGGGGCATGCCCTGTAAATATTTTGCAAAATTACACTAAAAATACGCGTTTTCGTGCGTTCTGCAAGTAAGTTTTAGTAATATGCTTTTACGAGACTTATTAGAAGAAAGAAATCGTCAAATGAAAGTGCTTCAAAACATTAGGGAATTAAAAGCTTGAGAATTTGTGAAGGAAGAAGACAAACCAAAATAATGATCGATTTTGCATTTTCGCAGTAATAACGTACATCCTCTGAAAACTGCTTGTTTTTTTTTTTCATTTTTGGGGTCTGAGAGGAGGGCTATGGCACAGTGGCCTCCTCTCTCGGTACGTTAGTGTCTGCACCGTAATTATATTGTATGCAATTTGAAAGCTTTAAAAACACTACTCTTATCCAAAGTTCGACTAAAAGTTCAAGCGTTAGAATTTCATGTAATTATTAATCAGGACTTCACTACAAGTTGCAACTGAAATAAAACAAAGAAACCAAACTTTTCGCTTGTTCTTTTTACACCTAGCACATTTTCATCTTTACAAAAGCTTGCCTCTATATGAACACCTTTTAAAAAAATTTTGCACCAGTATAGTAGCAAAAAAAAACAATGTTACCTGCAATTATTACGTTTAAACTATGTTTTCAATTATTACGTTTAAACTGTGTTTTGCAAACTGCTGTGCGTGATGAAGAGAGCAGGAAGTGACGTCGACAACGAACCGCCTCCCCCCATTCCGTCACTCAAGCAGTAAATAGTAGCCTACAAGCCTGTGAAGTATCACTTTCAAGAACGCAAAAACGCAAGTTAGTGTGTCCCAAGTTTTTACTAACCGCGACTCAATGATGATTTGTGCATCTCTATTTATTCTTCATGACAAGTACTGTACAAGTATGTAAATCAACTAAGGATTTTCAGCTCCACGAACATACTGTGGAAGTTAACTCTTTTCCAAATCTTTACTCCAGCCACCAGAGTCGCAGCCGTAAACCAATTCTGGTCGCAGTTTTGTTCAACAAACCGTATACTTCCATTCGTCTATGCTGCTGACGTGGATATTATCACTTAGAAAAACAGGATATTAAATAGATCGAAGGAAACTTAATGATGTTTATTACAGGTCTGTAGCCTACTTGGAAAATATGAAGCATTGTTATACTCTTATAGGTCTTCTCTGTTTATCTAACAAAGAAAAAATTTATCTAACAAACAGCAAAGTTTGGGGATCAAGTTTGCGGAAGTAAAAAGTCATTTGCGGTTGCGGAAGTACAAAAAAATTACCGCAAACTTGAGGTTGCACACCACCCTATGCTATTTTGCGGAATTCGCGGTGCCCAGCACTGCCGATAACGAACAGTTTCGATGAGTGCAAATTGCGAAGTAAAGTTTAGTTTTTTTCTAATTAAGCGGGTTTTTATGACTTGCTCGTAACGAAACTCGAAAACGTGATATTTTGCCGAACTCTAGCTTGAAAAATTCAAAATTAGGGACTCGAACTTGTACTAAACTCGACTGATCAGTAGTAACACAACATCAACTAGTATAAACATCAATTGACTTCGTATCCCTTTAATTTACATTGTACAATGTACAATATATCGTAATCAAGGTAAATTTTTTAGGGGCATTGTTACTATTTCTTTGTTCAGACTTAAGGTCCACAGCAACAAAAAAAAAACACCAACCAAAAAACATATCTTAGCAACATCAGTCCAGTTTTCTACTAGATGCTATTGCGCATACATACCGTATACGTCACCATGGGCGTGACCTGGATTTTTGATATGGGGGGGGGGGGAGCAAGGAGAGAACTTTAACCAAAAGTGAAAATGTCAAAATTGGGAGACGTGTTAAGTGCACTAGTGAAAATCAAGCGTATCACAGACAGGGGTCTGGGGGCAGAGCCCCCAACCTCCGGAGGCAATGGGGGTCTTGGGGCGAAGCCGCTTGGCGATTTTGTGTAATTTTTTGTAAAAAAATAGCTATTTTAATGTTATTGGATCTCAATTTGCACGTTTTTAAAGCTATTTGAAAAAAAAAAAGATTTTTAACATTTGAAAGCCAATTGAAAAAATTAAATTGTTCAATCCCACTTTTACTTACAATTTAAGTCCAAAACATGTTTCAAGTCTTGCATTTTGGGGTTAAATTATGTAAGTGATTTAGCCCAGGTAGGGGAAAGTAAGGCGCATTGGCTCCTGCAATATTTTAGCAGTAAATAATAATCCCTGGAAGATTTTCCTTTGAGATTTTTGTTTTGTCATAAAAATAACCAGTTGTGGGAGTGCATGTACGACCAGGGGGCTCAGGCCTCCTCAATTCAAATTAAATAACTTGTTCAATGAGCATTTTTCCAGGCTAATTTTTTTTTCAAAGCTATTTTGTCGTGTAAACACTGGCAAAGTGCATGTAAACTGTTACTTGAAAATGGTACAATAAATAATTACGCCATACGTGGGCACAAATCCGTTAATCAGTTAATAACGAAGCTAACTTTTTCATTAACTAGTTAATCCGTTAGAAAGTTTTTTTATGTTAAAGTACTAAATTAACTTTTGTTAAGGTCTATTAACTTCCGTTCAGGGTTTTATCGTTAAATATCTCGCACCACTCATTCATCGTACCGGTACAAACCAGTTTGCACTGGTAACACTTGTTGCGTATTAGCACGAGTTTTATGGAAGAGAAAGCGAAGAGAGGGGCTTTTTTTGAGGCAAATAATAACCTGCAGCTTCATAGGTATATTAATTTATCGCTGTTCGCAATTTCCAAGATTTTCCGATCGCAGCTTCGTCAATGCATTTGAACTTATTTTTATCTTGAAATTAGATTAGACTGTAAAATGAAACTTCCAAAACACAAAAAGACCACCACAGCAAGATTCGTTCCTTACAATCAGCTCAACAGCGTCAATACGTGTTTTAGAAGTGCGTGAACAAAAAGAAATGCAAATTACACTCAAAATATTAACGAATTAACGGACTTTATTAACTATTGTTAATTAAAGCTGAAAATAACGGATTATTTAAGCGGAGGTGTTAAAGTTGTTAACGGACTAGTGGTTAACGAAGCTAACGTTTTGCATTAACTTGTCCACGTATGGGTTATGCCCAGCACCTGCGAGAGGGGGGCTCAGGGGGTACATCGTACTTGGCCCGGGCTCAAGGGCTCGGAAGAGTTCAGGTTTCCGCATTAAGTTTTGGTATCGCACCATAACATCGTAATCAAACTTGCCTTCAGCAAAAATATCAGTCAGCCTATTCAGTACTGGTAATTGGTCGCTATTTTTGTTACACACAATACACAGCCTATAGGGCTTCCAGTAGTGGCCGATTTGATTAAAAAAAGAGGAAATATGTATCAAAAGCCATACACTTGCACTAAAATTAACGTTTTGTTGCATTTCTTTGACTTGAGAGCCGTAATTCTACGGTACAACAATGTACGAGGGCCCACGTTTTCGGAGATCCAAAAGCATTTAACCTCAGAAAGCGGAGTCAAAGTTGACATACTATACTACTATCATTAAGTAACTCACTCTGTCTGCATGAGTTTAATAGGTATTGGGGTTTGTGAAGTCTATGATTGCAGATTACTTCTTGTTTGTGGTTTTTACAGTGAGTGTCACTGCTGTACTCTGGTACTGGGAGTATGATCATGTCGTCCGAGTCATGTTGTTCTCGAGAGGACGCTGCTGTCTGTCCCAATTTCCATTGAGAATTCCCGCCAAAACAATCGATTAAAGCCAATGTATGTTATTTGAACATGTTCCCCCATCATAGGCGTAGCCAGGATTTTTGATTGAGGGGGGGGGCAAACCACAAATCACATGCAATGACGTCATCAGAAATTTTCAAAAAAGGAACTTTTTGTGGGGCAAAGATATCCTAGAATGGAAGATCTGAAGCCGCAGCCCGTTGGCACTTTACCAGAATTTTGGTAAAGGGAGAGGGCAAAAACTAATAGTTAAAAAGTGCATATGTCTAACTTAGGAGACGTGTTGAGTAAGCTAGAGTACTCAAACGTATAACAGACAGGGATCTGGGGGCGGAGGCCCCAGCCGCCGCAGGCTATGGGGTCTGGGGGCAAAGCCCCCAGCCGCTAGGCGATTTTTGTAAGTTTTTTGGAAAAAAAAGCTATTTTAATGCCATTAGATCACATTTTGCACGTGTTCACTGCCATTTGAAAGAACTAGATTTTTAACCTTTGAAATCCCAATCGAAAAAATTTAATTGTCCAATCTTCCGTTTACTTTCAATTAAAGTCCAAAACACGATTAAAATCCTGCATTGTCGTGTAAAATTTTAGTTGTAAGCGATTTGGTCCATGTTGGGGAAGTGAGGCACATTGCCTCCTGCAATATTTTAGAAGTAAATAATAATCCACTCAAAGACTTTCCTTAGAGATTTTTGTTTTGTCATGAAGCTAACCGGTTATTGACGTACATGTACGGCCAGGGGGCCAAGGCCCCCTCAACTGAAAATTAATGATTTGTTCAATGAGCATTTTCGCAAGCTTTTTTTAAAAAGTATTTTAGTGCGTAAAAACTGGCGTGGTGGAGGTGAATCGTAATTGAAACATGATAAAATAGATGGTTACGCTTACTAAACATGCTATTTCCTGGCCGGATTTACATTACGCGGGGCCACTGGCTCTTAAGGGATTTTTGCAACATTTTCCTGCCAAATATAAGGGAAGACCAAAAAGTCCTACTATCTGAGGGCGGGTCTCTAGCACTGAGCCACATGGCAAATACGGCGCTGGTTATTGCATTACGTTTATAAAAATTTAGATGAGGGCTTGAGGTAGCGACTTTTAGACAAAAACCCTTGATTTCACCCTGATTTTACGTTTAAATTGGTTGGAAAAACTTGAATTAAGGGGGTGCGCCTGGCCCCCTAGTAGTCAATATTATTTATTGTTAATTACTGTTTTACGTGTGTATTGTTTTACGCAAAGATGCTAAAAGAAATTGAAAATGAAGAAACAAGTTTTTTTGATGAATTTTTGTCATTGGTGGCATTTCGATTGAGGGGGCCCGGCCCCCTGGGCTACCCCCCCCCCCTTGCTACGCCTATGATTTTAAGGTAAGTTCGCCCCCTTAAGTTCTTTCATAAAAAGAAACATTTGAGGCAAAATTAAAATAACTTTTTTTCCAAAACGTGGAGAACTCAAGTCGAGTCACTTGATAGTTTTTTGAAACATCCAAGAGTTGCATGACATTATTGTGACGTGGACACGTGGTCGTCTTTATTATCACTTACTTTTGTACGCGTAAATCCTAAATTAAAGAAACTACGATTCCGGACTAGGACAATATACTGGCTATGCTCTCATTATATTTATCGTTAGTAGTATTTCAATTGGGGGGTTTGCATTACCGCCTATGTTTTTCCATTAAATTCATAATAACGTTAAACGAGGGCCTGGGGTTGCAACTTCTTGGACGAAACTCTTAGATTTCTCACTAGTTTTGCATATAAATTGTTAAAAATTTAGATTAAGGGGCCCCTGGCCCGGAACCCTTGGTCGTCCGTCAAGGGCCCTGGGGCTCCCTGGTTGTCAGTTAAAGGCTCTGGGGCCCCCTGGTTGTCGGTTAGGAGCCCCGTGGTTGCTAGTTAGGGGCTCCCGAAACCGTTTGGTTTTCGGTTAAGGGCCCCGGAGCCCCCTGGTTGTCAATTAGGGGCCCCCTGGTTGTCAGCTAGGAGTTCTTGGGCTCCATTGTTGTTCGTTAAAGGTCTCCGTGGCCCCCTGGTTGTTAGTTAAAGGCCTTGGAGCTCTTGGTCGTCAATTAGGGGCCCCCTGTTCATCAGTTAGGGGCCCCGGGGCCTTCTGGTTGTCAGTTGGGGGTTCTGGAACTCCCTGGTTGTTAGATAGGAGCCCCGGGGCACCCTGGTTGTCGGTTAGGATCTCTGGGGCTCTCTGCTTGTTAAGTAGGGGCCCCGGAACTCCCTGGTTGTCAGCGAGAGGCCCGGGGCCTCCTGGTTGTCAGTTAGGGGCTTCGGGGCATTCTGGTTGTTGGTTAGGGGCCCCCTGGTTGTCAATTGGGGGCACAGTAGCCTATAGGCATAGAAGGCATAGCATAATGGCTACACTACTCCTGCCTTATTTGCCTTCTAGGTCTATCTAGCCTCTAGCTCAATCTAGGCACTGGCATATTACCCGTATACAGTGATGGGCACGATACTCTAAATTTGCGTTAAGCGATACCGATACGCTATACATTGAAATTGGGCTTAAGCGATACCGATACACGATACTTTGAAAAGTAGCTAAAGCGATACCGATATCGATACAAAAGTATCGCGCGATACGTATCGCCGATACATGTATCTCGATACTGCCCATCTCTGCCCGTATATGAACGATTAAACTTATTGCCAAGATAATCAAGGTTTTGGGTGGGGAATATTTAATCCGACTAGCTAATTGATAAAACTTTTATCAGTAAAATATTTGGATTTGCAGTATTAAAGCCATTATACTGTATAATATTGTGTCATTGTCATCATCCCCCACTTCACATACTTTCTTTCATGTATATCGCGTTTTCTGCTTGTCAATTTAAGAAAGTGTGGTGCTGGGATGTTGTTCAAATGCTGTATTTTACCCTCGAGAAACATGAAAAGTGCTAAAGCTTCTGGTAATCTGCCCCGGACCCCACTGGGGGAGCTCACAGCGCTCCCCCAGACCCCCTAGCTGGATTTAAAATAATTTTATGTCTAGTTGTGTTTTTCATGGGTCCTAACTGTAAGCGAATATCGTTATCTCCTCGCTTTTAAATGAAGATCTACACCCATCGGACAAAAAATGATTTAACGGCATGGGCCCCCGACAAGGCTTGGAAGCCCCAATAAGATTTGGGGGCCCGGTATCGATCTTCGTAACCCCTAGAAAATATTCTGTTTGAGGCCCTGGTTACGCCTACTAAACATGTTATTGCTCAGGCTGGATTGACATTGCGCGTAGCCCCTGGCACCTTGGACATCTCCTGCCAAACATAATGGAAGACCAAACAAAAGTCTCATAATCTGAGATTGGGACCCTGGCATTGTGCCATATTATGGTATATCCGGCCCTAGTTATTGCATTACGTTCATAAAAAGGTCAGATGAGGGCCTGAGGTAGCAACTTTTACGACAAGAACCCTCAATTTTTCCCCGGTTAAACATTTCAATTGGCTGACAAAAATTGAATTGAGAGGGCACGGGACCCTGGTCGTCAATGTTATTGTTAATTACTGTTGTGCGCGAAAAATGCAGTAAGAAACTGAAACTGAAGAAACAATTGGCGTTTTTATCACATTTTTATTATTAATGGCATTTCAATTGGGGGGGGAGGTAAAGGCGGCTCCCCTCGGCTTTCCATGGCTATGCCTATGTACTTCAGTGCTTGAACTACTGCATTTCTTCGTCGTAACCTTTAAAAATCCATTCACTTGAACCATACATAGTTGGTAGTTGATACCATGATCAAAATATTTACTGGTTGGAAAATAGTCGCTGTTAACGGTATATCTTGTTAATGAATTGTCCGATTTCCGGCCCGACCAATAAAACAACACATTGATTTACGAAGCTATGCATTAAAAGTTACAATATCATCCTGAATTTGAAGTTCTTTTGCACTAGTATTGCTAGGTAAGCCCAGAGGTGGACAAAGTAGTCGAAAAATCTACTTAAGTAGAAGTATTGTTACTTACTCAAAAATGCCTTTCAAGTAAAAGTAGAAGTATGGCGAAGCATTTCTACTTAAGTAAAAGTAGGAAAGTAGTCAAAATTAATTCTACTTAAGTAATGAAAGTAGAAAGTAATTTCGAATTTCACATGTTTGTTTATTCTTCGAAGGTTTGCTATTGTGACGCTTACGATCAGTGTTCAAGCTAAGCCATACTTACGGTAACATATCAAAAAATCAAAGTTTTATTATTCTCTTGAAATTACACCGAAGCGTGTTACGAATACGATTTAGTAGGGACTCTGGGCTCATCTCTGCGCCTGGACAACACAGCTTGAGAAGAAATGTCCCAGCGATGGCGAGTCGTTAGCAACACTGTTCGTTAACCGGCTAGGGAATTGAACCCCAGACGGGCCGCAGCAAACGCAACGCCGTTAACCGCTAATCTTTTTCGTATGAACCAGGAGTAATGCGCATGTCTAGTTTGTCTACTGTATCATGCTAATCAGGGTTCGGTATGTTTTTTTTTTTTAGTGCGACTGAGTCAACACCTGGCATTTGATGCAACGCAAAAACACACTACCCTAGATGACCGGTTAATGAATCGGCGTAACTATTCAATAAGTTTCGTAATACTGTACAGTAAAACAAACTCGATACGTACTTATTGTACACGTTGTGAGGTGGAATAATGTTTACTTCGTTATTGTACACGTTGTGAGGTGGAATAATGGCTAGGTGTTTACTTCTACTTTACATAAAAGTCATTACTACTCAAGTAGCGTTACTTCGAGGGGATTCTACTTGAAGTAAAAGTAGAAGTATCAGAAATGAAAAATACTTAAGTAAGTCGCTCGTTACCGAAAATACTACTTAAGTAGTCTACTTAAGTAGAACTACTTCGTTACTGACCACCTCTGGGTAAGCCATGTAGTATACGGTAAGAATCATTGCAAGTGCTATATACTTTAACGAGAGTATTTACACCACAGCTAACTTGCGTAAAACATTGTACAATATTGTGTAATCGGTACAACTCGTTAAATTTTTTGGACTCGTACTTGGAAACCAATCGAAACACATGCTTACTTACCAGAATTATCTATACTGTACAATAAAGTGGTCTATTGAAATTTTCATTCATTTCAATTCACTGGTCTAGGAATCTAAAAAGTGCAGTTGTTGCGGTAAAACTTTTTGCAGCATTTACGTTTCGGTATATAGGAGAAGTTGTAAAAAACGCATTTTCTTGCCGGTAGGGGTTAGGCTCTTCGCCTTTACGCACGAATCAGTTAAATTGGATAAGTCGTTTATTTCTGACATCCAAGCTACTTAACTTTTAACTAAGCAATGGGTACTGTTGTCATTGAGCTAATCGTCTCGGTCAACCAGATTTTGAAGGCTTTGCAGGGTTCGAAATTAACGCTTGCTCGAGGCAAGCTGAAATCGCCTCGGGCAATTTATTTTTTGGCTTAACTTGCCTGACGGGCAACCGAACAAAGTACAGCGTACTAAACAACATCAAACAAGATTATTTGGAGATGCAATTTAAGTCCGTTGTTGTTGCTGTAAAATAAAATATATGGAGAGAAAGCTGTTCAGTGGCGTTGCTAAGGGG
Organism: Trididemnum nubilum; assembly: GCA_963965965.1. Taxonomy (NCBI): domain Eukaryota; kingdom Metazoa; phylum Chordata; class Ascidiacea; order Aplousobranchia; family Didemnidae; genus Trididemnum; species Trididemnum nubilum. The sequence continues at coordinate 25,130,832 of OZ014479.1, read as the reverse complement.
GGCGGCCCGTTCCGGGTGACACCATCATTTTATGATACTAAGCAAAAACAAACAAACCACAATATCGTTAATATCACTGGAAACGTTTAGCACATTGGAATGGACAAGGAATATTTTAAGCATCCTTTTAAACATTTATTTGGAGGGGGAGGGGGGCGCTAATTTGCCAAAAACATAACTTAAAAATTAGTTAAAAGTATAAAACATTGAAAAATGCTAAAACTAAGCAATCAGTTTTGATTGCTTGTTGAAACATGCTGAATATAATCATTAAAATTTCATTCAATGATTGTCAATCTAAAACTATAGGTTTTCGTGTTTCGACCAGTAACTTCGGCCATCTTCACGGCTAGCATCTAGAAGCATAAGTTATTCATCCATACAATTTATTATTGTAACAAACAGTGCGATTGAGCTATCGCGACGCGTTTCGACCTTGCTCAAGGGTCTCATCAGGCGAAAAAAATAACACATATTTAAACATGCAATGATATAAAACTGCAATATTTCTAATTTTTTAACATGCAGTGATATAAAACTGCAATATTTAGCTCGTGCTCTCCCTGTGATTTTTATATAAACATGTCATAAGTTGTTTGACGTCATTATAAACTTTGCATAGACAAAGCAGATGTGTTTATCGATGCAATTTTTATTTCCAAATTTGGTAATTGCAGATTTATATGAGTGCATGTTTAGAATTTCAATGATTTTAAAATTGCTGCTAATTTTTGTTTCCGAATTTTAAATGCAGTTTTATATCATTGCATGTTTAAATATGTGTTATTTTTTTCGCCTGATGAGACCCTTGAGCTAGGTCGAAACGCGTCACGATAGCTCAATCGCACTGTATGTTACAATAATAAATTGTATGGATGAATAACTTATGCTTCTAGATGCTAGCCGTGAAGATGGCCGAAGTTACTAGTCGAAACACGAAAACCTATAGTTTTAGGTTGACAATCATTGAATGAAATCTTAATGATTCTAATTTGCTGCTAATTTTTAGTTAAATGCTGAATATAGGTTTTGTTAATTGGTTGGTTTTAATCGCATCTGGTTCTCAATCAATAACGCGTTTAACAAAATTCAATTTTTATTTCCAACTTCGATGTATGATGCAACGAAACGATCCAAACAAACGATGATAACCAAAGCGATGAAAACGGAGTAAACGTCTAAACGGTTCTTGAAAACTCAATTCTTGTAAATAATTTTACCAACATGTAAACACATAAAATTCATACTGGAAAGTGACGTTTCTACTCATACATTGACACAAATTACAATCAGTTATGAAGTTAATTAAAGTTAGCAATGTTTGAACTCACAGAAATTTATTTACAAAGCGTTTATTTATGTAGCGGAACCATCTGATATAGCATCATTTAAGACTTTCACAATAATTATTTTTAGTGTTAGTGCTTTAAACAATAGGATAATAACCGTAGAAGTAAAACATTGAACATTTCACTTGTCAATGAGTTTTCAGATGCAGAGGCAATAATTTTGTTAATTGGACCAATATTGTTAGCTTGAACTTGGAACTACAAATCAAACTGTCTGACTAACCAAAAAAAAAGGGGGGGGAGGTAGTCAGCTAAAGCGAAGAGGATGCCAACAAGCACCAAAAATGGGCAAAGGCTCCAAAGTAAACCGAGCTCAAAGCTCTAAAATGTGGACTATTTTGCAGTCCCAAAAAGGTTTCTAGAATACGGGCAATTTTCCGTCCCAAATAACGATAACTGGAAATACTTCGCTTGCTGACTCGTTTCTTCACAAAGGTGCCTCTGCACTCTACAGAAATTCTTGCTGAGTGATTTTACCGTCGCAAGTTCTAGCTTTGAAAATTGCAAAATTTGCACCGCGGTAAATCTAAAATGCAAAAAATTAGTACAAGTCATACAGAAACTAAACAGAAAACCGGATCGAATCTAAAGAAAGCGCGTTATTATGACGCAATGGCTAGCCACCGCATTGGCATTACTAACAATCGGAGTTCTACACTCGGCAAGAACACAAAGGTTGCAAAAAAAAAGAAAAAAAAACTAAAATGAACCAACAGGTTTTATCAAAAAAAGATATGAGCTTAGGAATAGGGAGGTGGCTATTTAATAGTTCTTAATTACCAATCCCTTCGACTTAAATATCGTTTCATTAGCCCTTCCCCTCTTTCCCAAATTATCTTCCTCCATTAAATATATACGATATGGATTACTCCTTGCGAGTTTCATTGAACTATAAGATTTTATGACTTGACAACTTGTAAATAAGAGAACTGAAATTTTATCAATAGCCACTTCCCACATAGCCATTGCTCATTTATGCCACCCAGTTTAATCATGTTTTTACCTTGCTTAATTTCTATGCCACGTTCTAAAAGAATGAATTTTTGTCAAAATATAGACCTAAAATTTAGTTATTTTTGCCAAAAAAATACAAAATTTTTGAGCGCTGGGGGCTCCGCCCCCAGACCCCCGTGCCTACGACGGCCGGAAGCGTTGCTCTCCAACCTCCAGTCTTCGCCAAATGGGGAATGTGCCCCAGATCCCCGAAACACCCCCCTATTGTACATTTCTGGCTGCGCGTCTGAATCTAGTCATGTTTTTGCACTTCTAATTTCCATGCCATGTTTTGAAAGCATTAATTTTCATCAAAATAAGCTTAAAATTAAGTTATTTTTGCAAACCAATACAAATTTTTTGAGTGCTGAGGGCTCCGCCCCCAGACCCCCGAAACGCCCCTTTTCCCATTGCAGATTTTTGTTACGTGTCTGTTACGAGACGTATGCTGCTCATACTTCCAGTGTTTAATCTTACAATGAGAAGTTTTTTGGGCTAGTCAAAAAGCAACCGCTATCTACAGTAATGAAGTAGTACCGCTATCTTTCAAATATAACCTTTTACAGATTACTATACATTATGAAAAGTGACACCACGAAATTCCGCCCCGGGTGTCTCCGTCCTTAGCGACGCCACTGAAGCTGTTGCTTGCTTTATTTTAGTTAAGCACTTTGTAATCATCACAATGAACACTAATTAATCGTACGCACATCATTGGTACGACCGACACTCGGCCATTTTCCAACTAATGAGTGTGAGGTTTTAGACTTTTGCTTATAACTCGAGAACGATTTGATCTAGTTACATGAAATTTTAACAACAGTTTGAGGTTATTGATTTGCATGTTTGTACCAAATTTGAGGCAATTGGTCACGTGACTTTGGTTTTTGGACCCAAAAACCGCTCCGCAAGTATGGTGTAAAAAGCGGTCTCATTTAAAAACGGCTTAATAAGTACGGCAAAAATTATTTCACACGGTTAAATGTCTTAAGATAACTTTTCATCCCAATTAACCCACTTGTGGCCGCGATGAGTTTTTTTTTCTTTTTCCTTTTTTTCGTTTTTTTTTTCGTTTTTTTCCCTTTTTTCTTTTTTTTTTTCTATTTCTTGTACACTCTTCTCCTAAACCAAAAAACATCAAAATTAATTTTTGTATAAAATTGTTGAGCTGCAAACGCAATTTTGTCTCCCGAAACTTTTTGGAGCAACTCCTCCTGAAACCCCTCCAAAATTGAGCCCCAAAAAATCAATTATTTTAACGGATCAAGCTAGGGTGCTAGTTTATTTTGATATCAGCAGTTACTTAACAGACAAATATTTTGACATAAGTTTGGGGTGCTACCCTCCTGGAGACCCCCAAAATGGACCCCCCCAAAATCAATTTTTTGAACGGCTCTACTTAGAGTGCCAGTGATTTTTTAATGTCAGAAGATATTTAACAGACAAATATTTTGACATAGTTTGGGGTTACCACCCTACCAGGGACCCCCCCAAATGAACCTCCCAAAAATGAGTTTTTTGAATGGCTCAAACTAGGGTGCCAGTGTTTTTTTTATGATATCAGCAGATACTTAGCAGACAAATATTTTGACATAGTTCCAACGGCTTAAGTTTGGATAGGATGTTTTTTTTTATTATGATTAGTCACTAAGTTCTCAATTAAATATAGATATTGACAATGTTTGAAATTCCAAACCCTTTTTTCCCCGAACATATTTCTCATTAATTTCTTAACGGGAAAGCGAAAGTTTTTTTTTTGAGAATCTCAATTCTCATTGTTTAACATGCGTCGGTCTTTCACTGAGATTGCATCTCAGCAAGTTCCCATCTAGTTAATCACAATTAACACTTCTTAATCGCAGGCAAATTTTTGATACTCAAACGAGCTTTGCAATTTTTTGGCACAAAGTGCTACGTTGTTTTTTTGAGAAAAATTTTCCCATACATGCCGCGTTAACTTCTGTTTTAAATATCACAAGTACAACTTTACTTTGCGCTGCATGAAGACAACGTCTAGAATTTTGCAATTTTTTGTCATAATTATTTTGAAGATCTTTTAGCTGGTATAACTTTAGAAGAAAAATTCGGCTTGTTAGGTGATGTAGTTCCTTGACAAAAAATAAATTTTTGCATTATGCTTTAGAAATAAGTTGTTTATTACGTCACTTTACCATAACAATCGCACACAAAAACTTGATTCTCGAAATAGGATACACGTATCATGCTAATTCAGTGTTTTTTTCAAGTACATTTTACACTTTTTTTTTCAAAGGTAAACAGCCTGAAAACTTATTGTGCCTATTTTTTTCTGGCTAGTTAAAATTTCCTCAGGCAAGTAGACATTTGATATCACTTGCCCGACGGGCAAGTTGTTAAAAAAGTTGATTTTGACTCCAGCTTCGTCCCTACAACATCACAGTTGAAATACTGTATTCAAAAAATCTTTTACATGAGACTATAATTTAAGAAAAGTAATAGGCCTACAACTAGTGTTCGGGGAAAAAGCGTGTGCTAGAACATTGTTTTCGATTGAGATTCGAACTACCTGATGGCATTGTTCTGTATGAAACGATTAGTATTGTTGTTTTAAATTGTAATTTTGTTTTACTGCTGAGCTGAGTTTGTTGCTTTTTAACTACCGTAATACCGTACAGAAACTTTTTGACTGAATTGCTATCGTCATTCGACCCATTTTTCTGTCAACTTAAATTGAATATGGTTGATGGAGTAAAATAAATGGTGCTAAAGCATAGATCTTATGCATGCTCTTTTTACGCAGCACAGATAAATAAAAGTGGACAGACTGATTGAGGCAAATGCTCGTCTGCGCAATTAATTGGTTCATAAGAGTTTAGTTTCAACATTCTACCGAATTTTGAGAAAGTTTGGGGCGAACTCATTTTCGGATGATAACTTCACTGCAAGACCAACAGAAGTATGAACAAAATACTCGATGAACGTATTAGTCTATCCAGTCAACGTTTTTTATCGAAAAATCAACACTAGGGTGAGCTAGTGATCTGGTAGTGGTATTTTTACTTGCTCTAAAGCTGTACCCAAACCAGTATTGCCGGTAATAAAAAATCACATTAAATGTATACGCCGCTTCTCAACATGCCTTTTGAAGATTAAATTCTGGAAAAGTCGGCTTCAAATTAGATTTTGATATTGAACCAGCCGAGGAACTTGCTCTTGAATACTAAGTTTTTTGGAAACAATGGAGACACATAGCTGAACTTAATTAAAACAAGAATTGCAAAACATGAAGCAAAGTGAAAAAGATACAAACTAAGCAAGTGTTGAATCGTAGGTGACAAGGATAACTACTGCTCCAATACCTTCATTCTTGTAAAATTGTAAACCTGGCAATCTTTTAGTCTTCACGTTCATATTACTGTAAAAATAGTTTTGGTAAGACTGGAACAAAATCTCGTATCACATACGTCCGTAAATTTGCAAAAAAATTGATGAAAATGGTTTATTTCTTTTCAAAAAGATGTACATAGCAATCAACGTTTGACTATAGACAAATTAGACAGTTGCTTATGCAAAATTTGAGGCACAATTAAAACCGTAATTAACAAGCCAAAGCCCAAAGACTTACTGCTTCAGAATCGACTGTCATCCTACATCACAAAGTTGAACCGCTACGTCAATGCAATAATTTTTGATCGCCTTTGTTTTCGTTATTATACGACTACTCTGTTGATGAAATGTTGCAGTTTTCTCCGTTAGGTTGAAGGTATTATAGTCGCGATTGACATTTGTTGTACTTGGTAAAGTAAAGGTAGCATTTTACATCGGGGCACTCCTCTGTTTTCGCTCTTGCGTAGTATGATAAGCAAATTATAATTTACAATATTGCTAGATGTAAAAAATCAAAGCGTAGCAGAAACCTAGCTCCTCAACAGCATGCCATAAAACATATCAAACAGGCCCCCAAGCAAACGAAAACGGGAGTATACAAATTTAAACAAAACAAGCAAACCCAGGGCAATTTTTCTGTTGGCTCTAGTTTCGCTTAATTTCGAAGCTCATCAGCTTGGCTGGCGTAAACCAAAATACTGGTAACCCATGAGGGCAGATCGCCAGAAATTTTAGGGTTTGATGCTCTTAACGCATTTTGATTTCTAAATGTAGAAATGTATACCGGTGCTTGCTTTTGATGTTGTTTATAAAGTTATCATGGCCATCTTGACTGTTTTATTATTTTAGCTCTTATTTTGTACAAATTTGCATCCGCTTGCAGTAAGAGAAAGTAGTTTCATAACAGCTTTGCAAAAGCGTATGGTATAATCAGTAAGATTCGTGCGGTTGATAACAGTGATAATCTTACCTATAAACTTCAAATCGCATGCACTCAAGCTATGATACATGCAAAATTTCTTTGATCAAAAAATGTTTATTTATCTATGAACACGGTTACCTTGATTAAAAAGCTTTTAAACTCTTTTACGACCTTGTTTTAGCTTCAAAATTATGCATTGTTTGGGTAACACAACATGCCATCCAAAAACAATATTACTCTAACTCTTTGACCCACGTCGCTTCTAGTGCTTTAATAAGCACGATACCAAGTTATGTTTTAGTTAAAATAACGTTTAATATAACTCCATTGTTTCCTCTTTGGTAAAGGTAAGATTTTTAATGATTCAATTTTTGTGCTTGAATGCCAACGCGGTTCTTATCTCAACTTTTTCAAATTCTCGTGTATGCATTTTCTTTTTGTTTTTGACTACCATCTTATATTGGTGACTATTTTAGTTATTATTGCGTTATCTTTTTGCGTTGGAAATAGCTCAATTTTTTAATTGTGGTTTCTGAACTTTCACTTTTGTTATGCTTTTTTTCCACTATTTTTGTTGCAGTATTGTGTTGAAACCTGAAATCGACACTTGTATAGATGAACAAAATATGGCGCAGGGCTGATTATGTTTGATGGTTTACTGTAAATTTTTCATTTTAATCAAAAAAATTCTTGTTCTTATCATGTATAGTTGAAGAATTCTAATATGAGCTCAAATTCTTGTGGTTCAATTTGCCTATCTTTATCAAGTAATGCAGCGTTTTGTGCACTTTGTTGCATGGCCGCATTTTAACCCATTTCATAACAAAACCAAACCTAGATTTTCTGTGCTTTAAGTAATGTCATACCAAATGACTTGCTCAAGTCGATTTTTATTCATCGTCTAATTTGATCAGTTCTATAGTAATTACTAATCTTGTCTACCTTCAAGATTCAACCTACATTTTCTTTTTTTTAGTTAAATCGTACTTCTGAAATAAAAAACACGAAATGATGCATGGAACAGAGAAATTGAATACAGTTAGCTTCATTTCGTAAACACTACAAAGCTTACAAATAAATTTTCCCCTTCAAAGAAAATCAAGTTGCTAAACCAAGGGGACTGCCAATTTAAAATAAACAGGTAGTTTAAACAGTTGGATTAGTATCAGAAAGCTAAGTACATTATTTGCAAATACAATATGACAAGAATAGAATTCTTTTTAGGGTTACTATGCAACTACTAGTACATTGTGGTAATTGCTAAAATGCAAATTTTGGCCTGTTAATTAAGTACTTGGTTTTGATTTACAAGAAGTTGTCAGCATTCCTGTTATCTCCTATTCATCAAAGAGATGATGATGTACTGTTAAATTTTCTCAAACATCAAGCAATGATGGTATGAAATCGGAGCGTTAGTGGTATTTTAATTGCCGGGGGACTCGCTTTCAAATGTCGTATTGCGTAGATGTTTACATTGCTTCGCAAGTAATCTGTTTGTGTTTCATCTTCGAAAAAGACGCCCAAAGCCGAATATTTGTTATATGATTGAGCATTTGTTTGGTTACATCAACAAAACGAAAAATCGATCTCAAAAAAATTGCGAAATCCTGCCTTCGGCTGCTAAAGGACTCGCGCAGATCACGCATTCTTCTTGTATCGTACTAATTTGTTGTGCAATCAACCATAAACCGCTTAGCGGATGGTTAACAATGATGAATGTTAATGATGTGCACGTGCCGCAACGCTTGAAAACAGCTGATTTAATGAAATTGAAGCATTTAAACATTTCACGGCCTGTAGAATATTTAGTCATGCGTTTATTCATTATAAGCGATCCGCTCTGTCGTTTTTTTTTTCTAACTGTAGAATCACTGTAAAAGGTAAAAGCACACCAATCTGTTTCGTCCTAAGGACTCGTCAGGTGCTACTGTAATCTTATTCAAATAGAATTCTCTTTGAATAAGTTAACAGTAGCACCTGACGAGTCCTTAGAACGAAACAGACTGTTGTGCTTTTAACCTTTTACTGTGATTTTATACTTATATTTTGCTTTGTATATCATCGAGCACTGTTTCAGAAGATTGACTATCAACAATTTTCTTTTTTTTTTTTTCGATAAGTGCATCATTTTACATGGTGCTGTAAAACAATGAGTTAGTGGTTTTCACAGCACCTACAAATAGTGTTCGATGCCAAAGTAGAGTTAATATCTAGTTGAAGCTATTTAACTATGTGACCATTGCTTTCAGGTTAAGACAATCATCAGGCACATTAATTCTCTAAAAAACTAGCAAATGCATCATACATCCACTGAAAAACTGTAAAATTCACTAATGCAAAAAACATGACCACTTACCGTCGAAAAATTGAAGTCCTTTCTTCATCAAAAGCTTCCTTTGATCCGTACTAAAATCGGACTCGCACCTATTCACTACGATCAGTTTACTCTCTTTATTTAGTCAAGTCAAGCTGGGAAACTGTTTTTTTGCCCATTTTTTGCTGCTGTAGGAAAGCAGCAAAAAATAGGACAGTATAGCCATCAGCTATGCGACCGGCTAAGTCACCATCACCATCGTAAGTGAGATCAAATCAAATGGGTCTTTTAAAAGATGATTTTGAGTTGAAGTAGAGGATTTATGTAGGCCAGAGCTGCCCAATCTTTTACTCACAGCGGGCCAATTTTTTTGACTGAAAGTCTTCGCGGGCCATTTTGCTGAAAGGTCCGAAAGCAAAGTTCCATGTCGCGTTTTGATTTTGGTAAAATTAGACAGACTTAATTAATTAATTAATCCTTAAAGCGGTACAAAATTACTCCTTTTCGGATATTTTAATCACAGTACGTTTTCTGTCGGAATGATACCCTTCTTCAAAGTAAGAAGTTTTTCTGTTGATGAATGAGGTCATTTTGTGTTTGAGTTTTGCTAATTCATAATCCAAACGAAAGAAAAAAGCAGCTGGATTTGAACGACTTCTGTTTCAGCTAAACAAGTAAACAACAAAAGCGAAACAACAATGCCTTGAATGCACAACCTGGGTTCTGCAAATGACGTAGGTGGGATTGGGGTTTGAACCAAAAGCTAAAAAATGTTTCCTGTTCGAAAAATGTTTTACCAGCGAACGCCATGTTAAGTAAATTACTCCATTTTATGAAGGCAAGCCGCGAGTCGGGGAGATTTTGAGGGTCCCCAGCCGTTTGATATTTTTTTTTTATAATTTTTCAGAAAAATGGCAATTTCAAAGCGATTTTGATAACATTGTACACGTTTTTGGAGCCATTTGAAAGTACTAAATTACTGAGAGTTGAAAAGTTGAAAACCTATTTTAAAGATGCAAAAAATGCATCTTTAAAAAAGGTTTTCAACTTTTTAACTCTCTGATTCTATTTGAATAAGATTGATAATGACTTTAGTTTAAGTCGAAACGTCTCGAAATAGAATGATTCATTTTATCCTGGCTCTGGTTTTTTTGTCTAAGCTATTTTAAAGAATTGCTCGGCCCCTTCTGTTTCTCTCCTTTGTTATAGGCCAAGTCCAAAACACTTATAAAACTTTGCAAATTCTGCGTTTAATTTTCCGAGTGACTTGGGTAAGGGGATGGCTTCAGCTAAGAAGATTTCGCTTATCTGATTGCACCACTGGATAGTGGATATATTTAAATATTTGCATTATGAACATAATTCGATCATATTAGTGAAGCAGCAATTAATTTTAGCTTTTTTTTTTGTTCCGCTAGTTTTCTTCAATTTTTATACTTTCAAAGTGAAAATTTTGGCACACCAAAGTAGTAAGATTGGCGTTACAAAACTTTTAAATCATAAAGCGCTGTCATACATGATATTTTGTTTAGAACTAAAAGTGAGGAGCTAATTTTAATCTTAATTGCCAGGCCGCTTCTAAGGCTTTCGCCGGCCGCGGTTGGGCATTCTTAATATAAGCCAATGATGATCAAACGAAGTTATTTGAATTAGCAAGAGCGAATCCCCATCTGCAAGTCAGAAAAAAATGGTTATTTTGATAAAATTATGCTTTTTTACATGACTAAAAATTTTAAACTGCTTCGTGTTTTCACTTCTCTCAGTGTTGTAAAAAGTGCTGAATAACGGTTGTAGTCAGAGCAGTATGTTTGACTAAAATTTTTAATTAATTGAGAGGAGGCCGTGTTGCCTGCGCCCCGCCACCGATTTTGTGTAAAAATGAGCGCACTATGGTGGTTGCAGAATCGTAGCAATCACATCAGAGTGCAGCACGTGCTAATGCTTGACCAATGCTGAATCTGATTCCAACTTTTATGCAAATCTATGCGTACATAGATAAGTAAAATGTATGCATGCTGACGTATTTATCTTCTTGCTGACCAAGCACATAAGATTGTCAAATACTTGATGTCTTGGGATGCTCTTTGAACTTATGTGACTAAGTAAATTACTTTTGGAGTATTGCCATCCAAAAGAACTTGTGTAATGCACAATTTGTTTTATTTTAAGAATTGGTGCTTGAACTTCTGCTATTTAATAAAATGACCTTTAAAGTGATCAAATTGCATAAGAATGCATTATTATTGCAATGATGTGAATATTGTTTCATCACAGCTGATGCAATGTTAATATGAAGCGGTTGTTTGTTTGCCTTGTGAAGGTAAAACACATTTCATCATATATGAATAGTCTTGTCCATCTATTCTATCACCTCATATTTTTACCTCATATCCAGTTTATCATTTTTTTTTTCCTTTCTTTAAGCGAGCCCTCTAGGTCTGCTTATATTTCTACGCACCATTTTGTATGCACTTAGCTGCTTTCCTCTTTTCTTATATCATTGTTCGAGTCCCGATCTAGTTGAACTAACACTCACCTTTCCCACTTATTTATAACTACAGTACTATGACTTATGAATATGTACTTGTTTTTGTTTATATCAAAATGTATAAACTTCAGTGGTGTTTAACTGCGAAATTGCCATAATTCTGGGTTTGAATTTGAAGTTAAAAGTTATGTTGCTGAATAATCGCAGTTTCGAATTAAAACTTCGTCTTGGATCAAAATTTATGCAATTTATAATTGTAATGTAGTATGCCCTGGCAACTAAAATGCTTTATTTGATTTTGATTTTCGCCTGTCGTTTTTTTGCAATCTTGATTTCTTTGAATCGATATTATTGCAAAGCACGAAAGTTGCAACTTTTTTCCACGGTTGCATACGTTGCTGCAACAACAGAATGCTGCTGTACTTTTCGGACCGTGTTTGTTCATGCATTGTTTAACTTTTCTAAGAACTCATGACAAAAATCTTAATGTTACGGAAGAGACGAAAAGAACTTTTTATGTTGGTGTCTCTCAACAGCACAATGCTGTTTGTGTTAAAAAGTTTGAACTGGAACGGTTGGTTGAAATTGTTGCTATTTCAAAACAAAAAAAAAAAATGCTAGAAAGACCTCTTTTTGTTCAAATTTCAGTCAATTTCTACCGTTCTCGAGATTATGTTGATTGTAGAACATTGTATTTCCTTATTTCGTAACTTACAGCTTTTTGCTTCCACTACTCAAACATATTTCCAGCTTAGTGTGAGGAATCCAAACTTTTTCTTAGTTTTTTTTTTCGTTTTGCCTTGCAACGTAGCGGAATTACAACAGCTACTTCAGTAGTGTAGGCGGGGGGGGGTTGTAGCCCCTACTCATTGGTCTGTCGAACAAAAAGCGGAATATGAAAAGTAGCACGTTTTTAGGGTCTTTTGCACCCGAATGGACTCAAAAATGATTTAAAGTATCTTTTGAAACATTTATTCATAGGCCCGGGCTAATTTGTCAAAAAATAAAACTCACAAATCAGTATCAAATTTGAAAAATGGCCAGAAATAAGCAATCGAATTTGATTGCTTGTTGAAAAATGCTGAACATAGGTGTCATCAAATAGTATATAAGCTCAGAAAGTGGGGGGAGGGAAACTATTCAGTATCAGGTAATGATCGATCACTTCTCTTAAAGCTCGTTTCATTAACCCCTCCCAAATATGTTTCTCTATAAAATATGTAGACGAAATAGATTACTCCTTGTGAGTTTTGTAGAACTACAGGATTTTATGATCTACCACCTTGTAAATAAGAGAACTGAAATTTTACCATTAGTCACCTACCATCGTAGCCCATTTATGCAACCAGTTTTGCATTGGTAATTTCTACGCCACGTTTTAAAAGCTTTTTTTTTATCAAAATTAAAAATAAAATTAAAAATAAAAAATTTTCGAGCGGTAGGCTCTCCGCCCGAAACAGCCTCTCATTACAGATTTCTGGCAACGCGCCTGCAGGAAAATAATTTTGTTTTGAGAGCAATCCATGAACACACTAAAAATGTTTATAGTGGTAACAGTTAGAGGAAGTATTTTTCGTAAAAATGGCAAACCTTTCACATCCGCTTGGAATCATTTTGAGTCCAAGTTGTGAGAAAATAGCAATAATCTTTTCGATGGTAGCATAGCAATGAAATATTTGGCCATTCTAAATGACCATAATAACGCTAAGCTGATAGTTACTCTTCATCGTTTTTATTGCATACATCACATTTTAAATAATCGTTCGAAAAAATAACACCAAGGCAAGATTGATAGGATTCTTCTTCATCATTGTAAGGGTTCTTACATTCATCAAATCAGGTACCTTGGCCAGGAGACAGCAAAGGGACCTTTCGGTCTTCGAGGCAAGCTGCTACCTGCCCACCACACGCGGTGAAGGCTGTCTACCTTTTCACCTGTCTACTTTTTCACCTAAGCCGGTGTCTAGTACGTAACTGATATTTTTTAATGTGCAGTTGTGCTGGTTCATACATGATAGATATACTGCATTATGCCAATACAGTCTCAAACATTATAGGTGAAACTCGAAAAATCAATCGTAGCGTGCTTTTTCTCAACTGCTCATATGAAAAATGGAGTTTTTTTTTTTAGCGTATAGCTACTTTTTCATTTCATATCATCTAAGTAAAAATTTTCATGTCTGTTTGTTGTGTACACAATACGTGAATAAAAAGCATGTTTTGATATGATCGACCACAACTGCATTGAGCCATTCCGGCATTAATTTCTTCTTGGCATAATATATTAATGTTTATGTTTTTCAACAAAATTCCATTAGCTACTTTGTTGTGATGGTGGATGCTGAGCCAAGGTTTTATTGCTTACGATACCTCTGATCAGCGGTTATTCATGAAAGCTCGTGGATAATTCTAATTAATGAAGATTTATTGACGATATAATGTTATCACTTCCAAGAATAAACACATGGATAAACAAGAAGCTTGTTAAAATCAGCAGTGGTTTTGACAAATATATTTACGGTTTCTTCGATCTCTTTTAAGACATGTAACAACGAAATTAATATATTACAATAATGCCATTCGCGTAATTCCCTTATAAGCAGCTTATATTTTTATGTTTGCAAATTTTCGGTCACCAATTATTTACAAAAAAAAGCAAACGTGATACAGCCCTGCATAACGAGCTATTATAGCTGCTAGCGCTTCAAGCGAAACTTAAGTCTACAAGCAATTTAATCTCAAAGACACTGAATTTTTTGGTTTGAAATATTGTCAATTTTTGATGTGGTACGCATTAATTTTGACCACTTTGGCTGCATTCATGTATCCGCTATGCGCTTGCCAACAATGTATAGTGTCATGCTCAAGAAACATATCTCCATTCTCCGGTAACTCACATTGAAAAATGCTGCAACTATTTTGCATGATTAATTGATCATTTTTGCCATTTTTCTTGAGACTGATAAAAGCACTAATAATGTACACATATGAAAACTTAACACGCAAAGCAGATTTCAAAATAATTCTTTTATTACGATACCTGTCTTTCAAATTGTGTACGGAAGCAGCAAAAATAATTCAAAACATATTTTCAACATTTTGCAAAGCGCAAGGTGTGAATTTTTTTAGGAAAACCACTTAGTTTTTCAAATGCAAAAAAAGGAAGACAAATTACTGTAGTCTTTAGGTGCAACGCTTACAGCACCTCTGCCATTTTCACGTTTCTCCACTCTTTGAAGCTTCCTAACTTGAATATTTCCAGCATAACTACTAGCGCGTTCATCTTGTACAAAAGCAGATCTATATGTAGGAAAGATGCAGTTTGGGTATTGAAATTAAAGTAAAAAGTTGTAAGTCAACAGAAACACATACAACACAAAAAACAAAAGTTGTAATTCAATTTAAAAACGCTGGGAATCGAAACACATTTTTGCAAAAAATAACACAAAAATAAACATAAAAAATGCATAATATGTTGCACTTTTGTTTCTTACTACATTGTGGTATCATATCAATTTTGTTTTATCATGGCTAATAACGATGACAAAGATATTTTTGACGTCACCATTACAATTACCGGGCTGTAGAGAGATTCAATACGAGTTCAAGTGCCCTAAATTTTCAAAAAAGATAATACTTTGCGGATATAACTGATTTGATTTTTTATTAAACTATTGAACTTTTAAATCTAAAATGCGCAGTACAGTTAGATCCATGAAGTTGGAAACTGCGTAATTCAGCTATAAAGGCCGCACTAAAATGCTACTCTTCTTTGAAACTTGGAAATGCTATGAAATTATGTTTGAAAGTTAGGATTTTATTGAAAAAAATTTCCAGCTACTCTTTTGTAACAGACGAACACAATTTAATTGAAATCTGTGAAAATGTTGAAAATACACAAACAAACACAATAGGAGAATTATCAGCATCATATTTAATGTTGCTGTAAATGCAGTACACCTGTGACGAAAATAAAAGCACAATGTAAAAATTGAATTTTTTTGGCAGAATGAATATTTATTCATCAAATATTACAATTGAATGATGTTTATAAAACATCAGGCATCCGTCCAAATTGCTTTTGCATTTTGGCATCACTTGCTAGTTGCATTAAAAATTTACACTACAATTAAAGCACCAAAATTTTACAATGCATAACTGATTTTAACAAAACCTGCCGATTAAGATACCTAATCCAATTCAACTAGATTTTTTGGCGATTTTACAAATGGTAAATTTCAAAAATAATGATGAAATAAATTTACCATTTCGTGTAAATCTATCACAAAATGTGTTACAATTTTGATCGTATGTTGGAAATTTTATCTAAAAAATCATTCAATATTTACTTGAGCTGCGGTACTCGATCGTATTATTCGAATTGGCAAACGTTCAAATAGTAATTTTTTTGTAGAATTTTCTATTGTATAAAACATCAAATAACGTTTGCCTAACTTTTTTTTAAAGTCCCGTCTACACTGGACGTGAAATCGTGAGCGTACGAGCGTATTTTAGTTTGTTTTAAACAGAAATTCTTCACGCTTAGAGTACCGCCTTGCCAGCTGGCAGTTAGTTAAAATCAACTTGGAATAATGTGTTATTACGAACACAATTTTGCATTTAGTGGAGATCCGGTCTTAAAAATAAGTTGCGTGCACAAAATTTGCAAATAATATAGAATAAAGTGGCAAACCTATTTGAGAAGGATTATTGGTTTGACATGTAGCCAGAGTGTCCGATGACTTTTTTCTTAAGCCATGGCAGCTTTCGGATAGTCCAAGAAAGTCCTCTTTCAGAGACGTCATACAATGTTTCAAACGCTGATGATTTAAAAATAATTTTCAGTTAATGGATATGGCGAGTAATTGGTATGAGCGAAGACTTATCAAAAGCGTACACCATTTTAAAAGTCTTTGGCTTGACTCAATTGCATTTGCACTGTTGTTAGCTTGAATATATACGTGATAATTTAGATTATAGAATTACAAAAAGCATTATTGTTTTCTGCATTTTGAGTTTAGCTGTAATAAAGTAGGCAAATACATCATTGTTTTCAGGACAATAAGCACTTTTACATACATGAAGGAAGTAAAAAAAATCATACAAATACTGTATTCATAGAGAAGGTAAACAATAACATTTTTTTGCCCTTAGTTACAAAGTATTTTATAGTCGAAATCTGACATATGTGTTTTAGCTTTTTTGGAATCTAGAAATTTCGAAAAATGACATTAATTTCAGGTAAAGTATAAAAACATAGAATGAAGAAAAATCATCAGTTGATAGAAATTAGAATTAATCACTTATCAAAAGGAATCAGTTGATAATGCCAGATAGTTTTATTGCAAATAAGCAATTATAATTTATAAAAAAGGTAGTATTTTTATTGTCGGCATTGATACACCCCAAAACTATGTTTATTGAACGCAAAGTTGCAAAGTTACCACTGTTGTATTTACACACATCACATTACTCGAGCTTTCAAACGTGCAAAGTCATATATTTACTTCCAAGTCCTTGCATACCAAGGATTGAGTACAGAGTATTCTGTAGCATGTACATTGTACAGTATGTATAAATAAACGCTTGAATTTTTTGTCACCTTGTCTTAATTTTTTTCTTTCAACAGCGATTTTCTTTCAAACAATGATAGTTTGTCGCAACAGTCAAAAGGAGATTTTTTTACTTACAATGCGAACGCAGGCTATAGATAGTATAAACATAATAATACATTTTATACAAACTAGTTATTGATGGAACTATTTCGCGCTTCACGGCTCATTAGCTGCTTGTAGACAGCCTTGAAAGCCGACTCCAGTGCGAGGAACGAGAATTACCGAGTGTGTGTTTGTCATAGTTTGTGGAACTAAAAAAGTTTTCGAAATACCAAAGAAATACTGAACATGAAGTTATTTTTATGGAATTTTAAGGAATGACGTGTTGCCAAGTTTGCTCGTTTTCGATTGCAAAGCTTGCGTCAGTAACGTCACAAGGAGCAAACGTTTCTCTGGTCTAATCTAGGAGTCTAACCAGTAGCGTAGCCAGGGGGTGGGCGGGGGGGGGCTCGAGCCCCCCCATTGGCTTGTGAAGTATGCAAAAAAGCATGTTTTTTGTGCTTTTGAGGCCGATTTTCTGTGAAAAATGGAAAATAGCCCCCCCCATACGAAAAGAGCCCCCCTCAAACGTTTGAACTTGCGAAATTGGGTGAAAAATCGCCCTGAATTTTGGCGAAGACCTTTTTTTTTTTTTTTTCTTCTTTTTTGGAGATCACCTAATTTTGGGCGGAAAAAACGTTTGAATTTTGGATTTCGGCCGAAAAATCACACTGAATTTTGGCGAAGACCTTTTTTTTTTTTTTTTTTTTTTGGAGATCACCTAATTTTGGGCGGAAAAAACGTTTGAATTTTGGATTTCGGCCGTAAAATCACACTGAATTTTGGCGAAGACCTTTTTTTTTTTTTTTTTTTTGGAGATCACCTAATTTTGGGCGGAAAAAACCTTTGAATTTCCGATCTTCCTGAGACATTTCGTCTCAAATTTCGGACAAACCATCTGAAACTGATTCAAGGTCAATGAAAATTCGAGTCAACGTCGTTTGCACACTTCTCACTCTTTCAAAATAGCCCCCCCCTTTTCCAAATCCTGGCTACGCGCCTGAGTCTAACCCTATGCCAACTTTTTTGTGGAATAAAAATGCCTTCATATTAAGCTATTTGTTTAGACCTACCTTTTACAGGTGCGTTGGCAGAAATATATACCTAGTCAATTTAGGTTTTCAACCGAGCAATAAATTCTTGCCCCTCATGAAGTATCGTATTACTTCGATAAGACATTTTATATTTTAAAATCCAAAAAAAGGTTGATTATTACCAAGTACTCAAAAGTTTTTGTTTTTGTTTTGAGCTTTTAATGCTACATAGATTTTTGTTTTTGAAGTTTTTAACAGTTTAAACATGCTATCTGCTCTCAAAAATATAGGCGAAAATTAAGCAAGTGTTCTAGAAGTTTCTACGATGTACGGTGTTTCATGTTCCATTTATGGCAAAATTTTATGACGTTTGTAGGAAAAAGATTTTGTTTATTGATTAAAATTACGAGACATAAAATGGGATATGAAAACCTGTCAATAGAAAAGGGTTTACGGTACTTCAAACATTCTTTAGCATTTAGTTCCGCGTAGCCTTTTTTGCTCTGAAAATTTTTCTGAAAAAAAAGTTCAAAACAAAAGCTTTTGAGTGGTCTCAGATGTTGGCCGAAAAGGCTAGCGAAAGTTGAAATCAGAAAACTATTACCTTAAGACTGGAAAAAAATCACGGCCTTTGAATTTAGTAGTTAGCAAAGTTTCATGCAATACTAAATGGAGCGTTGAACTTTGAAATTGTTCTGCAGTATTCTTTCTTGCTACAAAACGTATAAAAAAAATGGAACGAAACCTCAAGGATATTGATCATCCTTGGAAAAATGATAAAACGCAAATAGGTTGAATTTTTTTCTGAATTGAATTTTACGCACAGCCACAGGCTGTAATTCTCATTTCCGGAACCACACTATAAACAATGTTTGATAGGTGATCGTAGTACAACATGCTTACTGGCTCATACTTTTTCGGAACACAGCAAGATTTTGCCTTTTTCCATTCTGCGAGGTCCGTCATGTTGCTTTGACTTGCAGCTACCAGTGACGTATGCACGCTTTGTTGCTGTACAACGGAGCAATGTCCGGCGCAGTAATTGGCGTCGTACCTAGGAGGAAAAATTACCCAATTCCAGCCAATGTCCCGAAAATTTATTTGAAATTTGAAGATACAGCAATCATCGTTGGTTGTATTTGCTTCACAGAATTGGATGTCGTTACTTCTCTTTTGGCGTCTGTGCTGGTCAAACTGGATTTCAAGGAAAGGTTTCTGCAAAAATGCAATACGTTTAAGATTGTTAATGGGTCGTCTGATGATTTTACTTCTACCCCGACGCCATAACCAATTCCTGTTGCTATGGCGTGTATGTTGAACCAAAACTTAACCATAGAATAGCAGTTTCGTTGTAGTGCACGACCAGGGTTGGAAATATCGATATCGCTATTCGTTACTTTTTGGTTATCGAATGCAAAAATTCTTAAGTTTTTAGTTTCATTATCGAATGTTCCTTTTTCCTACTTTTTTGCTTGGTAAATCGATGATAACTAATCGATTTTTTTTTCAAGTTAAGCAAAATTTTTTTGGAAACACGTTAATCATTTTTTCGTGCTTTGCGGTTTTATTGTGGAAGTAATTATAATTTTACTTCAATAAATGTATGCATTAGTTCAAAATTTCGCATCACAATCATTATTGACTCCAGTAGTCTTATTAATATAGTACTGTCACAGTGCAGTGGTCACTGGTAGGCTAGGGACTGCTTTAAAAGGCGAGGTGGCTTAGGCTTAGTGGTTAGAGCATTGGTCTCACAGTAGGTAGACCTGGATTTGATTCCCTTGTTGAGCCATACCAAACCACTTTAAAAAATGGTATTCACAGCTTCCCTGCTTGGCACTCAGCACATGAAGGGATAGTGTGAAGCTTTACTGGTGTGGTGGGCAGGTGGCAACGACTCTAAGACCCTATGGTCATTTTGCTGTTTCCTGGCCGAGGCAACTTTGTGAATGAATTTGCAAAAATTGTAAGGCAATGACACCTAGCAGCTTACAGCTAGGCCTGGAATGTCGAGCAGGAAAGCTATGAATACCAATTGCTGTAGTTTTTGCAAGACTCTATACCAGGTAGTCAGATAGCCTACTCTCTACTAAGGTTGTGAGGTAGTAGTAGTTGTGAACCCAGGTCTGCAAACTGATGACTGCGAAGCAGATGCTATAGCCACTGCTAATGTAAACGTCAACATGGTAAAGGTGGCACGCACATGTGTAGGCAATCCTACTAGCTAGTAAAATACATATATTGGATTGAATATACACGCATTGAATTGAATATATATGCATTGAATTGAATACATGCATTGAATTAAATATACATGCATTGAATTAAATGTACATGCATTAAATTGAATACATACATTGAACTAAATATACATGCATTGAAGTGCAGTGAATTGAATACATGTATTGAAGTGCAACGTCACTTGCATACAGATATTTACTTTCAGTCGTAATGTCGAAATATGTAGACACTCTTTCTTGACTCCATAAAAAGTTATCGATTGCATTATCGATTATTCTTTACTTTTTTTTTCATTATCGAAATCGCCTATTCTTTACTATTTTTTTGAAGTATTGAATATTGATTATTCTTTACTTTTTTTTGATGGATTTCCAACCCTGTGTACGACAGGTAGGCGTTAATCATGACTTAAAGTGAAATTTATCATAATAGAATGGAGGTTGCAGAGTTGATTTACTGCCGATACTTGGTTTTGAAAGTTGATAGAAGCTGTTAGGTCTACATAAGGTTTTGCAGCAGTTGAGTTGATAAAAATTTCCAACACCATTTCATTATATTACAGTATAATCAATGGCTATTACAGTGCAAATATTTGTATCACGATTCACGAATATTTTTACAGTATCTTATAAAAGTTTTCATAACATCCGTGATATCTTTTATGACCAAATGATGTGAATTTTTTTCATGAACAACTGAACACTATTGCAAAATCTCGTGTGAAAAGGTAGGTTGTTATAGTGTTCGTCATTTCCAGTCCCATCAGCTTTAAATTTATTTTCATAATGCAAGAAATCCCACTCACATACCCTAATTATTAGAAATACGTTTTTGGAAGTTCAAAATTTTATCGAAAGTTTTAAGGTTATTTTATAGCTTACGGTTCAAGTTCAGGTTAGTTTTTCAGTTGCAAATGAAACCTTGACCAGGCATAGCCAAGATACATACGTTTTGTTTTCAAGTTAAGCTGCCACCTTTTTGATTACCACTTTTGAATGCTGAACGAAAAGAAAAAAAGTATACAGCCAATTAAATCATTGGACCTACTTGAAGTTGTGCTCGAGACTTCTGCTGATATAATGACATATGATGCTGCAGACTTTACAGCATTAACATTTAATCAAACATTAAATCAAAGCACTACAGTCAAAGTTTTTGAATTAGAGGATCAGTTAAAATACTATGACGATTGAGGCATGCAAAATGACAAACTAAAGTAAAATTAAAAGTCGTAGCAGTCTGTCCAAATTTCATTTTAAAAGCATATGTTTCTCCCTGTAGAGCATTCAAATAGAATGATTGAATGAACATTGATGTTGCATTGCTGAACGAAGTATATATGTTTTTAAAATGAAATCTTGAAAGGCTGATACAGCTTATACTTTCAATTTAACATTAAAAGGATGAATTTGTACTTACATAGCCAAATTCGTCTGCATGTAGACCATTTGCAATTAGATTGGGATAATGCCTTGCGCTTAACTTTATTCCTAGATTCCGGTTTGGATTTCTTAGCCAGTAGTTTACTTTTTGCTTCAACGCTGGTGTAGATATGGACATCCAACCTCTATTACGATGTACTAATTCGGGGCTTATTGTTTCGGTACGAAGCGTATGTGGATAATATTGGTTTCGCATTGTAAGGTAGTAACGGTAACCTTCCAATTTTACGGTAAAATTAGAATCGGGAAGGTTTTCGGGATTGATGTAGTATTTTATCGTGGCTGTTCTTATCGAGGAATCTTCTCTGTTTTCTGCAGTTAGGTTGAAGAAGAACCAGTTGGCAACACCATCTTGGGCGAAATAGGCTGGAACAAAAAAAAATGTACACTAAGTGACTAGCTTTTTTAGCTTTCGCAGTGTATTCTACTATACTAAATTTTTTGTTTATACATTTTTGCGTAAAATGTATATTGAATTTGATGTTGGTCGTGCGGTAACGCATTCGTCTCTGGAGCTGAAGGTCAATGGCTCGCCACCGCTGTGTCATTTCTTCGAAAAGAGCTGTGTTGCCGGGTACAATGACGCGAAAATGAGCCCCGACGACTCGTTACCCTATTTAGCGTAATACATCGAGTTTAATGAAAGATTTGATTTTCTAGTTTGAATATACAGTCTAGTATATGAAATGTTTTGATGGTGCGTCTGTTCAAGAAAGTAAAAATGAAATAATTATTATTATAAACGAAGTCGTTGCAAGTAATAACAGTTTGCTATACCAAATCACCAACTATTTTGATTAACATAATTTTTTTGCGATACGTTATGCGGTGTCTTAGCCATCTAATCAAAATCGAGTTGCTCTAGCTTTAGCAAAACAAGCCAACTGGATTTAAATCGCAACAAACTAAATATTGTAAATACTACCCCATTATAACACGAGAAAAAATTTGAAAAAGTGCTTTGATCCATCAGCCATTTTCTTTTTTCTATTTTTGTTACGCAAGCACTGACAAGCAGTACCAAGTTTTATGTATTGCAATGAGTGCTTTACAAAATGAGACTTAAAGTGAATCAAGTGTGAACAAGACTGAAATTACTGTAGGGTATAAAGTTTAGGTGGTTGAAGAGCAGTTGGGTAAATTCAATCGGCCAGCGAAAAGGAATAAATTCGGCGAAGTTGTGTAATCAATTATTTTACATTAACTAGGTTTCATATTACAGTGTTTAACATCGATTGTTGCTTTTAACGTACTACACTTTTAACTATTAATAGATTGAAGAATTGATTAGACTTATGTTAAGGATAATTTTGTTTGGAAATATTTTAGTAAATGTATTTCTGCGGCCTTTTTTTGCTTTTTATTTCGCACTAGAATTTTGCCGTGAAGTTCTGAGCTTTTGAAATACAGTTAGTTGGTTTCCTTTTTTGGTGTTGCATCACCGATAGTTCGTTGCTTTGTTGAAATTTGAAGATTTCAAAATTTGGTATATCACTGTTCCATGCTTTATTGCAGTATTTTTACGATATGATTGTAGAAATAGTTATTTGTTTGTTTTAATTTAACGCATAAGTGGTGTTACTACTGAAGTAATAAGTGTTTGTTATTTACAACTATTTTTTAATTAAGGGATTGATAAAATTTTTGATAAACGTAGTTGACAGTAAATTGTTTTTGCTATGCTTATTCTTAATCAAGCAAAAATAATAATACTGGAATGAATAGTTTGTTCATATTTGATGTTCAAATTAAATCTTTTATTATACTTGTCGTATTACGTCAAATTGTGTAACGAGTTTGTGGGGCCTATCCCGCGGCATTGCGCCCGGTAAACACAACTCCTTTCGAAGAAATGTCGCAGCGGTGGTGAGCCGTTGAGCCGTGTGTCCGATTTGACCGACCAGAGATTTGAATTTCAGACCTTCCGCTCCAGAGACGAACGCGTTACCGCTCGACCAACTGGCCCGTATGTTTGAAGTAGTTCGCACAAAAAAGTTTCACGCTACCATGCGCCCTTTCGTTGACGGAGTGATTTGAAACGAATTGAAGGTGAATAGCAGCTACGACAAACTATAGCCATAAAACCTCTAATGCGCAAATATAGTCTAGATATGGAGTAGCAGTAAAGCAAAGAGCAACTAATTGAAACAGGAAAGCTTAAATATTAACTTACGTCTTTTGCCAATGCTGATAAGTTTGCCGCTTTTTCTTACTTCGTTGTCTCGCTCATGATCAATGTCCAACCGTTGCATGTCTTCTAACATTTCTCTTACAGCTAGAGAGCCATCTGGCAGCATGTCATTTTCACTGATATTGGGAGGCGAGGACATGTTCAGAGACTTGAGAATATGATTTTTTAAGGATTCTTCCCACATAACCTTGGAAACGTCTCTTTGTCGTTTGCATTGCGTTCCATCACCACAAGGACTTTGTTTGTTTCGGTTTTCGTGATTTTCTCTCGTATCGTTCAGCCTCACTAGTGGGGGGTTTAAAATGGTTTCTCTGGCGTTTTCTTCGTGTTCGTTGTTATTTGTTCCATGATTTAGTTCATGATTATTTTCATTTGAAGAAATCAAGTGAGCTAAGTCGTTGTTAGTATACCTTTCATGGATTTCTTCTGGAGTGAGCCAAGAGACGATTTCTTCTCTGGTTGATGTTGTATGGTGTCCATTTGTGGACTCCATGTAGAAAAGCATGCAAATAAATATGTTAAAGCAGTTAATTGAAACCATCTTAGTTAGTTATTCTACGTCTGCGGATAAATTCAATAGTGTTAAGTAAAATATTTTTCGATAACTTTATGATTTAGATATGATTTTTGACGTAGTTTTGTGATTTGTGAGCATTTAAAAAACGCTAAATTGTGGAAAAATATCGTAAACAAGATGTGATATAATGTCATGTTTCTTTGTTTAGTTTTAGAATTTCTTAAAAAATGGCCAGCATCGTGTTAGTTATGGCGTTGAGTCTCCAAGATAAGTAATTTTGAAATAAACATAAACTGGAACGGTGTACCGGCAGTAATGCTATTAGCCGGCTTCTAACCGGTTGCTAAATTTAGAGAACGGGTTGTTAAAATTTGGTTTCATAGATATCTTGCATTTTTGACCGAACAAACCGGTTGCCAAGTTTAGAAAACCTGTTACAAATCTAGTTTCTGCAAAACTTGAGTTACACCACAGTATACCGATACTAACTTCGTATAGTTATTTCAAATGAAATAGTGTTGTGAATTCAATAAATTTTAAGCAACCGTTTGAAGTGAATAATTTAAAGTTGCGTAATACCGAGAGATTAACACTGAGGTAAATTATTTGCTTATTTGGAAACAATATCTATTCACTTATTTAGAAACAATATAACAAAAGAATTGATAGCAAGCTTAAAACGGCAGTACAGTAAGCTCCCTAGTTGATTTCGTAAATTATCTTAATGTCTTTATTAATTTGATTTTGTGGATTTTGGTTTGTTAAAATGTTAAATCTTCACAACGAGTATCTCAGCTACTTTTTCTAGTACAAACAATAACAAGCTCGCAATCTTTTTAAATGGCTGGAGTTTAAGATGCAACATGCTAAGTTGATGTAATACTACTTTAATTGAGCTTCATAGTATACTCGTTTACAGTTAATTCAAATTTTAAAACAATTGCTGTTTCTTCAAAATTGAATTGCTCTTTAAAAAATGAATCGTTTTGCCACATCACAGCAACAACCGTGATTTATAAGCAGTTAAATTTAGACGCTCATACAGTCAGTTTCACCTTCACGAGTTCATCAGATGGGAATGTCTTCGTTGAACCACGTAAAACAGACCTGTTGAGAGTGTTTAAATTTTACTGAGTAAATTATTTTTGTAATTTCCTCCCGCTCTGCTCTCTGATCATTTGGCCTCTTCAGATGAAGATAGCAAGAACAGTAATATCGGTAAAAATAATTATAACTCAGACACTGTTCTACTCGGTGATACCAGTGTATTTTTCACTCTATTTTAAATTTAATGATTCTTACTCTACGAATTAAGTGAATGTTATTAGGATGAGCAAGGTTTTTATACCTGACCCGCCCTTTTTCTTTCATCTTTTTCTTTCAAATTAATGGAAACTTTTTCGTGTTTAATGTGACGAATGCTCTGCATACGTGGACAATTCCAATTCAACGCTTTCAGCGCTTATTTGTAGCGCATTTTCCTTGTCAATTGGTTTCGACTTTCGAGCAAGTTATTGCAGGAAGAAATAATTTCAAAACCCTTTTTTGCCAAATTCGCTATCACTAAACTGCCACCTCGCATTGTAAACATCCACTTCGATAAACCTATTTGAAATTTCAATTAGAGAAAAAATTATGCAATTAATACATGTATTGATGCGTTAAATATTGATACAAATTATACTGCATTGGAGTAGCTGAAAGAAAAAGTGCATTTTTAAGAGTTGAGCAACATCAAATGTTAAAATAGTTAAACCAAGTCACATAACCGTGTTACCAATGTAGTTTCTACAAACCGTTTTATATTTAGTGGTTTGTTGGCTTGCTTAAGTTTCTTTCAGTCTGCAAATGCTTGGGTAAAATTGCAATTGCATTGGGTTCACTAAAAAGTCCCAGTTATTTACAGCTTAGGTTTTTCCGGAAAATTATGCAGAAATTGCAGTTTTACTTGAATTTGTTGAATCACAAGCAATTTTTTCGAAACTGCAAATAAGCCCGATTGCTAATAAATTAGTTTTCCCAAAGTGTGTGCCTCGAAGTTTTAAAATGTATGCTTATACATAACGTCCATTCATCTTACTTGTGGGTTTTGAAAAAATAATTGGCTATTTACTTTACGCTACAAAGTGTATGTAACTGCATTTAACCGCATAATTACTTCATAAAAATTTGCGTAGCCCACCGTATTAACTTTTTATGGTCTATAATGACATCACAATCTTGTATACCGGTACTGTACATTTTTTCTGCCAGTGCTAGAGCAAGATCGAAAGAGTCAACTTTTTAATACCGTAAGGCAAATGTGAACTGAACATTTTAGTTTAAGACAAAGTAAAAGGTAATATGGATAAATATTTAGGCATTACTAGACAGGAAACAAATACAGACAACAAGGAAGTACCCTCAAACAAGCGTAAATCAGCTAATGCCTGTTGAGCTGAGAGTTTATTTGGCTGATGTCAAGCCCAAAATTCAGAGATATGGTGCGCAAAAACAAGCACATGCTTCTCATTGAGTTTACTGTGCACTGTATTGATTGACATTAAAGTGACTTCTGAATACCGGCATTTCTGTTTTGCGTAGTTCGTTCAAGGTAGCAATGTTTTAAAGAAAAATTTTTAACGACGATATTGCAACAACAGACAAAATTTTTAAAACATATTTCATATTAAACGCTAAACGTTTTCGACCGTTCTTCTGGTCCTCTTCAGAGCAAAATGTTTCATGTTAGCAGAGTACAGACAAACTAGCAAATGAGTTAATGAATGGTTCTTAAAGTAAATGAATGGTTTTAAAGTTAAAGAATGGTTTTAAAGTTACTAGCAAACGAATGGTTTAAAGTTCTGCGCATTTGTAATTCAGAATATGATACAAAAATACAAGAAGCTTAACAGATAATAAAAAAACAACCACAACTCAATCCACAACTCAATAGACAGCTTTTCGCTAATGGTTCATCTTTTTTACTAAATGTTTTTTAGGTTAGCATGTAATATTATATTTTTGTGTAAGTGTTTTGTTTTTTCAGATTTCTTATAATATTCTGCAGTAAGTGCTGAATGTATATGTGATATTATCTTCATAATTTGTACAATTGTTACGTTAAAATTGCGTACTTGTTGCGTTGAGGTACACTGTATTGCTTTTTTGAAAGTTACTCATTTGCTTGTGTGTCTTTAAACTGTTAACTTGAAATATTTTGCTCTGAAGAAGACCAGAAAAACAGTCGAAAACGTTTAGCGTTAAATAAAAAATGAAATGTGTTTTAAAAAATTTTGTCTGTTGCTCTAATATGGCTGATAAAATCAAGCTCTTTGCCGAAGATTTATTTTTTAACAAGCAAGGTAAACGCAGAGCTATAGGTTTGATGCAGCAGTTCTAAGGTGTGCCGTAGTCGAATCAAACATTTCTGAGTGTGCCGCAACCGAAAAAAGTTTGAAAATCAGTGCTCTATAAAATTTCAGTTTTTACAAGTGATTGATTTGAGTGAATACGTTTGCTGCAGCTCCAGCATTGCAATTGTTTGTTATTGTTTGATTGATCGCTTATGCTTATGACAAGCTCATCGACGCTTAATCACAAAAATAAACAAGTTTTTTTCGCTTTAATGCAGTATTTATTGAAGGATTTAAGGCGTTTTGCGGCCTCAAAATATCTCCGAGCATATGCGCTTGATCATTCAATTTAAGTGAACCGCGGCAACGAAGAACACTGCCCAGCGAAAGTGCTTAAGTTGTACATTGCGCAAGAATAGTTTGCAGCAATTGTCGTTCTTTGCCAGCTTTTTGCAAAATTACAGCCTTATTAGCATATCTAACTGTTTAATTTTCTCTTGCCGGTACCCTATTAAGGTTCTTCGTCAGACAACTCAAGAATGCTTAGAATAACCTCTTCATTATTACGAAATACCGAATTCTTGAAACAAATTTCGCAATTTATCTTCCCATTGGTTTAGAACTCATCTCAAATCAGATTGCGAAGAACTTGAAGTGCCATACCAGTGCTAACGCTTTTCGGGGTTAGAAGCAGACCTAGGGCAATTCTCATCTCTGCAATTTTGGTTTTCCTAATCTTGCTTGTTGCAAACAAAATTAATGCAATGCAGAAAACGTTACTAAAACCAAAATATTTGGTGCGAGTTTTTCTTTCCCTTTGTTTTTAGTTAATGTATGTGTATAGATATGGCCGTGCGCTTTTATTTCAAACCAACTAAAGATTGCTCTAGTTCGCCATCGATACATCAATTTCGGCAAGTAGTGTTTTTGCAGCTAGTAGCAAAAGCTTGTGCTTGTGGATATGGCTAATTCTGTGATTACATAACTGAGTTTATCCTTCGGTAACCCTGTAGAATGACATGTAGTCTACATTTACTAACAAAAACAAAAAAAGAAATTGCGATGAGTGGAAAGTTTTTAATTACTGCGTTTTTGAGTTAATTACGTGGTGTTCAAGTGTGTCGGCATGACAGTATTTAAAGAATTTATTAGTGTAAGCCAGTGTAAGCAGTCAAAAATGCAATTTTGTAAATCAAGTTAAACTGAGTTAACAGCTATTACTTTAAAGTGTGTAGAGCAGAGCTGTAGTCTGCTTATGCTCTTAAGCTTTTAAATTTTGCTCCATTGTCTTCAGCTGTTTTTTTTCTTATTTCGTGCAATATCAGCACTTTTGCTGCTGCGTTTTGTCCATTGCTGCCTAAATTCGAAACAATATTTTTAACTGCTACCGTAGAACTAATACTGCTTGACTTGTAAGTCAACTATTTACATTCTGGAACTTCAATTCAACGGTCATCGAGCTTAGTTTTTGCAAAACGGCATGATTTTTTTATGGAAATACTTTTAAAAACTGGACCAATTTTGGTCTTCGTCACAAGAATCATAAACTAAACTTACATAATGTAGAAACGCACATTTACCGCGAAGCGTATGTAGTTATCCAGCTCAAAATTTCTTCAACCCAAGCTAAGATACCGATTTCAGCAATACCTTTGACTTCATTTTACGGACCACAATTTGCAGAATAAGCAGTTATAAGCACGAGAAAAAAGCTTATTATTTTTTATGCATCTGCAATTAATTTATTAGTCATGTACCAGTAAACACTCCTCATGCATATTGTTATGGCTATCGGCAGTCTTGCGAAATTGGACATTAACCGAATTTCATCATTGTAGGGGTGTGGAAAAACTGCTTTGGATCAAACCATACACCGCTATTCGATCCATACAGTGATGAATATTCTTTTGGAGAAAATGTGATTTGGTGTAGAGTATTGATAGGTCAGCTTGTTTTTTTAAGCACGGAGAAAACCCCGTTTCTAGAAAATCGCCAATGACCGGGTACTGTGCAATGCAACGTAAAAGGCATTTGCGAATTGCGATTGTATTATGTATTCGTTAATGAAAACCCATGTTTTTGATAATGTGGGGCCAACCTCAAACTTCAGCATAAAAAAACAATCAAAGAGGAAGCAATTAGATGACTTTGGTGCCGTAATAAGGTGTCAGACAGTTGAAAAAAGTAATTGATTTATACGTACATAAGTAAAATACGTTTCATTTTCACTATTTTCGGCTTTGTTTTGGGTAAAGTGTGCGGTTATTTTATAAGGAGTAGATGCGATTGTGCAGTAGGCCTAGCCTTCATTGTTTCATAACCATATGCGGTAAAACTAACTATAATTAGCTTCGTCAGTATTTCAGGTATAAATTAGCTAAGTTTTCGTGAATAAGCTAGTACATCACCTGGTTCTGAAAAGCTTCGAATTTGCGTCCCGCATTTTCGCTGAAAACTTTTGACGTAGCAATTGCGATTTTTGGTTTTAATATTTTGTTCTGCTTCGAACGCTTCTGGCAGGCACTAGCGATTTCTGTTCATGTACACTGATCATGAATCTATGTAGATCATTTCAAACTTCATGGTTTACCATAATGCTACTGCAAATTAACTTGACGTTGTTATGTTGTTACTTATAAAGTTTGCAAAACTTTTTCTACTTGTTTTTTATTTACTATTTTTGGAATGACTATATAGTAATCTCGTGATAATTTGACGTTAGAAATTAGATGAAGAACCGCATAATTGGCCTGGAGTGACAATAATTAATACTGCAAATTTTAAAATTTTCGAAAAAACTTTTCACTCACACCCACTACGATTACTTATTTGTTATGCATAATAAAGTTTGATTTTTGCCAGAAGCTCGATTTCACCTAAAAAATTTCGCACGCACTTAGAAATAAGTAAACAGGACATTACATCAACAAAATTTTTGGAGAACCAAAACCATGCTATTGTCGCGGCTGTCACCTGTGCCAAAGTATCAATCCTTTCTCCCAAATACTGTACGAGAAAAGAACTCTCCCCAACAATCGAAAATGATTTTGTGCGGTGCTTCTAGAATTATTTGCATAATTGAGCTTGTGTGTATAGGCTTACTTCATTCTAGGGATATTCCATTTATAAAAAGCTTCTAAAATGTTTAGAGGAAGTGATTACAGTTTTGATTTACCAGTGTATATGTTGTTGGACGTTGGTGATCTCAGGCAGTAACGTTTAAGATGAGAAAAGATTCACAAAAATTTGTGATATTTTGGGTGATGATGCCATTTAAGTTTGGAATAGTCTTCCCCCCAATCGTTTCTTTGAATGAGACATCCCACATATAATCCAATTCTAATTGCTTTTTCATTGTAACAACTTCTGTTTGCTATCTGATTATCTCTATTTTAACTGAATAATTCATCAGAATGGTTCCACAACTTGTTACATTCATGTTTTCAATTTTTGGTTGGTTGCAGGTAGTTGAAGCTGGTTAAAGTTATGCTTTAAATTTTTTGTATATCTTTAGTAGATTTGTAGATTTTGAAGCTTTTGAGCGTGAACGCAGGGAAGTAGAGAGTTAGTTTGTTTTTTTTTTGCAAAGACCAGTAAATGCAAATGTTATGCAAACGTAATGCTGCAATAACTGCACAAACTTCTTTGCACTCTGCATTAAGTCTTGACAAGATAAACATACCTTACATGCACTTTAGTCGGTATTAAACATAGTAAAGTTCGATGTATATACTTCTCAAACTCAGAACTTTTTTTGCCTCTGGCAGCATGCAGGTGAGTATGTTTGACCCCAAGATAGAACAAGTGTTAAGGAAAAGGACTTTGATCCTTTTGTTTACTGATCTGGTGTCAATCGCAAGAGAGCAATTTATTGAATTGCCTTGTTGTCGAGATTTGATTGTTTGGGCGTTCAAAAGAGTTATCAATTGCATGAATTTTGCTTGATACCTGTATTTGGCCCTTTTCAGTTGTTGATTTTCAATCTTCATTAAATTTGTATTGGTTGTTGAAAAACTGTGATGATTCTGGATTAAAGAATTTCGTGAAGCTTTTAATAGTTTCACAACATTTCGTAAACTTGGAATCCCTTGCAGTACTATTTTGTTACATTTTACTTGGTTATTGATTATTTGTTCTAATTTCAATAAAATTCGTTAGCTGAATAGAATATTTGTTTTGTATAGTCAAAACTGTAAAGCATTGAAAAATGTTCGCTCTTAAATCTTAGTCAGAAAACAAGAGTAGCGCACGATTTGGTTTTGTGATAAAACTTTAGTGGCAAGATTTTAATCAGTTGTTCAAATCAAAGACCAATAAAAATTGGTTTTCTGATCTTCTCTGCTTTGCATTTAGCATTAAAAGGAACAGTGTAAAGCCTCCACCCAGTGTGGTAAACAGTTGAGTTGGGCACTGAGCAGTGCCAACATGACTTGAAGACCGAAAAAACTCTTTGTCTGGTGTCTTCCTTGAAAGGCTCCTTTCCTGTTTCCTGGGTAGTTCCAATTGGAAGATCGTTGTTTTCGCCACCCTTTTACATAAAGTGCAATCCTACATTTTGCTGATGTCCGTTGATTTGTTGAAAGTGCTTACTGGTGCATACCGAAGTCAAAAGTTCTTAAGGTCTGTCGTCAATAGATTAACTTAATTATTTACTACATGCTTGCATCACAAGCAAATACAACAGATTTGTAGTTATTTATTACAAGTTCACGTTTTTTTGTTGCTCGAATATCATGGCATGTCGAAGCAATCCGCAAGATAAAGGATTATAATGGTAACTACTTTAAACTTGGGTAAATGTTTGTTTGAAAAAAAGGATTCTTCGATAAAATTCCTTTTCTAGTCGGTCTGTTTTTTTTCTCCCACTCAGATTAAAAAAAAGCAGTTTTACAAAAAGAAATTGCTTTGAAAAATTGAAATTTTAGTGCCAGCAATGATGCACTCAACGACTGTCTGTAACTTTCGACCTAAATATTTCGCCATCATTTCCACCTCGTTATTTCGACTTAGATAATCCATCTAATACATTAACTATTTGCTTGATATTTGCCATTAATCCTGGCAGACTTTTGTGTAAACGATATCGAAAACCACCGTATTCAAATCAAAACCGGATTCGACGTTCATCAACAATGATTATTGATGTTTAGACCCATGCCTTTTTCCGTTTATCGTCAATGAATGTATTTTTGTTGATGAATATCTATTAAAAAAAGAGTGTACCCATTGGCTTTAATTGTTTCATGGCCTACGTTTCTGCTATGTCTAGTCTTTTGGACAATTCTCGCCTACATTTAGCTAACAGCAGACAGACATTTATTACATCTGTCGCGTGATATTAGAAGGAATCAATTTTTTTATGCAAATATTCCGAAAGTTTGCCTAGACGTCCTGTTTTGGAACCGTTTAAAATACGTAAACACAGTCACCTGTTCTAGAATACACATTGTATAGAAGAACAACTTCATTCCAAATATTACAATATCTAAGAGAAGTACTCGATATTTGCATGCTGAGTTATTTCGTGACTTTGTCTTACTGATTTTTTGCTGAACTTTTTCTTGATCTGCTTTGAAGCTTAGTTAAGCTCCTGGTAGTGTTGATTCTACGGTGTAAATTTGTAATTGCGTTCCCAGTTCGTTTTGCCGAGCTGCTAGCTAGGTTTTGGGAAAAAATAAATAAAGTATTTAGGTAAAACATTACATTATTGATTACGATTCAGTTTTATTTTAACGTAAATAGTCAAATTTAAAGTTAATATTTCTCTTGCACCAAACATTTTCCATTATTTTGTCTCTCAAATTGATAGCTTACCATTTTTTCTCTTTCGTCCTTTCGGTCTGACAATTTGCTACAGAAGGTACCACCTTGTGTATAGCTTCTCGATTTATTTTTCATGTATTTTCTCAGGTTTAAACATGGTTTAATTTAAAATAGTGCCATTGTCAAGCTTTAGGACAAAAATCGATCTGCTAAGCTGCTTTATCATCGATAACTTTCGTAACAATGCGTTCAGAGGAAAGCAGGAAGTGATATTGTACAATTTGTACATGTTTTAGTGAACTACAGTGTAATGGACATTGAAAACAAACAATCTATAAATAGTTGTTCGAAGGACGTTTTTTTGATCCATCCGATCTATTTGTGATGCTGCATTTCATTTACATCAACTTCTGTTTGTCGATTTGACGATTTCACGTGCAAGATTGTAATACGGTTGATCTAAAATCGAATTGATGGTTAAGTATCTATCTCTATTAACGATTTTTGAGAAACTTAATCATTACGTATTTACGTTGGCATTGTTCTTGTTGGTACGCATTTTTATCCTCCTATCACCCACAGTGTCAGAAGCTAACTTTTGGGCGATTTGCACGTTTTTCATTGCGATAACAACTTCGTGCTTGGAAGAATCCGCAATCCGCGTCTACTGTACTAAGGTGTTTCTTCCTGTGGATTTCCTCGAATTTTTGCCCACTAAATTTGCTGCTTGTTCGAAGCAACCAAGCAGATTAGCTAAGGACGCAACAACGTGATCAGCAGAGTGCTGGCTGAACCCAGATGAAAATTAAGCAAAAATAGAAAGTTAATCGTTTTTGTGGTGATAATAGGATACATTCACAAAGGTGTGGCGAGCCATTCTCATCCATTTTATCACCAAATCAAATTAGGACAATAAAATTTATTGATAAATAAACTGATGCCCTTGGTAATTTGCATCTATTAAGCTTTTGCACTCTGCTTTATCATGACACGTTGTTGTCAAAATCCATTCCTACGATATAATTAAAGGTTAAGCGAACTCATGCAAGTGATATGTACAGCAGATGTCTTGTATATTGTCTAAACTTGATCACACCCGTATCAGTGTTTAACTATAATGCTTTCTTTCAAAAGTTATTCAACTGCGAAGGTTATGCAGAACTGTGAATGCGCAGGAATCAAAACTTGCTACATAACTTGCATTCTCAAAAAAGAATAATGCACAAAAAATTAAATGTATAGTTATTGACAGTACAGATTTTGTGTCGCTATTTTGTATAAGTCTTATTATGCTAATTCTCATCTTTACATTACATTTGGTAGAATCATAGGGGCAAAGCAAATTTGGGATTTAAAAAATAATGAAGGATCTCTTGAAAGACTCTGTACAATATTTGTAATTTAACTGCACAAAAATTTTTAAGCAATATAAAGAGCCTTGGAGCAAGCAATATACATTGCTACTTAACTTAGTCTGCTATGAAGCAAGCCATAAAGCCAATAATTACTAAACAACTGTAAATTTTTAACTCAATATACGTTCACATTTGACTATTAAGAAAAATCGCAAATTCAAGTCTTTAAGAAAAGTCACAAAACCTAAAGCAAAACTAGCAAATGCATAACGCTATCAACAAATCAATTAAAGGCTGCTGCCTTGCGAAAATGGCAGATTCTCTGGTAGCAGGTTACATTGCGAAGTATGTTTTCAAACAAA
This sequence comes from Trididemnum nubilum, assembly GCA_963965965.1. NCBI lineage: Eukaryota > Metazoa > Chordata > Ascidiacea > Aplousobranchia > Didemnidae > Trididemnum > Trididemnum nubilum. The sequence continues at coordinate 25,095,506 of OZ014479.1, read as the reverse complement.
CCGCTGGCCACATGATTGTCATTTAACCAAGGGCATACTCACGATTCAGAAACCCCATTGTTGTCTTCACCTAAACAAAAGAATTGCAAAATGATAATCACAATGAAACAGCTGCCGATTTTATAGGGATACCACAACTCCAAGCCAGGTATGGCAATCGCATCGATGACTTTCTGCGATATTTGCTACGCAAGAAAGTTGCAATGTGATGCAAATCGAAACAATGGATGTAATTTTTTTTTTGCAATAATTCAAAATTTTTCAATGCGATCAAATCGCAACTAGTTTGTGATTATTTTTACGACTATCGATTTTTTTGAATTATTTTTTGAATAAATTAAAGTTTGTGGCCTAAAATAGTGTAAACTGAAGCTCAGCCAGCACAAGAGTTTATTTTAATCACACATTGTAGTGACGCAACAAATACCAAAACATTCTCAAACTTCTGCCTAAAATGTAACTTGTGACAAAACAGAAGAAACCAACAGAACTAGTGACAGAAAAATTAGAATAGTCCCAAAAATCGCAGATTTTTTGTCATTGTGATGCGTAATGGATGTGAATTTTTTGCGTGTTTTGATGCAATAATTTGATGCGATATTTTTGAAAAAGCATGCGATCCGATGTGATTGCCATCCCTATTCCAAACACTAGGAAAGTTGACTCGCAATTCGGTGTTTCAGTTAATACACCGATTTGTGTGGTTTCAAAAGATATTTATCAACTAACAACAAATTTATTCGGAACTGTTCGGATTGTGTCAAATGACAATCATTTTTGTGGTGCTGGCTATATAATTTTGAAGCATAAAATAAGAAAGCTTTGCAAAAATCCGTTTCATTTGTTGGCAGTTTAAAAAATATTCAGCCGCCATTTTAATTTTGCGTTTCTCTGCAAACTTGATGCTGCAGTCGAAACATCATAATTAGCGTAGGATTGTGTTATTGGCAAACGACAAAACGAGTAAACGGGGTCGTTACATTACTACAATGATGAAAGTATGAAGTAAAATTTTTGTGTAAGTAGTTGTTTGCTAATTTTTTATATCTAAAACAGTTTTACATCAAAAGGTCAGTACCAAACGAAGGATGAGATGAGCTTTTTCAGTCACTCGAAGATTGGGTTTTGGTAGTTCTTAATTTTCTTGTGACCAAAACTGGCTTGAGTTTTCGGGATGATGGAATTAAAAAGTTAGGATTCTTTGTTGCCTCAAAAATCACAATAAACTTAATTTTGTTCTGATACATTTTTGTATGTATAAATTGGCACTGGTTTTTGCTGCGCTAAAGTATACAAATTCACGCTTAATTGCAAAATTTGATAGCTGTAGGCTGTTTTCAATATTTCTGTGAATTTTATCACATTTATGCGTTTTTTGAACAGATCTCGTCAATAAATCTCATCTGTGTTTACACTAAACTATTCTGATGTTATGGTCCGAATTATCACAAGATAAATAGTGTATGTCCTTGGTAGCGGTGCAACCAGGTAGAGGGCTAAATCCTCCTCATTAGCGAAGTCACTATAGATAATTTAATCCGAAGATGCACGCTTTTTAACAAGTTTGGACTTGACTGATAAGTTGAGAGTTGAAAGTGCTAAAGCCTTCTCATACCAACTAGTTTTTTTTTTTAAATCAGCGTTGAAATTGACTATTTTTATCAAGAATTTACAAAAATTGTCCATCAGCTGCTGTCGTCTTTCGTCTGGGATTAGAATGCGGCAGTGGTTGTTGGATGTATTTTTCGTTCATAAGGAACTTAGTGTTTGGTGGGGGGTTCAAGCTCTTTCCTTCGCAAAAACCTAATCGTGCGTTTGACCCTTCATGAATTTTCCTTTTTGATTTTCTTTATTCACAAATTTGGTTGTTTTGTTTATCTTTGTCAAAGATACACATATTATCGTGATAAGGAGCAGATAGCTACCTACTACAGTAAATTTACCGTACCGAAAAAGTTTTGAGAAATTGCGCGAGAGCTATTTTTGTCAAACTGTTTATATGCTTTTGTTTTCATTCAAAACTTTCCTTCTTTGGCTTACAGCTGATATTTATTGTCACAAGTTATTGACAAAAGCAAAATATGCCCGTAAGTAAAAGAATAATGTTTTCAAAACAGTTTATGCCGGTATTTAGCATCAGCGTGTCTAAATCGCCCTATATGGTTTCTAATACCTTGTCAAAATATTGATCGTTTTATCATAAAAGCCAACCATATTTGAAGCAGTTCCAAAAATCTACTAAATGATAGAAGCAAAAATGGATTAGCATTGAACTTTGCTTTTTATTGCGAAACTGTTTGTTTTTGTTTATTTTTTTTTTAAATTTTGAATCGATCACGCTGCCAGAAAATTGCTAGTTTCGGAGGCGAGAATATTAAGAGTGAGGAAACACATATTTAAAGCTTTTTTTGTTTTTATTGGTTTTAAGAATTTAAGTTTTAACCGTAATTTATCAAATAAGGTCTATACAATAGCTTGTTTTAAATAAAGCAATTAACGGTATGCGATTATGCATCTTGTAGTTTTACGTTGGAAACTTCAAGAAATAGAATGTTTATGACGTCGTTTTGCTCTTGCACAGTTCTGTTCCAGTACATTAGTGAAACACTGATCAGCTTCTGCTAAAAAGATCAGGTTCTGTATGCTACTACTGTAAATTCGCCATTGTCGAGTTTGATACTAATGGCAATAATATTAGCGGAATAATTTTAGATGAAAAATAATTCAGCTTTAACAATATCGGCATGGTTGATTGTTTAAATTAATTAGCAAGTGCTTTCCTTTTCGAGCTGTGCAATTTTGTGCAGTTTACCTAGTCTATTGGTTCAGCAAAAATGCATTTTTTTAATCATTTAGCTTTTTATGTGTTTTATTTTAACTGCAGGTTCTGGACTGTACTGGGATATTAAAAGTTCGTGAAATTTTACGTATTATACTGTATAGTCAAGCATCACAAGTCTGGCTGAGGTTGTAGTGGCATTGTGAGTTTGTCAAAATGTCAAAGTTGTGCAAGCGATCTGCCTACTGCATACCTTCACCAGTGCTACCTCAGGCTGACTTTCTGAAAAAACAAAAGAAACTAGAAATGTTAAAAATTTTAAAAAAAATCACAAGATTGGTAGCAAAATTCACCGTTCAAAGCTAAGTTTCGATAAAAAGACTTTTTTTGAGATCACCTAAATTTTGACCGAAAAGGTGAAGATATCAACAAATTTTAAGCCGAAAAACGAGTGACCAAATGGTCCTTGGGTTGCTTGAAAACGGAGGGGAAAATGAGTAGATCTTGTACCAACAAAAAAATCACTGGTTTGCTCAAAAAATCTATATATCTCTGGTTCAAAGTAAAATCACTAGATCTAGTGAAAAGTCGCTTGGCGTGGGTGCACTAAGCTGCCTAGTGCAGAAGTGCAGTCGTTGCAAAGTGGTTGCTGTTTTAGAGGTGCCGCCATTTTTTTTTACAACTTCACGCACCAGCCAAATCTCACGTCTTGTAGCTTCGTGTGCAGAACTGTTTGCGCATGACACTCACAATCCCCGGTTTAATACTTTTATGAAACAAAGCTTTAATCAAATGGCTAATATGCTTCATTTATCAATCCCGAGTTAAGCTGCTTCGATTTCAAGAAATAGGATAAATAGTTGTCAGTGAACCTTGTTTTGTACCCTTTTTTTAAATACCTTATTTCTGTTTGCTATTTTTAGAAATGGGAAACACCTTTAAATTAAAATTTTGTCGAAAACATGTTTTGGTTTACATTATTCTAAGTAATTGATTAGCTTGACAATTTGATTCAGTCGTAGTCATTTTCGATACACCCGGTATTTTTGAAAACAAAAATGGTTAGATAGTTTCATCAACTCTTTACCACGCCTTTTCAGAGTCGATTTGCTTCATTCTGTATGCTCCAGTTGTTTTATGCATAACCTAACCCTTGATACAACAAATTTAGGTGGAGCTGTATCTTCTACGTGCTATTTGAAGTGACTTACGAAGAGAGTTAACCCGTCAATTGCTGTGAAATGAGTGTTGTTTTCTTTAGCTCTGACTGACAGCTTTGGATAATGCCAAAACTTTATTGTTGCGCAATGAAGAGTTTACTTAGATCGTTGTTACGAAACCAATGACATTATTTTTCTTTTTGACGTCATGTTTCAATGTCCAGCTTAAAACACCATAATACAATACTGTAAGTGACTTGATTGCGGCAAACCTGCAAGTATACTGGAATGATGTGAGAGTTTGAGTTCAACTGATTCAAAACAGTTCTCAAAAAGTTTACCAGAGCATATCCATTGGAATAATACTGTACATCTGTGATGATTTCTATTATAGTTGAAACGGATTGTAGGATTTTAAATTTTTATATGTGACGTGTACTGAGTTATATGGTATGCTGTGAAATATAACACCGCAATTGTAGCATTTTTGCAGCTTTTCTTTGGTGTTTTTTAGGGTTAAAATGCTTGACTTGGCCTTGTACCATTTAATTAAAGATATGATGAAAATGTTGTAATATATATTTGATTTATCATACCATGTTATTGCTGAAGGAGAAATGATAGCAATCGCTCTATCTGCTTTGTGTTTACTGTTTGCATTTTTTTTTTTTTTTTGAACAGCAGTGCTAATAAGGCCCCTTTCTCCGTAACAGTAATGTTTGGCTTTGCTCAAACTATATTTAATAATCTCATGGATACAGTGCCATCGCCAGAGCAAACGAAGTTATGGAGCACTAGCCGAAAATGGGAGTGGGGCACTAAAGTAGACTGAACTTTTGCACATAAAAACTGATATTTCACGGCTACAAATCATGCGATATTTTTAAAATTTTGTATTCATGTTTGAAAAAAGAGACGTATAAGCCCAGCAGCGTTTATTAGCTCGTTTCGTATGCGGCCCGTATAATCGCTTGAAAATCTGTCTGCAGAAAATGCAGCCACAAGCCCAACCAAAATTTTGCAAAGAGAGATGGGGCTTGAGCCAATAGTAATTTGTCTAATTTAGGCCCTGTGCTGAACAAACCGATGCAACTCAAGCGTATCACAGTGGGGACCTGGAGGCAGAGCCTCCAGCCGCTGGGTGATTTTGCGGCAAAAAATAGCGATTTTAACGCCATTTCAATCACATTTCGCTAGTTTTTTAGCCTTATGAATAATTACGGTAAATTGCAATAATTTAGAAGTCATTGAAAGAATTAAACTGCCTAGCCCATTAAGCCCCTATATACTTAAGGTCAAGTCCAAAACACGGTAAGTGTTTGTTTTTTTGGTTTATATTTTCTAAATGACTCTGCTAAAGGGGGCTGATACCCCCTTAGCCTCTTCTCCCTGATGGCGCGACTGACTGCGACCTAAAAAAATCTTGAGTTTGAAGTAAAAAATTAAAACAGCTGGTCTTTTTAAAACTGTTTTCACGTATTGATTCTGGTTATAATCACTAACGAAGTACCGGTAACGATTCTATAGGCTTACATCCTTATTCCGCTACACATCCGTAAAGGCTTGTTAATAAGACGGATTATTGCGTCACATTTATGTACCGCAGTTGGTGGCCAGCAATTTTGCAAAGAATCGAGAAAAGTTAAAACGAGAATTATCTTTGAACGTTATTATTCCTTTTTCCATTATTGCCTGTTGTCTTGTCGTTACGTGATGCTCCAAAAAGTATTCTGAGTAAACCGAAATGGAGGGGCACAAGCAGTCGTTGGAGGGACACGGCCCCCTGCTTCCCCCCTTCCCCCCCGTAGCGACGGTACTGTATGAATTTCAATTTATATTAGGAATGCTATTATTGCAACGTTATCTTTCAATATACATCTCTTCAAAAGCATGCTAATTTAAAATATGCGAGATATGCACATTATACTCTTGTTAATATTAAGCAACAATTGTTAAAATCCGTGATCGTATTCAAAATTTTTAATGAAACGCTTTAATTGTTTTTTGTAGAACAATATGTTTTTTTGTTTTTAACTAGGATAAGTTATCAAAATTTTAACCAAAGTTGTATCAAGATGACTTAGCGTTTTTGCATATTGCAACTTCCGTTTATTGTGGGGTAGAAGGCTAATTACCTCATTACCTTTAATTTTGGGAAAACTGGGCACCATTTACGCATCATTTTCTTTAGATTGTCATAGATTATTTAAATGTTTGTTATGCCGACTTTCGCATCTTCAATGCCGACAAAGTGAAGTATTATGCTGTAATTAAATTGATACAATAAAGTGCATGATACACACTTTTTAATAGTTTGTCGTTAATTTTACATTAATTTGCTGATTCATGCAGAATGTTTTCAATGGCCAATACACTTGAAAATGGCTAATTCTAACCTTGTCAAAGCATTTACATCGAAAACGTTTTTCTAGCACGCACATCAGCCGGCGAAGCAAATTATAATTTAGATGCTAACTTTACCGAAAAATACAAGCTATTATTTATATTATGTGGCTGCAGGTTGTGTTCTTATTTTTGTGACACGATATTGGCTCTTCATATATCTTGAATGTCTAATCCGATATGTAGTGTTTAATTAAGTCAGTTAATGTACGTTGCGTTTGTGGTAGTTGATTAGATTATTCCATAAAATCTTCTACTGTTCTGGCAATTTACTTATTGGTCTTAATTTTTATTGATTGCTTAGTCTGAACATTTCTGAGTCCTACGGTCCCACTTTTGGCCTATTTTGTAGTTGAATGTATTTTTGCAGTTTTAGAAATTGTTTTAGATTTTTACACCGATTAATTTTGATAATTTAATGTGCGTAACTGAACTCCAGCCTAATCAATTACAATAGTACGTTTTGTAATTATGAATTTTTTTGTATCTATGGGTTTGGTAATAATAAACGATATTTTTTCAGCAACTAAAGTAAAATTTTGTGTAAAAGATTAAGTTTCTGCTCAAATTCGGGTCTGTAAAGTTGCTAATATCGGCTCTTTCAAGCACGGACCCATAATCGCATGTTTTTGGTCATATTTGTCTAAAGAACAATCAGAAACAAAGGCTTCTTCAACTGGGATGAGCACTTATTGTCTTCATGTTTGATGTGTAGACATATCCACGTGCAACAAGATCTCTTCGTAAACCTTTATGGCTAATTATATGCTTATTATGAACATCGCCTAAAATAACAAAAATACATATTCTGAATGGACACCTTTCACTTTACCGGCATTTCTGGCACCGGTGATTGACATTTCGTATTGATTTCAAATGCTTAGTTGGAAGAGAATTTACTGCAGGTCAAGTAGGGCCCTTTTGAAGAGTGTACAAAGCTTCTTTCGAAACAATGACAAATGGTTCGCATTGCGCAAGAATTGCTCCTAAAAGCAGAAGTAAAAATGGTGAAGTTGAGAAGGGCTTATTCGGAAAACGAATAATACACTTGTTCAAAAGTTCTCCAATATTTTTCATGTTATTTCACCCTTAACATAACTTTAAGCTAATCTTTCAAAAGAGAGGTGGCTTCTTGCCATGCGACCTAACATGTAGGCTAAGCTAATTCTTTGTTCCAAGACTCTTTCAGGTTGTTTCTTTAACATGTGGTTTGCCGTATAAGTTCGATTACAACCATATTCAACCACAAGCTGTTTGTCAAATATGACTTGTATATCATCTTTGTTCTTTGGTTACCTTTGTTTGCTGTCAATTAAAAGAAGGAGCATAGTCGTGACGTTAATTAAAATGAGCTGGTTATGTAAACATGCAACATAAGTTTATCAAAGTCAGAGCGTAGCTATTATTGATAGTTTTGTTGTTAGTTTGGACTGCTTAAAGCAACCTGTATATCTGTATCTTGTTTGGCTGAATTGCCACTCCATCCGTACATGTGCAATCAACAGCATTTTAATGTTGGGTACACAAACTTCTAATTACCTGGTCATTTTTTACACCGACTCTTTTATATAGGTTAGAACCCACACATTGCAATGGTGCGTAGAATTAAACTCTCAATCTTGTAAATTAGATTTCACTGGAATCATTATACAAGTTAGCATCCACTTGTATCAGCAAAGATAGGTGAATCAAAATTTCATCCTTGTGAGTCAGATGCCTTTATCCACTGAGCATAGGTGGGCACAAGTCCGTTAATCGTTAATCCGTTAATAACGAAGCTAACTTTTTCATAAACTCGTTAATCCGTTAATAAGTTTTTTCATGTTAACGGACTAAATTAACTTCCGTTAAGTTCTGTTAACTTCCGTTAAGGTTTTTATCGTTAATATCTTGCAGCTTCGTTGTACATTTGAACTTGTTTTTATCCTGAAATTAGATCAGACTGTAAAATGTATCTTTCAAAACACAAAAAGAGGACCATAGCAATAAATATTTCCTTACAATCAGCTCAACAGCGTCAATACGTGTTCTAGAAGCGAGTGAATACAACGAAATGTAAATTACACGCAAAATGTTAACGGATTAACGGACTTTATTAAGTTCCGTTAATTAAAGCAGAAAATAACGGATTAACGTTAACGGAGGTGTGAAGTTTGTTAACGGACTAGTGGTTAACGAAGCTAACGTTTTGCATTAACTTGCCCACCTATGCCACTGAGCCAACATGCATACATACCGTTCTATTGTGTTGGACTTTGTTTTGTTTTTTGCAATGCATAACCCCATTTTATCTGCTATCGCAGTGAACAGCAAAGATAGAAGTACGATACGTTCCGAATTTGCGTGCTACGTACCTCACACCTTGAACCGTACCGTACCAGCGAACCGTATTTCAGTTCAAGTTTTGAAGCGTACCGTATCAACTTACCGTACCCGCATTATTGCAAAAAAGGCGTACCGTACCGTACTGCCATCCTTACTTTTGGTTACTCGCAACTTTTTCTGACTTTATAATCATTAGCCTATAAATCAGCGATTTCAATTCACACATTTAGCGTCAGCTTCAGCTGTCTTTTACCTCTGCATACAAAAACCGGCGCAATGAGTGAAAAGTCTGGGATGTTTAAACCACTTTTTCTTCATTTTTTTCAATACATTTAACTAAAGTTTCGCAGTGGTTTCCGTTCAAATTTTTCTTCAATATAATTTATGACATGCCACGATAGTTTTGGGCCCCTAGCATCTATAGGCAATAGTTATGACATCACAATTGGCCATGCTTGTGACTTGTGACATCATAATACAATTCTAACAGGGTTCCCACGATCGGGAAAAGTCGGGAATTTCGTAAAGGCATTTCCCGACCGGGAAAAAGTCGGGAAAAATGCGTGCTAGTATAGAAAACTGTTTGGCAAAAATAGCGCACTGCACCTTGTAGAAACTAACGCGATTGGAGCGGATGAATATTAAATAATCCGTTTGTTTTTGTAATACTCCATTATGCGCATAAAAATAGTAATAACACTCCTGGCTGTGTTGTGTTAAAGCTTCAAGAACGGTGGTCCTGCCGATTTATTTCGTCACAATACAAGTTCAACAAAACTTTAATTTAAGAGTAACATTATGCTGTAGTTAAAGAGTATTATTACATCAAAGGCAATTAAGCAAACGGAAGAATTCAAGTACCGGTAGCCCACAAGTACTAAAGGAGGAATAGCGTTGCATACGCAGACAGCAGGCAAAAGGTTAGCAGAAAACTGAGGAAAGCTATTTCAACAGCTGCTGCATCCAAATGAAGTTCAGAGATTATTAACCTACTACACGTTAATAATGCACTGATGGCCTACAGTAGGCTGTCTACTTAAGCCATGTGTGGCTTTTAAGTTAAGTTGAGAGCTTCAGGGTTCCCACGATCGGGAACAGTCGGGAATTTTGTAAAGGCATTTCCCGACCGGGAAAAAGTCGGGAAAAATGCGTGCTAGTATAGAATAAGGATGGAAAACTGTTTGGCAAAAATAGCGCACTGCTCCTTTTAGAAACTAATGTGATTGGAGCGGATGAATATTAAATATCCCGTTGGTCTTTCTAATACTTTTGTTAAGCGCATAAAAGTAGTAATAACACACCTGGCTATGTTGTGTTAAAGCTTCAAGAACGGTGAGAACACACCTGCCAATGTATTTGGTCACAATACAAGTTCAACAAAACTTTAATTTAAGAGTATTATTATGCTGTAGTTAAAGAGTATTATTACATCAAAGGCAATTAAGCAAACGGAAGAATTCAAGTACCGGTAGCCTACTAGTACTGAAGGAGGAATAGCGTGGCATACGCAGACAACAGGCAAAAGGTTTGCAGAAAACAGAGGAAGGCTATTTCAACAGCTGCTGCATCCAAATGAAGTTCAGAGATTATTAACCTACTACACGTTAATAATGCACTGATGGCCTACAGTAGGCTGTCTGCCTAGGCCATGTTTGGCTTTAAAGTTAAAGCTGAAAGATTTATTAGCTTATGCCAGTGTTTCTCAACCCCGAATCCGCGGACTCAAATGATTCCGCGGAAGGTCCTGGATGAATCCGCGAGCACAGTTGCTTTTGCCTGTAGTCAGTTTATATTGTATTATAAATAAAACGTAAAATACTCCTATTTCACCAACTCTATCTTTGTGATGTCATAGCATAGATATTTAATGCGGTTTCCTTATCAGCCTGAGTGTGTAGATCAGAGTAGTAGCACAACATTCATTTGCTCCTCAAGCATCAAAGTACGGTAAGTTACAGGGTTAACTTACCGTACTTTGTGCTAGTCAATTCGTTTTTGTACCATGCTGTTTTGCCTGAGGAAGTGTGCATCATACCCACGAAAGCTCTCAAAGTTTCAACAGAATTAGTTAGTCTTAAAAGTACCACTGATTTTCTTTCAGACATTGATTAGTGTAGTTACTTAAAATGGCTAAAAGAAAGCAAATTTTTACATATAGTGATGAATACTTGAAGCTTGGATTTACTTCGATTGAGGTAAATGGCGAAGTGAGGCCGCAGTGTGTGTTGTGCTTAACAGTCTTAGCTCACAGCTTTTTAAATGAAGCAAAACTTCGTCGGCACCTAGAATCAAACCATGGAAATTTTGTTAACAAATCTCTTGAAGTGTTTAAAGAAAAAGAGCATCAGGTGAAGCGAAGTCGCATTGATCGCCCAAATGCTTGGGGAGGAATAGTATATTCTCACAGTCATGCAGTGCGTGCTTCTTTTGCGGTTGCATGGAAAATCGCTCGTGCAAAAGCACCTCACACAGCTGGAGAAAATTTGATTAAACCAGCATCTGTTGAAATGGCCAGGATAATGTGTGGTGATGCTGTTGCTAACAAATTGAAAATGGTTCCTTAGTCAAACGACACCATGAAGCAGCGTATCACAGAACTTTCAAGAAATGTTCTGCAACAAACAATCGTTGCCATAAAACGCTGAGAAAGATTTAGTTTGCAACTGGATGAGACAACAGATATCGGAAGTGATGCACAGCTCATGGTGTTTGTGCGATATTTTGACACAAATGATTTCGTAGAGCAGTTTTTGTTTTGCCGTCCACTTGCTAAAAATACCACAGGAGAAGAAATATTCAAGAAAGTGGATTTCTTCTTTGAAAAACATCAGCTGGAGTGGTCTAATTGCGTGTCTGTTAGTGCTGATGGTGCTCCAGCCATGATGGGAAGTAAGAAAGGCTTCATGAGTTTCGTGAAAAAGAAAAACAATAACATTTCAGTTGTTCATTGTCTTCTCCACAGAGAGAATCTGGCAACAAAAGAAATACAAGAAAATCTTGCCATAGTTTTCAAGGAGGTTGTTTCTGTGGTGAATTATATTAAATCTCGTCCTTTGAACACTCGCTTATTTCGTGCTTTCTGTGATGAAATGGGAGCGGAACTCAGTGGGCTTCTATTCCATTCAACTGTTCGTTGGTTGTCACGAGGTAAGGTGCTTGAAAGAGTGGTTACTCTTAGAGATGAAACTCATGCTTTTTTAAAAGAGCAAAAGCATGAACTTGTTGATCGCTTTCGTAATGATGAATGGATTGCGAAGTTGCTATTTTTGGCCGATGTTTTCAGCCATGTAAACCAACTGAATAGTTCTATGCAAGGAAAAGAGAAACTATTTTTTGATGTTTTGGAAAGTATTGATGCATTCAAAGGTAAAATAAAGCTGTGGATCCATCGAATGAAAAGTGGGAGGTTAGCTGCTTTCCCAGGATTGAACTTATTCGTGGAAGAGAATGATATCAATTTGGGCGTCATTCTTCCCATCTTTCTTGAGCACCTCAACACACTTCTTTCTGAATTGGATCGTTATATTCCTTCCAACGATTATTGCAGAATCTTTAATTGGGTTCGGAATCCTTTTCAGGCGTCAGCGCTAGAAGTTCATTCAGATATGGTCTGCATTGCTGAACAGTTGCTTGAATTGCAAAGTCGACAGATGTGGAAAGACAAGTTTAAAAACGCTTCTTTGACTCAATTTTGGGCAAATGTGCAGTCAATGGAGCCTAGTCTTTCAGATCTTTGCAAGCAAGCTGCAACGGCTCTTTTGCCATTTCCAACCACATACCTGTGTGAATCTGGCTTTTCAACACTGACGATGATCAAAACGAAGTATCGCAATAGACTTCAACCAGAAGATGACATCAGATGTGCATTGGCAACCATAATTCCGGAAGTCGATAAACTTGTCAAGCAAGTTCAAGGACAAGGCTCTCATTGAGTGTGTTTTGAGTGAAAAACAGTGCTTGCTTTTTTTCGTTGATACCGTATTAAGTTCTCTTATTTTGTGAAATACAGTGCTTGCTTGGTTTTCCTCTTAGTTTGCGCCTCGCACTGTTTGGATTTCGACACCCTTCGCCAAGAGGTTTTCCTCTTGGATAGAAATCAAAAACCTATTTTTTATTAATATGGCTTGAGTCCGCGGTTATATAGACGAGCGTGAGAATAGTCCTTGGGTCAAAAAGGTTGAGAACCACTGGCTTATGCGCTTATAATGTGCTGATAGCCCACAGCAGTACTAGCCTGGTTAATAATGCCCTGATAGCCTACAGTAGGCTGTCTGTCTAGGCCATGTTTGGCTTTTAAGTTAAGTTGAGAGCTTTACTAGCCTACGCGCTAATAATGTGCTAATAGGCTTCAGCAGTATTCTGGTATTAGCCTGCAGTAGGCACTCTGCTTAGGCCTATGGTTAGCTGTAAGAAAAAGCTCCCTTGTAGCAAAGCATACCGGTTCCAGCAGTTGAGCTACTGGGAATGTATTCACTAGACTATACCTGTACTTGTATCCTATTTCTTTGGCACAAACACTGCAAATAGCAGTAAACTTGGCAGATCCCGGCAGTTAGTCTGGTATAGGCCCACTGTATGTATCTTGGTTTGTCAGTTGTTCATCCTACGCGTTCAAGATTAGTCAGGTTACGCTTTAGTCAGTAGTTTGATTAGGTTATTCTATGTTTACCAGCCTACAAATAAAAAGGAGCCGTGGTATCGGTTGCCTAGTGCTTGGTTACTTTTAGCAACTGACAACGAAGTTAACCAGATTGCCTACAATGTGCAAGAAATTAGTGTTTCCCAATGTACCAGTGCTTACCATTGCCAAATCAAGAATTCTAGTGTTATAGTAGTGGATATAGAAGCCAGTAGCATAGCCTGGGAGGGCGGGGGAGGGGGGCTATAGCCCCCTCTTTGGCATGTCGACCAAAATGCATGAGAAAAACGTTTTCAGCACTTCCGAGACTATTTTATAACGAGCAGCTAGTCGTGCAAAACTTACGCTGGGAGCCGCACTCAAGCGTAATGATACGTCGCTTTCATAAGCTAAAAAGCTGCTGCTAAGTAATTGCTAACCCCTCAGGCTGGCATCGCTGCCCTAACCCTAACTGTAATGCAAGGTTTTGAAGCAAAAAAAAAGATAGCTATGTACATCTTCCAAGTTCCTGCATACTGTATAACGTTTGCACAACCCATCTGCGAATTAAACCCTGGTGCTGAGGTGCGAGAGCTGAGTGTACTAAACACTACACCGCCCAGCTTGAAGCATTACAGAGACCAAATGTCGTATTTAAACCAAATGTATGAGAAAAAGGCAATGGCTCGTGCGTGAGCGTTTGCATGACTAGCTTCTACTTATTTTATACACTGGAGTGGACTAAGTAGTATTTGAAACATCTTTTGAAACATATGTTCAGAGGGGGCTAATTTGTCAAAATTAAAAATCACAATCAAATGAAAACTTTGAAAAATGCCCAAAACTAAGCAATCAAATTTAATCGCTAAAATAGAAATGCTAAACATAGGTGTCATCAACAAAGATACTATAAACTTAGGAATAGGGGAGGGGCTATTCCGTATTAGTTAATTACCAATCATTCCTCTCAAATTTCTTTTCATTAGCTCCTTCCCAAGTATTGTTCTTTGTAAACTGTAGACAAAATGGATTACTCCATGTGAATTTTATTGAACAATACGATTTTATAATTTACCAGCATCTAAATAAGAGAACTAAAATTTTACCATTAGCCACCTCCCAAATAGCTTATTTATGCAACCAGTTTAATTATGTTTGCACTCCCAATTTCTATGCCACGTTTTAGAAATGTTATTTTTTTATCAAAATGGTCCTAAAGTTAAGTTATTTTTGCAAAAAATGCAAAATTTTCGAGCGCAGGGGGCTTGGCCTCCGTCAACAAAATGCCACGTATTTGTCAACTAAAACTTCCCCATTAACTTCCGTCGGCTGGAGGTTCCGCTCCCAGAACCCCCAAACAGCCCCCTCATTACGAATTTCTGACTAGGCGCCTGTTAGTAGCTGCTTGGATACGACCATCCAGCCTGTGGCTTAAACACTATAACGCATTGCCTCCATCTTGTATCAATCTAAAGTTCTAAACACCATGAGCAATCACTTTACAATTAAGAAATGTCCGTTACTATAGGCTATTTATTCGTCTTCATCGATGTAACAATTGAGTTCTGTTGAGTTAGTTTTTGGATTGTGTTAAAATAACTGCAGTTTTGTGTATTTCAGATGACTAAAGCTTAGTTTGTTTTGAGCAAATTTAGGTATGGAAAAAGTAGGGAAGTTTTTGTTGACAAATGCGTGGGAACCCTGTTCTAACGACAAACTAAAAGGCTATAATGATTGCTTGAGAATAGCCTACCCTATACCCATGGTTTTCAACCTATGGGTCGCGATCCAAACTTGGGTCGCTGAAAATTCTTTTGCGTGGCTTGGTTTCGTTTTATAGACATCCACAAAGGGTGAAATATGCATGAAGCCATTAAGCAATAATAAAAAATGACTCAGCAAACTTGCTGAAATATTTGGATTCCCGAAGTGAAGACCTTTTTGTTTGTCTTCACCTTAAAACCCGTGGTATATAAAACCTTGTGGTACACGAGTCTGATCGAAACCGCGGAAGTTTGAGCTTTTTTTTTTTGGTCTTCAGCTCACATTACGTAAACATGGGTCGTTTAATGTCACACATTTGACTTTACAATAACTTTGGGTCGCTTTGGAAAAGGTTGAAAACCACTGGTCAAGACTATGTGCATGCCGAGCACGGTCGCACGAATCTTCATTGACGGCCGCACGTTGTATAAAACGTTTAGTAGGCAAATTCAAACAGCGTACCGTACCAACGTACCGTACCCGTGCCATTCCAAAAATCGTACCATACCACTGTACTGTACTTCGTAGCAAAAATTGAGGCGTACCGTAAGTACGTATCGTACCGTACTTACGTACCGTACTGCCATCCTTGGTGAACAGCAAGAAAAAGGAAAAAACATTTGTTTCAAAAGTGTTGCCTTAAGGTTTCACCCCTCAATTTAGACACGAGGCTGCATTTCATATCCGAAGGCGTTATTTACATTTTTAGGAGACGGCAAAAGAGGCACTGCAATGATAAGTATAAATTGACTGCAACCAAGTATTTAGTTCGAGGGAAAAAGGCGGTTATACTGTAGGTTAGGACGATTATGAGCCGTCGGTTAACCGTGGTAACTGTGGTATTTGGTCGGCTAAGTGCAGAATTTGTTAAATATGAAGCGCAAATTTGTCGGCAGCGTAACCGAGAGGGTAAAAGAATAGTTTTTATGACGACCCTAATCGCATGATCTCGTTTCAACCCGCATCCAGGTGATGTAGCTACGTCTTTGGATAAGGCAATTTACGACGATTATCTCTGCTTGTGGCTTCGAACAAGCATCAAATTTACATGGGAAGAAGTAAAATGTCAACCAAAAAACTTGGAATACGGTCAACTCCCAAGCGGTTTGAAGACGATTCGTCTAAAGTAAAAGCGCCGTCGTCGTCGTCGCTTCCTCGTGCGTGGAGGATAAACATAGATCAATCAATCAAATTATACTTGAACCGATTGCTCTAACTCTACCATTGCCCGCTAGCCTTTTCACAGTAATTTTGCTTGATCCAAACGTCGCTGCACCCTCCAAGTCGCATCGGATAACAGTCAGCTCATAAAATGTTTCTTCGTAGATTTTCGGTGAAAGAAAATGTGTGTTGGCTTAATATTCTTGTAGGTCCGGTCTATACTGGGCGTAAAATCGTGAGCGTACGAGTGTATCTTTTTTTTCTTTTAATCATCTGGCAGCTTGTGCGGCAGTACGCCAGGCGTAATGAATTTTTGTCGAAAATAAATACGCGCGTACGCTCACGATTTTACGCCCAGTCCAGAACGGAGCAAAGGTTGGAAATCAAATTACAGGTCATTATTTTGAACGTCGGATTTGAAAATGGGTAATCGCAGACTTTGGCTTTAAAATTTCGAAATCACTTATGATATTATCAGTGATCAACTGATCCCAATAAAAAACTGTGCTTGCCATGAAGGTAATATCGATGCTTCTGATATATATTATATAGCAGTTAAATCCTCTAATTTTGATGTCGACATCTTCTTGCTAGCATTGTGGGCTGCATGCTTTAATCAGAAATCCTGGCACAAGCTGTTAAATTTCGATCGATCACAGCCCTCTGGCAAATCAGATTTGTCGCACACAATTTTGCTAGGGTGTTAATTAAAAAATAGCTCATTATCAATGCTGGTTATCTTGTACAATGGCGATACCAAACTTTTCATGCCTACAATTTTGCCCAATGTTTGGCTTTTCAGTTTCGCTCTTTTTGTTGTCAGATGTTTTAATTATATTAAATTTGCTAACATATACGACTATACGTTTTATATTCGTTTAGCCACTTACAAGACTGGGCCATGAAGCCTGTGCCTTTTGATAATGATTACAGTTCAATCGTTTTGCGTGCTTCTGGCTTAAAGGCTACCAGCTCAAGAAGCCTAGAGAAGAGCCACCAGAACGGCGACTACTTGAAACAAGCAATGCGAAAAAGTTATCCTCCCACAGGATTCGAGCCTGCAGCCTCTGGATTACCGGTCCACTGCTCTGCCACTTGAGCCAGAGAGGATGTCTACTAGCATGCCTAATTTTGGCTATTTAATGAAGTTCGAATCCTGTGGGAGGATAACTTTTTCGCATTGCTTGTTTTAAGTAGTCGCCGGTGGCTCTTCCCTAGGCTATTCGGTGATATATTTCTGTTGGCTCTTCTTTAGTCTTCCGAGCTGATAGGCTTTAGGCAGTAGCGTACGCAGGGTTTTCGAAAGGAGGGGGGGTCAGAAAATTTGAGAATAATGAAGAACAAATGAAAAATTTCTTCACTCAGAATCAATCCATTTTCCAGTCCAAAATTAGGTGAAGACCAAAAAAAAAGAAAGGTTTTCACCCAGATTCTATCCGTTTGTGTGCTTAAGCTTTCTGCCCTACTTACAAAAGGGGGGGGGCGGGCATGCCGCAATTTTGCATACTGTTCTATGCTAATTATACTATACTGGCGACCCAAAGGGGGTGACCATGCCCCCCCTAAATACGCCCCTTGCTTTAGGCCAGAAGCACGCAAAACGATTAAACATTAAAACAATGGCCTGCAAACGTTAAAACGTCACAATTAAATTATTAATAATAACAGTTGTAATCACTTCCTGTAATTCTACGGTCTACCTCATCGCACATTGGGTGTACTCTTATTTTCACACCTTAAGTGCGATCAGTCATTTTTTAGAACTTCAGTTTTGATTGAAATAATTTGAGGTAAGATGGGATAGTTTTGATTTTCGGTTGCTTCCAGCAGGGTAATAAATAAGATTATGCATCGTTGATATAACAATAAACTTTTGCCGATAAATGCTGTACTTGATATTTTACAGTATTATCTTCTAAGCTCTAAAGAGCATTAAAATTTGTGAATATTTATAATATGATGTTGATTTAGTGATAAATTTAATAAATATTTGCGAATTTTTTTGTTACATCGAAGTTCGATTATTAAATCTTTTTTTTACAAACCGCATTCGTTAGGTATACAAACTGCTTTTGGCGGTAATGTAAGCACTAGCAGGGTGAAATTGCACGTTAGGTCGACCATCAATTAATTTTCTTTTATAACTTTTAATAGCAGCAAAAAAGATCACCTATCGAAAAGTGCGCACAGAAAAAATGACGAACTTAGTTGGTATTTCTAAAGTGTGTGCAATTGCACACCAAAAAATTTTAAGAAACTTGCAAATTATTGTCCTTCGGCAAAACCTCCCGCGTTAGTCATTAAAGTAGGCCTATTCGCTCTGTGTTGTAAAACTATTTTAAATCTTTGGGCTAATAGGCAGCCAAGTTTCATTTTTCTCATTTTTGCTTGTAAATTCCTGGATGAAATAAAAATTTTCTGGACCAAGAAATCAAAAAATCGCAAGAATATGGCAAACTAGCAGTAGCTTAGTTCTTCGGCTCAATATAACAAGCTCTTTTGCGCAGCTCTTCGTCACATTCACACTAATTATGATGCAACTACTATGTATGCTTCTTTTGTTCATAACATCGATTTTTAAAAAAAATTACAAGTACATTCATGTAAAACAAATTAAGCAGCTGTTGTGGCAGCTAAGCCCAAGTTTTTGAATATTTATAAAACAAATTATTTTTCAAATTTCTTCATAAGAAATGAAGAGTAGTAAATGTGAAAAGTGATTTATAGCTATTTTAAATTTAAAAAATAGAAAACATTAAACGAGGACTAAAGTCAAAATCAATGAGGGTATCTACAGTTAGGCCAATCGTATTAGACTAGATTAACGTTAATTCCATCCTTTTTGACCCATCCGTTACAGACAAACACGACGTCGGTGACTCTAATGTTATAAATTTTAATAATTTTTATTGGCAATCCAGTCGTTGATAAGCATTAGCGTCGTTACGTCTTCCCAATTCGAACCTACAGCAACGATTAGGCAACTGCATTGGGTCGTTTCGCTACGCACTAATCAGTTTGATCTTATCAGCACAACAGTTTCTGATCTGGTAAAAAGAGTAGACTTTTCGGTAGCCTAGCGATCTCAGTGAAAATCAAGGTGGCAGATAAATTTCACTTTAAATCCTAGCCTAGTCTAGCAATAACGTTTTTATACTAGGCTACACAGTACAAACTTATACCTGATAATAAGACTGCTAATTCTTGAGTAGGCCTATTGTATTTGCTTACGGTATTTTGTGACTCTAGAATAAACTTTTCCATCTCAATTGAAAGCAATGGCCTACTAGCCTACTCGAATAACTCTACTAGCCTTACTTTCGCTTGTTCTTGGAACTTTGTTACCTAGGCTATCTTACTGTCAACTCTTTTTTCCGGCTCGGATCTATTCTGCTGATAAGATGAAACTGATTAGTGCGTAGCGAAACGACCCAATGCAGTAGCCTAATCGTTGCTGTGGGTTTGAACTGGGAAGACGTAACGACGCTAATGCTTATCAACGACAGGATTGCCAATAAAAATTATGAAAATTTATAACATTAGAGTCACCGACGTCGTGTTTGAAGTAGAATATCTCTAGAATGACTGGGTCGAAAAGAATGGAGTCAACGCTAATCTAGGCTTATGCGATTGGCCAAACTTTAGATACCCCCATTGATTTTGCCTGTAGTTCTCGTTTAAGAGAATTAAGTATAGATTAAACAAAAAAAAGATGGATAAAAATTTCTGAGAATGGTTTTGCATGTGTTGCAGTTCCTCTTTAAAAATTGTCATCATTACGCTCGTTTGCTGCATCTAGAAAAGACGTTGTAAAACGAGACGTGCTGCTTTGCAAGACTAATCAAAACATGCATCGTGATTTTGCACATTTGCAACATATTGCACTGATTGCCACAAATTGCCTATAATAATGTTTATTGCAACGGCGGAAAATATACATTTATCTTCTGCTTTCATCAAAGTATTACTCAATGTAGCACCATGATATTGTGGTTTAAGGAAATTATAGTTCCACTGCTGCAATGTAAAGCGGCAGCGATTTTGATTTGTTATAGCAAACCTAATTTGAAAATTTTAGTTTCTAATAAACATTTACAATCTTTATAACTTACAAATTGCTTTGCGTGTGTTTAATTTTACAAAAAATATCTTTTTTTCAAAATTTTGTGTTCGTTTTTGTCGATATTAAGAAGATAACGGATAGTATCCTTAAAATCATCATCATTAGATAAACTTAAAGAATTAATTTTCTTTTAAGTACGTGTAGAGAAATAATTTTATTTTGCATAAAAAGAAACAAAACAACTAAAATTTTGCATAAAAGATTGTGCCTGGCTCGGTACTTGCTTAGTATTTGCACCACTTTTAGGACAAAGATAATTTTTTATATTGCAGAAAGATATATAACGATGAACATTTTTTGCAAAATAGTTAGGAAATGAAAACTATTAATACCGCATAGTAGTTATATTAATGCACTTGTGCACTGAGTTACTTGAGGTATCTATAGTGTTCCCAATCACATTTCAAAGACCTCCTAGGTCTACACCAAAAGTTCATTTGTTGGTAGTCCAATTTTAAGGTTATTTTATACTATTTAAAATCTTCACATTTTGATTATGATGGACGCGTAATCAAAATGTGATCAAAATCTATCTCGCATGCATTTTACGACTTTTTGAAAGTTGCCGCGTTATTTATTGTGGTGATAATTACCAAAATGCAATTAGACATAGGTGGGCAAGTTAATGCAAAACGTTAGCTTCGTTAACCACTAGTCCGTTAACAAACTTCACACCTCCGTTAACGTTAATCCGTTATTTTCAGCTTTAATTACCGGAAGTTAATAAAGTCCGTTAATTCGTTAATATTTTGCGTGTAATTTATATTTCTTTTTATTCACTCACTTCTAGAACACGTATTGACGCTGTTGAGCTGATTGCAAGGAAAAATTTATTGCTATGGTGTTCTTTTTGTGTTTAGGAAGTTATATTTTACAGTCTAATGTAATTTCAAGATAGAAATAAGTTCAAATGCACTAACGAAGCTGCGATCGGAAAACCTTTGGAAATTGTTAACAGCGATAATTAGACTGTTGAGGCTGCAGCTTATTATTTGCCACAAAAATGAGCTCGTTTCTTTGCTTTCTTCTATAAAACTCGTGCTAAAACGCAACAGGTGTTACCAGTGCAAACTGGTTTGCACCGGTACGATAAATAAATGGTGCAAGATATTAACGATAAAAACCTTAACGGAAGTTAACAGAACTTAACGGAAGTTACTTTAGTCCGTTAACATGAAAACACTTTTTAACGGATTAACGAGTTAATGAAAAAGTTAGCTTCGTTATTAACGGATTAACGATTAACGGACTTGTGCCCAACTATGCAATTAGATGGAGTTGTGCTAAAAGGTTATCTTTTATTAGAGGTGGGCACCGGTAATACTAAAATATGTAATTTAAATTTATTAACAGGTGGAAAGCAACGCAACTTTCGCATTCAGTTACCGGCAGTACTTAAACTGTAAAATTTTGCTTGGGGGGACGCTTCTTCCGCCTTGACCAAACGCATTCGCAATGCCAAAGTAGTTTAGTAGCAATTATGTAATTCCGTTCCCGAAATCGAGTGAAGACCCCCCAAAAAAGGTCTTCACCGAAAATTGAAGAGTTTTTTTCTCCGAAATCAAGTGAAGACCAAAAAAAAAGGTCTTCACCGCAATTTGGGATTATATTCGGCCAGAATTTGTGGGATTTATTCGTGCTAACAGGCCCATGGCTGCCACTTATCATAAAATTTCATAAAAAAATTCAAAAATCTCAAAAAATTATAAAAAAGTCATAAAATGCAATGCTGTCTTAAAAAATTATTATTTTGAGTTACATTCTGCGTTTATTCACAATGAGCTCAATTTATTTTTGTTTACTATGTATTGTATTGTATTGTATTGGGACTACAGCCTAATGATTTACTTGGTTAACTTACACTCTCCATTACATTTTGTGGCAACTTCTTGTGTCATTGCCCTTTACTCCTAAGCCTGTTAGAGCATATTCTATAACTTCACTCTGATTTTAAGTCGGTACCGATACTTTTCACAAAAAGTAGGCTACCACGGTAGCCTAAGGTACTTGATATGGTTCTGGTTGAACTCAACTTTTATCCAAAAGTTATGATTTCTTGCTTGCTGAAATGGTAAGGTAGTTTTCCGAATTTGGTGAAATTGGTAAGAGTTCTGCAAGTTCAAGGTTGCAAAAGTGGCCTCTGACAAGTGGTTAAAAGGACTTGAATTTCTTGGTTCAAACTACCGTCATCGTGCAATCCAACTTTGTGCGGAGTTTCCCATTGTTGTTTAGGAAAGGGATTAAGAGGCTTGGATTTAATTTGGACGAACTTTTCCTTGATATTTATTTTTTAAACATTCTAG
The DNA here is from genome assembly GCA_963965965.1 of Trididemnum nubilum. NCBI lineage: Eukaryota > Metazoa > Chordata > Ascidiacea > Aplousobranchia > Didemnidae > Trididemnum > Trididemnum nubilum. The sequence goes on along the minus strand of OZ014479.1, from coordinate 25,072,870 downwards.
TGCACGCAGAGAAGACTAGGCCTATGCTTCCGTAAAAGAAGTTACAGAAGTGGCAGCACGATATGCTATGCGACATACTGAGACCCAATGGCTTATTATAAAATATGTTGCTGTAAGAGTTCTGGAACAATGGAAAAATTTGAAGGAATATTTCTTGAAGTATTTACCCAAGGAAAGTAATTTGAAATCTACAGAGTCAAATACGGATCGTTATAAAAGGATACGAGTGTGCAGCATTGCAGGATCCTGTAACTGCAGCATATACCAGCTTTTGTGCTTACTCTACTGCAGAGATTGAAGATTTTCTTCTTCAGTTTCAATCCGATAAACCAAGAATACACTTGCTTTATTTTTCCATGTGCAAACTTGTTTTAAATTTGCAACAAAAGTTATTCGTAAAAAGTTGCTGTCTCTTATGGATTTCGAAAATCTTTTAGATGATATTCATTTCAAGGAAAACAGGAAAGTTTTGCAGTTTGTTGACATTGTAACAAAAGCAAAGAGCATAGTTAATGAACAGGCACACCAGCTCAAAGACAAGCTAGACAAATTTCGAAAAGATTGCTTGAATTTTTATTTGTACTCAACGACTCATCTTCTGGATCGCTTACCTTTTCACGAACCAGTAATAAAGCATGCTCAATATCTTCACCCTTGCAAAAGAAACGACTCTGGCAACATTAAATATCCGAAGTTGTATGCTCTAGTTCAGGCGATATTGTCCCTTAGCCGTTGAAATGCTTATCCCGACCAGGGATTTTCGATCAATAAGCAGCTTTTGCAAACCATGGGTACGAAATGAAAGAAAGATCCATTGTTTTGCTTCGACTTCTTAAATATGTGTTGATTAGAGCTGGCGGAGTTCTAAAATTTCAATGCACAATCGAACTAATCAATTTTGTCAAAAATGCGCGAGTGAAATATTTTGCAGATATGGAGCCGAAGAAGTTGACTGTGGAGAAAGAGAATCAGCAAAAAATGCTTTGAGTTGAGTCACAAGAAGTCGATGAAAGCATTAAAAAAAAGCTTTCAGAAGTTGAATCAGAGATTGAAAGACTTTGAAGTAATTTTCAGATAGCAGATGCCATGGTATACGCAGGGAATGAGCAGTAGCAGAAACTTCTATGTTCAACCAGTAAAAATACTGAAAGAAAAAAGATCCAATCTGCACAATCGAAGATTAATATTGGACTTAATAGAAAAAGAAAATGTGATGATGATTTGGCGAGGTGTTAAGCAAAAAAACAAGAAATTGCAAAAAAAATAGTCATCCACCCATGTCCCACGCCAATCACTGACCCCACTCACCTACTTGAAGTCAGTGTGTTTTTATTTTGTGTTTTTCAGAATTTGAGCTCATACGAAGTGCCAGTTTTGAGCAGTACCTATGCTACAGCCTACTGTAGATACTTTTTTAAACTTTTTTAGTTTCTGTTGTTTAGAACAGACAAAAATACCAGTGTCTAAAGTTTAGTGAAAATTTAATTCCAAGCAAAGCTAGTCCATTCATGATTCTGAAAAGTAGTAGACTAGTCAAAAGGATATATTTTCGTGATTTCAAAAATGTAGCCTATCGATTAACAGTGTATAAACCATTATGCGAAGTCAGTGTGTTTTTATTTCGTGTTTTTCAGAATATGAGTTCATACTAGTGCCAGTTTTGAACAGCACGCATGCTACAGCCTATTGTAAATGCTTTTGTAAGTTTTTTTAGTTTGTGTTATTTAGAACAATACTGTTGACTAGAACATGTCATAGTTGTAGCAGTGATCTGGCAAGCAAACAAGGTCCGTTTAAAATTTAGCCTACTGCAAATATGATCAAAATATTCTGTAACGTTAATTCGGATTGCCATAATGCTAATAAAAAATGCTATTTGTTATTTACTATTCTATATTACCTCTACAGAGCCTGAAAATTTTGTTTGACATCATAAAAGGGCCTGCTTGTTCTTGTGGTTGTGTCGCTGCAATCCGGTTACCCTATTAACCTTTGTGATTTGCTTTTATGAGGAGTGGAGAGACTTATGGGTATGCGCTGACAAACAAACGCAGAGGCTGGGAGGAGGAGGGGATGCCGCCACCGGTCTTGGCTAGCAGGTCCTCGATCTCATTGGGACATATTTTGCAGTGGCCAGGGATCCAATGGAAAGATAGTTGGGCCAGATAAGATATACGCTGCGATAAAGGACCAGATTGTCCACACAGCATTCTGGGCAAGGAGGTTAGAGCCAGAGTTCAGGAGAGTGAGGGAGGACTGGGAGTTTGTAAAGACAGCCAGGGACATAAATGGGCAAGTGGCAGCATCCAAGGGTATGACGGAGGACTGTGATCTCTGCGGTGAAACTGGATGAAATTGGACTGTCGGGGAAGGAAAGTGATGATGAGTCCTTGCAGATGTCGCACAGAATAAGACTTTTGCGCCACCGGGTCCAAAATTCGTCGGTACGGAACCATCAGTCCAGACACAGAGATGGGCAGGGGGGAGATCAGAGAGGTAGTTCTCCGCTGCGGCCGTTCTGTCGGTATGTGGGTCGTGTCTGGAGCAATCGCTATAACCTCAATATAAGTCTAATATTCAATGAAATAATTAACAATAAACATCGGTTTATTGTTTGGTAGGTATATAATAGTCAGTTTCGCACGTCTCTGTATTTTGCTTTTGACGACGATAAGTGTCATAAAATTTCATAAAAACTGTCATAAAATTTCATAAAAAACCAGTGTATATTTTCATAAAAAATCATAAATTTTTTGCCCTTTTTGTCAAAAAATCATAAATAAAATGAGTAGTTTTTGAGTGGCAACCCTGCAGGCCCTTCTTCGTCTGATCATCCGGCGCTCAGACCTCGATGGGGGGACGCTAAATCTCGACGGGACGCTAACTCTCGATGGGGGGGACGCGTTCCTCCCTACAATTTAAGTACTGGCTACCGGTGTAAGTTGAAGCTTTCTATCAAACCATACCAAGCCAACTTTCGCAATAAATTTACAAAAAGTAACGCTAATTCCGTATTAGGCAGGAAAGGAATGCATGTTATTTACTCAATACCTTTTAAAAATTTGTCAAAGTCTAACATGAAAATAGAACAAAATCAGTGCGCAGTTTAAACCTGGGTTATTAACCGAAATAAAAAGGGAAACGCAACGCAATTAATTTGCAACAAATTTTACATGCGTTTATCCGCAACACATTCGCACTTGCGAAAGTTGTGCTGCTAAATAGCACTTCCTCTAATTTCGTACTCAAAAGCAACACTTTGAACAGCCGAAACCATAAACTTTTAAGGATGGTTATCAGAGGATTTCTTTTTTCTTCATTGGCATTAATCCGTTTTCACTAAAACTTGCAAAGGCAGCAGCTTATGCAACAGTATTTTTTACGACGACCCTGATCGCATGGTCGGGGTTCAACCCGCACCCTTATCACGTTGTAGCGTCCTGTAATAAAACGCTTTACGATAATTGTCTCTGGTTGGTGCCTTCAAACAAGCAGTAAATTCAATGGACAAGCATTCGAAGAAATCCACGGGATCATTGGAAAATCCTAAGGAGGTGCGGTTTTCCTCCAACCACGAAATAATTATCGCAATAAAAAGTGTGCGGATTATCCAATAGTGAGCAATTTAGCATTTGACGATGTCCGGTAACAGAAGAATAATCGTGCAACACAATAACAGAAATATGATTCATTAAACTAAATCTACAAGTTGGCCCTGAGCCTGTGTTTGGATATAGAATAAAGTTCTCCCATTGATCTTATTTTCATTCTTTGGAATAAGTTTAATAAATGTTGTGATCAGAAGCTTCCCTGGCGATTTTATTACTTGGATATCATTGACTTTCATGAATTGTGACTAATATTTAACATTTCCAAAATTTTCTTATCGTACAGTATGTTTATTGTTTATAGCCAAACTGTTTAAATAATATACCGGTATTGAAAAGTTAACAAAAACGAAATATGTTTATTAAACGTCGAAATTATGCCAACGGTAGCATATTTAAAGGGCGTTGTGCATTACCCTTCCCTTTGAGTCCCAATATGAAAAAGTCTCAAACCAATATCACCGTAGTTATTCGAATTAAATGGATCATATTATGAGATGCCAGTTGCGCTCGACCAATTGTAATGCTAAAGCGTTTCCAACAACTAATGGGGTCACAGATTTAAATCCATTACCCGGGCTTCTGCCTCCAGACCATCAGCTTCTGAGTGACCGTTCCTTCTTTTAAAAGATGCTGCGCATTAATTTTGTGCTGTGCTTATTCCTTGCTTTTGAGTGCGTTGGCTCCACTTAGCGATAATAAATTTATTGTTAGCTTCAACTACTCTAAATAATATTGATGCTTGGGTCGTAAAAATCACTCGATCGCATCGTTAACGCTGTCTCAAAAGTGTGATTGTATTCTTGACTTGGAGAAACAGCTGACCATTCTTACCCTTTTCCTATGCTAACTCTTGTTTAGAACATTTGCGGTTAGCACCAATCAAGACTTAATTTTGCCAATCTATGGTTTAGGGAAAGATCAGACCATTATTCATCTCTTGTAATTGAGGTTCTGCTGTGCCTTATAAGCATGCAATGCCCCTGTTTTGATGCCTTACTGGAGTGATTTTTTTCTGTTTTTTGAATGCAGCTTTTTTAGACACATTATCTTTCTTCTTGCTTCCTGTCTTGATAGTCTGTTATTTGTTGTTACAGTTTACCGTGAAAATTTTACATTGCAGTTTTAATTAAGCGTATGTTAACGCAATGGTTTGTGTTTTTTTAACACTGACGATACTTGTTAAAGTGTTGGGCGAAACATATTTGCTTTTTAATTCAATCTGAGGTAATATTTTCTGAAAAGAAATTTCAGTTTAAGCAATCTTTCATTTCTGAGTTTTAATAACTTTAACTGCCATGATTAAAACGTGCATATCTTCGAAGCTTTTCGTCTGACAATTGTCAAGAAGAATCGCTTTCCATTCTGACTCAAGATGCGCTCTCCATTCCAACGATTCTTCTTGACAAGTGTCAGACGAATATACGAACGTTTTAATCAAGGCAATTCTCAAGTTCTGTTCCACCAATCAACTTTTCAATTACTGTAACCTTCAACTAGCAACTGCTTTCAATAATTTGGACAACTGGACCGTGTAGCCCAGTTATTGGCTCTTCTCCCATCCCTCGAAAGGGGTCGGGTAACACTACCAATCCACAACCACTGGGCAAGCTTGAAGTGCTCCGGAAAAAAAAAAGAAAATCTTTCAAACAGGATTTCAAGTGAAATTTATTAAACAGAATGAAGATAAAGTGGATGCGACGAACGACGTTTGTAAAATTGCGTCATTACGCTCTTGAATATTATTACGTCGGACAAAAGAATACACGCTTGAGATATCAAAACTTAAAATCACCACTAAACTTTAGAACCAAAGTACGCAAAAAAAAACAAAAAAACAAAAGTGGTATTAATCGTTAAAGAACAGAATCGTTATTGATCGAACGCGCTATCAGGTCTTTTGTACAGAAGTTACAAATTAAGCAATGCAATTTTTAAGGTTATAAGTTTTTAAAGTTTTCACAAACGTCTTAATATAAATTAGTTAAGAAAGTTGGTTTGCTGTTATAAACTAACGAAGTTCAATGCTAAATTGTTGCACATATCAGCAACACCATGTAACGTTTTGTAAACAAAATAATGTAAGCAAAATGATTAAAACAACAGCATACAATAATACGGTAATAAAAGTCAGCGAAGGCAAAATGGCAAGAAAAACGTTTCGAAATTGTCGCTTCCAAAAATTGCCTTGGCAATATAATATCACTACTAAAGACAATTCTATGTTTTACGCGTTAGGTCGAGATAATACGTGTTGAAAAATTATTCAAAGTCATATGAACACTTGCGCGGCATAAATCAATATGGACTTTAGTCGAAAAGCGATTTAAGATCAGATAAGGATCATAAAATGCATTCTTGCATCTATGTAGCAATTTTTTATACGTTGTATCAAAACAAAACATTTGTACTGGTTTAGGAACGTTCGTGACAAACAATGTGCCTTGTGCAGTATTTCCAGACACTGCAAGGAACATACACTACTAAAACATACACTACTAAAAAATCACTGGAGGCACGAAGGACTCTTTGCTGGTCTTCTAAAATCAAATATTACGTTGCCTCTAGTGTACCATGTCACTGGTTGTGGAGAGATGCTCGATTTTGTCAACGTGCACTTGTGTGATCTCTCTTTAAGTTATAGGCTTGCCATGCTTTTTATTGATCAATGCTTCGATTGAATTAAAACTCTTCTACTTAACAAGTTAATTAAGCTCTACCTTTAACCGTTTAACCCTTGAAATTATTTCTGCATTAGTTTACCAAATCACTATGCATTATATCATCATAAATAAATAAGAGATAAATCAGACCGCCCAAAAATAAATCTTGAACCTAGCGTTTCAAATCAGGCATTGCAGCCAACGTCCCAGAAGTCTTGAGTGGTTGGGTTATGAGTATACAACACAAATTGGGATTCATACCTGTGATGTACCACAAAACAAAAAGCTTTAAAGGTAAGACAACTGAGACAAGTTCTCAATAGTTGGCTTTCACTTTGATTATAAGATTAGCACAGGATGACACTGATGTTAAGTTATTGGCACGAACAAGAAATTAAGCAACAAAAATTTTCTCGTTGTCACGGCCCTTTGAAAGACGTGAGTATTCGTGCAGTTGATATAATCATGATTCACAAAAAATTATGTACAAGAATGGATAAATGCATATAACTGCGCAGGCTAGTGCACAAGGATAATTTATTTTTTAGCTAAAAGTCATTTATGCAATAAATATTTTACGTCTGGAAATGCAAGTCGCAATATGCCATGGTTTGCGTCAGCGCATCAAATTTTACGAAAATCACGAAATATGTCAAACGTTTTGGGCTTTGAGCTGATTACTGCAGTACTGGCTGGCAGCAGCAATGTCTGTAATTTCGGCGCTGCTGTTAGTATCCGCCGTCATACTCTAGGCAACTGGTTCGAGAGAATTTGGCCCATTTTTCCCAGCAGCTTTCTAACCGACTAATTTTTGCTTTCCACAGCAATTGGCTGAGCATTGTTGTTAATAACGTCATTCACCGTTGCTTTTTTTGGAGAGTTTTTTGCTGCCTGTGCCTTTAATGGTGGAACGCGTCGTTCAACGGGTTTCTCCCCATTTTCTTGTTTGTCGTTGACGACTGGTGCAGGGGAAGCTGGTGCTGAACTAACTGCGTTCAGAGGAACTCCTTTGACTTTCTCAAGTCTGTTGTGGCGGTAGAATTCATAATGAACTTGGGCAGTCACTTCTTTTAAGTCTTGAAGATGTGTCCTAGAAAATAATAGCTTATTGAGTCGTAAGAAACTAAAAACCGAAGGACAAAGGCAACATGATTGCAAAATTTCCTTGATTGAGTAATGAATACCGGTCATAGTTTAACTTGCCATGTGATTTTGTTCATGCGAATCAATTAAATAGGTCAATATTTCATAAAACATGTTGGGTATTGCAGCAATGCTTCCTAATAAAGCATCTTTGTCTACAACGTGGAATGCTATTCTTCAGGGTGATTCACGTGATAGTCTTGGCATCTGTATACAAATCGGGCGCAAAGTTTGGCAGCTTACACCTAACTAAGTAACTATGTAGACTTATGCTTATTGATTGTGTGGTGTACATACCAGTAAGCGTAAGCGATAGTGGTATTATCAACATTTGAAGATTCCGGTGTGACCTCATTTACTCTATCAAAAGGTCATTTCAGTTTGTTTACGGAATGGCCGATAATTTTCTATTAATTTTGAAAAAAAATGCAAGAATTTTTTCACATAAACCGCATTTTAAAGGTTCTTCCTCAAATGCTGAGTGCTATTAGTTCATAAATCTTTTTCTGTCGTAATGTTGACTGAAGTAGTATTGTGAGTACAGGTACTTAGTGATGTGATCATCTGCGACAGTGGTAGTCGATTGTTCTTACTTCACATGGTCCAAATAGAAATGGGGAACATATAGAACAAGTTGCTTTCACCATAGATCTTTTTGAATTAAAAGTTCAAAATTTTGCGCTTAACTAGGAGGATTTCTTCTGAAATTGTGAATAAGCCAATCTACCTGAAGCACTTTAGTTACTGAGAAAATTGAAGTCGCATATTCAGCTATGAAGTTTGAAATTTAAACTCTGCTTTTTCGATTTATTGCATCGCCCAAAATATTTACTGCAGTTTGATCAAAAATCGATTTCTATCAGACTCATTGATAAACTTCAATCAGCACGTATGTTCGTATAGATATAGACATTGGCTATTCTAAATAGTTTGCTCAGTTTCAAATTCGAACGTTGTAACTCAAGTCATTTATTGTAAACTTGGATTACCTGATAACCATGTTTCTGAGATAGACAAACTCGCAGTGTGCCTCATTTTCAACTTCAACAACTCCCCATCTTGTCTTTCTGCCCAGTACATTTTTGTTGCCCACTTGGTGGGTACTGGATGAACCTACGACCGCGAAAGGTATGCGTCCCTAAAGCAAAAATTAACGATAATGTTTCATTTACGAAACACAAGAACAAATCACTAGATATAAGGTACGTTTACACCGGACGTAAAGCAACCAGCAACCAAAATGTGACGTCATCGACAACTTGCGAAAGGTTGCAACCGGTCACAAACTTAGCGAGCGGTTGCTTAACTTCACTGAGACAAAATTGTTGATGAATGGTTGGCTTATTTTAAGTGACGCCAACAACCACTCTCGAAAGTTGCCAACCTTTGCTTCACGTCCTCTGTAAACGCACCTTTAAATCGCTATCATTATTCCAACCTTGATCATATCTCTTTATGTGGCAGGCTCTATCTCCAGCCAAAAAACAAACCTGATAGCAAGCTTAACTCATTTTTATAATAATATTTGTATGATACAATTAAGTTCCATGTGCGTGTAAGCTTAACGCTACATTTACTGGAGCTTACGCCGTAACTACGTCAGTATTTTTGAAAAGGAAAGTGGTTTTAAGTACCATTTATGCGTAAGATCTTACAGTAAGCCAATGGATATCAGTAGTTACCATAAGGTTTTTATTGTTTTCTGATTCTTCGTCATCAATTTCGTGATTTTCCACGTCCGGATAAACACGAATGTTGTGCTCCTGCAAGTCTTTTTGTATCTGAAAACAAACAATTAAACCAGGGGTTATTGCAATATTAAAACCAATCCCTTTTTAATAAAAATCGATCATCAAGTTAGTACGACAAGAATATTGATAAAAATTGATTAGTGTTTCTGCTCCCGTCTGTAGTAGTCCGAAGCAGCAAGATCTTCAGATGCGGTCAATTGGGTACGGCACTGCGAGTTAGGCATGCGACGTTAGAATTTATAACATCTGTACGGTTAGGCGTAAGTAGTTAGAGACTTCAGTTGTAACTTGCACTTCAAATTTTAACACCAAATTTTGCACCTAATCGTCTAAATGCTTAACTGTTCTGGGCTTGGTGGTAACGTCTTGCAGTTACAGTCTACAGATTAGTGATCCTATTTGAGGAAAACTCTACCTTTAATATTCACGGTAACTCTCGTTCTAAAAGCGGCTCGGAGTAGAGAATATCATACATATTGCGAAGGATGTACACTTGTGCAGTTATACACACTAGTTTCGTAGCTTGGATTTTCAAAGCTCATGGTAAAGCGGAAGTAATTTTAGATCAATAATTTCTGCTAAATGTCAAATTGAAATTCGTAGGGTCGTGAGAGATTTAAGTTAAGCAACGACTTTCATTGTGCAAAACTACTGCTTCGATTCAGGGCGATGATATAGGCGTTAAGCAGATACGTGATTTATCAGACCAATGCACTACGTGCCAGCAGTTGAAATCAACCGAGCCAATAGATTACTTCCGTAACAAGACAACAAAACAAACCACTGAGCTAAATGGCAAAGGATTTGAGTTAATTTACACTGCGACTTGATGATTTTAATAAAACCTAATGATTTTTGAGCATGTGTAACTAGCTTTTCCTAAGTCCTTCATTGCAAAACAACACTGGAAACATATTCGTGAAAGCAAAAGAAAACGCATGTAAAAAATTGCTGTTCTGAAGATAGAATTGTAAATGTAATTGTATGCTTTTGTAAGGTAACACGATGGTTTTAATTTGGCATTCTTGCAGGAAATGTCTAGTGGAAGCTGCATTACTTCTCATCGTCCAACCTTGGACGTAACTAACTAATTTCAAATCATTTGCAAAATTGCAACTAACGAAATCATGCTGTATCGAATCAACGGCAGCTACAATAACTAAACTAATAATTTTAAATGCCGTATGCAGATAGAACTCGAACCAAGTCAACTGACCGCGAACAAACTGACTGCCAACATTAGGGTTAGTTGGTGGTCAGTCGTGGACCTATTATTGGTTTCAGTATCAATCCATCGAAATCGTACCGTAGTAAAAGTGTATCGTGCATTGTAACAAAAACAAACATATAAATGCTAGGCTGCAAAATATTGAGGCCACCCGGAAATAGTCTTATTTTAGCAGTTCAAATGCGAATATTGACTCTACAAGCCTGCATTTTCTCGAGTTAAACAAACCACAATCACAACAATATCGTAAACTCTGACAGTTTTGTTTCAAAAAGCTGTAAGCTTGTAAAGTTCAGTAGTAGCTTCCAGCGTAAATTTTGTATTGTTAAACATTTTTGGGAACTTTTTCCAAACAAAAAGGTGCATGAATGTTGTGCAATAATTTTGTGATGATCTCTGTAACAATAACCGAATGATGTCGTAAACTTTTAGTCAACGCCAGGTGAGAAAGCTGTGTATCTTGGTGTTTTGTTTTGCTGATTTAAAAAAGTTTAGCAATGAGCAAATTGAAAAAATAATCAGGATTGTCTCGGAGGACTAAGCCCCATAAATAATTAGAAACATTAAACATCCCTGGTTGGATGGTGTCTTCAGTTAGCAATGATTGACTTTGTAAAGCTAATACAACTTCATTTGAATCCATCTACAGCAGTATTTTTTTTTTTCTAAACTATGGAGGCAGTCAGTATTTTTGTCATATTTTCTCCTCAAATTCAATTGCTTATGTTTTTCCATTTTTCAAAGTTTGTCTTATTTTTGACAAATTGCCTCCCTTCCCCTAAATGTTTCAAAAGATGATTTAAATTATTTTTGATTCCATTTTAGTGCAAAAGACAATCTCAGAAGTGCTAAAAAAGCATTTTTCTTATTCTGTATTTTGTTCGATAGGCCAATGGGGAGGGGGTTATAGCCTGGACTATACGCTACTAATTAATACACAGTAATCGATTGCAGTACGTTTTCTTTTGCAAAAATTAATTCGAACAATCACACATATACATTATGATTATACAATGCATATTATCTATGCTAATACCTTCAATCCGTTTTGTTTTAAATGTGTCAATTTCCTTATTCAAATATTTACGTGCCGCAGGCTCGCAGCATTTGGAAATGTAGTTGACGCTTAAATAAAGCTAATACTAATTCAAAATCTCATGTTAAACAAGCGACCAAAGCATTGTCAGACATTTAGATTAGGTGAAAAACATGACATACCCTTTGTTTGAATACTTCTCGTTCTTCCAACGTTAAAGAATCAGATTTCGCAATCACTGGAATGACATTCACGATGTCCACGAGCTTTTTTAAAACTTGTATATCAACGGGTCGTAGGCTGCAACGAACAAATAAACCATCAAAACCTTATGCCGGACAATAGCGATAATTTACAACAACCTCAGTATATTCCTCTCACAACCTCATTAAAACCTGAAAAGTTTTATTTTATAATCTCGTAACAACAGCAGCCATTACTGAATGCGGATAAGAACGTTTATTTTAAGGAATTAAGCTAGATTTGAGTACCGGTAACTTTGCTCACCATCTTAGCGGTTGTGGCTTACAGCTAGTGGTCTAAAGGTCTTAAATTTTACCGCAACGCATTAAGTTTTATATCGCAAGTACAAGTGTGTTACGATTAAGAGTTAAAAATGTAAGTGGTGGTGTTCGCAGCATTTTGGAAATATGTGGGTCTCGCTCTCCAGAATTTTAATTCTTGCTCATCTATGGCTTATTTATTATTCTTGCTCATCTATGGCTTAGTTAGGGAGAGGCTGAAAATACAAGGTGTTGGTTTAGTTAGTTTCACAAGTTGCTTCTAGATAAATAACTTTGTACAGTGATAGTTAGGATTTTTGTTGAAGCAAAATGGGAACTTCAGTATCTGTAGGCATGGCGGATCAAAACGTGCTGCAGTTGATGACATCGTAATGTCGTTTGTGCCAGCCTCGTATCGTTGAAATTTAACCAAGTCAAAACGTTCGCGACCAAATGTCGTAAACACGTGGTTCTAGATTTTGGATGCTTGTTTCATAATTGCTCTAACGTGTTATTGTTTTTGAACACCCTTCGTTGACTTATATAGCACTAAGCAAGGCATTTAAATCTTCTGGCAATTGGTTATATCAAAATTTCCAAGTTTAAATAAGGCCATCCAAATAAGTACGGGCTAAACTTGACTGCAGTCGAAGGATTTAAATGAGAAAAAGAATTTTCCAATTGCTATCTACAGTTTGTGGCTTCTTGTACGTAATCAAAGACAAAAGTCTTCAAAAGTTTGCTTTAAATGGAAATATGGTCGATTTTGAGAAATTTTTGAAGGTTTCAGACGACGAGGGCCTATAATTTGCTTAAAGTTTACCATTTAGCCATCTTCTCCAAATTTTTATAGCCATAATTGCTGCTGTCTTTGGACAGAAAATAAATACTGACACATAATTATTAATTGCCAACATCTGATAATTATTACCGTTGGCTCTCAACAGGCTTTGCAAACGCGCAAATTTCTCTTTTGACGCAATCGCTGAAGAGTTCTTGCAAGTGATTTATGGCAAGTGCTTAATTATCGCGCTTTAAGCTAAGTAGCAAACACTTCCGGTAAAATAGCGAATTGACTTGAGCTAGCCTGAAAAGGCATGAACAACCCAACGCTGGACTTTCTATCAAGCTTATTAGGCAAAAAAGTTGGAGAAGAAAGGGCATCTTTTGCAATGATCTTTCCTAAGCGCCAAATGCAGAAATGTTTTCGTATTAGTATTTCCAATCACTTTGCACGCTATTATTTGCTTATTATTGATAAAATGTAATTTTGTTGAATTTCGCGCAACGTATTAGCTCTTTTGTCGGCAAAAAATTATCTTTCTTCTGTATTTCGCTAGGCAGCAAGCCAAAACCAATTGCAGTGTGAAGAAAACAATGACCTATATGTGTGAGTTGTACGGAAACGTATCCATCTTTTTGAAGTCTTTTAGGTCTCTTTGATTTCTCATCGAGAATATGAATGATCATAGGCGTAGCCAGGATTTTTGATTGGGGGGGGCCCAAACCACAAGTCACATGCAATGACGTCATCAGAAATTTTCAAACAAGGAACGTTTTGTGGAGCAAAGATATCATAGGATGAAGATTTGAAGCCTGTTGGCACTTAACCAGGATTTTGGTAAAGGAAGAGGGCGAAAACTAATAGTTAAAAAGTGCAAATGTCTAACTTAGGAGATGTGTTGAGTAAGCTAGTGTACTCAAACGTATCACAGATGGGGGTCTGGGGGCAGACCCCCAGCCGCCAGTGGCTATAGGGGTCTGGGAGCAAAGCCTCCAGCCGCTGGCCGATGTTTGTAAGTTTTTGGAAAAAAAGCTATTTTAATCCCATTGGATCACATTTCTCACGTATTCAGAGCCACATGAAAGAAGTTAATTTTTAACATTTGAAAGCCAATCGAAAAAATTTAATTGTTCAATCCTCCTTTTACTTGCAGTTAAAGTCCAAAACACGTTTAAAATCTTGCATTATGGTGTAAAATTTTAATTGTAAGTGATTTGGTCCGTGTAGGAAGAAGTAAAGCACATTGTCTCCTGCATTATTTTAGTAATACATAATAATCCACTCAAAGATTTTCCTTAGAGATTTTTGTTTTGTCATGAAGTTAATCAGTTATAAGAGTACATGTACAACCAGGGGGCCCAGGCCCCCTCAATTGAAATTCAATAATCTGTTCAATGAGCATTTTCCCTACCTATTTTTTTTAACAGTAATTTGTGTGTAAAAACTGGCAAGGTGGAAATAAATCGTTATTGAAAAATGGTACATTACACTTACTAAACATGTTATTCCCCGGCGGGATTTACATTGCGCGGGGCCCCTGTCACTTAAGGGATTTTTGCAACATCTTCCTGCCAAATATAAGTGAAGACCAAAAAAGTCCTTCAATCTGAGCGCGAGAAACTGGCACTGTGCCATATGGCAAATACGGCGCTGGTTATTGCATTACGTTTATAAAAAGTTTAGATGAGGGCCTGAGGTAGCAAAAACCCCTGATTTCACCCTGGTTATACGTTTAAATTGGTTGGAAAAAATTGAATTGAGGGGTTGCGCCGGACCCCCTGCTCGTCAATATTATTTATTGTTAATTACTGTTGTACACGTGTACTGTTGTACGCAAAAATGCTAAAAAAAACTGAAAATGAAGAAACAAGGCTTTTTTGTCAAATTTTTGTCATTGGTGGCATTTCGATTGAAGGGGCCCAGGCCGCGCCCTTAAGTTCTTTCATAAAAAACTAACATTTAAAGCAAAATTAAAATAACTTTTTTTCTAAAACCTGGAGAACTCGAGTCAAGTCACTTGACAGTTTTTTTAAACGTCCAAAAATTGCATTACATTATTATGACATGGACACGTGGTCGTCATTATTATTACTTACTTTTGTACGCGTAAATCCTAAATTAAAGAAACTGCAATTCCTGAGAAGGACAAACCTACTGGCTATGCTCTCATATATATAATTGGTAGTATTTCAATTGGGGGGCTTTGCATTACCCTCTGTGTTTTAGCATTAGTTTCATAATAACGTAAAACGAGGGCCTGGCGTTGCAAGTTTTTGCACAAAACTCTTAGATTTCTCAAACGTTTTGCATATAAATTTTTTTTAATTTGAATTAAGAGGCCCCTTGGTCAACAGTTAGAGGCCCCGGGGGCCCCTGGTTGTGAGTTAGGGGCCCCCTGGTTGTGAGTTAGAGGCTTCGGGGGCCCCCTGGTTGTTAGTTAAGTGGCCCTTGGGACCCCTGGTTGCCAGTTAGGGGCCCTGGGGCTTCCTGATTGTCAGTTAGGGGCCTCTAAGTTGTCAGTTAGAGGCCTTGACGAGCATGTGAGTTATGTGACACCCCCTATTTGTAAGTTAGGGGCCCTGGGGCCTTCTGATTGTCAGTTAGGGGCCCCTGTTTGTCAGTGAGGGGCTTGGGGCCCCCTGGTTGTCGGTTAGAGGCCCCCTGGTTGTTAGTTAAGGGCCCCCTGTTTCTCAATTAGGGGCCCCAGGCCCCCTGTCTGTCGGTTAGGGGCTGTGGGGCCCCCTGATTGTCGATTAAGGGCTTCTCAGTTGTTAGTTAGGGGCCCTGGGGCCCCCTGGTCATCAGTTAGGGGCCCCGGGGCCCCCTGTTTGTCAGTTAGGGGCCCCGGAGCCTTCTGTTTGTCAGTTAGGGCCCTGGGGCCCATTAGTTGTTAGTTAGGGGCCCCCTGGTCGTTAGTTAGGGGCCCTGGGGCCCCCTGGTTGTTAGTTAGAGGCTCTGAGGCACCCTGGTTGTTAGTTAGGAACCCCGGGCTCCCTCGACGTCAGTAATATTATTGTTTATTACTGTTGTGTGCGTAATTACTGAAAAAAAAACTGCAACTAACCATCGCTAGGCTATATTGTCATAATTTTTATCATTGGTGGTATTTTAAGTGGGGGAGGCCGGGCCCCCTGGGCCCCCCTCAGTGAATGATACCTCTTTTTCCTCCAGAAACAGTTCCTTTTTTTTAGTAAAAACATCCGTGATGGAGTTTTCAATGTCAAATGCAGATTACAAACGTTCGAGAGAGATAACATGGAATATTTTTGGTTCATCATGCAAATGTTGGATGATAACACTCGTTGTATTACGCCGTAGTTTGTGACGACTTTGCAGGGCTCAGTTTTGCTTCATTGCGTCCAGGCAACACAGCTCCTTTCAAAGAAATATCGCAATGGCGGCGAGCCGTTGGCTACACTGTGTCCGTGTTGACCTGCCCGATTCTGAAGCTCGGGCCTCCCGTTCCAATAACAAACGCGTTACTGCTCGACCATCTATATTTCAAAAAAAATCAAAAGATTCCTCATATATTTTAAGAACTTACCAATGACCGGTAGGTGGAATGAAATATATGCAACAGTGCACTCTCGTGTCAGGAACACGCTTTCTTCTTTTGATTGAGATTTCTTCGTTTAAATATTTTTCATATTGATCATTGATGTATTTCATGATCGGTTGCCAGCTACAAAATCAAAAAAATGTTTTTACAATAATGTAACCAAAACTTTGAAACTTTAAAAAATGTGAAACGACAACAGTATTAGTGTGGTTTAGAAACTTGCTGACTTTGAAGTTTGTAAATTACCTATAGCGGAAAGTGATGAATGTACTCTGTACACTTGTACAGTGCATATGGGGTTTTCTACCCTGGATCCCGTTTCATAATGCCATTGATCCATATACTTTCGCAGTGTAATCTGGTCACAATTTTTTCCGTTCTTGAACAAATCATCAACTGAAGTAAATCCTGCTTTTCCATTTTTTTGCATCTTTACAAGTTCAACTTAGCTTTACTTTGAAGATGATGCCAGATAAGCAGTTTGAGTAATTAATCAGCAGCTGCAGTCATTCAACATTTACCTTGTCACTAGCATACCAACCTCATCGAAAATATACAATGCTTCTAGGCATTGTTTTGCAAATCGAATCGCTACTTGTTCAACATAAGGAAACTAAAATCATCAAGCTTTAGCTTTCGTGCTGTCATTAGTCATCAAAGATGGCATAGGAACGCGGAAGTATATTGAGAGATGGTCATGCTGTGACAGCTAAAATATATCTAAATAATTTCTATATCGCTCAATGCGAGTTTGATAGGCTGTAGCCACTGATCGCTAAGACTACAGGGCACAGGTTTTTGCTTAGCATCAACCCTGTCAACTGATCGCCACCAACTGACTTCCAACATTAGGCTTAGTTGGCGGTCACTTTATTCGCAGTCAGTTTGTGGCGGTCAGTTGTCGTGGACCTGTTTACCATGTTTCCGTAACTCATATTACAAAACTATTTTTTTCGTTCTTCCTACTCACCAGTTTGTATTATCCACATGGTCACCAAATCCAGGAGTGTCAGTAACTGTCAATTTCAATCGTAATCCTTTTTCTTCAATGACTAAACACGATATATTGAACGTTAAAACCTCTTTGTATAGACTACAATAAATTAATGCAAACGTTAACATGAAGTTCAACTCACTCTCTGGACTCAAGTAATAAATCGTCATATACACTATTTTATTTGAGTCCAGCTAGCCTAACTAACAAGCCTTGAAATTAGGCAAAACAGCTGTCTTAAGCATGCAAATGGAAATTCTTGTCCCGTTTCAATTTATTTAGTAATGGACCTTAAATTTACCAAGTAATTCTCTGTTATGTTTATATGTTTACCTAAAAAGATTTCCTCTTTCAATACTAAACGTTGATAAGTAAATTCAAGAAATGTATCAATGTAAAACCATTTTCCACTTTCAGCGGAAAGAATTAAGGTAAAGGGTATTTGACTTGTTAGAAGTTCAATGCTGGTTAAAAGGATTGAATTCGTTAGACCACAAAAACAGTTTGTGCTGTACAATGCCAATACAATTGTGCAAAACGTATGATCCAAATCCATGCTGTTAATGTAATGCGTCAATGCAAATATATTAGGCCAGTAATTTCGTCGTAAAAGATTCGATTTCTTTGCATAAACTGTAGTAAAAATTGATGCAAACGCAAACATGGAGTCCATATACTTGCTCCCTCGACTCGAGTAACAAATAGTCAAATGTTGTACATTATTTACTGAAACTTGCCATGACATGCGGGTACATAGAACAGAATGTTACTTGAAATTTATTGTAGCTGCTTGCACAGACTCTATTCTGAACATAGTAAAATTCCTTTCACTCCCAAGAGTGTTGGAATAATTATTGGTTAGTCATTCATTCACAATCGATTACCAGTAAGAATCAGGTTTAATGCTCCTGTGTAGTTCGTTATATGATTTACATGGTCTCTCATGGTTATGATGCTATTTTGGTTTACAAATCCTTACTTTGGTTTAAAGGTACACATTATTTCTACGAGCTTACTGTTAAAACAAATTATTTTTGAATTTAATGGCTGCTTTGATACGGTTACTTTAAAGCAATTATCAAGTTAAGGTTTACAACTAATTCAAATTAACGTAATTTTGTACATCCTTATACATTTGTTGGTACAAAAAAATCTATTGCTATCAAATTGGCATTTTTAAGTCGACAATAGCGTTTCATACCAGGAAGTATTAGTGCTTAAAATATTTTAGACAAAAATAATACGTCTTTTGTTCATAAATAAGACAGCAGTCTGAAGAAAACATTTTTGGAAGCATTGAAGTTTGCAGAATACTAAGAATACATTATAACAAAATTGTGTTTAGTGTCTATTTTCTCAGAAATTCAAAAATACTTGCTCTAACTGATCTAAAAGCCACTATCACACAAATTTTCCTTAATTCGAATGAATTGAAGTAGAAAAGAGCTATCATGCAAGTGTAATGAAAATTTACAAGATTTGAATTTTTATGAAACTTGATGAAACGAGACTAAACCTTGTTGTGTAAACTTAATCTCACGTGAAATCTTTACGAGTGAAAGATATCATGTAAGCTTTAAGGGGGGGTACCATATTGAACTTTTAAGTTTCAGGAAGGAAAACCAAGGATCGACTCTCTTACTGACGCAAGTTAAGATGGATAAGCAGCATGGACACAAAACTCAGGAATTCGCCACAATGACGACAAAATTGTTAAATTTTTTGAGCGATAAATTAAGGTGTTGCATTTTGTTCGTAAATTTGTATTGAATGAAAAGTGACAATGAGTAGATTCGAAGTTCTGATTACATCCCATTATATTCTTAGTACGGTTTTGAGTAAGCATACTCTAAATTGCCTGGCATGGTGTCGAAAATAACATTACAGAAAACTAACTGGCCACATGTCAGCAATACATGTTGAGCAAGGGATAAGTCCTTTCATTTTTGTTAATTATTTTTCGAAGCTTATGAAATAAAGAAAATCATGCAAAGAAATGTCCCATAATCTTTGGATATATAACAGTTTAATACTTACCATGGCTGATTGATTTAATTTCAACAGTTTTGGGAATGTGATAATCTTCATCAGGCAAACGCCGGCTCACTTTTGACTTAAATAAGGTGTTGACCAAGGTAGATTTTCCAAGCCCAGAACTGCCTATAAAGTTAAAAATCATTGAAAAACGTATACGTTGCGACCTACTACAGAAAAGCATAATCATCATAATGTTAGCACAAAGCTCTTGTAAATGCATGATATTCGGATGGGTGCTCTCAGATAAAATGGTACAAAAGTTGAAACCGCAATTTAGTAGTTGTAGTGGCGTTTGTGCAATGTACGCCCCCATAATGTGTTGAATGTACCATATTGTGTATACTATCTTTTCAAATCAGCTTTGTTTTCTCACTAACTAAACAATTGAGTTCAGCACTTATGAATTGATTAATCATCGTTTCCTTTATCTACAGAGGTTGAGCTAGGCTAGAGTACACTGGCAGTATCTTCCCTATGTTCGTGATTAATAGTGAGCACCACATTGTTTTCTAATACTTCCTCATCTGGGAAGTTTACTTTAGTGCCGTTAGTTTGTCAATACACTTCAACTACATCATCATGGATTACAGAATGTGTTTGGAGGTGCTCAATTTTTTTAACGTCATTAGGCTTGTTTATTTACTGAAGACAATAATATTCATTATTACACAATTCTACAAGTTTAGGAGAGAGGTTTCGGCCGCTCCTTGTTCAAAGAGAAGCGCCCAATATCGCCACCTAAACATATTTTATCTGCACCAACGTCCTGCCACCTCAACATGATGGTGAGGTCCATTTCCCGATTGTGTAAGGATCGAAATGGCAGAACAAACTTCCCAAGGAGCTTGACTAGAAACTTGCCCTCAAGACCACTACCACCGAAGATATTTTATTGGTGAAAATGTGAACACTCAGCATAGACGTTCTGATTTGATTTTAGCAAAAAATAAAATTATGTGCTGAATGACTATATCAGAGTTGTAAGTCGGGTCGGGCTCGGGCCTAAAGTTGACAAAATTTCGGGTTTAGTTCGGGCCTGAAACGTGCTTTTTGTCTTAGGTGCACAAAAATGCAATCAAAATAACTCGGCAACATTGCTAAATTTTTCAGACATAACTTAACTTTCGGATTTTTTCGGGCATGATTTGAGCTTTAAATTAGTTTTCAGGCTTATATTTTCGGGTTCGGGTCTAAACTAGTCGGCTCGTTTGCAACTCTTATTATATTTCAACCAGCTCAGTAATTCACTGTTTTTATCGGATTTATCTCACAAGTTGAAATGCGCAGCATTATGACCTAACTGCGCTTTCCCTTCAAGTCCATGTAGAAGAAAATGCATGATAAGACGAAAAGTTGAAGCAGTTCGTTACGTCTGGTCTCGATTTTTAAGGTCTCGTTTGCATTCATGTTGGAATTGTGGTCTCATTTATTTCAAAGAAGCAAAATTGAACTTCTATTGCTGCTATGCGATTTGCTAGTGTTAGATGAACGAATTTCTGCGAGATTTTTTTACTGTAAGAATTGAAAAAAGATATAACCTACGAAATTAGAGGGATATCAATTTTGTATACAGGCTATCATAAAAACGCCATTGTGCGTCTGTGTGGATAGGCAGCTTTAGAGCAAAACTGCTTAGTGCTAGCCTTGCTGCTTGAAATAGCTTGAAATGTATTCCGTCAAAATTCTTGAATCGTTTTTTAATTTCAAATCTTATTTAGAATTCTAGATGTGCTTTCAAGGTTGAGTTGTAGCAATGATGATGTATCGAGTAAAAACCCTTTACAATGTTTAAGGAGTTGACCTAGTTTTTGCATAATATTCAGATCAAAATAAAATTTCCTGCAATTAAAATATGCGTTAGAAAAAGTGCTTTATTCGTGTGAAAACACGTCAAATCTCATCAATTACCAGGAAGTTGAGTTCATGTATTGATACCGACTTCCACTGAAACTTCAATGTTAAAAAATTCCAATCGTAAATCAGTAATGAGGTGTGATTAGCAACGTTACGCAGTAAACGTTATCCTTTATGTCTCGATTTCTGCTTCAGCAGGCCTAACAACCTTTCGGTGACATTGCACGCAAAAACTATGTGTCAAATGTTAATTACCCCTATTGACTTCAACCTAGTTGACATTTCCATTTTAATGAAGGAATCCTTTTCGGAACCGCTATTTTTAATGTTTTGTAGTTACCTCAGTGCCTCAGGTACTGTCGTGGCTGATTAATGATAGTTTGTATTAAGTGAAGTAGCAAGGAAAGCTTTTGTTTGAACTTTTTAATATTAGCAGAAATTGTAACAGTTTTTTGACCTGTGAGGGTACGTGTGTATAGGCAGAGATGGGCAAGATCACCACCTTTTGGTGATCTTGAAGATTAAGATCAGATCATCCAAAAAATGTAATCTTGAAGATCAAAGATCAGATAACCAAACACTGTGATGTTGAAGATCAAGATTGTGATCTTGAAAATCAAGATCACTTTACTTTTAGCACTCAAAGAGAGGTAGTGGTGATGATGGGGGGAGGGTAAGCTATAAATTTAAATGCTGTATCAGTATTGACTATCTATGGGCAATGGCGGTGCTAATTTCGCTAATAACGTAAGACATTTGACACTCACAAACTTTTTGTTGCAATTTTATTACTAGTTTAAATAATCACAAAAACCCTTTTAGGTTACTTTTGCTATGTTTGTATAACAATAACGAAATTCAAGAACAAAATCAATCCAAAAATATCAAATGTTCATTATACTCGCTTAATACCCCCTATGAGAGTTGCGAGTTTGCTGGCCCATCTCCGCTTCAAAGTACCACAGGAACACAACAACTTAACGTCGCAACAGTGGCGGGCCATTGGCGACTTGTGTTAGATTTGATCGACACGGGAATCGAACCTGATCTCCCGCACGAGAATCGTCATTGAAGCCAGACGCATCTGTCACCCGGCCATCTTGTCGGTTAAGAACAAAATCCTTTTTCATGACATTGTATATTGTTGTATATTTTCTGACATTGACATCGTACAGTAGATCATAGATAGTAATCTAAAATAATTTTCTTCGACTCCATTCCGCTTCTTCCATTATACTCCACTCCAGTTTAGACTCCATTCCGTGTCAGAGTCATATAAAAGCTTCAGAATATCGCCTAACCTGGCCTCTGCGATGCTTACCATAAGCGAAGTTTAGAAACGAAAGTGATCTTGATCTTCAAGATCACACAAAAAATGTGATCTTGAAGATCAAGATCGTGCCCATCTCTGTGTGTAAGTTGGCTGTTCGTTGATTTCATCATTGGGATTACATTGCGTCTGATTAAGATTCTTATACGATTTAAAAAATGGATTTTTATTGTGAGTAAAATTGAAAACTGTTTATAGGTGGGGACGAGACCAGTGTAGCCACTAGACATGAAAATTTTTGCAATTTTAAAAGAAAGAACAATAAATAACCAACAACCATACTTGTATTTCATACAGATATTTTGATTGAGATTTAATTACTCTTAGAAGTTGAAACCCTTTAAGTATGGAGGTTTCGATTTGGAAGTAACATAAAAACTCAGGACACACTCGCAGACCGAACTGTTTCGTCTCTCGCTAATCTATGATTTGTAAACTACGTTGTTGTTTTTTTGCAAAATAACCTTCTCTTGACCATGTTGATGAAAAGCCTTAATTAATGGAAATTAAGCGTTCATAATTATTGGAATTATTGATGATTAAGCTTGGATTCCATAACCTCTACCATGACGCGCACGAGCATACTGACTTGTCAAACCAGCAAGTGAATCTGAGTGAGAAAAAAACTTCTTGGGTCTGAATGGAATAATCTAATTCTTTGTAGAAAATTTAAATTAGGGAAAAAGAAGAAACACTTTGACAACTTCAACGCTTTGTATGTATTAAATTAGAATAGCTTACCTACAACCATAATGTTGAATTCGAAACCTTGGCGCAAAGCTTTCTTACGGATTTGTTCAGTCAAAGTGTCAATTCCAACATAGCCTTCTAAGTTCGTCTTCATTGCTATCAATTAGGCTTATATCAAACTCAAAGCGCAACAATTGAAATTTGTACTACAGTAGCAATAAATTCAAGAACTATCTTAGTCTGCACTCTGCAAAAAACAAAACCAGAAACTAAAAATACGTGGAATTAGTTAGGTCTGGCCAACGGGCACTGTTATTTATTAATAACACTGCTGCTTGGTCTTTATTTGTACAGTTACGACACGTGTAAGATAAGTGGCTTGTGATAAATATTTGTCACCTTTAAAATTCAAATTACGTAACTTCAAGCTAAAATCAATTTAAAAAAGTGCAATACTAACACTACTGTTACTCAGACTGTCTGGTCAAAGTAACCGGAAGAATGAACGATATCACTTTGAACCCAATGACGTGTGAGTGTATTTTAGAAGTTCTGCCGATCAAAAACAAAACTAGAGCAGGCACTGAGTAATATGGCTTAAAGGTGGAAAATTGTTGTTATGTCAAATACTCCTTTACTATCAAGTTCGTTTTTTTTTTACACCAAACATGAAATAACGTCATCACTGCTTGGGCACAATAGCCCTTTTTTGCCGGAAATGCTAGTATATTCGGAGAAAAGCTTCTCTGCTTGTTGAAAATTACGCAAGAAATTCAATATCAGTGCCAAGTTTTTTAGCTTGTTGATTTCCAACTTGAACGTTTCTCATTTTCAAACATTTTGGGCTTCTGATTTATGTAAGTCCTAATCTGCTACGTAGTTTATGAATGCAATTTGCTGCTTGGATTAATATAAACCAATACAGAAGCGTTTATAAAAAAATTCTAGATATCTACTATCAAATGTATATTAGAAAGTAAATTCCCAAGCTTGTTTTTAGCTTTATCGTTATTACAAACCATTTTGTGTCAAAAAATCTCCGAAAAAACGAACTAGTCATCTACATGGGAAGAGTAAACCTCATCACGCGTTTGCATTTCTAATTCTTTTATGCAAGAGACCTTAAAAATGTCGTGAAACAGTTAAAAAATGAAATAGACGATCTCGGCTTGACATCTATGTTGCGACTGATAGCTTCTTCCTTCGTACTCAAAAAATCCACCTTTTAACAGAAGTATTTTAGTCTAGTGAATAGTGGTGACACATGAAGGTGTTGTACACGATGTTTTGACGTGGTATAATTGCTATTGCATAAATCATCATCAAATCGGTTTACAATGTTTTACATCATGGATCAGGACTCCGGGGTACACGGTACATTTGCACAGTCAGTGTCATTTGCAAACAGCAGTAACTTGCAGTATTTTTTACAATTCAATTGCCGGTTTGGTCTGGTCTGTCTCTTAAACGTTCAGACGTAATTGTCATATTTTTGCCGAACTTTTGACTGTGATCCAAAATGCAGTTTTTCAGCGACATTCAATGCTTTTTGACTTCTTGGAAGTCATCCATTGTCTTCTATCTTTCCTCACGTCTTAAGCCCAGTCTGCACTTAATGGGATCGCACAAGCGAATTTTTTCTTTGTTTTATTCAACCGCAAATGCACGATTTAGCAAAAGCTTAGTTAGTGCGAGCTATACGGCTTTGACTTTCCTAGTTTTAAAGTTTATGTTAGTTCTTCATCGTTTAAATAAAAATTTACACCTTTTATTTTTTGCGCATTTTGCATGCTTGGGCTGAATTTGCACACCGCTTTTTGTCAAGCAGCAGCATCCTCTCAACATTAACATCTTCTGCATCAGAAGTGAAGGGTTTCTTCGCCTGAGCTAAAATTTTGAATTTATCGCTGCATCTATTTCTTTATTACATGTAGGTAGCCATTTAGATTTCTAGAAACTGATGTCAAAGTTCTCAATCTTCGCTGTATCGATTTTCCCCGTCAGAGTTTTATTGCAAATTTTTGCATTACTGATTAGGTGTACTTATTGTTTTGGGTACCGAAAAAATTAATCCACATTATAAGCTGCTTTGTTTGAGCTTCGTTAATTTTACGCTACTTCAACTGAATTAATATCGAATATTCTAACAGACTGTAACTATTCAGCTCTAATTACTCTTTCCATGCTCACCTCATACCTTAATAGGATAAGGCTTTATTCCACTTCGGACTTAAGCACTTAATTTCAAGTTCCTAAGACAAGATCTCTCTATACATGACGCATTTGTATCATCGCGTAACAAATGTAATGCAGGTCACGAGAAATTAGTTTTTTAATTACATTTGTTCATGCTGACGCATATCACATGATCAATTAGCGTCAGTTTTAACCAATTTATGTAAAGACATTGCGACTTGGGTGGCTTCCATATTTTGTGGAGGTTTACGACTAAAACGAAATCAGTAAGCATTTCAATACAATAGGTCTGCCAAAAATGTGTAGTGTCGGTACTCCACGAACAGTATATTTAATCTAGACTAGGTATAAACACAAAAATTGCATTCATTGTTATACAATCATGATATTGAATAATTTGGCCAAGTGCGGCATTACTTTCTTGCTTTACAATTGGACTAATCTTTTTCGTCATCATTATGGTAGCAGTACCAGCGTACTTTTTCTGCATTAGATCTTGTTTTTTTTTTAATGTACTGCACTGCTAGTTCTTGAGCACATGGTGATTGGTGAACACACCAGCTGCAGTGTATTTGCAACAGTGAAGACCAATATCGTGTTACTTAATGAACATTCAACTGCAGCAGTTACTAAAACTGAGCTGTATAATGCATTAATCGCTTTGCTGTGCTACCCCAATAAGTTACAAGCCAGTCAAAAAGGAAAATAGTTACACCCCCAGGCGGTCGAAAAAAAAACTCAAAGCAACCTCTCACTCAAACCCCACATACTGTATTCCTGTATTTTCAAATGTTCTGTCGCCGTAAATGGCTGCCTAAGTGGTTCGCAATTCCGTGACTATTCTGATTGTTGAATAGATTGAATGCCAGATCTCTGCCGGTACTGAATAGACGTTTTGTTTTCTTTTTTTCTTAAAACGCATTGATACATCGCACACAGAATACCGTTACGTTCTAGCGTGCGTCATTTAAAAGAATTGCGTCATTAGTACGCTTTTGCCGCAAAAAAATTTAACTGTTGCAAATGCCAAACAATCGTCTTGGTAAAGTAAAGCTTAACTGTTGCACAAATTTGTTAGGTTTGCTCCAGAAGCCGTTCAATGCTAATTATCGTACCTTGCTTTACTGCACTGAATTAACGAAGTTGCAAAGCTTAAACGTTAGTACGGAGTCACGTGGTTTTGCTGAATTACTTGATTGATGGAAAGAGCTTGCCAAGCTTTCGTATTAAAACTGTCGCGAAAGTTTCTGAATTATTGCACATCTACGCCATTGCTCAGATCCGTGTTCAGACAACAAACCATTGCTACACTTCGGTAATAGTTCAAAAATAGTCCACCTTGTTTTTTAAATGTAAACGAATGCTAGGTATTACATCAGCAAAAACATATCATGTTGCGCTTTGGAAAGCAGCACTTTATGCCGCAATAAGCACGCTACAAAATATCTGACTTCTTCATATCCTAAGATTTCACAAGCTAACCGTAGTACGTAACTCATTACCGGGATAAACAAACAAATCAAGTCCAGGGGTGTCGGCAGCTATTTCGGGATCTGGAAACAGAGTCACTATAGAGATTTTTTAACGATTGACGTACTAACATAACAATTTTAGGCCATTTTTGGTTAAATGTTGCTCGAAGATGTCGCATATTACCACTGCAAAAAGATGTTTAACTTGACTGTCAAGCGCGGCAAATTTGGTCTGTGCAACTCGTAATTAGAAATTTTCCTGAGGCGGCAGTATGCCGGTTCAAGTTAGAGGTAGGCTCATAGCTAGCTGATAGCTTTTCTTCACTTCTTTAATGTAGGCTTCATGTTCAAAAGTATAGGGTTGTTTTACCATTTTACGACAAACCGTCAACCTTGGTTGTTGATTTTGGGCTAAAATTTGCAAATTTGTTACAATTTTTAAGCATACTTTGTGAAAACTTTTAAATAAATGTTCTCAAAAATGGCTTTGGACGATTTTGGAGTCTTCGTCTTTGCGAAGATTAGCGCAGAATCACTAAAACGGTTCATTTATGTTTAACCGGCCAGGTGTTCGAGCGGTAACGCGTTCATCTCTGGAGCGGGAGGTCAGAGGTTTAAATCTCGGGCCGGTCAAATCGGACACAGTGTTGCCAACGGCTCGCCACCGCTGCAACATTTCTTTGAAAGGAGCTGTGTTGCCCGGGCGCAATGATGCGGAGATGGGCCCCGCAAACTCGTTACACGCTTCGGCGTTCTACAGCGAGTATAATAAAAGATTTGATTTGATTGATTTGATTTTTTTGTTTAGCACTTTGGTCAACAGTCTATAATCCCCCATCTCTGCTGTCTTGGTCACCTGCAAATCAGAAGGTCAAGAAATAACTTGTAACTTCGAGTAAGTTCTTGTTTTGTCGGTGTATTGGATGCACTAAAATAGCCTATTATTTCAACCATTTTCGAGAAATTTAGGGTAGCCTAGGTCTGTATCAATACAACTACTCTTGTATTATATATTTGTTTACACTGGGACAATTTCATTAAATCGATAGCACGATTGATGTGGAACAAATGAGTCCAAAATTTGCACATTTGCCGAATGCTCATCACCAAGTACTATCATTGTTTGATTATTTTTTGATATTGATTGTTAATGTCAATTATAGTCTGCGTCATTTTCTTGGTTATAGGACTCTACTTTGCTCAAATGCCAATAGCGCAATTAGGAAACGTGGCGGATTTCTTGCATGCAGCGCATTTGAGTATGTTTGTGTACAGATATTTATTAAACATTAAATCTAAAAAAAAAAGAAAAATTGGCAATCTCCTTTGGTTTTTGCAGAACAGCAGCTTGTCATTTTCGAGAAGTTAGTTTCAAAAGTAGTGAGACTCGTTTGCAAAACATTGCAATCGGTTTTTGCCCTTTTAATGGAGATTTCTTCAAGCTTTTCGGACATCCAACTTAAGTTTTTCGCTGATGTTGACAAAAAACTTTGGGAATAGCTTAACATACATACTTTCTCACTAAATTTGCACTATCTACGTTTTGCGTTTTTAAGGTGATGCAGTAGAAAGTTAACAATTTTTACCTTACTTCAGTGTAGCCATTGTATAAGCATGTGACAGAAGATTAGCTTTGAGAAAGCTAAATAATTTACCGGTAATTCAAAATCTGGTGATTTGCAAGTTTGATCCTTTAATTTGTTTTGACAAAAACGTTCTTACCAAATATTCATTTGGGAGTGATTAACAGCTGCTCCTCTTGAAATTTTTTTAATTGATAACGCTAACGCGTGCAAAATTTCTTGGGAAAAAACATCTTTCAACTGTCATATCTTCAGAATCGAAGGTTATAAGAATCTTAAATTTACTCAAAAATTTATCATTTTGAGAGAAATCCGAGCAGGAAATCTTTCGATTAAATGCCCTTCAAAACACTTGCTCGAACCATACCAGCAATATTACTATACTATGCTCGCGACACTGGCGAGTGCCCTTCACTAATCACAATACACATCAATTAGTCTAGTCTACAACACGCAACCAAGCCAGCAGCTGCTGCTGTTAGCGAGTACGACGTGCTTCCTGCCAACAGCATATCATGCTTGCCGTAAATCGAAGTAGAAAATTTCGAAGAGTGAATTTGTGTTGCGCGTACCTATGGAGGAAAACCAACAGAGACTTGAAAACAATGCTTTCTAAAATAGAAAACTTGCTTATAGAGCTTGCAGCACTATGCAAGTGGATGAGGGGCCACTCCTACGGTAGCCCCTATACCAAATCGGATTTAATAGACAGATCATGGCCGTTGTATTTTTATAGAGGTTACAGGTTTGTAATAATTACAAGGGGCCATAAGCAAATTTAAAGACGTGTTGAACAGTAGTTTTGGCCTCTTGAGATTAGAAACCTTACAGTAGGTTTGACGAACATAACGTTATATTTCTTCTAAAAATACTGCAATTGTTGATATTGCAAACCGTTCAGTTTTTAGCGTTTTTTAAGTATTTTCTCTAAGGTTAAAGGGGCAATTAGGTCAGGTTGTACACTCTTCACCAAACTGTTGGAATAAGTCTGAAATGGCTTCTTACCGAATTTGGATTTCACGTCATGCCGTTCTCAAGATATTGCAGTTCATAATTAACAATTTTTCCCTTGCTTCAGTATTGCCATTTTATAAGTATTGCGACAGGATTAACTTTTGGAAACCTGGCTTGCATTCACTGGAAAAGCAGCTAATTTTCTATTCTGATCTTTTAGTTCATCTTGACAAACTCTTATTGAGAATTAGGAACATGCAGTAACTTTTCGAAATTTTGTTTTTAATTGGCAACCCTGGCAAAATTTCTTAAAACGAAAAAAAGAGGAAATTTAAGCTGTTATATCTCTGAAATTGAAGGTCGTATAAAGCGCAAATTTGGTAAAATAATCTACAGATTTGTCAAAAATTTTTGAGAGAAAATTGAGCTAAAATAAATAACCTTTGATCTGAATGCCCTGCTGTTAACAATAACACGAATACAGAGGTGCATAAATTGCTGAAAGTCATTTCCAAAATCATTGTTTTACCTTTTCACGAATAAAAATGTTCCAGCATGTGATAAAATGTGCGGCCAAAAAGAATAAACAGTATTTTATTAAAATACACACTAATTTTACTCATCGCCAGATGCGCAATTATGCTCCTTTGTCATGTCGCTGACACATTTACCCAGTGCCGTCGCTATGGGGGGGCCGTGCCCCCCATTTAGGTTACTCAAAATACTGTTTTTGGAGCATCACTCAAGGACAAGACAGCACACAATGATGGAAAAAGGAATAATTACGTCCAAACATAATTCTCTTTGGACGTTTTCTCGATTCTTCGCGAAATTGCTGGCAACCTACTGCTGTGTCACATAAACCTGACGCAGTATTCCGTCTTATTAGCACGCTTTTACGGATGTGTCGCGAAAGAGAGATGTAAGCCTGAAGAATCGTTACTGGTACTTCGTTAGTAAATTATGACGTAAAACAGTTCGTGATACATTTTTTTTCCAAAGACCAGCTGCTTTGATTTTCAAAGGACACTCAAGATTTTGAGTTCGCAGTCAGTGGCGCAACCAGGGTGAAGGGGCTTAAGCCCCCTTAGCCAAGTCACTTAGAAAATTTAACCTTAAAATACGAACGTTTAAACGTATTTTAGACTTGACCTGAAGTAAGGAGGGGGAGATGAAGGTGTGATGCAATTTAATTGTTTGAAATTACTTCTGAATTTTAGCAATTGAGTTATTCATACGGCTTCAAAAAGTGCGAAATATGATTAATATGGCGTTGAAATCTCTATATTTTTGCTGCAAAATCACAAAAATTGCCCAGCGGCTGGGGCTGCGCCCCAGGCCCCCGTTTACAATCACTAAATATTTAGTGACTATGTCCTGTTTGTGGCACGCTTGATTTACATTAGTTTGTTCAGTACGGGGGCTAAATCAGGCAGTTTTTGGGCCAAAAAAGTTTGCTTTTAGTTCACTACTCTTAGCAAAATCTTGGTTGCACGTCTGGTAGCATTCACTGCTGCAGATAGATTTTTCAAGCGACTATGGGCCGCAGACGAAACGAGCTAAGAAACGCTGCCTGCCTTATTTTAAAATTGCGCATAATTGTAGCCGTACGATCTGAAGATCGGTTTTTATATGCAAATTTTAGTGCCCCCCACTTTTGGCTAGTGCCCCCTCACTTCATTTGCTCTGTCGAAGGCACTGCATTTACCCGAGTTCAATTGTGAAAGTTTTGAAACACCGGTACGTTTGAAACTTATTTACCAATGAGAAAGCATAGCATTGCTCCCGAAACCTAACTTGTGATCTAGGTACATAATATGTCTTACGATTTCTTACAAAAGAATAAAGTTCGAATTTTTTTCACCTAACAATAAAAACGTACAGTTGAGTAGCAATGAATTGGGGACTCAATTTTTACAACCCTGTTTACGATGGATCTATATACGCTTAAGAGTTTTTTTAATTACAAATTTCGTCCTAATACAGCTTAAATCCGCAGTGTTAAAAATGCAGCAGCATACGACGGCTAGCTACTCGATCTGCCATTACACAACTGTCTGTGTTCGGTTGCGTCTCATTGGTTTTAATTTAAACCATCTTGAACAAAATTGTAGTTTTCCGTCTGTAAAAACCTTTTTCACGTATTCTCGTAAAGTCGAAATAGTTGCTAATTTCGTCTTCCTTGGCAACCTTGGAGAAAAAATTCTTGCTTGAAACTATGGTTCAACATTTCCGCGAAATACAGTATATTCTACGTTTCTGTTCTCTTGTGCTGGTGCTTAGGGTAGGATTAATTTCCATTACACTACTTAATAAGTTTGCAATTAAATTCGATATCCAATTCAAAAAAAATAGGGCTTTTATACGTCCTATTTTAAGAGGATATGTCCTCTATTTCTATTTAAAATGAATTGTCCTCCGAGGACACCCAAAAAGAAGCCGAATGTCCTCTTTTTCAATGCTCAGAACTTAATCGGCGGGAATCGAAGACCAAACCAACCAAAAACGATATTGTTCCGTCCACGCTTGCGTTCAACTCCCGCCAACCCGAATACAACCGGAATGACTGAAGACCTTTTTAATTTTTTTTGGAGATCATCATTTTCGAGGAGCAAAATCGGCGCAAAAACAAGTGGTGACCAAAAAAAAACTTTTTACTTTTTGCGCTAATTTTGCCCTTCGAAAATGTTCTCCGAAACAAAAAAAAACAAAAACAAAAGGTCTTCAGTCAGTCTGGTATCAGATGTGGGACAAATAACATTATATGAAAAGCGCAAAATGCGCATTTTAATTTTTCTAATTTCTGAAACGCAGAACAACTTCCGCAATGAACTTTTTGATTCAGGTGAAGCGCAACGCAATTCCGCAATTGCGGAACTGCATTTTCGTACCAATTAAAGCGCAACCTAACTTCCGCAATTAAGATTTTACAACACACTGCGATTACATCATTTTTTGTGATTTTTGACAGAAAGAGTGAATAATTTGCGAAAGAAGGCTGACATTTATCAAAATAACAATCGAAATAAAAGAAAATTAAGTTCAATGTATAGAATTGCGCAATTAACTGAAAAACATTTTGAAAACGCAGCGCAATTAAAGCGCGACAAAGACTGTAGTTCGCAAAGCAGCTTCTGCATTGTTTCAAAATAAAAAATCAAAGCGCAACGCAACTTCGTATTGCGGAGGTTGTGGAAATTGCGCTTTGCCCACCTCTGTCCGGTTTTTTCCGCGAGTTTGGTCGTTTGGACTTCGTTTTTCGGAACTGTCCTCTTTTTGGTCAATGAAAATATGGTACCCCTAGAAGAGGTACTTGAAAAAGATACAGTGATTGCTCACTGATCTACTTGATGAATATGGTTTGTAATATGCAGCAATCAAGTGGTATATGCTACATAGTAGCAAACCTACAAGAAAACACCAATAGATAAACAAAATGATTCCGACAAGGCTGAAATAAATAAACAAAAATTTGACCTTAAATCGTGGTGTTGAAAACGATATTTCGAGTTAAAAAAATTGCATTTTTACAACCCTACTTTAATGTAAGAAGCAGGGCGAATATTGGGTTGCCTTTCGTTCTCTTTTCAAAAGGTAGTAAGTTACTGTAGGCTACCGTGCTGACTGACAGTCTGTCATAATCTGTGCCCTCCAAAAACTTTGTCAGCTTCGATCCTGTCCCCCAAGCTAAATTTACACACGCTACTGGTAAATCATGTAGGCGTATTATAGTGTATTACAATTTACAAGTGTATTCAAACGCAATTAAACAAAAACATTGAAACGTAGCAAAAAACAAGTCAAACATTTTTACAATAAATAAAGCTCTGCCATTACCAAATAGGCTTAGCAGCTGGGTATAGTTTACTATCATCAATAGTATAAAGCAAAACAAAAAAGTCGGCCTTGGATAAACAACGCAAATTTATCTCGCGAGTTAACTGGAAATGAAATAAAAGAGTGCTAGAGTTCAATGCATTTTGATGAATTATATTTGCGTTGTTAAAGCAATGCTTTTCAATCAATACAAATTCATATTGTACTTTCAAGTCAAAATCGCTTTACAGGAAATTCTAGATAGCAACGAACTTTCAGTTCCGTTTTAAACACAAATTTTGTATTAAAATGATATCGGATTAAAAAAAAACTTTACACTGCATTACACTGATACACATTGATCTATCTGCCATATTACTTTGGTTACTGTAGACTGACGACGTCATCACTCGATAAACATTGACATAACAAATTAATATCATTACATGACGCATCTAACGAAACTTATTAAATGTAACAATGAAAATTCGTTGACATATCTACCTTTGTTTCCATCAATTTCAGCCAATCGATTACAGTATTTATTAATGTTAAAATTATTGAATGCGGCATTTAGGGACTGGCCGAGTTAAAACTAAGAGGATTCAAACTTTTTCCAGAACCCGTCATTCAGAACGTTTTCTTGTTTGTAACGAATGAAGAATGAACAACTTGCTTGACTTCAACATATATTTTTGGTAACACGAATGGTCAAAATTTAATCAAAATGACATAGATATTGGGCAACCATAGATAAAATATCCACGTTTAATAAACCGGGATAGTAAACGATCTCATTAGTCGGATCTCATGGTTTAGAAAAACTAACTTTGTTTAAAGACTGCAGAGTGTAAAATAGACACTTAGATTGCGTGTAGTTGACAACGCTACAAGCGCAAGTATTAGTAAGAAAGGTCCAAAGGATAGAACAGGATTATTGCACAAAACAAAATTATCAAAAACTTCAACAAGTACAACAGCACATTTCAAAACGCCAGCTAACTGTATACAAAATACTGCGGTAGACCGGCAGATGAGATACTAAAACATCAATAAGCTTTTAAAATAACACAGTAGCAATAGTAGAGCAAAGAGTAGCTGCTATACAAAGTGCTTTTAATATCACTGAAAAGTGAATTACTAGTACTACTTTTTTAATCCCCACAAAGGATCTAAGTCCGCAAACGGATCACCTGAATTCTTGTTGGCTACAATCCCGGAGTCTGATTTGAAAAAATCCGCTTTGGTAATCCGCTTTTTTTCTTTGATCTCCGTTCCCAGCGTAAATGCTTCCGGAGTCAGCTGATCCAGAAGAGATGTACGAGATAAATTTGTCGAAGGAGGATTTTCTGGTGGGTTTTTCAATTCAAAGTCATTGGTCAACAATTGAGCCGTCAAATCGGCATTTGGTTTTTGTTCTAAATCTTTGCAATTGCTAATCACATCAGGTTTAGCCAATGGGACAGCTGGTTCGGGAACTGGCTGT
The DNA here is from genome assembly GCA_963965965.1 of Trididemnum nubilum. Lineage (NCBI taxonomy): Eukaryota > Metazoa > Chordata > Ascidiacea > Aplousobranchia > Didemnidae > Trididemnum > Trididemnum nubilum. The sequence goes on along the minus strand of OZ014479.1, from coordinate 25,038,183 downwards.
GCTGATATGGTCCCTTGCACTAAATCACTAACATTGTTTCCGATCATGGCATTTATGTCAGCGGGTGCAGGGGCGGTCGAAGCTGGGGTGTTCAAAACACTGGACACCGGCGTCGGCTGTTGATTTGTCGAGTGACTCTGAAGAACGAATACAAATTAATTAATTGTGCTTTTAATAGTGGTATCATTTACAATGAAACTCTTCATTGTATGCTAAAGTAAAATAATTGAGAAAATTGAGAATCTGTATTGGAAAGTGGCATGGCTTTTGTAAAAACATCCGTTGCAAAAATCTAACGATACAATATGCTATAATGGTAATGCTGCCAGGCGCTAGTTAACGCATATAACATTTTGGTATATAAGCAACAATTAATTTTGATCCATAATTCAGGTGTAATTAAATAGGTTTTGAATACGTATATTTTAATACAAGACTATTTTGCTTTAAGAACACGAAACTCAAACGTAAACAATAATAACAAACAAGCATAGAAAAAAAATAAAAACAACTCAGCGGTACTCTTTTGAGCAAGCATTCCACAAATCAAACCATTAAAGCGAATGAAAATCATTCAATACTTATGAAACAGACCAACGTGACTTAGTAAAAGTTCATTCATGACTTGATAATTTAAAGGTGTCAAAAGTTGATTTGATTTTTGTTGCAAATAATGCCTTCTTTGATTCAAAGCAATGTAATTTAATAAAAATTGTAGGCTTTTTCAAAACAAAAACCGCACAGAAAAACAGACTTGACCTTGGACTGAGAAAAATTGAAATAAAATTGGGTTTGTTTTCAGCCTTATAAATCGTATTTCTGTCCTCTATAGAAACAGGATGTCATTTTGATTTTCTTAAACCCAACAATTTTGCCTTTAATCAAGTTTGTACTTGTAACACACTAACACGGCCTTAAACTTAAGGTTAAACTTTATCTTATAGTAACTACTACAAGTTAACTATTTACCTATAAAAAATGTGGAATGGTAAAGTACCGTAAAACGATTCTTGTGACCAATGATTTGTTACTTATTACTTGGAGCCGGTGAATTAAACTGAACTTGAGTAACGGTTGTGTTTTGGAAAATGCTCCGGGGTCGCCTCAAAAAAAGCCTACTGTACTCAAGAGTAACGTCTAAGTATGAAGCCAAATTTTGATATGAACTTGTTCCGAAACACTTGTTATATGAAAAAAATGCTGCAAGGGTCGTCAAATTTTAGCTTGCGAGCATCAACGGTACAATTAAACCACAAGCAAAATTACAGACATCAAGATTTTTGATGTTTACATGTTTTGTAATTTTAACTGTAGACTATACAACTGGTATGAACACGACAGCAAAGGTACCTTAAAAGTTTAAATACTCATTATACCATTAGCAAAAAGCCATTGAAGTTTAAATAAGTAATTTTATTCTTTTAAAACTTGGTATTTGCCAGTAAGATTTCAATTTTGATGTGATGTTTAGCAAAACCTTACATCTATCGAAAACTGCAATGCCCACGCAAACAAAAAATTCACCAATCACAACAATGGTACTCCTTGAAACAAAAGTTCATGCACAAGGTTTCAGATTTAAAAAAACCGTTTAAACTTTTTTCTTGTTTTGATTAAGACACCAAAAGTCACATATTTTGAGATCCGAAATTTCCGCCTTAAATGAAAACTTTTAGAAAATATTAGCTCAAATTTGTTGAGAACAACAGATATGGTATATTAGGGAGACCGCATTAATTTCTAAACATTAAAGTCTCACAAAATCTATAGTTTGATTTCAACGCTACCTACAGGAATAATTTCATACCGGAAAAAAAAAGTTTATGAGGCGTCCAATCGCCACGGTGACTGCTATTTCTTTGGGTCTACATCTTTGAGTGCTTGTATGTTTAGCTTGAAGGACAAATCTAGTGTTAGTGCCTTTTATCTTTCTATAAAAAGCTTTAAGTTCTCACACAAGCAACAAAATGCATGCTACAATATTAGTTACAACGACCTGAGATCTCTCACCAACTTCTTCCTTTATATAAAGATAAGCAAAAATATAAGTATTGACGTTGTAAGCATAACAACATGTAATGCAAGGTGTAACTTACACAGCTGATTGGACAAAAATGTCAAAATTGCTTGATAGCGAAATGTAGATCAGGGAAAAATGATTGCTGCTCCTACCGTACAGATAGATACGAGCATAAACGCTAGAGCTGTCAGCAATCCTACAGTTTGCTAGAGACGGAAAGTAGATATCCCTACTAATTGGGTTGGAGCTCGTGTAGAACATTATCATATCCGACTAGTCATGGTAGGGTTTGCGCTAGAGTACCTGGTAAAGAAGTGGGCTTTTTACATTAATTAGTATAAATTACTCTAAAAAGTGAGCACGCTATCACCCCACAGACGGCCATTACTGATGGACGTAAGCGCAGAAAAATTAAAGAGATAACCTGACGGAATACAGTAGTCTAAAACTATACTATTTTCACCATGCAATACCTCCTGATTTTACGCTACGCACGGAAATTGTGCAACCACAATGACATAATGGACCCGACTTTAAGCACTTCGAGATGCACCCAAACTAGTCGCATAAACTGTAATTACATCTTTATCCATCTACAGGGTGGGCCAAAAAAATGTTACCACTTTTAATCCACACACAAATTTTAAAAATGAACATTTATTCGAAATTTTCTTTCACAGATGTTTAACAAAAATATCCGATTAAAATTTGATAACAAAGTCTTTTCACTTTGTCTCTTGTTTCTTACACAGTTCAATAATTGATAACATGTTCAATCCAAGCTCCTCTTCTGTGTAGTACAGCTGCAACACGCACATTGAAGTTTGTGATGACATTGCCGCACATCTCAAGAGGGATTCTTCGAATTTCCTGACAGATGTTGGTCTTCAGGGCTTCAATGGTCTGTGGGTTGTTGTAGTACACCCTCTCCTTCAGGTACTCCCATAGGAAGTAGTCAGCGGGAGAAAGATCAGGAGAGTAGGCAGGCCATGGGTTGTTCGTACGCCGTGAGATGAGTCTATCTCCAGGAAAGTACTCGTTGAGGAAATCCAGTGAGACATTTGAGCAATGTGGAGGAGCACCATCTTGCTGGTAAATGACGTTATTCATATTGACTCCCTGCTTTCTCCTAAGAGCAGGAATATGAAGCAAAAGTCTTAGTAATTTTGAAAATGGTTAGAATATAAAAAGTGTTAACATTTTTTTGGCCCACCCTGTAGTTGGTATGAGCAGGAGACAGCACAGTAACACATTGTAGAGGCTTTTACACTGACGTTTTTATTGCTGAATGTTTAAGCAAAAAAACTGTGAATACCTATTTTTATAGACTTCGATTTGACCCGACCGGGAACGGATCCAGTCGACCACCAAGCGGAGGATAAAATATTCTACTGAATATATTTCAACATAATCTCACCTTGACCATCATTTTATCAACGCTAGCTTGAATACTTGATATGGCGCTGGATCCAAAAACATCAAACGTTGATTTATCAGTGGCGCTAGGCGGGGGAGATGTGATCTGCTGATACAAAAAATGTTTGTTACTCCTAAAGCAATAGTTGCAAAAGTTTTGTTATAAGCCTACAGTTGACAGACTAGTTCCAGCAAACGAGAAATTTCTAGATGAGCAAATATAGCGAGACTTTATAAGATGAGTTCATTCAGCAATCACGAATCTTCCAACTTCTTTTAAATATTCTTGGTACACCAAAATCAAATGCACAAGGTTAACATATTACAGAACTGCCTGTAGCCGCAAATTCTCAGAAAACCAAACGCTATATGTCTCCATAGCTGAAAGCTAAATACATGAGCGTAAGAGCTCAAAATGATTCTTTTTTGGGGTTGGGCATCAAACTTTTGCCAGAAAAATGAATTGATAAAATTGAATTTTGCTCCAAAAATAAATTGGTTACCTGCATTTTTTTGCCTAAAAAACTGTGCACATGAAAAAACCTGAATCAAACTTATTTGCAATGCAGTAAGTACCGTATTTTTCAGACCATAAGGCAAACATGAAATACTAAAAATTAAAAAAAACTGAAGGTGCACCTTACATATGGATCAGGTGATACTCTTTTCCTCTTGAGTCTTCATGATTTAATTTAGAGCTTTTTAAGTAGCATGTCATTTACTGCGCCTTATACTCTAGCGTGCCTTATAGTCCGAAAAATACAGGATATCAAAATAAGATGAATATTGATATTGAGCAAAACAGCACGAAAAATAAAAAATTGCAGTCAAATTTTAATGCTCAATGAAGGTATATATGACATACCTAGGGCCATTTTTATTTTGACTTAAAAAAATTAATTTTGACTTTACTTGGGCTAACTTTTGACTTAAACTATTGTGGCCGTATTGAGCTCAGAACTTTGATAAAAAAAAGTTTTACAATTCACGTAACTTCACAAAATGTAACTTTTTTCGCTTTTCATAAATAGCATTTGCATAGAAATCTCAATGTCAATCTTGTGATTTGAGCAACTAAGCGATGCAGAACAAAAAACTTACGAAAACTGCACACATTTCTATGCTAATTACACTTTTTTTCTACACCAGTAAATTTTGGATTGAAACTGGCTGTTCTTAAATTTTTACAAATTTTCGGCCTAATTTGTTCTTAACTTTATAGGAAAATAAATTGATTCAATTTCACTCTTAATTGCTTGGTAAAAAGTTGTGTTGTGTTAAAGTTATGTCGATTGTTAAAGTTGTAAAAACAAAATAGCACAGTCCTAAGATTTGAAAAATTCGGTTATTTTCTTGCGATATACGGTAGCGTATAATAAAATTTGACATTTTGGTTTTTAAATTTGGACATAGTGCTCTAATTATTTTTTTCATGCCAAGATTGGCATTCTTAATTTGTTCATAATTTTTGAAAAAAAAAAAAAGATACAAAGTTAACCTTGGCAATTGTATTGGTACAAAGGTACATACTGCAACATTACAGAAGTTTGAGTAGCAAGATTTTATTCTAACATGTATGAATCTGTGCATAAAGTTTTGATTGTTGCTCAAATATTCAGAAAAATGAAAAAAAAAACTTTGCTTACTTTTGAAAAAACATTTTGATCACAGACAATTTTGACCTGACCCAAAATTTTGACGTAAAAAATCTACCAAAACTCACTCCAGAGCACCCGAAACTAATGTTAGTATACGTACACTAATTGATACAAAAATTTCGACTTTATTGACTTTTGCGGGCCCAAGACATAACACTTACCGATACAGAAAACAGCCTAGAAACTAGGCTACCAACTAAACTAGCCTTTTGACCGTAAAAATGAAATAGCAAGCACTGATTACATATAAATGCTGAGCAAAATTGCCAAAAATTTTGACGTGCGATCGACACCTAAAACAAGCGGTAATGGGGGCATGGCTCCCAAGTCCCTGCCTCCTACGCCACTGGTTAAATAGCAAGCCCAATCCTCATTAAATTCCATCGCAATCGGCATTGCACTATCAGCTAGTGGAGCGACAAAGATGTAGGCTCACCTTGTTAAGGTAGAACAAGTAGCATTTTTACAAAATCAGTCAAATATTTCAAAATCAATATATTAAACACTAACGTTAAAATCGATTTCGGTCTCAAAGGACCATCGTTAGTATCCGGAAAAAAATTTAGAAACTAAAGGTGAATTTACACAGTATCCGTTTTTCGTACGTTTTCGTCCGTTTTTTTACGTTTTTACTTCTCCTTGAAAAAGTATGCCCTTTTTCATCCGCATTTTTGTAAGTCCATATACGCACTAAGTAGACTGTTATATATAGATAAAAATTTTGTGTATGAACGATAAGAGCGATATTTCGAAATAGAAAACTTTTGTCCAGTATGTGACTGCCTGGTTAGTGCGGATATGGACACATAAAAATGCGGATGAAAAAGCGCATACTTTGTCAAGGAGAAGCAAAAACGTAAAAAAACGGACGAAAACGTACGAAAAACGGATACTGTGTGAATTCACCTTAAAATGACAAACAAAAATCGGGCGAAAAAACTGCATTTTTACAAAATCAGTCAAATATTTTAAAATCAATATATTAAACACTAACGTTAAAATCGATTTCGGTCTCAAAGGACCATCGTTAATATCCGAAAAAAAATTTGGAAATTAAAATTACAAGCAAAAATCGGGCGAAAAAACTGAAACAGCTTCCGCAAAAAGCAGCGGCGCAATAACCTCTTGCTCACCTTATTAATCAATTGACTAGTGGCTGGTTGGTTGTCCACAACCACACCTCGTTGCTTCAACAACTCCACAGCTCTGATGCTAACCAGATCATGAACCAGTTTTAGCTGCGCCTAAAAAACGAGTTACAAGTAACTTGAATGCAGCTTTGCTTGTACCTGGACAGACTTATTTTTCTGCATCATTGTTTTAATGCAAGTATTCATTCATGTTGTATGTTAAGTGATGTTATTTTCAAAACAGCGTTTTTTTACTTTTTCCGTCTCGCATGATACTGTAAACCTGACGTTATTACCAAAGCTCTAAACACATGAGTTTTGTTCGATTTCCAAAAGCTATTAGAGGTCCTCGCAAAGTTCTCCAAGCCTTTCGTTATTAATGCACTGAATTGCTATATTGTATTTCTACTTTTTATATGCTGCTCGGCAGTCAACACAAATTAATACTTACCTTCTCTTGTAGCATGTATTTTCTCTTCGTTCTCATTTTCTCAACAACTTCGAGCACATTTGGGATACCGAGGCCAGCATCCACGTGTTTGATGCAGGCGTAGGCGGAGCAAAAAGTACCGGTGTGCCCGACTCCGTTTCTAGAAAAAGCAAAATTTTAAAGTTACTTTTTCTATATCCTCAATTTTAGTTTGAAATTGGCATGATCAAAAGTAAAACCTTACAAGCTTCGAACTTTAAGTTCTAGTCTTTCTAGAGTCAACATCTAAAAGTTACTAAGTTACGTACTTTCGATTTTGAGTCATGAAAACAGTAAAAAGTCAAAAGTGACGTCTTTGAGTAGGGTCAGGATCAGAGGTGGACAGCCTAAGTCATTAAAGTTGCGCCGCAAGCGCACACGCAACTGCTCTGTGAAAATCTTGCGCCGCAAGCGTTTCCGCAAGCCCAAAAAAATAATTGCACCGCAAGCGCAACCGCAAGGGTGACGTTTTGAAAAGAATAGTTTAATTGACTCACTGCTCAAACTGCGCTAGGCTACAGTACAAAACCAATATTCAAAACAAAGTATCCACGCTACCAAATTAGTAAACAAAAGATTATAGATTTCCTTTAACAAAACACAAGGAATTGAAAATGTGCATCGCTTAACCTCTTTGGGCGACAAACATCTTTATACCAAACAAAAAAATACTCTCAACACTCGCACTTAAAGGAACCTGGGTGTTAAAAAATTCCACTAACAAAGTCTTCATGTGATATTGTGGTGGTAAGCGAACGACTTCGGAGTCACTGTTATTTTCTAATACGAAGCACCTCAAGAAAATCCTTTACAAGCTTCGATACATATTTTGTGCTTCTGGAGCAATCAGCATCACTCTCTAACGAATGGAGCACGCTAAAAAAATCAACTTGTTTTTTGTTTAAAAAAATTGAACCATCCAAGATTTACTTATAGGAGCTATACCACAATATACTGTGGCTTTACCAATGCTGTCACTCCTGCTTGCAATATCTTTCGAGTTTTCCCGGACTAGCAAAAAAGTTGTTATTAATAGTTTTTGTTGCGTCTTGTTTTTGAATTACGGTAAAAAAGCCAAACTGTTGCGAGTAATACGTTTAATGCCTACAGCAAGTATAAGATTTTTTTAGAAACGAGTAGTGTATTTCTAGAAAAACAATTACAAAATAATTTTTCTGTTCAAAATGTGATTGTACAACATTTTTTTTAATTACTCAATTAGAATTTTGTATTCTTTTCGTGAAAAATCGACAAAAAACATTTTAGAGAGAAACGTTTCAGCGAAAAAAACTCCTGCTGTAAATCTAATAAAATTTTTGGAAGCAATAAAGGAATGGAATTTCCCATGACGAGGTTTTTATGAACCTACTACCTCGTCATCGGCGTAGCCAAGGGGGGAGAAAAGACCTGCTACCCTGCCAATTGAAATGCCACCAATCATAAAAATAATAATAACAAAGCTTTATGTTTCTTCAATTTCGTTTAGCATGTTCGCGTATACAACAGTATACGAGTACAACAGACTAATATTAATATTGACGACCAGGTGGCCTGAGTCCCTTCAAATCAAATTTTTGTCATCCAATTTAAATGTATAACCCGGGAGAAATTTTTAGACCCTCATCTAATCATTTTGTGAACTTAATGCAATAGCATGACTACTTAGTAACCATCGATGGCACCAATTTTAGATCACAATCTACCTCGCCAGTTTTTATGCAACAAAATATTTCTGACAAAAAAAAAAATTAGTTAAGCAAAATCGCATTGAACAAATTAATGAATTTGAATTGAGGGGGCCTGATCCTCCAAGTCGAACATGTACTCCTATGAACCCGTTATTTTCATGGCAAAGCAAAAATCTTCAAAGAAAATAATACTCGAGTGATTATTTACTGCTAAAAATATTGCATGAGGCAATGAACTTTGCTTCTTCCACCTGGGGCAAGTCACTCACAAAATTTAACTTCCAAATTCAAGACTATAAACGTGTTTTGGACTTGATCCGTAAGTAAAGGAAAGACTCACCAGTTTGATTTTTTCAATTGGCTTTCAAATCTTAAAAATCTAGTTATTTCATATGAATCTCAAAGCGCGCAATATATATTTAAATGGTATTAAAAGAGCTATTTTTTCCCAAAAAAATTACAAAAAATCGCCCAGCGGCCGGCCCCCAGACTGTGATACGTTTGGGTTAAAGAAGTTGCCTCACCACCTCTTTTTACTTTGACTATTTTGGAAACTTTTTAACTTTTGGTTCAAGTCCTTTCCCTTTCGCAAAATCCAGGTTACATGTCAACACAGGCCCGACTTTTTATCCTTCATTTTACGATGTCTTTGTCCCATAAAAAGCCTCTCTTTTCGAAAAATTTTGATAACGTCATTGCATGTAATTTGCGGTTTGGTTGTTCCTCCCCTCTAATCAAAAACCTGGCTACTCTAAGTACCTCTTAGACGATTTTTTCTTAACTTTAATCACATTTGATTGAAAAACAATTATTCCTAAGCTATCTGAATTGCGCTCGAAATCGCTAAAATACTTGCGGCGCAAGCATCAGCGCAACCGTTTAAAAATAGTTGCGGCGCAAGCGCTATCGCACGTAAAATAGTTGGGCCGCAAGTGCCCACGCCTGGTCAGGACTAAGAAGATATTATTGGCTTCTATTTCTACCGCAGTGTTTTTCGAAAGTTTTTCCTTATGGTGTCAAACAATGCTACCTACAGGTACTCGTTAATCAAGGCTGACCTTAACAACTAATGCATCATTGTGAAACTATTATCATCACTTTGCTCCAGGAGTGTGCGTCTTCCATCTATTTCTGGAGCTCAGGAGATGTTCCCCACACGCAGGGGTCAGCCGGAGTGAGACCAAAACTATGGACTTACTAATTACTATAGAAACAGCTAGCATGAATTGGGTAGCCTAAGCTTATAAATGAATTTTATACTGCGGTAAATTAAATCAAAATTAGTGCTTAAACACTGCGGGGTCATAACTGGCAAATTGGTCGAACGGTATCGAGCAGAATTGTAAGTCGGGCCGGGCTTTTTGGGTCGGGTTCGGGCCTAAAGTTGACAAAAATGTCGGGCTTAATTCGGGCCTGAGACGTACTGTTTGTCTTAGGTGTACAGAAAAATAATCAAAATTACTTGGCAATATTGCTAAATTTTTTAGACCTAACTTAACTTTCGGATTTTTTCGGGCATGATTTGGGTTTCAAATTAATTTTCGGGTTCGGGCTTATAGTTTCGGGTTCGGGCCTGAACTTGTCGGCCCGTTTACAAGTCTGGTATCGAGTTTGTCTCTGGAACGGGAGGTCTGAGGTTCAAACCTCGGGCCGGTCCAATGGGACACAGTGTTACCATCGGATCACCACCGCTGCGACATTTCTTCAAAAGGAGTTGTGTTGCTCGCACGCGCAACGACGCGGGGTGGGTCCCGCAAACTCGTTGCTCTTCATAATGCAGCAAGTACAATGAAAATTTTTTGATGTTTTAAAGAAAAGATCATATCTAAAGTCTCACATTTAGGAAAGGGATTATTCGCAATAAATGCATTTCCACAAAACTTACTCGCAATGTACAGCGACTGGCCACTGAAGACTTCTTTGCTGAGTATGAAAGCTTGATACTACATCCATGAACGATAAAAGATCATGCAAAGAAGAAGGCTGGCCGCTGGAAAATTTATATATATGTAACAGCTTCTAAAAGCAAAAAACTTCAGTCTTTTTCTGATGACTCAGTCAAAAATAAGAGCTTTTTCTCTTTCATAGCAACATTTATTGAGGTGCGATTTCGAGCAGGGCAGCATTAAGAGAATGGGCCTAGGATTCAGAAGGCTATGAGTTTTTTGTATTCCATCGTCGTTAAACGGCACGTGCATCTATTGTACACATAGAATCTAGAAACTAATTTTGAAGTCAATTATCCAAACAACTAAATTGAGTTAACTCATCCGTCTTCATCTTATTAGGCTTTAAATATGGACAATGTTGAAGAGAGTTTAATTAAGAATCTAAGTCAATATTTATCAATTCTAAGTGGTTAATTTTTGTGGCAACAAGAAAATTCAAATAGAAAACTTACTGTTCGGGCCACGCAGTGTATTGCAGCTGAGTCAAAGATCTCGGCAAACTGTTTTTTGCATGTTTGAGTGTAAATGTTCGTTCGATGTAATTTTCATGAGATCGGCTGGTGGTGAATGTGATCGACAACGAACCATATTTTTGAGCTACGTTTCTATCAGTAGGCCAATATTTCGCACATTTCTAAAACAAAATAGAGGAAATTATCAGCAATTTGTCGCATTTACGTTGTGACCAGTGCTGTTTTTGGATACGTAGTAGTATCGCCTTATCTTTTCCGAAATAGCAAATGACCTTTATTCTCTTTCTACCCTAGGAATCATAATAAACAGTTATTTCGTGTCTATTCTTGTGGCTTGTCTTGGTGGTGATAAGAATCTGCTATTTAGTGAACTGAAATAATAACATTGTAAAACCTCTTTTAGAGCATCAAACAGTAATATTGTACAAGTTGACATTGTCTTGCTTCTCACTGCCACACAATTCTATCATTATCACATCCATTACGTACAAAATAAACATCGTTTGATTTTATTGTAAGACTGACTTACTTTAGGTATCTCGTTGTTTCCCACCAGCATAACAACTAAAGTCACGTACTGCTCATGAATCATAGTCCAAAAGTCTCCACAAGATGATGGCAGGGGAGACTGGGTTGCTAAACAAACGGTTCAGTAAATGATTGATTGATACCATTTATTAATTCTCCACTCAAGAAGCGACGGTGGCACTTCTATTTTGGACCAATCGTACATACCCGCTTAGGAGGTGACCATATTCCGAGATTTTTGGTTGACTTTTGACTTTTTCCGGTTAAATTAGACGCTAGTTTGAATTGGTTGCATTAGTCTATAACTGTACGGTACAGCAAGACTAAGGCAACCATCATTTAACTTTTTCAACACCGAAAGTAAATTAGTTTTTATTTACAATATCGTACCTATAAATCTTGGACAGTATTTACTAATGTCGTCCACCATGCTGGCGTTTATGTAGTCGTCCTTGCCTTCATTGAGTACAATTCGGTTTTGATCGAACGGCAAAATGTCTTGGAAGCGATTCTTGTAGCTGGAGCACCGTCCAACGGCTGTTGACTGCTGCCGAGCTGATTTCTCTTGTAGTTCTGACAGCTGTTTCCAATCTCTAAATAACAAAATTTCGCACTAAAATCTGTTAATAACAGCAGATTAATGATGATTTTAACAGGAATACTGAATCGTATAGCGACTACCGATCTTTAGGAGCGTTTATGCATAAAAAAACGCCTTTACAGTATTGAGAGGAATTTGCCAAAATTACGATTTGCCTATTTAAATCATAGTTTGGCCAGTGGTTGACTAGCTTAACTTGTGAGCTCTTAATAGAGGTACGTTAAAGATGTGAAACCGAGAATCCATTTTGTAGTCTATTTCAAATTACTTGTCAAGTTGGCACAGCGAACCAGGTGTCTTGACCAAGAGAGAAGAAATTTGTTTTTGGAAATTTTCCGTTTCGCTTTTGAACTTCATCAGATCTGCTTCATTGTTATAAGGCAAACCATCAATGCGTGTCACTATCATCTCCTCACCATCCACTTTAGTTGGAACCAGCAGCTAAAACACAGCAAATCACATTGAAGTTCTGATTTCACAATTAATTTTACATCAAATCTAAATTGCAAAAGTTAAGAGTCTTACACTGTTAAATAAGACCAGCGTACAATATTCTTAGTGAGCTAAATATCTTTTTTCTTGCAATTTGTTGCCGAAAAGACTAATAAAAGAAATTCGTTGCCAGATCCCATAATGTACTTTCTGGTAAGCATCAAACGAAGGTACGTCATCACACAAGAATGGTCTACTTTGTAAAGCTTCAGCAAGAGGCTTGCGGGAGATTTCAAGAAGCGTTTCAAGCACTGGGCATGTAATCATCTTTAAACAAGCATAAACTAACCTCTATGGCATGTGAATGCAAAGATGTACTGTTAAAGCTATTAGGTCTGTCAAAATGCTAATACCACTAGATTTTTAATTAAAAAATACCAAGCTACAAAGGTCAGCTAATGCCTACCGTTTTTTGTTCACGAACAATATTCGTAACAGTCTCTGGACTTGCAGTAAGCAATTCATCAGCTGACGATGTGTTAACTACATTAGGAAGAAGAATTTGATTTGTTGGAATGTACGTCAGTCCTTCCAAATCCGCACTAGGCTTACTCGGTTCTAGAGGGGTGTCTAATTTTGCACTTCCAATTACCGTAGGTGCCAAGGGTTCCGACAAGTTTTGGGTATTAGAATTCGGGGGCACCTTGTTTAGGGCACTTTGAGAGTGCGGTACTTGTCCAATTTGCTGGCTCTCGTATGGAGTGGGATAACTTGGTTGGGCAGTGTTCGCAGGTCCAACTTGTGGACCTGAGTTGGATATGGGAATATTCGCATGTCTCCCAATGATGGGTGATTGTTGCACTTGATGAAAATTAGTTGTCGAATAATTATTTAGCAGATTTGGTGGTCCCACTGATGGACCACCTTCAGGCTTGGCTTGCGCCGATGGATTGGGTGTCGTCTGAGGCACTTGAACAGCATGATGAGGGCTTGAAACAGGTGATTGACTTCCTTGAGCACGTTGCTGAGATTGTGGTGCTGGCATTTGATAATGAGCTTGCGGTCTTATTTGTTGCCCTGGCTGTTGAAAGCTTTGTGGTGGTGGTGGCTGCTGAAAGTTTTGTGGGGCTTGCTGGTTTTGTGGCATTGGCGGACGTGTCTGTTGCTGGTAACCATGTGGCTGATTACTCTGCGGAAATCTCTGTTGTGCAGATTGCTGCGGGTTCGGGTAAGCACCTTGTGGCTGATTTTTAGATGAAGGAGGTCCAGAGGACTGGCCTTGCTGTGATTGCTGACTACTTTGAACGTTACCAGGAGCTTGGGAAATTGGAGGTCTCAAAGGAGGTTGATTAGCCTGGGTATAGTTTTGAGCGACTGTGGCAGCGTGCCCCACTGACCTGTTTGTTTGCATGATAGGTGACTGATAAGTTTGGCCGAGCTGGGTAAAATTATGAGATTGCTGATCTCTTGGTTGAGCAGGTTGCTGATAACTTTGGGATACCGGTGGAATAACAGCTTGACTATGTACAGCAGATGCAGGCGGCTGGGCATTTGATTGATTAGAGCGTGGGAAATTTTGTGGGGGCTGAAATGCTGGTGATTCGCCATTAGGCTGATTGGGGCGTTGAAAGCTTTGTGGAGTTTGTGACGAAGGTGGTTGGGCATTTGGCACATTGGGCCGTGAGTAGCGTTTTTGAGGCTGAGATATTGGCGCTTGGGCATTTGATAGATTGGGGCGTGGGTAGTCTTGTGGAGGCTGAGGTGTTGGTCGTTGAAACGTTTGTGGAGTTTGCGACGATGGTAGTTGGGTATTGGGCCGTGAATATCCTTGCGAGGGCTGAGACACTGGTGCTTGAAAATGTGGTTGACTGGGGCATGTAAAGCCTTGTGAGTACTGAGGTGCAGGCAGTTGGGCATTTGGTAGATTGGGGTGTGGAAAACCTTGTGGAGTTTGTGACAATGGTGCTAGGGCACCTGGTGGACTGGGCTGCGGGTTGCCATGTGGAGGCTGAGACACTGGTGCTCGGGCATTTGGTAGACTGGGGTGTGGAAAAACTTGAGGGGACTGAGGAGACTGAAAGCTGGGACTTTGTCCGGCTTGCTGCGGGTTCGATGCAATAGGCTGTTGGTAACTCTGTGGTGTCTGAATAGTAGGGGGAAACTGCGATTGTTGGTTGATAGGTTGCATGGGGTGTTGAAAGTTTTGTGGCTGTGGTGAAGTGGGTCGTTGTTGGTTCATTTGTTGGGTTGGGCGAACAAAACTTCGGGATTGCGAAGTTTGTTGAATGGGTTGCTGTCCGCCATGTTGTGGGTAACTTTGTGGGAACGAAGCAGATTGGGAATAAGTTTGAGATCGTTGAAACTGGGAGGTGTTAATCTGATCTGGTTGTTGGTGCTTAGGTAGTGGTTGTGCCACCTGGCCAGGAGGCAGTCCACCAATCTGCTGAGGGTGGCCAGAGCCAGCAACCTGTGGGTGAGCTTGCATTGGTTGCTGTCCGCCAGAGAGTGGGGGCTGCTGAAACTGGGGATAAGATTGGGGTGGATGTGCAGATGAGGGCTGTTGGTGTTGGCCAATCGGTGGATTTTGTGGCATTCCTTGAGTGTTTGATCCAGGGATTTGCTGATGAGGAGATCCGGGTTGCTGATGAGGAGGTCCGGGTTGCTGCTGAGGAGGTCTGGGTTGCTGCTGAAGTCCAGGTTGCTGATTAGCAGTCATTATTGAATGTTGTCCTAGCGTAGTAAACTGAGCTGGTGGCAACTGAGATGGAAGATGCTTAGCCATAGAAGTATGTCCGCCTGAAGCTTGCCGAGAATAAATTGGACTAGACGTGGGAGGAATCTGCTGCAATGGTGGGCGATTCGCCTGAGAAATGTTCGACATTGGTCTCATAGATGCAGGCGCAGAAAACCTGGTAGTTTGAGGAAGCTGAGTTCCACCACGAAGGTAGGATGGAGGATTTTGTATTGCTGGTGGAAAAGGTTTGCTGCCAATTCCAGCTGTCGTCGGACCTCCTAAAATATTGAGGAATGAAACAAATCTAAGAATGAAAACAGTCATAGTTACCTAAGCTAGTAAAAATGTAAAGAATCTCTAATTGAAATTATATCTTTCGAAATCTGTAAATTACTGTTATTTAACTTACTTGCAATTATGAAACTGAATGAGATGCAGTATTGTAAGCCCAGAAATTATAAAATCTTTATTTTTGTCCGTTATTTCAGTCAACAATATCTTTGACAGCTAACAATATTAATCAAATTTTAAAGCAGTAAGGCTACCTGGAGGCAATCCTCCAGACATTCGCAAAAAGTTAAGGAAAGACGGATCGTTAAATTCCTCCATATCTTCCGCAGCTAACTCCGCCAGCTCTTCACTGGAAAACAAGGATGCTCCTGGTTTAGCACCGACTGCACTTTTTGGTTTGGGAGCAGTAGGACGTGGGGGAGGCTTTTTCACTTCATGCCTGTAAAATAATAACACTCATAATAGTTTTTCTAAGGTGTAATTAATATTAAAAATTGCTTTGTATAATGCAAATGCTCTTGTTACTTCTTTGGAATAGCAAAATTAAAATTTTTTTGATTTGTTTGAAAAGATTGGATTATCAATCAAGTAACAAAAACTTTTTGTTGCAAAAACATGCAAAAGCATATTAAAAAAATAACTTTAAGAAGACAAAAGAGAAGTGAATAATACATTTGGTTAATTAATGTTTGGGAGAGATGTAGACTAGGAACTAGAAAGTATTTACAATTTTTGAAATAGAAAACTGCTGGGTTTGGATAAGGTTTGGTAAAAGGTTGGGGTTCAAGTTTGTTTCGATTACGATGCTTTTCAAGGTTGCACGGGCCAATTGAAATTTCGGAGAATTGCATGTTTACGATGATGAACTAGTTCAATTAGCGCATTAAAATTTTCTCAAAATGATCTAATTGCACGATTTTTGTTATGCTTTCAAGACGCCAACTATTTTTTTAAATGGAAAAAAGGTATGTGAGTGATCAAGAAACTATACAGATAAAATTCTAATGGTCTACAAAGCTTAAAAGATTGGAATGCTCAGTTATGAGTCGTTTCTTCCACTTGTATAGATTAGATTATCTCAGCTAACCGTTCTGAGAGTTGCATAAGAGTACTAACAGTTCGAAACAGCAGAAAAAGTTATTTTAAAAAACTCGCTATGGAATTCGAAAATTTAAGTATCTTAAGTATTTTATTGGGATAAAGAGAGTAAGAGTTAAGGAGCGCCGTTTGTGTACCCCAATTTGTGCAATGTTTTTTTGCATATTTAATTAAATAGTCATTTTAATGAAATGTACAAAAATAAATATACAAAAAAAACACGTGCAAAAATAAATATGCAAAAATTTCTGAATATTTGTTACACCATAATTTGCGCTACGTTTATTTGCATATTTAACTAGATGGGAATTTGCCAGCAAACCCAGTGAACGACCGACGCATAGCTAATGCTGTGACGCTCAAAAGTACTTTTTGTCTACCGTAAAATCAGCAATTATTCAAAAATAGCTGATTATGGAACCTCCAGAAAAGTAGAGTCAAAATATTTGTCAGTTAAATATCTCCTGATATCATAAAACACTGGCACCCTAGCTTGAGCCGTTTAAAAATTGATTTTTGGGGGTCTATTTGGGGGGTCCCTGGGGGGGTGGCACCCCCAAACTATGTCAAAATATTTGTTTGTTAAATATCTCCTGATATCAAAACAGACTAGCACCCAAGTTGAGCCATTCAAAAAATTGATTTTTGGGGGGTCCATTTAGGGGGTCTCCGGTAGAGTGGCACCCCCAAACTATGTCAAAATATTTGTCGGTTAAATATCCGCTGATATCAAAAAAAAGTAGAACTCTACTTTGAGCCGTTCAAAAAATTGATTTTTGGGGGGGATTCCCGGGAGGGGTGGCACCCCCAAACTACGTCATAATATTTGTCTGTTAAATATCTACTGATATCAAAAAAAAGTAGAACTCTACCTTGAGCCGTTCAAAAAATTGATTTTTGGGGGGTCCAGTTGGGGGGGTCCCTGGGGGGGTGGCACCCCCAAACTATGTCAAAATATTTGTCTGTTGAATATCTACTGATATCAAAAAGAACTAGCACCCTAGCTTGAGCCATTCAAAAAATGTTTTTTTTGGGGCCCCATTTTGGGGGGGTTCCCGGTGGAGTTGCCCAAAAAATTTTGGGAGAAAAAATTGCATTTGCAGCTCAACAAATTTACACAAAAATTAGATTTCGATGTGTAGTGGTTTAGGAGAAGAAGAGCGTACAAAAATTAGGAAGAAAAAAAAGGAAAAAAAAAAAGAGAAATAAACCTCATCGCGGCCAAAAGTGGGTTGGTTGGGATGATAGGGTATCTTGAGACATACAACCCTATGAAATATTTTTTGTCGTACTTAAGCCGTTTTTGACTGAAATCGCTTTTTACGCCAAACTTGCGGGGCGGTTTTCGGGTTCTAAAACCAAAGTCACGTGACCTATTGCCTCGAAATTTGGTACAAACATACAACTCATTAATCTCAAACTGCTGTCCAAATTTCACGTAGCTAGGCCCAACCGTTCTCGAGTTATAAGCAAAAGTCTGAAATTTCGCACTCGTTAGTTCGAAAATGGCCGAGTAAAAACAGAGAAACACGCGACGCGAGCGTCGGTCATTCCAATTAAATACTCATTTTAATCAAATATACAAAAATATATGCCGCAGAATAAACCATTGCAAAAATAAATAGACAAAAAACTGTTACACAAAAATTTTTTGCGCAGAAATTTCTGACATAAAAATTTTTGCAACATCATTTTTTGCATGAAAATTTTTTGCATTACAATTGTTTGTGTCACAAATATTTATACATTTATTTTTGATAGCAAAAAAACAACACACGCCGAAATAGATGTGCAAAATTTTGTGACGCAAAAAATGTTGATGCAAAATTTCTTGTCACAAAAAAAACGCGTGCAAAAATAAATCGTCAAAAATATTTGACTATTTAGTTCCTGTCCATAATGATTAAGGGTTGGAATTATGCGGGCGAGAAGGTACGGGTGAATGCACCATCATTTTCTAGCCCAACGAGAGGTCTCATAAGCAGGCTAGCACCTTACTATAGCTGCCATACAGCTTGAAGCTTTCGTCCTGAAGTTACAGTTTTATACCTTGCTGGTACCTTCCCGTCCGCATAATTCCAACCCTTAATCATTATGGACATGAACTAAATAGCCAAATATTTTTGATGATTTATTTTTGCCCGCGTTTTTTTTGCGACAAGAAATTTTGCATCAACATTTTTTGCGTCACAAAATTTTGCACATCTATTTCGGCGTGTGTTGTTTTTTTGCTATCAAAAATAAATGTACAAATATTTGTGACACAAACAATTGTAATGCAAAAAATTTTCATGCAAAAAATGATGTTGCAAAAATAAATCCACAAAAATTTTTGTGGATTTATTTTTGCAACAACAATTTTTGTGTCAAAAATTTCTGTGCAAAAAATTTTTGTGTAACAGTTTTTTGTCTATTTATTTTTGCAACGGTTTATTCTGCAGCATATATTTTTGTATATTTGATTAAAATGAGTATTTAATTAAATATGCAAATAAACGTAGCACAAATTATGGTGTAAAAAATATTCAAAAATTTTTGCATTTTTATTTTTGCACGTGTAGTTTTTGTACATTTATTTTTGTACATTTCATTAAAATGACTATTTAATTAAATATGCAAAAAACATTGCACAAATTAGGGTACACAAACGGCGCCCCATAAACAGTTTCGTTAGTGTATCGAGGAAATCTGATCATTTTGATGCAAACGTGGCTACGCAACCCGAAGTACTGTAGTTTATGTGTGATAATTCCATCTTGACAATTTGATAATTTCAATGACGTCACACATACCTACTACTTTGTAACACAGTGAGCGTCATCATTGTAAACATCTTTCAGGCCGTTTTGGGGATAATCAGGGGTGTTATGTGATATTACTAGTATATGATAAACGTAGTACAAAAGTAAGCATATGATATACGCCCTAGCCCTTGCGATTACGCATTTTTTCAAATCTTTTGAATTTTAGTCAATATACTAACTTCTTTATTACGTTTTCCTTTTGAAGATAGAGCGTCGAAATTTCTTTAGTTCATGGAGGATATGGCAAATTCTGGTACATTTTGCACTAATTTTGTAACACAACTCTTGACTAGTAACATCATCCTAAAAATCTAATTTTACAAAAATTTCAATTTATTGTCTACTGCAACTTTAAAATGACGTCACAATAATTTTTTTCCTACTACCACACCTTATTAAAAGCTTTATAAAAATATCTTATGAACTTACTTGTCAATGATAATTTTACGAAGTTTTGAGTTCTTCTCGTTCAGAGCCAAAGCTTTCTGATTCGTTTCTTTTACTTGTTCTAAAAGCTCCCGAAAGAACTGTGAGCCTTCCTCGCATCGCTTAACAGCAGCAGTGTAATCAGTGCACGAAAGAAGAAAGTTGTTGCATTTTGATTGCACCCTGAAGCATAATGGTTAGGTCAAATTTTAGCGCAATACCACAACTGCAAAAACTCAGATCCAACTGTGCACTCGCAGTGGTACTATTCAATTTTTGCGGAAACCGGTCTTGTACACTTACTTAGCAGCCGGTTCGTTCAAGCCAAAAGTGCAGGACATCTATGTAACCAATTTTAAACAATCTTTTCTCTAAATTTAGGAAACGGTTTGCGCGAAATAATACAAACCGGCTGAATAGGACTACTGTGTTGGCTACTGGCAGTTCGAGTTCATTTATCGTAGAAAAAGTATAACAGAAACAGATGGTTAAAACGCAGTTCACATTTAATTACTTAAAATTATGAAAATCTAATTTTTTTCCTTTTTCTTGTAGCTCAGACAGGCTTGAAAAGAAATTGTTGCGAACTTTTTGATTACCATTCATGCCAGTTCCTTGTTAAGGCATGTTTGATATCATTTGGCTCCATTGTTTTTTTTGTTTTTTTTTATTTCTTTTATTAAGGACGCGTTTTGTTTACTACTGTTAAAGAGAATTAATTGAAATGTTCCAAAAATACTAAATTTATAACAATTATTACTTACATATTAAAAGTTGTTACTTCTAAGTAAAATCCTTAAATCGCCTCGCTCAAAAATAGAGGAATTTCGTGGATCCTTTATTAAATGATTTCTAGTTATTACATTTCAGACTACATATCGCAGCTTATACAAAAGAAATCTTTAAAAACTTCAATCAGTACATTACGAACGTACAGTTTTTTATGACTGTCGACAACTTTCTTGATCTTAGCATAGCGCACATTTGCTTCAGTTACAGCATTTAGAATGTTCTCTTGAGCAGCTAGATTTTGCTTAATATATCCAATCAAAGAATCATGTTTTTTCAATTCTTCTTTGAATAAATCCTGCAAAAAACAAAGCACGTAAGAGACATACACCATATTCAGGATAGCTTTTCACATAAGCAACACCAGAACCAACCCTACATATTGAATATGAGATAGATAGCTTTTTGCAATTACTGTACTGTGCAGAATACACTATGCTAGCACATTATGTTTACCGTTTGCGCGCATTAGTCGACGCAGTATTGCAGGCGAGTATAATTAATCAATTAATGATAATCGACCAATTAACTGCTATTTAGTGAGCGAAAGTGAAACTAGTATATTATGAATAGCACTTAAATAACCCTCTCTGAAGACATAATTTTGCGGTGCCTCCTTTCAAAACCAAATGAATACGAACTGCTCTATTTTTGCCAAGAGAGTGCCTATTTTACCAAAATTTTAAGTTTAAGAAAAATAATAATAAATGGAGAATATTCACTCGCGCATTTCTCATTTACTTTTTAAGGGTTTAACAAAAAATTAACTGTTTCAACACGGAATTTATTGTAAAAATTAGATTTTTGGAAACCCGCTTTGGTTAAGTTTGCGGTTAGATTTGGTTCAGAATAAACAAAGAACTAGAAAAAAAATTTTCCGTGAAATAGCATCTTTTTGCCGACAGTTTTATACAGCGGAAAGTACTGTAAGTTCGCTTTCAGAGTGACGTCATCGCTAGCAAGTTTGTGCTGATTACATGGCGCCATGACTATTTCACAAACAACCGGCGACGATCATGTGATGCGAAAACGCAACCAACGGCTTACTGCTTTATGCGGTCAACGAGAGTTTGCTATAGGACCCCATCTGAGGAGCTGCTCAAACATCATATAACGTTTGAGGGAGACAAGAGTATAATCACTTTATCAGTGCTTAAATAAATAGAATATTTTCTACTGAAATGCTAGATTTAAGTTCGATTCCAGGTTGGTTCAAACCAGCAACTCGAACTTGGGTACTAATCATTTCCCCGCTTGACGTTCAGCAATAAATAGGAATAATGTGAACTGCGAAGCCTCAATCGCGTAATATGGTACACTAGACAAGAAGACAGGTGGCAAACTCGAAAACCGCAATCAGTCATTTCGCTGTGTACGGGCCGAGGCAAATTCCTGAATAACGATTTAATTACAATATTATTATAACATCGAAAATGCGGCATTTCAATAAAAATCTCCATCAACTTCGCTGCATTTTGATCTTTCAAGGAAATAGAGGTAAATGTAATAATTATGCTGAACGTTTTATGAAACACCCTCCTTAAGATAAAGAAAAAAAGGGTCAAAATTTGATAAAATAGTACTATGAGATTTCAACGCTACCTTAATTCGATTACATAATTTGTTTTTCTGTTGTTGAAAATTAATTTGTAGGAATAAAAGCCAACACACGCATCCATTTTTTAACGTTTCGTGATTTATTTATATTATCCTAGTAAACACGAACACTTTGTTGGATTAACCGATACAAAAAAAAAGCAGAGTAACAAAACGGTTGAAATAAATGGGAGTTTGCGGACGTTAACTTTTTTTATTTAAGTCAACGAAGTACAAACCCATCTCCGTGCTCCAAATTGATATGGATTTAGTTACCATCAAAAAGTGTTTATTGGTATATCCAAAGCGGGATACTTCCTGTACATTTATCAAGTATAATATACTGAATAGTGCCGTTGCTAATTAGACAGTCATTCTAGGGCTCCAAAGAATATCGTTCTCAGTTTTGTTTTTTTTTAAGTCCATAGCCATGCGCTTTGTTAGTAACTGGCATGCATGAATTTTAAAATCTGCATCAAACAATGTATTCCGAACAAAGCTTGGTGCTGTAATGTGTTACGTCATAAAAGCATCACCTTCATTAAATGATAAACAAAACGCGACTGGCACTGCTATTGCCTAATTACTTCTTTACATAATACACTGCAATTTGATAAATTAGGTCAAATTATGAGGTAATTGTTTTCAAAGGCAATACTGAAATTTTTCCACATCAAATTGCAAAAAAAAACAAATCACGGTACCTTATTAAAAATACTGTATGTATTTTGGGGGGCTTAAAATAATAGAATAGCTTTCATAGTGTTATATTTTTTCTAATACCTCCGCGTCAATGCCTGGGTTGGTCATCAGAGCAGACGTGACGTCATCTTCTTCTAACTGCGATCGAAGCTGACCGACAAGAGTACGACGTTGGACTTCCATCTCCGTGACTTTGGAGCAGAGTTTTTGCATCAAAGATATGACCTCTGTGTCTTCTTCCGCTTCACATAAAGAAAGCATTTAGCGTGGTTCTTTCGAGAAAACTATTAAATTCGACATTTCAAGCAATTAAAAATGATTTTATCATACATACTTATGAGCTCAGAGGTATTTGCGAAGTTGCAGGCTTTCTTTAGAGCATCGAGACCCTCCGAAACTGTTCTAAGATTATCAATGTGAACCTTCATGGCAGTGTGAAGATCATCATTCATCTGAGCAGCCTGTATCGATTACAAAGTACCATTTAAATCAGTTTCAGAATGGACAAAAATTGGCTAGTATAATGAAACTTAATGAAACGTTCCAAGTAAAATAAAACGTTCAAATACTTACTTAAATGCTTTGGAAAAGGTTAAGTTCAAGTAGAACCCGAAAACCACAACGCATTTATTCAACTAGCAGATGACAGTTTAAAATTAGCTGAACTTTACAGTCATACTGCTACTGTTTTTCAGGTACAAACAATTGAATAACGTGAACAGCAGTGAAATTCGGCACAGCACGCATTAAAAAAAAGTATGTTAACCTTGGAAAAAGCTGACTGATCCATTTAAAATTACGTAAAAATAAGTCGGGTCTTATCCATTGATAAAAATGGTCTACTAGACAGAAAAGCGGGCAGGCAACTAGCCAAATATGGCTGCTAAAAAATCCAAGTAACCATAAACCTAGCCCAAATTAGTCAAAAATTTAATTGAAAAGCCTACTTTCTCATGTACGTCTTTGCAAACTTTTAATTCCTCTTTCAGTTTTTCTACTTCGTCATTCGAATTGACAGTTTTGCCGCAAACCTCCTAAAATAGATTGAATTCCATGAGCAAAACGGTATGCAAAAGTGTTGACGTAATAATCCCATATCAATAATTCATTTACCTTGCAGAAAAAACAATCATTAGAAAACAGCAAAGACAAGCGATTTTGCATTTCTACGCATAACGCATTTAGAAATACATATATAATGCTGAATTCAGTGAATTGCCATGCACTATACACTGTAAGCAATTTGAAATTTTCGTCGAAAAATACTGACTTTTTGCCCACTTAAGCATTAATTTTTTCAGTCAAACTCCCTGGTATGTAAGTTTTTTTGATCTAATATTGCTGAAATTACGTATTAGACCAAGTCTAAACCAGTTTGTAGTGCTTGTTTTGTAAATTTGTTAACAACAAAATTTCTTTGTTTTCGCTATTTTGACTAAAGCATTTTAAGGTGCTTATGACATCTCGAGCGCTTTCTAACACTAATACTGCCCTACCAGTCACTGCATAAAATGAGAAAAAGACCGACTTCTGCCTAGAAAGTCATTCAACTTCCCTCTTCAAGTCCAGGCGATGACATAAACAAAGTTATTAAAACTAAGTTTGGCAAGTTCAACCCGTAAGCAATACGAATTACCATTACAATCACAACCGCTATAATGTGAGTCAACAACGGGCAATTGATGAAATTCCGAGCATTATTTCCTCGCGATCCAGCATTTCTGCGTTAGTTGTTCTAATTCTTGGCTAGAGCAACTTTATTATCGTGCCATTTTTGGACTCTTTGGTTTTTCAAGGTACTGATAAGCTGAAAGTTGGAATTATTCATTACAAAATGTTGCATAGTTCTCGACCAACTGTTAAATTATCTACCAATCTAACTGATTATATACAATAATTTGGTTCAGCAAAAATTTAGGAAACACTAGTTTTTGAGTTGTTCTGGTGTTACTGGTTTCGTGATATAATAGCAAAATCAGCTTGGCAACCAACCTTTCATTTTCTTCTGATTCAAACTAACCCCTTATAACTGAGTGGTAATAGTGTTTTTCCACAAAATTGAAACCACCTCGAAACAATTCTACGATCTTGTCGCGTACCAATTTTGAAAAGGCAAATGCAGCATTTGTTGCTGGACATTATATTGTAAGTGCGATTGTATTATGAGTCCAAAAAGCGGCCTCTGAAGTAAGCAGAGCCCTAACCAATATTTGTGACTTGACTGTTAGCAACCAAAACACTATAAACTGTTGGGCAAAATTTTACTCAAGACTGTTCTGTATAATATCTCTGATAGTCACACATCTCAAAAGCACTGCTACCACTTTATTATTTTGCATTGTTTGAACAAGACCACGAAAGGTTGGCTATTGGACTGGTTACATAGCTTGTAAAAACATATATTTAGTACACCACAGAAAACATCTTTTACCCTTGGCTGCAATCGTTTCAGGAGTTTACCTCCAAAGATCTCGCTACGTCATCAAGAAAGCAACAGTAGGGTTTTTAATGCTTTTATCTATGATGTGCTAAATAAAGGGTGGGCCATAACTCGTGCACCAAAGCATTTAAAATAATGTTGATTAACTAACTAGTTTCACTGATACACACATGCAATGCTTCACTGCTCTATGAAAGAACATGTACTTTATAACCTAAGACAGTGCATAAAATACATGTTCTTCTAATCTATAGATTTTACATTGTTTTACGTCACACTCCACGTGATTTTCGGTGAGCGATTTATCGCCAACCCTGTATGTAAACTGGCTATAACTACTACTGATATTGAGCTCTTCTCAAGCTTGATTGGTAGAGAAGAATGAATGCTCTAAACCAAAAAAACACGTATCGTGCATTGTGCATAGGTGGTTGTTCGGTTCAACAAAAACATAGAGTCATTGACGATGTGTATCTGGCTAGCTCTCTTGGCGGGAACAACCCAGGTTATATAATAAGCATTATCAACCGAACAATGGTCAGCCAAGATACAAAACTCTGTAACATTTTGTAATGAATTATTCCAACTTTCAACTTATCATTTAGCATCTTAATATAAACTGAACTGAACTATCAGTACCTTGAAACACCAAAGAGTCCAAAAATGGGACGATCATAAAGCTGTTCTTGCCAAGAATTAGAACAACTAACACAAAAATGCTGGATCGCGAGGAAATAATGCTCGAAATTTCATCAACTGCCGGTAGCTGACTCACATTGCAGCAGGTGTGAATGTAATGATAAATCATATTCCTTACGGGTTGAACTTGCCACATAGTTTCAATACCTTGGTTTATGTCATCGCCTGGATTTGAAGAGGGACGTTAGATAACTTTCTAGGTAGAAATTGGTCTTTTTCTCATTTTATGGAATGGTTTGTACGGAAGTATTGATGTTAGAAAGCAGTCTAGATGGCATTAGCATCTTAACATATTTTAGTTAAAATAGCGAAAAACAGGAAATTTTGTTGTTAACAAATTTATAAAACAAACACTACAAACGGGTCTGATAATACTGTAATTTGAGCAATATTAAATCAAAAAAAGCTTAGATACCAGGTATTTTGACTGAAAAAATTACTGCTTAAGTGAGCAAAAATCCGTCTTTTTCGACGAAAATTTCAAATTTCAAATTGCATGCTCCACTCCCTCTGGACCGAATAAACTGAAATTTGGTACGTGGGGTTTCTAACACCAGCCTAATAATTTGCGGGAGTGATGGGTTAAATTTGCAAAAAAAAGTGTTTTTGAACAACCCTTATATACTACAGTATACGCTACACTACACAATTTGCAGATGAAAACTCCCACACTTAAGTACGGAGAAGAGAAAAAGCAATTTTAATCCATTAATTTGTGTAATTCGAAACTTTATCAATTTAAAAGTTTTACATTATCAAAGTTACTGGTGTCTACTGTACCTTAACTTGTTTCGCATCGTTTTCTTCTTGTTCAATGAGAGATATCGTTTCACTTATTTGACTGTCAATGTCCATGTAAATATTTGAGAGCTCTAAAAATTATAAAACGTTAAAGATTAGGCTCAACTCGTCGACAAAAAATTTTTAAACACCGAATGCATAGTAAACATTAGATTTTTGGTTACCTACGAACTCTAGAAGTAAGAGAGGCAATTTTATGAAGTTTTTCTAAAGATGCTAGCTCAATACCAGTTTATTGCAAGGAATGACTTTTCAATGTAAGTTCATATCTACCTTTGATGGCTTTTGTTAATTCCTGAATGGGAGTTTGATCGACACTAAGAGCAGCGCAGTGTTCCACTAATACAGGATCCAACCGGTCATCATCGTCCACTTTAATCAGTTTATCAATGTCGAATTCAATTGCTCGTTTGTACTGCCTTTGAAAATCAACCAAAAAATAAAATATAAGGCATTACTTACGCCTTAATTTAAATCTCCATCAGTTCGTCTGAAGAAAATTAATATCTACGGATGGAATTTAAACTCTAGCCGATCAAAAACCAGAGACATTGCTTTTGAAGTCGCGGAAATTCTTTAATACATATCATTAGATATAAAACCGTAAGTCTGTGTTTCATTCTTAAAATCCTCAAATCAGTGCTTCATTCCGGGAGGAATCGTGAAGCCTCCCACCTAACGAGTCGTGAAAGGTGACCATAGGATGGTGGTACTCATTAGCAGTGGCCATCTACGAGGTGATGGTATGCCAACTCTACTCTTTGGGTAGTGTGGAAATGGCCACTTTTCCTTACCGGATTCTCCTCCCAACAAGGGTTCTGTAGTGTAGCATTTTGCTACACTGCATCGTGCTCTCATTGCAGAGGAAAGAGCAGTGTACTAATAACAACAACAACAACAACATTAGATCTACTTTGAGCTTTGATGCTCTCTGTGCGCGCGATGAGCTTTTGAACAAAGTTAGGCAATGGTTTACATTTTTACAGCAGAGGAAGTTTCTGATCTACAAATTTATACATATTTAGCACGCACCGATGCAATGTTAATTAATTACTATTTAAGAGAAGTTCTTCACGACTACGAGACTGGCCCAATGTAGCAACGACCATTAACTTCCCCAGAAAGTAATTTCTTTCATAAAGTGAGTGATTGAACGCTGAGTCTGAAATTCTAATCGCTAATGAGAGATGATACCTCGAAAAAGCAATATGCAAATAAAGATTGACGAACTTACTCCAGCACATTGTCATTTTCTTCTACCTCAGCAAGAATCGGTCGCAAGAGTTTTGCTTTTTCTTCACTAAAGAATAAAGATACAAGTTAATTGTAATTGATATTACCTTTTACTCAGTAAGTTGCCACAGCCAGGAGACAGCGATGGGACCTTTTGGTCTTTCAGTCAAGCTGACTCTTGCCTGTCTACTACACACGGCGGAGGCTTCACATTGCCCCTTTTAAAGCTGTACGTCAAATAGGAAAGCTGTAAATATCACTTTTTATAATCTTTGGCTTGACCCAATCGGGAATCGAACCCAGGTCCACCGTTTCAGTAGCAGACGCTTTATCCACTCGACCACTGATCAATTATTTAAAAACGTAACAGAGAAAATGCTTCTGACGGGTACAGAACATATACGGAAAATTTGCAAGAACATCACGTTGCCAATTTCATAGACAAACATTTATACTATTTTTAAAAGAACACGAGGCTTATTTTTGCTCAAATTTAAGAACAAATTAAGAGCAATCACAGGCTCAGTATGAAAAAAATAATTTCGAACATGAGTTAGAAATTAGCACTATGTATTTGCGAGAAGAAATTAGCTGAGTTTTCTAAGTCTTTTCCATCTCGTCATAGTTAATTTGTCTAACCTCAAGACATTTGCGCTACTCTAGTCTCCAATCAAGTTAAGAACGAATGAAGCTGAAAGTTTGCCAAAATTTAAGAACAGCCAGCCTCGACTTAAAATTAACTGGTTCCTAAAAAAAAAGTATATAATTATGCTATCATAACTACCTGTAAGAAGAGGCAGTGAGATGAGCTTCTAAGGGAACCAACTTTGCGAAAATGTCAGGTCCTGTTACAGCAGCATTCGAAGGATCAAAAGGCAAAGGCTTGACAAGTGAAGCCGAACTTGCACCAGGCAACGTTGCAGGGTCAGGCACTTTCTCGTGGTAGATAAAGTCATTGTCCTTTTTCGCACTGGTATGTCTAAACAAAAAAATAAAAACAAATTAAACACATCTATATCGTAATAAATAAGAAACATGTAATATAACAATAAATCTTTTTATACGCACTCTTAACTCTTTCTCTAAAATACTTCTTTTAAGGTTTATTTTTGCAGAGGTAAAAATGTTAGACTGCAAAAAAAAAAAAAAAAAAAATGAAGGAAACAATAAGTAAAAATTAATTTTCAGCTTCCCGGCAAAACAAAATCGCCTACTGGTTTTACCATGAATAAAAAAAAAAGTGTCTTTTACAGGCACAAAACCAATCAGTGGTCGAATGGCTAAAGCACTTACTCTTGAAATGGTGAACTCGGGTTTAATTCCCAGTCGGGTCAAACTAATGACTATAAAAATTGATGATCAGAGCTTTCCTGCTTGACGTTCAGCATCATAAGGGACAGTGGGCAGCCTGCACCATGTGTGGTACAGACAGGTAGATGGCAGCTTCACTAGGTTAAAAAGGCTCTTCACTGTCTCCTGGCTAAGGTAACTTGGTGAAAAAAATGTAATTACGGTACATTACAATTATTAAAAATCATTAAGTACAATACTTCACAATTACGTATTTCCCGACCCCAACTGAGTTTACTATTCAATGCATTTACGTCCTACTTGTTGCAATTCATACCTTCCAGTAAAAACATCTGCAGAATAGGCCAACGTTTCCTCGGCTCGCGTTTTAAACTCTCCTTTCAAGTTTTTGGCTAATTTGATACATTCATTGTAAGACTGAATTGCAGACCCAAAATAGGCCACCCCAGACCCATATTTCTCCTGGTCCCAATCGTCGTTTCCGAGATAATACTGAAAGAAGGATAACTTAAACCATAATTAGGCTAATTTCTGACAAATCACAGATTGTCTTTGCAACTTTTTTTTGAATTTCTTACGAAATTGCTTGTCACGTTAGGTCAGTATCATACTCAAGTCTGCTGCAATGAATTAAATGCAATTCCAATACGTGGAAAACGGGAAGCACACCTCGTACAACGCTGTTGAGCAATAAACACTTGAACACACTACAAATATAGTTCAACATCCTAGGTAGTTTAACACTAAGATGTATATACTACCAACTACAATGACCTTAACAAACAAAGCACATCATTTGAGATACTCAAATTCTCCAAATAAAACTGACGACAAGCTTTGTGAAAACCTCCAATATTTTTGACCTTAAAGGCCTAGAATTGGAGTGAAACGGTAAGCTGAAATTTGTGTAAAATCATAAAATCTAAGTCTAATACAAATATACTTTAAAGCTTTATAGTCTAATCTGATTAGGTGTTTAGTCACGAAATGTAAACAATCAAGGTGCACTTTATTTGATATGGTTAGACAGACAGCAGACAATGTATTTAAGTGTTCTTACCTTAGTTACTGCAGAGTAAAAAGCAACTTTGAAAGTAATTAATCTGTACCAGTGCTTGTTTGCATCTCCACCCATGGCTTGCTTTGCTTCATTTTGACTCAAGCTATTCAAGGAAAGCTTATAATAATCAACAACCTAAAAAAAGAGAAGTTTATAAACATCCAAAAGTTACATAGCAGATTTGGAAAAGAAACTTTTTCACAACTGTGAGGTAGCACTTAACTCACATATCTGCTTTCCCATTAGGCAAGTGTTACATCAGCATCTGAATTCACACATAGGCTATCCTGGCAGCCCACCCGAACCTTCAAACCACACACAAGGGCAATTTCTGACCTTGTCATCGTACACTCTTATCAGATTACTGTGATCAAAGTCTGACAACAAGGTCACCAGAAAGAGGATTCTTGACCAGTATCTCACTGGCACTCCACTTAGCTCAACCGCATTGCGCTAGCATCACTAAGCATGGACACCATATATGACATCACAATAGAAATTTGAAGGTTCGGGTAGGCTGCAAGGATAGGCTACGTGTTCATTTAGATGCTGATGAAACACTAGCCTAATGGGAAAGCAGCTATGTGAAGTAAGTGCTACCTCACAGTTGTGAAAAAAGTTAATAAACATCCGTAACAGTATTAGAATAATAGTTGAAAAAGCAAAAAGATTTTTTAACAAACCTAATTATACAAATAAAAAATTCAAGTTTATGTATTGTCTCACAAAACTTTACAAAGCACTAGAAAATTAGAGTACACACAACAATGTAGTTTAATTCGCAGAATTTTTTTTTAATTGAAAAGTTAATAGAAATGGAAGCAGATGTAAAAATGCGATAGACCAATTAATTCAAAAGCATCACGCTATTAAAAAGGAACAGAATTGCAACAGTAGTCACAGGGCTGCCACTCAAAAAATACCCCTTTTATTTATGACTTCATGACAAAAAAGACAAAAAAATATGATTTTTCATTAAAATCTACGCTGGTTTTTTATGATATTTTATGACAGTTTTGATGAAATTTTATGACATTCATTGTAAGTCAAAAGCAAAATACAGGGACGTGCAAAATTGACAATTACATAACTATAAAACAATCAATTGACGTTTATTGTTTATTAATTTCATTGGATATTGAGACTTATTTTGAGATTATAGTGATTGCTCCAGACACGACCCACATACAGACAGAACGGCTGTAATCGAGAACTAGCTACCTCTCTGATCTACCTCCTGCTGATTTCTGTGTCTTGACTGATGGTTTCGTCCCAATGAATTTTGGACCTGGTGGCACAGGAGTCTTATTCCATGCAACATCTGAAGGACTCAACATCACTTTTCTTCCCGGACAGTCCAATTTCATCCAGCTTCACCGCAGAGATCACAGTCCTTCATCGTGCCCTTGGATGGTGCCTCCAACATCACTCCACTTGCCGATTCATATCCCTGGCTATCTCTACAAACTACCAGTCCTCCCTCACCCTACTACACTCTACCTCTAACCTCCTTGGCCAGAATGCTGTGTGAACAATCTGGTCCTCTGTAGCTGCCTATCTGATTTGGCCCAACTGTCCTTCCATTGGATCCTAGGCCACTGAGATATATGTCCCAATGAGATCGTGGACCTGCTAGCCAAGACCGGCAACAGCATCCCCTCCTCCTCCTTGTTCCAGGGTGTGCTTGTCAGCGCGTATCCATAACTCTCTCTACTCCTCATGGAAGCAAATCAGAAGGTTAATAGCGTAGCCTAATTGCAACGAAACAATCACAAGAACAAGCAGGCCTACTTTTGATGTCAAATAAAATTTTCAGGCTCTGTAGAGGTAGTGCAAAGCAGTAAATAACAAATGGCATTCCTTAATAGCATTATGCAGTCTGAATTAACGTAACAGAATATTTTGGTCATATTCGCAGTAGGCTAAACTTTAAATGGGCCCTGTTTGCTTACCAGATCACTGTTACAACTATAACATGTTCTAGTCTACAGTATTGTTCTAAACAACAGAAACGAAAAAAGTTCAGATAAGTATCTGCAATAGGCTACAGCATACATGCTGTTCAAAACTGGCACTTAGTATGAGCTCATATTCTGAGAAACATGAAATAAAAACACACTGGCTTCCCATAATGGTATATATAGTCAGTTGGGGCAAAAAAGTCAGAGGGGGTAGTTTGGTAAAAAAAAGCACCTCGTGCTCTAGATCACAATTGCTAATAATTTCTAATTATGGCAAGTGTTATCGTTAGAGAAATACATCTGCATCTACCAATAGCAAAAAAAAGTAATTTGAAGATTTTTTAAATCATAACTTACGTAATTTTTGTAAAATTGCAACAAAATTGCCGAAAAAATGTTTTTTTGCAGGTCTTCAAAGTTTTTGATATTTTTAATACTGCTGCAAAGTTGAGATTCAACTTGAGGTTGTGTAACAGGGTGCTTACGGAGGTTTTATTGACAATTACATTGGATATTATAACTATTGTAACAACAGGTAATGGTGGATGATTTTTTTTACCCCATAATTTTGCTGCTGAATGGGGTAAAAAAAAACATCCCCCAAAATTTGAAAAAAAAATTTTTTTAGCAGTTTAAACATTTTTGCAAAGTGTGATTATGGTCTTTTACTAATCTGTTTGACATTATGACGAATGACTGAAATTTTGAGTCTAATATAGGGTAGAAGATGACAAGATGAGTCATTAATTATCATTTCTTATTCTAGGCAACTACCGACTGTATTTCACTTTGATTGGCTTGAATAAAACTGTTAGCTAGGACAAACCTTAGTTTTAAAAAGCATGCAGTAAAAGCTGCCAGTTAACTCAAATTTTTAGTACAGTTAAGTAAAAGGGTAAAGCAGTATTGTAATTTCCAGTAAAAGTATCACATCAGCAGCCAATCTTGAAGAAGAATAGAGAAAGAGAAAGCCAGAAAAACCCACCCTCACTGATGAATTTAAATAAAAAGCATATATGCAGCTTTCCTGAGAGAGCAATGCAATGTCTTTATTTAAACTCTTTAAAAAAGCTGCACAAATAACCTTTCAATTTCAGTTTTTTTGTAACACTTAATGTATATTCACTCTTTGGTGAATGCAATCAAAAGTGTTTGCTTCTTGTACTGCATTCAGCAAATTGCAAAACCAAGCACAAAGAAACAAACACTTGCTAATTTCTTCACCAAGTGTAAACCAGCTTAACATGTAACTTTAGTGTAGAGCTGGATGTTAGGAATGTGATTGCTTGCTCTATGTAAATGCATACATTCTTGCAGGTATATACATTTTTCCTTGTGTGCAGACACACTGATTAACGACAAACATCATGTAGATTGTTACATTTTGTAATTAAGTCTTATCTATTACGCAGTACAGTTATGAACATTTCATAATTAAACTCGTGTGTGTGTGTGTTTTTTCTATCCAAATAGCAACAAGTCGTAAGGCTTTAGTGAACTACATTATTAGAATAATCAGTTAGCAGTCTTTTTGAAGATGTGTCAACACAATTTTCTTACTAAATCTGCACCCACAACCAATGATGACTATTTTGACATGTTAGATAGCACATATCCTTGCTTCGTACTTGAGGAAGGAGCAAATTCCTGTCAAAAATTTGTGATGATTTCATTATCTACCTTTACCAAAACTCAAAAACAAAGTTATGACAGGCTGATTTTTTTTTACCCCTATGGGTAATTTTTTCCCCTTTTTGTGGGGAAAAAAGCACCCACATTTTTATCAAAAATCCTAGCAAGAGCATGGTGAAAACAAAAGTGCACTGTTCTATAGTAGTACTTGCCAGAGTGCTTCTAACAAAACTTTGACTAAAGATTTTTGACTTGAGAGTTTGGAGTGATTGCAAATTTTAGAAAAGTGCTTTTTTTGCCCCAACTGACTTGACACTGTTAATCGATAGGCTACATTTTTGAAATTACGAAAATACATCCTTTTTGAGTAGTCTGTTACTTTTCAGAATTATGAATGACTAGCTTTGCTTGGAAATAAATTTTCACTAAACTTTAGACACTGGTATTATTGTCTGTTCTAAACAACAACAAGTAAAAAAGATTAGAAACGTATCTACAGTAGGCTGCAGCATACATACTGCTCAAAACTGGCACTTAGTATGAGCTCATATTCTGAAAAACACGAAACAAAAACACACTAACTTCCAGTAGGTGAGTGGGGTCAGTAATTGGAATGGAATATGGGTGGAGAACAAATATTTTTTTTCAGTTTCAAGCTTGCAGGGAAAAGAAAATGTGATGATGATTTGGCAAGGTGTTGGAAAACAAGAAATTGCGAAAAAAAAGTCCTCCACCCATATCTCATGCCAATCACTGATCTCACTCACCTACTTGAAGTTAGTGTGTTTTTATTTGGTGTTTTTGAAAATATGAGCTAATACTAAGTGCCAGTTTTGAGCAGTATATTAATCTTCGATTGTGCAGATTGGATCTTCTTTCAATATTTTTACTGGTTGAACATAGAAGTTTCTGCAACTGCTCATTCCCTTCATATACCATGGCATCTGCTATCTAAAGATTACTTTGAAGTCTTTTAATCTCTGATTCAACTTCTGCATGCATCTTTTTCATTGCTTTCATCGACTTCTTGTGACTGAACTCGAAGCATTTTTTGCTGTTTCTCTTGCTCCACAGTCAACTTCTGCAGCTCCATATCTGCAAAATATTTGACGCATGCATTTTTGACAGAATTGATGAGTTCCATTGTGCATAGAAATTTTAGAACTCCGCCAGCTCTAATTAACTCATCCTTAAGAAGTTGAAGCGAAACAATGGATTTTTCTTTTATTACCAACCCATGGCTTTGCAAAAGCTGCTTATCAATCGAAAATCCTTGATCGGGATAAGCATTTCCATAGCTAAGGGACAATATTGCCTGAACTAGTGCATACAACTTTGGATATTCAAGATTGCCAAGCTCATCTGTCAAAGATCCAATTTTGGACCAGAAATTGTCATCCCGCTTGCTGAATGTGGAATGCTTGCATGCAGGTTGTAATCCACAATTACTGAAAACTTGCGGCCAGTGGCTTTGCTGCGTTGTACTGCAATCTGAAGTGCCACTATCTATTTGCTCCAAGGGGTTTTTGAACCATTCATCTTGTAATGGTTCCATTTGGAACCTCATCCACTGGGTTTGGATTTTATCGCATATCTCTTCAGAAGTGATGGGTGACTGGATGTGAAAGACTTCACAGAGTTTGTTGGTTAATACAGACATCATGCACAAAGACAAATTACTAAGGGCATTTGTGGCACCAGTGTCATTTCTTTTGCAAGGGTGAAGATATTGAGCATGCTTTATGACTGGTCCATGAAAAATTAAACAATCCGGAAGATGAGTCCTTACGTACAAATAAAAATTCAAGCAATCTTTTCAAAACTTGTCCAGCTTGTCTTGAGCAATTTTGAGCTGGGGTGTCTGTTCATTAAGTATGCTCTTCGCTTTTGTTCCAATGTCAACAAACTGCAAAGCTTTCCTCTTTTCCTTAAAATGAATATTAAATGAAAGGTTTTCGCAATCCACACCAGACAGCAACTTTTTACGAATAAACTTTAGTTGCAAATTTGAAACGAGTTTGCACATGGAAAAATACAGCAAGAGTATTCTTGGTTCATATGATTAAAACTGAAGAAAACCTTCAAACTGTGTTGTAGAGTAAGTACAAAAGCTGGTATATGCTTCAGCTAAAGGATCCTGCAATGCTGCACATGTCCTCTTATAACGATCTATATTTGCCAGCACAGACTTGAAATTACTTTCCTTGGGTAAAAACTTCCAAAAAATATTTCTTCAAATTTTTCCATCGTTGCAGAATTCTTACAGCAACACATTTCATAGTGAGTCATTGAGTCTCAGTATGTTGCATAGCATATCGTGCGGCCACTTCTGTAACTTCTACGAAAGCATAGTCTTCTCTGCCCACACTGGAAGGTTTGAAGAAAAAATGAATATCATGGAAAAATTTGTCTACATTAAATCCAAGCCTCTTATTCCCTTTCCTAAACGATAATGAGTAACTCCGTATAAAGTTGGATTGCGTGGTGAGAGTAGTTTGAATCAAGAAACTCAAGTCCTTTCAACCACTTGTGTCAGTGGCCACTTTTGCGCACTCGAACTCACAGAACTCTTGTCGTTTTCACCAATCTCGAAAAAGCTACCTGTTCCGGACGCACCCTTTGGCTGTGTTTAAGTTCTTTAATTAATTGTTATTATTTCAATGCCTTACTTTGACGTAACAACTACACTTGACGCAGTATGTGTTTAGCAATAGCCTATAGGCAGTTGACGGGAGACTAGCGTCAAGTAGACCCAAGAACAAATAAGTTGTTCTTTGCTCGGAAATGCTTGAATAGGAAGGCTCAAAAAGGCCCAATAATACTTGAACTGTTACTGAACATCAGTCGAGAATAACTCTGTTGC
The DNA here is from genome assembly GCA_963965965.1 of Trididemnum nubilum. Lineage (NCBI taxonomy): Eukaryota > Metazoa > Chordata > Ascidiacea > Aplousobranchia > Didemnidae > Trididemnum > Trididemnum nubilum. The sequence goes on along the minus strand of OZ014479.1, from coordinate 25,001,379 downwards.
TCAAACGTAGTTATACAATAATTTGCGTACATCTTGGTGGATTTTCAAGTTTAGCCTATATGAGTTTGGTAACGACAATTAGTGAAGGTTAACATCGTGTTTGGATTATCAATAGCGAAAGGATTTCCTTATAAATTTTTGAGTGAATCTAGACTATCATTGCAGAAGTTTAGTAGGTCTGCTACTTCGACGCCAAAGATCTGGTCGAGAACTCAACATACGTTCGCCAGCATTTGCGACGGACCATCACCATAACCTTTTCAGCAAACAAGCAATCATAACTTTTAGATAAAAGTTGAGTTCAACCTATTGTTTCCAGTATCATACCGAGTACCTTAGGCTACTGTGGTAGCCTACTTCTTGTAAAAAGTATCGGAACCGTACCGATTTAAAATCAGAGTTAAGTTTTGGAATATGCTATAACAGGCTTAAGAGTAAAGAACAATGACGCAAGAAGTTGCCACAAAAATGTAATGCAAAGTGTAGGTTAACTAAGTTAAATTATTAGGCTGTATTTCCAAAACAATGCAACACATAGTAAACAAAAATAAATTTAGCTCAATGTGAATAAACTTAGAATGCAACTTAAAATAATAATTTTTTATGACAGCATTGCTTTTATGACTTTTTTATGGTTTTTTGAGATTTTTGAATTTTTTTTATGAATTTTTATGATTTTATGATAAGTGGCAGCCATGTAGTCAGGAGCAGTAAAAACAAATTACAGTGTGTTTTAAAGTTTTTTTTTTTATCAGTAACTACTACAAGCTGACAGAGGCCCCGATTTTTCAAATAGATACAGTAGATCATTTTTATCAAATCTTGAAAGTGTTGGTTTCAACTTTAACAGAATGTTAAAAACAGTTTGTTCTAACCTGTTGACAAATCTTTGCAATGACGCTGTTTTTTCTGTTGTCTAGCATTGATTTCTCGAATAAACACTCTTGTCCTTGACCCTGAAATTACTACTGTATGTGGAAAGCTCTTTCACCAGATTTTAATCTTATGGCACAATCAAAGTGTCAGTACTGTTCAAGGTCCTACCTGGACCACACTGGATCTATGTTTTAAGCATAATGTAAAAGAACAATCATGATGTTAAAGGCTTGAGCTAAATACATCACCGATTCAACAATATAAAATTACCACATTTTTCAGACTGTAAAGTACTCTGGAGTATAAGACTTAGAATCAAAAAACAGCTTTTTTTGCTTTTATTTTCTTACATAAGGCGCGTCAAATAAAATCAAACTAATAAAGTTTTGAATAACTTTAATAAAACTCTAAATTAAATCATGAAGAGAAAGAGAGTATAACATGCTACATATTATACGGCGCACATTTGATTTTTTAGAAATTTTATGTATTTTAGGTGAGCCTTATGATCCAAAAAATACGGTAGTTAGATAATTAGTAGTTAGGGATCATCACGATTGAATTTATCATATGGCACAATGTCAGGGGCCCCACACTTGCTGTGAAGACCTTCACCTTTTTTTGGCAAAAAAATCGGGCGAAAATCTTTGACTTTCGAAAGTTCCAAGATTCAACCTCTTCAGCACCAAAAGTGCCAGAGGCCTGCGCAATGTAAATCCAGCCTTGTGGTTCATGTGCATTAGAATCACTACTAACCGCACTAGTTCTGTTAGATGTCGCATTGAGTTACAGGCACCCATGTACAAAATACTCATATTTGAAATGTAATACATCTTAATTACTTCTCTAACAGTTTATTAACCACATTAACTTTGAAACTACTGGTAGCAAAAATATATTTTAGGCTTGACTACTATTTTACCTCTGCATAATTGAACAGTATTAGATCAAGTGAACAAGTTTTTAACAGTTAGTTTATTAACTATTACGTGAAACAAATACAATTGAAAGAGATGGCGGCAGAGCACATTTATGTACCAAAACAAAACGATACATATACCAACAAAAAATAGGACTGTACCCCAATCATTTTAATATCAGCAGTCCTGCATTCCATTATAAGGAGTAATAACACAAATCAAAATCATCTTTATCTTGAATATAGCTGATTTTCTTGATACTAGTACATTAAAGCAATAATATCCGTAAACCAAATTACATATCCTTACCAACATTGTGTTAATGTAAAGTTTCAACATGAACTGGCTGATATCTGGGGACAGAGTGGTGTCCAAATGGTCAGAAATATATTGAAAGAAACCAGCTGCACATTGGAAATGAACACAGGATATTTTCGTCCCGTTTTCTGTAGCACGAGTATCCAGTGAGCCAAGGTAAGAATGAATTGCACCTAAAATAATAAGTTGAAGTTGTTTAATGTTTATGGATGATACACTACCATTGGATTTAATGGAACCAACTTGAAAACTTTTTTTCATTAACTGGTATACACGTTATATTTAAACAAAAAAATATTTTTAATTTGTTTTTCCAACCTCGCAAATTCGGTAACAAACTGGAGATGAAAGCAGCCTATGATAATATTTGCAACACCAATGAACAACATTAACAATAACAAAAAGAAACAGGGCTTGTGTGGCACAGTATAATTGAGTACTGTAATAGCCTTACCAGTACCACATACCACAAATCAAATCAAATCTTTCATTATACTTGCTGTAATATGCCGAAGCATGTAACGAGTTGACGGGCCATCCCGCGTCATTGCATTCAGGCAACACAGCTCCTTTCCACAAAATATCGCAGCGGTGGCATGACGTTGGCAACACTATGTTCAATTTAACCAGCCCAGGATTTAAACTTCAAACCTCACGCTCCACAGTTGAATGCGTTACTGCTCAACCAACTGGCCAGTCCATACACTACAAGATTCCACTAATTCATGTATGCACTCTTCATGTTTCGTAAGAACAAAAAGTTCATTTTTGCTCAAAATAAAAACAATACCAGCCTTGGCACAAACTAAATAAGTACGAACACGAGTCAAATTTAAAACCAAAAAATCAATTTCTGTTCAAGCTCTGCAAATATCTGAATTGGAAGGACGTAAATAATACTTTTTAGAAATTACGATCAGTTGTACAGGTATTACATGCAAAGTTGGTTTGCATTACAGCATAATACCATAACATAACACAATAACCGAACCGTGACTTTTAGGCACGGGATGTTTATGCACCGCCAATTATGCGCCAAGATTTTTATGCATCTGGACTTTTAGGCGATAGAGGTGAAAATTTTTCTTTTCCAAAAATTTTTTTTGAAAAAAATTTTCCAGAAAAAGTATTTCTACCAAAAACTTCTTTTATAAAAAAATGTTTTTAAATTTTTTTTTCTTTCACATAACAGTGTTTTAAAAAAATACAGTTTTTTTTAAATTTTGTTTTAAACAACTTTTTTTTTCAAATAAAAGCTTTTTTTCCAAAAAAAAACGTTTAGCAAACAAAAAAGTGTTACTTTGATTAAAATGTAAATATCTGCGAAGCTTTTCATCTGACATTGAGAAGAATTGTCAGAATAGAGAGCACAGGCAAAGGAGTGGCTATTAGAAAAAGCCGAGCAGTGATTGGCTGGAAAAGGATCAATGAGAGAGCGTCATTTGTGTACAATCTTTAGGCTGTACACGAACTCCTTTTGTCAGCACAGGGCAAGGTTAGAAGCTTTGATAAAGATGACTTCAAAAGCAGATAGATGGAAGGAGAGCAAAAAAAGTTTTACAAAAAATTGATTTCTTACAACGTTTTTTTCAATAATAAAAAAAGTTTTCCACTACATGTTTGCAAAGTTTTCTTACTTAATCCGAACACATGCAATCTCCAGCTCTCGATCTCAAATTTTGCGGTGCACGGGCACGAGTTGCTTGTGTAATATTGGCACACACAGCAAGCCGTGTGACGTTTCCTAGTTCTTTTGAGTCTACCACTACCAAACAATACAACAAAGTTTTTCAGGAGCAAAGGATTTATCTCAACAGATTCCTGTTTATGATCGTTACACCTTGTTATGAATTCAGTAAAAGCAATGTTTAAATGGATATTTCAAAGTTTAATCCTTACACCTTGTCGTAAATACACTTACCGTATAGTGAAAACAAAGTACCCTCGACAACAGCACTGTGTGCAGTATTGAGAAAGTTCTTCTTACTACCTCTTTTGTCTATCTTATTATTTTAAGAATATTTAGCCAAATTATAGCAATGAACAGCAAGACTAAAATCATTGCAATGATTTAGTTACGATTAAAAATACAACCGTTTTCGCTTTTTATCAGGCCTCTTCAGGCATTACTCAAATTATAGCCATGTTAACTTCAGACTAACCGGAAAGAATGAAATACAAAATCAAGCGATATCAAGGTTTCGAGTCAGTGGGCCTAAAACAATAAAGATCATCAATCGCATTTAACAGGTCAACAGTTTATCTACTAACGGAAAATAAATAATTCGTGGGGAAAATTTAGCAAATTAATCAACAGATGTTACGATCATTTTGTAGACATTTAATAGAAAGGACGAGCCATGACCATATAATTGCTTGCTTAAACTAGGTCAATGTTTCTTTATTAATAAATCTTCATGAATTTTGCGACATGACTTAAATTCTTTCGAGGTTCTGAAACAATTTAAATCAGATTTTCAGGCCAAAATTCATGAAGCTTTATTAATAAAGAAACATCGACCTATTATAAACAATCAATTATATGCTCATGGCTAATCCTTTCTGTTAAATGTCTACAAGTGATAGTAACGCCTTTTGATTAATGTACTGCTTTTTCTCCACAAATTTCTTTATTTACCATTAGTAGATAAACTGTTGACTTGTTACATGCGATTGATGACCTTTATTGTATTACGCCCACTGACTCAAAACCTTGATATCGCTTGATTTTATATTTAATTCTAACCGGTTAGTCTGAAGTTAAAATGACTATAATTGAAGTAATACTTGAAGAGGCGTGATGAAAGGCAAAAACGTTTGTATTTTTGATCGTAAATATATCATTACAATGATTTTAGTCTTGCTGTTCATTGCTATTATTAGGCTTTTTATTTTTATTAAAGGGAATGCAGTGAGTGTGATAAATTTAAACTATATAGCACTTGTATAAAAAGTTTTCATGAAAAATTGACATTAATGGCAGTCAAGTCTGCAGCCACTTCTAATTCAACTCACACTACAAAAGTAATTCGAAAGTAAAACAATAATTTGAAACAGCATATAATTCTATACAGAGTGTACAACTTCAAAAGTTCTTCATGCAATTTTAAAGAAGTAACTGCAAGAACTTAACATTGTTTTTACGATAAGTGTATTTACGACAAGGTGTAAGAATTAAACTTTGAAATATCCATTTAAACATTGCTTTTACTATATTTACAACAAGGTGTAACGATCATAAACAGGAATCTGTTGAGATAAATCCTTTGCTCCTGAAAAACTTTGTGTTGTATTGTTTGGTAGTGGTAGACTCAAAAGAACTAGAAAACGTCACACGGCTTGCTGTGTGTGCCAATATTACACAAGCAACTCGTGCCCGTGCACCGCAAAATTTGAGATCAAGAGCTGGAGATTGCATGCATCTGGATTAGGTACGAAAACTTTGCAAACATGTAGTGGAAAACTTTTTTTATTATTGAAAAAAACGTTGTAAGAAATCAATTTTTTGTAAAACTTTTTTTGCTCTCCTTCCATCTATCTGCTTTTGAAGTCATCTTTATCAAAGCTTCTAACCTTGCCCTGTGCTGACAAAAGGAATTCGTGTACAGCCTAAAGATTGTACACAAATGACGCTCTCTCATTGATCCTTTTCCAGCCAATCACTGCTCGTTTTTTTTTCTACAGCTGCTCCTTTTCCTATGTTCTCTATTCTGACAAGTGTTAGATGAAAAGCTTCAAAGATATTAACATTTTAATCAAAGTAAAACTTTTTTGTTTGAAAAACGTTTTTTTTTGAAAAAAAGCTTTTATTTGAAAACAAAATATGCTTTTAAAAAAACAGAAAAAAATTTTTTTCACCTCTTGCGCAAAGAAGTCCAGGTGCATAAAAGCCCGGGTGCATAATTGGTGGCACATAAACGTACTGCGTCTAAAAGTCATAGACTGCAAAATAACTCTGTTTCAGCAAACATTGCAAGATTATTTCAATGATAATGGCTAATAGCAATCTTCAGCTAATCATGAATGAATTTGTGTCCCTTTGTTCCCTAATCAAATTTTTGACAAAATGAAACTGAAAAGTTGCGAAAATATCTCAACCCATAATTTACTGGCTCTTATCAATGGAAAAAAGTACTGCAATCAAGAACAGAATCAAATATTTTAAAGAGTGCCAGCTACACCATCCCTATAATATAATGCTATAAGCAATCACAGAACAATTAAGTTAAAAGAATAAAACAACAAACTTACCCAAATTAAAAAGTATAGCAGATTGTTCAAAAGTAAAGGAAGATTGTTGAGTAAACTTTCCAGTAAAAGCATCAGTCCTATTAAAAAGATATAACCTTTGAAAGTGGAAAAAACCTAGATTACCGTATATACTTGTGTATAAGTCGAGTTTCTGGGACCCGATTTTAAGGTAAAATTTCTGGGGTCGACTTATACACGAGTAATGTTTTTCGACATGTTGCTGCTGAGTCGAGTTGAATGTGGTATGAAAAGAAAACTCCATTACTACTTTACTACATCATTACTACTGGTATACATGCAATATACAAACATGTTAAAGTTACTTAACAGTATAGTAGTACACAGTATACGGTAGTATTGACTTAACAGTAGTCCAACAAAAAGTTTATTCAAATCCTTCAAAGCAAGTCGTGTTCAAATGTTCGATTAGTTACCCGATTTGCACTTTAAGTTACTAGTAATTATTCCAAAATATTCTCAAATTGCGGAGTCGACTTATACACGGGTAATACTTTTAATGATGCAATTTCTTGTCTTAAAATGTGTATCGACTTATACACAAGGTCGACTTATACACAAGTATATACGGTAGTAGTAAAAAGAATTTTGAAAAAAGTCATAGTGGTAATACTGTATCAACTTTAAGAGACTAAGTTTCATCAGCAAAATTCAGCAACAAGCATAAATGGTAATGTCTCAATTACAGTTGGTTTGCAGTAGTTGTTCCCAACAAGCATAGCAGGATTAGACTAGGGGCTGGGGCTGTAGGTATTGCCGAGCACTCCACTAACTTTTTGGCTAATCTGCAGGTGCCAAATTTTCTTCTAACAATTATACTTTAAGTCATGAAAATGCCAGTACATTTACGCACACTAAATTTTGTTCCTACTAAAAACAGTTGAATTTGGTTGATTGCATACCGAGTAATCACACAATACCGATCAGCGGTCGAGTGGATAGAGCGTGTGCAACCGAAGCAATAGAGTCGGGTTTGATTCCTACTCTGGTCAAACCAAGGACTATAAAAATTGGTATGTACAGCTTCCCTGCTTGATGTTCAGCAATTAAAGGGACAGTGTGAAGCCTACGCCGTGTGTGGTAGACAGGCAGGCAGGTGGCAGCTTGACTGAAGACCGAAAGGTGCCTTCGGTGTCTCCTGGCCAAGGCAACTTGGTGAATAAAATGTTATTACAATTACGTTTTATAGCATAGGAATCGCCAATCCCAAACCGTAGCCAAACATTTAAGAAACTACTTTGGATTATTGCATAGTTGTTAATTGCATACCGTATTTACTCGTTTTATAGCCCGGGCCCTTATTTTTTTCAACCAAACTCACTACCGGGCCCTTATTCAAGCACGGGCGCTTGTTATTTTCAAAGTAAAATTAGCACAAAAATTATCGTTGAAGACAAATATTTCACGACATTAATCCTTTTTCACGACATTAATCCTTTTTTACGACATTAATTCTTTTTAACAAATGGGAGCCGTTTATACTACTATCAGTTCTTTGCTTTTAGCGGGAAAGTCTGATACCTGTTATGTAATCAATGCTATCTGTTATGTAATCAATGTATACGTAACCAATGCTATCTGCTATGCAATTGGACGCCTAAGGCGTGAGTGTTATCTACCACAGCTTGAAATTCAACAGCGTTGTGACACAAGCGCTTTTTAGCCGCTTCTTATTTCCTGTTGTTTTCTACCCCTGCAAATCAGCTTTTACATCGGGCGGGTATTCAAGCACGGGCCCTTATTTTTTTTTTGTTCTATTCACACGGGCGGTTATTCAAACGGGCGCTTAATCAAGATCGGGCTGTAAAACGAGTATATACGGTACTTTGCTCATTTGAATGGAATTGAAAGCAATTATTCAATTTTGAAAATTTTAGTGACAAAAACATGATTTTCTTAAAGTCCTAAAATAAACAAACTGTTCCAATGCGCTAAGCAAACTCGCCAATTGTTAACCAAACAAAACGAAAAAGCTTGTTCCAAATAGAGATGAAAAGCAACACAGCGTAGAATGTAATTGATGTTTTTCAAAGACAATTATGCAACAAGAACAACACGTGGTTGTCATTTGCAATCACAAAAATTTACACCTTTTGTTTCATTTCCATTTTATGCAGTTCACAAGACAGAACAAATTTTAAAATTGAAATTGAGCAAAGTCGGAACAAATAAGCAAAGCGCAAAGATTTATCGCTGGCTGACAAAGTTCTTGTCATAGATGAAGTTAACAAAAAAACATCGCAAACAACTTTTCAAACGTTTATATAATTGCCAGTTTTAGTTTACTTTTTGAGCAAAAATGAGATGGTCAAATAACACTTGCTTTTGAGTTATAAAGAGTAGACATTATTATGCGTGACGACCATGATGTTTCAGTTCAACTATGCTCTTTTGCTGAAATGCATAATTTGTTTAACCGCATAAAAAGGCCAGGCAAATTGACTATGCAATTTATTGGATTCATATTTTCTATATTTGTTGACTGCTCTAAAGCTATCATATTGCCAAAATTTATTTGCATATGATCCAACAAATTGCTAATTTGTTGACAAAAAATCGCCTTAGTGGGCACATTGACGTTGCCTACTGTACCCATTTAGAACAGTTTGGCATCACCCAAATATTGACTGTTTAGAACAACCCAGCTTGTGGTCAAGTTTGATTATAAATAATAAAGTTGGTCGAGCGATAACGTGCTTCAACTCTGGAGCAGGAAGTCTGAGGTTCTAATCTCAGGTCGGTCCAATCGGACAGTGTTGCCAATGGCTCGCAACCACTCTGACTCTTCTTCAGAAGGAGCTGTGCTTCTCATGCACAATGACACAATGATGGGCCTCGCAAACTCAATGCACGCTTCGGCATAGTACAGCAAGCATAACGAAAAATTTGATTTTGATTAGTTCATGTCCAAACTTTTTTAATGAAGGACCAAATTAGACCTAGCAAGGTAGCAATTGAGGTTATAATAAAACCAAAAAGATAGGATAAAAATGAAAAAACTCATTGCAGTAGTAGATTTCAGCAGTAGCTTTGTAGCAGTGGCAAATTTTAAAGATTTTAAGTAGCCAGTAAGGGCTGGGTAACGATGGTCGGTAGTTGTGGACGAAAGGTTTGAAGTACCAATATTGACTGGGAGACACATAGAAATAAAAAAGGGGGCCTATTCAAATTACAATTTTTTTGGCTAATAAAACAAAATTGGCCTTTGTCGCCTGATAGATGAGTCTCTTAAGCAAGGGCAAAATGTGTCACGATGGCTCAAATCGATTTATTGTCATTAAATCATTATTCATTTTGTGAAAAAATGTCTCGAGTGCTATTGTTCTGAACCCCCTTAACTAAATTTGGATTTTAAATAATGATTTCCATATATTTATTTAAACATAGTCTAGAGAATTAAATGAAGCATTGTACATCACATAATTTTTAACTAGTCGTACCAAATAAACGCAACTTGCAGTGCATCTTCTCCTACAAATGGAAACCGGCTTTGCATGTAATGCAACTGACCAAAATACTTCTTTAGAGTATTACATCCTTCCATGTCAGGTGCTTGCAGAACTCGATAAGCAGCTGACTGAAGCTCCAAAAAGTTGCCAACACAATCTTTGTATTTATTTGGATCATCAGAATATACATTTTGAATGTGCTAGAAAAGATGTGATATTTGATTAGCCTGTGACTTATTTTATAGATTAAACATTTAATTTTTATGTTACGCAGTGAAGCAACATAAACAAACACATAGTTTTAGTAATACCAGAACATTGAAACACAGAAAACTCCTTTATAAGCAGGTGCTGGTGTATAAAAAAATGTATTAAATTAGTATTGACAGAATTTAGAGTCTTTATGGCACAATCAAAACTATGATTGTTTTAAATGTATCTCAAGTTTGATAGGGAATGATTATTTTATTGGAAAAGAGCAAAGCCAAAAATAGTCATTCTTGCATTTTTCATTCGCTTTTTTGAGGGTCTAGATTAATGTTTGGGTTCAATTTGGAGTTAGTTTAGAGTAAACATTTCAGTTTAGGTTACATTTAAGTTAGAATTAATAAAAAAGTAGATAGAAATTTCTAGTGATACAAAGCATTCCATTTAAAAATAATGATTACCATAAAAAATTAATAAGCTATAACATAGACAGTAACTCAGAGCTTGAGTCTCAAAGGCAAAATCAAAATTATGATTGCTTTGAATGCACGTTTACGTATTTAATTGTTTATGCTGGCTAGGATGAAAATGACTGAAATAAATTGTAAAATTACCAAATATTTTGTCTTAATTCAAAAATTTGACCAAAATTTCTAAGAAAAAAAATAAACCCAGAACCAATTGAGCCTACTACACTAGAACTTCTGCAAATTACAACTGCTAAATAAATTTTATTTAAGTTGATGAGAAATAACAGTTTTAAAACAATCATATTTTAACATTTTAAAAGCAGAAAGTTAGAAAGTTTGAAAATTTCTATCTAGTTTTGACTAATATGACGTAAAACTCAACGCACTCAAAAGTCAGCAGCGAGGCCCAAGAGGGTAAAGACGTTGATTTTATAATGACCCAGATCGCATGATCTGGCTTCAAACCCCATCCTGGTTATGTTGTGTCCTTGTATAAGACGCTTTAAGATGATTATCTCTGCTTGGTGGCTTCAAATAAGCAGCAAATCCATTGGACAAAAATTTAAAGAAATCCACAGGAACATTTGATTCAATTTATTTGTCGTAAACTAAGTATAGCAATAAACAAATATAGCTAAGTAGTTTAAATAAAAATTTCCAACCAGGGACTATAAAGGGACCCACGAGGAGTCTTCGAGTCAAACAGCCACCGACTAAAGATTAAATCCAAACAATGAGCAAACAGGTAAGAATAGATAAAAGCATAAGTTAACAGCTGGTTGAATAGTAGCGAGGACAAATACAAAATGGAAAAAAGCGACACATTATTAATCATTGAATAGCATTTGTTTACACAATGATTTAAACTTAGGATAAGATACGAGCCAAGTCAACTGACCGCGAACAAACTGACCGCGAAGCAACGATTTCGTCACTGATTTTGTCGCAGTCATTCCAATCGAGGTTGTTTGCGGTCAGTTTGTTTGCGGTCAGTTGGTTCGCGGTCAGTTTGTTGTGGTCAGTTGTCGTGGACCCGATAAGATAATAGTTTTATGTTGGAGGGTATAGAATTCCAAATTTTAATGCCTTGGTAAAGGAAAGATTTTTGTTATTAGATAGTTTTAAATAAAGGGATTTGCAATGGAGAAGAGCTAACTGTACAAGTTGAGTTAAGAATGTTGGATACTGAAACTTCAAAGCAAGTGCAGATTCCTCTAAACTCAAAGTAGTTACAGTAATGAAAAGTGTGTGAATCATCCAATAGCTAGTGTCTGATCCTGGCACTAACAGGATAAATCTGCACTACAATAACAAAAAAAAAGTAATCCCAACTTGAACCTTAACCTTAATCCTAAAAATTAAGCAAATGAAAAATGTGCAGATGAATATTTTACCGTATTCATTCATGCTTTGTTCTCTTCAAGTTAAAATTGTTTGGTGAAATAGTCACTACCAAATAGAAATCTGAAATAACACTGCCCATTTCTATGAACTTACAGCTGGATTAAGCTAGCAAAGAGCATTTTGACACCATCAGAAAATAAATATATATGTAATTTGATTGATGTTAGATAGTAAGATTCATGAAGTGGAAAGAATAGTAAGCAATAAGCATGTGTAGCAGCCATTACCACAACCAGCTACCTTATTTATCTGTTCTTTAATAGTGTCTTGTAATGTTTCATCAGTTGTGCCACCATCCATCCAGTCCATAGCGGCATAATCTTGATATTCTTTCAATCCAATTTTTAGCATTAATAAACGAGGTACAGCCTCCATTATGGATAGTACTAGCAGGCCTACTGTAGATATATTTTCAATTACGATACTCTGTACTTAACGTTATCTGGTATATCAGATATAGTCTGCCAATTTCTTACTGCAATACTGTCTGCTGTAAGCCAAGTTTAGATGGTAGAACAAATGCTAACCTGCGTACCATAGGTACTTTTGACAAAAAATTAATTTATGACAAAACTTTGAAAGGTCAGAGGTGTACTGATTGCCCGGTAGACTAACTTAGCTGACTTTGATCAGAGCCTTTAAATAATGGAAAAGGCTTGGCGCACGTTCCATGCACGCAGACATTTTGTAATTAAGGCAAAAAAGCCAAACCCAAAGCACTAGCCTTAGCCCTAACCCTAATTCTAGCCCTAACCCGACCCTAACCTAAACCCTAACCCAAACCTATAACTATAATAATCAAAATAAAAATTTCCGAAAACGAGTGACGTCATCTGAATCTTTGTTTATTTAACTGCGCACGTTCCGTGCGCCAAGACACTTCGTTAAATAATAGGTAGGTCTACTAAATCAGTAACTGGTACCGATACCTTGTTACCGATATCTAAAATGACTAGCCTACAGCCTACTGATACAGTACAGCATACCATCATGTTTAGCACTTTGATGCCCAACGTTGTTGGTATAGCTTACTGATACAGTAACTTATAAGGATGAAGGTAGGCCTACTGGTAACAGGTTGAAGGTTATGAAACTGGTCAGCAGTCCACACTACTGCATGCCTATGGTACCCGCCAACCGTCATGGTTCAGGCCTCAGGGTTTGGTTTTGGAAATCAATAATTTAATTAATAGTTAGATCACTGATCATGACCAATTACAAATTACGAGTAGCTTGTAATGCTGAATAGTGAATGTTCTGCTGGAGCCTAGATGTCCTGAGGACCAGTTAGGCTATGTTTATGCAAATGAATCTATGGTAGCATTAGCATAGGCCTATCTGTCTATCATTGAGCAACTGAATATCACCATTCACCAGTACTTCAGTGTCAATAAGCCTACTAATACTAAAGTTTGCTGCTGTCAGCAGGAGTCCACTGCAGAAATTAAGTAAGCTAATTGCTGTATTATCATTATTTGCATTGTTGATTAGTAGGTTTTCATTTAGGGTCTGAATTTAAACTGATTTTTTTTTGCTTTAACTAGGCTACAGTATAGACTATACAGAAGGCTACCGGTAATAAACTACAGCTTTAGTAGAATTTGTTTGCACTGCAAAAAGAAAATTAATTTGTGTCTAATTAATATTATTACATTAATTTTTTTTTCTCGGACGCTGATCTTTGTTCAGTATGCCTATACCCTAATGCTTTTTTTTATGGTTTGCTGCCATGTGCTTTTTTGCCTAAATTTTGGGTTATACTGTATTTTGGTGACACCGTTGGATTCACATTGGCATTGTCTAGGTATTGATTGTAATAATTTTTCTTTGTCACAACTAGTACCCAAATGTTGTTGTTATAAATCATATTGTTTTTAGCTAACTGCTACATTAGGCTACAGTAACACTTTTTTTCTACGCCTTGCTATGCCGGTGTTTGTTGCCACTTCTCGCATTGCCTGTATATCTCACAAAGGTTTAGTAGACTTGGCGACCGTTTTGGTCTTGCTCTGTTCCTACCTGAGGGTACCGTTGCGTTTTTGGTGAATAAATACTGACACTGATAAGGTTTATGGTAAGTAGCCAACTAAATTTCTTGATTAACTTCAACAGCTGTATTACAGCATCACAAGACTTCAGAGTTGCCACTTTGAAATTTAAAACAGGTTTTTTCCTTCTTTAAATTTATGCATTTACATAATCAAGACAATGGTTTACAACCTGACAAGTCAAGTCTATTTCACCGCATACGCTTAGATACGCACAGGCAGAAGACAGTGATAAGACCACAGGGTTATCCAAAGTCAGCTCCACCTATAAAAGCAATACTTAAACAATATGAGCGCAAACCTAGCTTGTTATATAGGAAGAATACTGCAAGACAGTACTGCCATTTAAACTGAGAATAGCCAAAAAATTTAAAAAAAAAAAAAGTTCCAAACATGGCTATTGGCTACATTTGTTTATCATACATTACAAAAAAGTAATAATAATAAGTAAAAAGTGTACAAAAAAAGAGAAGTTACTCGTGATTAAAATGATTTTATAGCTTACCTAAAACTTACATCAACAATGATTAGTTGATTACACATTCAACTACAAAATGAAATGGCAGCGCTGGTACAAAGCAAGCAATAATTACAGTATACAATATATTATACTATTTACAATAACATTCCCCACCAACAGTGGACATATGAGGGCTGCGACCCGAGACCTATGATGCTACAGAAGGGGAAAAAATGCAGCAACAACATGCAATATAATAAGAGTTTGAGAAGGGTCCTCATTTCCCATATAGCAATCAGTGCCGTCGCTACGGGGAGGCCAGGGGAGCCGTGTCCTCCCTAACGACTGCTTGTGCCCCTATTTCGGTTTACTTTGTTTTGTTTTTGGAGCACACTTAACTTTTTTCACGTTGCAGTTTGTTGCGCAACCAGGGGGAGGGTTGTTTCCTTCTTCCTTCAGCCCCCTTTAGCCGAGTCATTTAGAAAATAAACCCAAAAACCAAGCATTTTGTCGCAGTTCCTGCTGCAGCCAGTGGCGTTGTGGAAGCTAGCAGCTAAATAACCACAAACGAAAGATAATTGAAACCGATAGCTTCTTAACTCAACAGATCATAGAAGCTCATAGGTTGTTCAACCGAGCCAGTTAACCGCAATCGGAGCGCGTTCCACAAGCCCTCAAGTGCACAACCTAAGCAACAGCCACTATCCAATCAACAACTCTCGCCTGCTTGAAGGTGGTACAACAGAGCCGGTTAACCGCAATCGGAGCGCGCTCCATTTGTCTCGCCACAACTGTTGACCCCGACGTGATTAGATGGTCGGCGCTAGTACGTATAGCCGACGTTAGCAGGCTCCTTTCTACCACTGCTTTCAGAAAGGGGGAAGTGTATCGCAGTTTCTGCTTCAGCCAGTGGCGTTGTGGAAGCTAGCAGGGAAATAACCACAAACGAAAGATAATTGGAACCGAGAGAAATGGGCACGATCTTGATCTTCAAGATCACATTTCTTTCATGATCTGATCTTGATCTTCAACATCACATTTTTTGAGTGATTTTGATCTTGAAGATCAAGATCACTTTCATTTTTATATGTCGCTTAGGGTAAGCATCGCCGAGGCCAGGTTGTGTGATATTCAGAAATTATTTCATGGCTCCGACAAGGAATGGAGTCTAAACTGGAGAAAGTAATCCTTATTTGCCGCGGTACAGACAGGACAGGTACGAACCAGTTAGGCAGTACCAACACCTAACCTGCTAACTTGAGAAAAAAATTAGTCAGGGCCGCAGAGAGGGGGGACAATGACCCCGGGGCTCATGGACTTTAGGGGGCCCATGGGCTTCAGGGGACCCAGCAGAGGGCCCATGGGCTTGAGAGGGGCTCATCAAAATGACGCTGAGAAATCAGCAAGTGAAGCCAGAAGACTTTTTTATTTGTTTTTTTTTTTTGGAGATCACCTAAATTCGACTGGAAAAACCGTTAGAATTTCGGTGAGAACCTTTTTTTTTGTTTTGAGATCACATCATATTTCGGACCAAACTGCGGCATTTTCTCTGTCTGTTATGGACTTCACAGAACCGGAAATCCGTCATATTCGAGCTGGCCCCGGGCCCACGTTCGGCCCCGGCGCCCCTGAAGTTAGTTACATATCAGCTTCGTTAAAAAATTGATTAAATCTAATAAATTAAATTAGATCTAACACACGTTGCCAATGGCCCGCCACAGTTGCGACGTTAAAATGTGTGCCCGTGGCGCTTGGAAGCGGAGATGGGCCCTGCAAGACCACAAACTCGCGACACCCATAAAAGGTACCGTATTAACTGAGTATAATGAAGATTTGATATGTTTGATTTGGTTTTGTTCTTGAATTTCGTTATTATTATTATATAAAACTAGCTAAAGTAAACTAAAAGAGTTTTCGTGATTATTTAAACTAGTAAACTACAAAAAGTTTGTGAGTGTCAAATGCCTTACGTTATTAGCGAAATCAGCACTGTCATTGCACATTGATAGTCAATTCTGATACAGCGTTTAACATTTATTGCTTACCCTCCCCCCAAGAATCACGACTATCTCTAAGTACTAAAAGTAAAGTGATCTTGATCTTCAAGATCACAATCTTGATCTTCAAGATCACTGTGTTTGGGTGATCTGATCATGATCTTCAAGATCACATTTTTTGGATGATCTGATCTTGATCTTCAAGATCACCAAAAGATGGTGATCTTGCCCATCTCTGCGGACGACAGCACTGGATTGGACCTCAGAGATCAAAAATGTTTTTATAAAGGGCGTAAAAAATCACAGGTCATTTAGAAGCATACGGTAAGCGCGGAAACTGTGATTTTATTACTCTCCCATGAACCTTTGTTGACCTCCTAGCATCTTGCCATGGACATCGATTTTGTGATTTAAAAAAATAACCATATTAACGCCATTTGGATTATATTTTGCACGTTTTTAGAACCAGCACTTGAAAGAACTAAATTGCTGAGATTTGGAAGCAAGTGGAATAAATTTAATTGTACAGCCACCTCCCCTTACTTACAGGTAAATTTTAAAACACGTAAAAAAAATCTTGCGTTTTGGTCAAAACTTTCTAAGTAATTTTGCTAAGAGGGGGCTTCAGCCCCTTTAGCTTCCCTATCCTGGTAGTGACAGTACAAGTCTATGTAAAAAGCATTAAAATTACGTGCTGTTTCGTTCAGGCACGCAACCAGGATTTTGCTAGAGGGGAGTTTGAACTCCAAGTTCAAAATGTTCTAGTTTGAAAAGTGTCACATTTAAATGACGTGCTGATGAAACTGTGCAACTTAGCGGTTCTATTTGCTAGTCGTTCGTCTGGCTGGTCCACCACAGCGGTTAGTCTGCTTGGCCCGAATGGTAAATTAGCGTGAAACATCTTTCCTTTGGACACAACAAGGCATTGCCAGTTCGGGAATCGAACCGGGAGTCAGCAACCTTTTGATCACTCACCCGGCGCTCTACCAACTGAGCTATCGCCGCCGCCCCTAAATTGTTGAATTGTATTGAACAGTAAGAACCCAAACGCAATTGAAAACAAACTTGAAATTTTGTGGGGCAAGCATTATAGTCAAGAATTTGCGATCGAGGTTTGGGGGCATTGTTCCCAGCGCTCGGAGATTTTGAATTTTTTTTTCGTAAAATAATTTTAGATTGCGGTTGGTCCACAATTCGCAATGCAAAAAAATGTCTTTTGGAGTTAACGAAATTGCATTCAAGAGTTTATGTTAGATTTGCATATCTGAATTGAATTTTTGCTTTAAGTGACTTGACTAATAAAATGGACGCTTTAGTCCCCCAAGCTTCCATCTTCAGTGATTTGGTTACGCCATTGTTTGGCGTAGAAATGACATCAAGACATTGTAGCCTAATCGAGGAAATCAGAAATCTTATGAAATTCATTCAAATTTGAATTTAGTGAAGTTTGGTATTCGCCACAATATCTATCTACCAACACACTGGCAAATTAATTCTGTATTTCACAAAAAAGAAAGTATGTTAAACGAACACAAAGTTTTCCTACTAAACGGAAAACGGTTTTCCGTTACCACAAATAAAGGTTTAAATTTGTATATTGCAGTGCGATTCCATTTCAAAAAATGAATTGCAAAGTTTCGGAAAATTTGACATGAAAATAAAAAAAATTTAGGGAGACAGAATACATTTTAGGGAGCATTGATCCGAATGCCTCATCTTGAAGCAGAAAATTGCTCCGAATAACCCCTCCTTTATGGGAACGGGTCTGACTGCCACATGCAGTATAGAAAAGAACTGCTGTGGCATTGTATTCACAATGAATTTCGATGGCTCAGACGGTAATTGACGTTTGCCTATGTCCACTTAAATTGTCAATGTTGCACTTATATTAGGGTAATTGTAGAAACTCTCGAAGATTTTGCCTGTTTTCCTCCTTTAAGGTATATTTACATCGTTACTTAAGTAAAACTGAGTTCCATTCTTATCTTGAAAAGCAGCAACAGTATCCTATGCCATTAATGCTTGAATAAGCTATGTAATATTAATCATTTGCAGTACTGTACATTAAAGGTTAAAGCACAATCATCCACGCAGTGAAAAAAATTAAAGAGCCCATTTGCGAAATTGCAGGTCACGGGTTGAAATTATTTCATCGTTTCCTGTTAACTGCAGTAAACATTTGCAAGAATTCAAACAATTTTACGCAAACATGTTTTGTTGTTAGATCTATACTGCGTGTAAGAAAGGTTTAAGCAAGTGAGCATAGCTTGTGAGTTGTCAGAAAAAGTACTTTTTGAAACATGGATTATACTGCAATAGGACATGAACAAGAATTTAAGCTTGCTCAAGAAATGAAAAAGAATTATTGCGATGCATTCGGGAAAGAAACGGATAGTAAAAAGACTGCTGATATCTTGCATAAAATTGGAAAGATTTACAGAAAGAGAAGTCCTGACAAAATTTCTTTAATCAAAAGTGCTGGTTTGTTGAACGCTGGTATTGTTAGAAATCATTCGAATGCTTCTGTAATCGAATCAGATCTTTCCGAATTATGCCACCATATTCTAGAAATATCAAAAGCACATAATCAAACCTCGGATTTGATCAAAAAAGCTAAAGAAGTCAAAATTTTGATCTTGGATTTGAGAAAGAAAGTAAAAGAATACCAAAAAACTAAAATCTCAAATACTTCGGAAGGTTGCACCTACTCAAAGTCAACGAAGATGAAACGCAAGAAGATAATGTCAATACAAGAACTCAATAAATTAATTGCTGAGAAATACAAACAAATTATGTCCGAATTAAGCCAATTTTGTGAAGACGTAATGGGTAAACCTCCTTGTGAATATGCTATTGCTGGCATGGGATCTCTTGCTCGCGAAGAAATCACTCCCTACTCTGATTTTGAGCACATAATTCTACTCTTTGATCATAAAAATTATAAATCTTATTTAGAATATTTTAGATGGTTTTCAGTGATTTTTCATGTTATTGTTTTAAATTTGCAAGAAACAATCGTTCCCAGTTTAAACATTTACTACTTCAACGTTAAAGAATCTAGTTTAGGGGATTGGTATTTCGATGCCCTTACACCACGAGGCATTTCGTTTGACGGAATGATGCCTCATGCGTGTAAGTTTCCTCTCGGTAGACGGCAACATACGCCGAGCAAACAATTTTCCACGGAACTTATCAAACCAGTTAGTGAAATGTTAGAATATCTTAGTTCAGAAGCAGAATTAAAACATGGTTATCATTTAGCTGATATATTAACAAAGACCTGCTTTGTGTTTGGAAATTATGAAATTTTTCAACAATTCGCAGACGGTGTTCAAAGCTATACAAATGCAAAATCACAAACAGATACCATTAACGATATAACAAAACAAGTCAAAAATGATTTGAATAATTTTTCGACACGATTTCGATTAAGCAATTTGAAATCACAAGACACAATCAATATCAAGCAATTTATTTATCGCGGCACCACCCTATTCATTTCAGCTTTGGCTAAAAAACATTACATTTTAGCAAACTCATGCTTTGGAATTATTCAAGAAATGATGAAAAGCAATAAAATTACTCAAAATACAGCAGAGAAATTAGAATTTGCGATTGCCATTGCATGTGAAATGAGGTTACGAGTTTATATTGAAAAGGATTCTCAATGTGACAACGCTATTGATTTGACTCAACATGGCATTGGAAAGTTTTTGAATATTGTGGGTGTGGCAATTACGATAAACTACTTTCAAATTGTGTATTGCTTGCAATGTGAGGTAGCAAAACAGCTAAACTTTCCCAAACTTCACTTTTACTCCGATTTCCGTTTAATAAACGTCATGATTGGTTTAGCTTTTGGAATCCAAGATTTAATCACTTTATCCGATACTACGCAAAAGCGCATTTGGGAACCAAGCGAATTTAATTTTGATGCATGCATTGAAGAACTTGAAACAACTACAAATGTTTTTCTCAAACACGCCAGCAACTTTTCGTATTCAACAAAGCTAGATCCAGAACAAATCAAATCTGTTGCGAGATATTTAAGATCAGCGAAAATATATGACGAAGCTGTGGAATTTTACAAACAGTTATTAGACATTGAAAGCAAATCGAATGACCAAAACCGCAATTTTAGCGTTGCTTGGGCGAACGAACAAATAGGATTATGCCTAATTTACTTGGATAAGCCGGTAGAAGCGTTAAGTTACTTAATGCAGCAATCATTTGAAACGTTTGACAAAGATGTCAGCGACCAGCATACTGCTGGCACGTTTTATGCGATTGGTCGCTGTCATCTAAGTTTGTACAATTACGACGAAGCATTAGCAAATTTAAACCGAGCACTTATGATTGAGAAAAAAATAACTCTTAATGCGGACACTGACAGAAGGATTGCCTACATACTCCACTTACTAGGCTACTGTCATGTTCACTTGCGAAATTACCAGGAAGCATTAACAAATCTAAACCAAGCAATTGCAATTTATCAAAATAACGATATTCATATGAATTCTGACAGAAATGCAGCAGATACACTTTGTTTAATTGGTTGGTGCCATGTTGATTTGCGTAATTACGACAAAGCACTATTAAATCTTAACCAAGCACTTAAAATCGATCAAAATTTATCGCTTGATTCCAACAGACCCGTATTTTTCGCAGATCATATTTACTCTGTCATGGGTAGATGCTTAACTAGGTTGCAACAATACGATGATTCATGGAATTGGCTGGAGCGATCACTAAAAGTTGCTCAAACCTCAACGCTAGATGAGGAAAAAGACTTAAAAATTGCCTCTGTATTTGATGAAATGGGCGAATGCCTCATGGGAAAACAGCAATACACTAAATAAGCGATCGATTACTTGCAAAGAGCACAAAAGATATATCAAACTCAAATTAATTGGCTAAAGAACTCTTTTCTTGGTGATGTCTTTATGAAAATGGGCATGTGCTCGATGCAGTTGCAAGAAGTTGGAGATGCTTTTAACTTTTTCAAAGAATCGCTGAAAATTTATGAAACATTTGTGCCAAATGACTACATAGATTACAACATTGGATTAATTCGTTCCAACATAGATGAATGTTTGCAGAAACTAGCGTGATTAGATTGGTCTGAGTGGTCTCCTTATCATTTATAAAGAAATTTTTTGCAAAAAAGAACAAAACTTTTTTTACAAGACGTACTGTCTGAATGTTCTCCATCAGTTGCACTTTTTATGAGTGAACTTAATTACAATTTCTACAGCGTAGAGTGCGTTTTGAAATAACCAATGCTTTTCATCAAAATTCTTCAAACGGTTAGTAAACTCCTTCCTTCACGCATGAGCACTTCTGGGCCATGTCAAAACTATCATAAACGGTGATGGTGTCCCACTGGCGTTATTTTGCTAACAACGAGGTACAATTTTTTGATCGTACATTGTTGCACCTCATTTATACATTCTTGCAGGCACTCATAGATCGCTGCAATCTTGTCAAACATAAATGAAGGCCACAAATAATGTAAAATTCAGCTTAAAAAATTGATATCCTTTTTTCAACAGTTTAGGTTATAAAAATACAAAACTAAGGGACCATAAAGTTCAGCATTTGTAAGTTTTTTTGACTTGTAAATCTATTCTACACCCCCCTTAACTACCTTGAATGAACATCTGTTCATGACATTGCTAACACTTGCCAGACTATTTGTTGAAAAAACGGCACCGGTACTAATAAAACGTGGTTGTATATAAATGGAACTTTTTTCTTGGTTGTTGATTATCACGCTTGTGCAAAGATGCGATTATTTAGTTGATTTTGATATTTTTCAAAACTATTTTACAAGGAAAAGCAATCTACAAATATGTTTCACTTCCTGCACTAAGTTAGATGTTATTTGTGAGACAAACACCGTCCTGCAAATTTAACAAAAAACAAACAAGAGAAAGTGCAGACTGTCGCAAGTTACTTTTCGAACCTTATTTCATGCAAATTATTGCCATTAAGACACCACCAGAAATCAAGGATTTCAAGTAAGTTAATCGGTAAACTCGATCACGTGATTGCTCCGTCACTGATGAGCACTTCTGGACAT
The DNA here is from genome assembly GCA_963965965.1 of Trididemnum nubilum. Taxonomy (NCBI): domain Eukaryota; kingdom Metazoa; phylum Chordata; class Ascidiacea; order Aplousobranchia; family Didemnidae; genus Trididemnum; species Trididemnum nubilum. The sequence goes on along the minus strand of OZ014479.1, from coordinate 24,978,879 downwards.
AAGAAAAAAAAATCGGAAAAAATAGTAAAAAAGAAAGAGTTTCCGACCCCTAACAAAAAAAAAAAGCAAACTTTGTCTTCACTTGCTAGTTTTTCTCCAAATCAACTGCATTTTAGCAATAGGAAATTTTAATTCAATTATGTATTGTTTTTGACGTTACCACCAAAAGACTGTACTTAACAGAAAATCCAGATCAAAATACAGTAATTCAAATTGTAGTAAACCAGAGATAGAAAACCCCACAGCCTGTTTCACCCTGACTGGACCCTCACAGGTGTACCTAATCTTAGTCAAACAGAATTTTATAGAGTTCTTTGAATTCTATGTAAGACTACCCATTGAAAATCCCTATATAGGCTGTAAGAGCTTTGCATTTTTATAGTTTACTGCAATTTGGATACTAAATTTGATCAATTTTGACGTAATATTCACTGGCGGTAGAGTATTCCGTATAGAAGCAACAATTGTCTTTAGAAACACCAAGCAGTTTAAACCTGCCGGGATTTTGCAAACAAAATCATTAACAATTGTCTGAGAAAAGCCTAAAATAAACCTATTACACAGAAGTAAAAAAATACTTGAAATGCTATTTGTTTTGAAATCAAGTATGCCGGTATGTATTTTTGGCTCCAGGACAAAGATTTTGTTCCCTCCTGCCGCAATTAAAATATGTTTACATTTCAAGCACGAAGAACTCTCAAAGCAAAATTGTTAGTCCTGGTTTTAAATAATCAAACACTAGAATTTTATCTGTAGTCTTAATTTATAATAGAGAATATTTTTGTGAAATTTCAAAAGCTCCGAAAAAGGTCAACAACCATTAGTGAGAGTACGAAGGCATTCAAAACACAAAAGGCATTAGCCTAGCTGAATTGGAAAAAAGGAGGCTGCATGCTTCGGCGAGCCTGTCAGTAATCATCTAAAATGATTAACCTGCCTCAAAAAAGCTTGCTATAACTGAAACAGTTACGTACTTGCCTTGACCCCCAAATCATCTTTGCAGTTGCTAAATTTTGACTATTACGTGCTTGATGCTATAATGGATTGTGTTACGTGCTTTTGTTTCCTGTACTGTATTAGTATCCGCAAATAACTGCATTATTTTTGTATTTTTGTTATATGCGTTTATTGCTATATTTGCAATTATACTTTTTTTTGTTATGTAGTTTTAGTGTAAATTTTTCCTTTCTAAAAGATATTGCTGCTAATTACAGGAGAAAGCTCGATATGCAGCAAAATAATATTGCTAATGCCTATGTAGTGAAATAAACACGTAGCTTGAATTAGAATGCATACTGTTCGGCATGTACTGTACCGTTAAGTCTGTTTTATAAGGGAAAAAAGAGCAAAAATATACTCTCTCTTGGTTTGTTTGTGATAAAGCTCATTAGAAAAAAGTTTTTTTGCTTTAGATCGGGGGTGGGCAAACTTGTTCAAAGAAAGAGCCGCTTGCGGAAAACCATAAACACCAGCGAGCCGCAAAATCGGTTTACACAAAATAACATAACAGCAATAAAAACACCAGGCGCGTAGCCAGAAATTCGCAATGGGGAAATGTTTTGGGGGCCTGGGGGTGGAGCCCCCAGCAGCAAAAAAACTTTGCATTTTTTTGCAAAAATAACTTAATTTTGGGGATACTTTGATAAAAATTAATGCTTTTAAAACGTGGCATAAAAATTGGCAGTGCAAACATGATTAAACTGTTTGCATAAATGGGCTATGTGGGAGATGGCTAATGGTAAAATTCTAGCTCTCTTGTTTACATGCTGGTAAATCATAAAATTTAATAGTTCGATAAAACTCATACGTAGTAGTTTATATTTTGTAGAGAACAATAATTGGGGGGGAGGTCTAATGAAAAAATATTTGAGTGAAGTGATTCGTAATTAACTAATACTGAATAGCTGCTCCCCCTCCTCCTTCCTGAGCTTGTAATATGTTTATTGACGAAACCTATGTTCAACATTTTTACACTAACGATCAAATTTGATTGCTTATTTTGGGCCTTTTTCAAAAGTTTTTATTAATTTGTGAGTTTTATTTTTAACAAATTAGCCCCCCACCCCCCGAATATATGTTCGAAAGATGCTTTAAATCACTTTTTAGTCCATTCCAGTGCAAAAAAAACAGTTTCATAAGTGATAAAAACGTGGTATTTTTCTTATTTTGCATTTTGGTCCACAGGCCAATTGGGGGGGAAAAGACTATAATCTCCCTCCCTGGCTACGCTACTGAAACACACAAACAATTGTTACCCTACAAGGTAACGTTCACCTTTGATTGCGCTCTTGAAGTGTTTTACAACTCCGAGAAAATTATTCTACCTTGGTTTTTTGAAGTGTTTATACTGCAATTGTTGTTGTTGTTTTACCGGACTGCTTCCGAGGGATGGCAGCCTCCTATGTCCATAGAGGACACAAGAGAATCACCCTTAGCACAGAAGTGCTACTGGCATAGGATAATCCCGGAGGCTGGTGGCCATTTCGATCCCTGCACAAAGCAGGGCACTCCCACCACTCGACGGCGACCACCGTTGGTGGGTCTTGAAAAGTGCAGCCAGATGCACAAAAGGGGTTGAAACAACATCGAAAAAAAAGCTTCTCATTACTACTAATAGCAATAGTAAGAGTCGACTCGCATCAAGTTAGTCTAGCCAATTGAGAAAGTCTTCTGGCACAAGAAATACAAGAAGAAAGAAATCCCAACAGGCATGGTTCCCAGAAGGCGCTGCTAGCGGGAGGCCAATTCTGCAAGACCCAAAAGTCAAGCAGCTCAGCACCGATAGTTGACCATGCCGAGTACCCAACAACCGCCTCTTACGGTTCGCTGGGTGGGCGGCTTCACTATTCTGCCCCGGTGAAGCACGGGGTTTATATTGCAATTCGTCATCACAGTTGGTATAACCTTGGTTGAATGCGCTATGAAAACATATACTTGTTTTAACACTCTAAAAGACATCTATAAATGAAAACAATTTCAAACATGAGATAAAATATATATAAAGTATAATGTTAATTTTTTCTGTAATATTACAATTCATTACAAGAGCCACAAATTTACGTCCAAGAGCCGCAGTTTGCCCACCGTTGCTTTAGATTGATTTGCTTTTTAGTCAAATTTGATCTTAAATAACCTCGGGAAAATTTGAAATTGTTCGGGTCAGATAAAATTTTGAAGTTTGTCGAAGCTACTTTACCGAAATGTTGATGTATGACCTATAGCTACCTTAAATCACGACAAGAAATATTTTTGGAATGAAGACAGTTTGATTTAAACATTTTTATTACTAAGATTACAAAATATGTACAAAATTTAAACAATCTGGGACGTCATTCAAAAATCAGCCCTGACATCACTATGGTGATATCATCAATCAAAACCAACGTTTACAAAGCTTTTGGTAAACACTAAGTCATATCTAAATTTGGCGTTACCACACCTCTGGTTTATGAGTTAGTTAAAGAAGCGTTTTTGACCCCCCTCTCTTTTATAAAGTGTGCTAGACAAAATATTGCCCGAGTAATGGATTTGAACCTTTAAAGTGTAGCAGTAAATAAATGACTGTCTATAAAAGTGCGGGATATCATTTTTTGAACATGTCCATGATAAGGCATTTATGGGTATATGAACCAATGACTTTTTGCGTCTGTCTGACCACACCAATACTAAGCATTCTTTTTATGGTTATATTTGCAAGTCTTTCGTTAAGCTGAACTACTGAACAACCACGACGGGTAGAATGCATGGGTCCAATGGAAAATAAACGTAAGTTGTCACTCCCCAGGACACAATGACGCATTAGCAGTTCGGAAGGCAGAAACTTTTCGATCACCAAACCAACGCTGTGTATACCAACCAAGCTATTGACACTGTCGAAAATGCGGAGGCCATTAATGGGTCTTTTGATTGGTTTTTAAAACAGCTTAAAAATCATAGTTTTCAAAGAATTTATTCGTGTGTCTTTTTTCTAACGTTTTTCCTGATATCATCATAAGTTTACAAAAACACTGTTTTTCTTTTTCACAAACGCCTATCAGAAACTTTATTCAAATTGTAGCAGATGATCAAATTAAACCACACATTATTTTACGCAGTGCTTTTTTGCAAATTCATAGCGTAATTTTCTTCAGATTTTTTCCTGTTGGTATGAGAAATTGGTGAATTGGCCTTCCTCGGTTTTGCTTCTTGCGCTGTATGAGAACAAACTTGAAATAAATATCAATGAAAATGTTTCCTTGGTTTTACATACAGCACCAAAAAAGAAAAGAAAAAAAGTTAAAAATAAACGCTTCGTTTCTTCATGTGCTAACCTCTAGACCGAAAGGTCTATAGTTTAAATCCTGGGCTTGCCAAATCAGACCAGCGTTGCTTATCGGCGACGACTACGCCAATTCCGCTATCATTTTAAAGCTAATTACATTTTATTCACCAAATTGCCTGGGCCAGGAAACAGCGAAGGGACCTTTCGGTCTTCAAGTCAAGCTGCCACTGGCCCACCTGTCTACTGTAGATGGCGGAGGCTTCACACTCTCCTTTTAATTACTGAACGCCAAGCAGGTAAACTGTGAATACCAATTTTAATAGTCTTTGGTTTGACCCGATCAGGAATCGAACCCGAGTCTACCTTTACAGTGATCGGTTTTAAAGCCCTTGATCAAAAACGAGCAGAAGCTCTCTAAATACACCACTTTGATATTACTACAGGCATAAAGAAGGCCTTAATTTAATTCTTCAAACTATTGGTGTAAATCAAATCAATCCAATATTGGTTAATTAGTTGCGGTAACGCATTCGTCTATGAAGCGGGAGGTTTAAGGTTTTTAATTAGTTCTCGGACCGGTCAAATCGAACACGAGTGTTGCAAACGGCTCGCCTCCGCTACGACATTTTTTCATAAGGATTTATGTTGCCCGGGCGCAGTGATGCGGAGAAGAGCCTCGCAAACTCGTTACGTGCTTCGGCGTAATATAACTAGTATATAATAAAAGATTAGATTTGAAACTTTTGGTTCTTACCTATGGTTGGCAATGGTGATGGCGGTCATTGCTTGCTTATGTGATTGGTTAATGCAAACCATCACTAGCGACATTAACATGAATACAGCAAAAGCACAAGCGAAAGCAACTCCTCCCACGATCGCGGATGACACATTCTTTTCTTCTTCTTCTTCTTCGGTGGTGGTGTCTTCACTTGGCTGTGGTCCAACGTTGATATTGATGTTAATGTCATGTTCATCATGATCGTGATGATGATCATATGATTTCAAGATCGGTATTGGAGGGTGAGGCTTGGCGAACGAGTCGGGATGATCACGAACAAAAACATTCATGTCTGCAAAACAAAAACAGTCATTCACGTCAGCAAATGTTGTGTCTTAACTAAATGAATGTACAGACAGGAACAAACATTTTCACAGGAGCATGTAGCATTATCATATAGCGTATATCCACTGACTGGTATCCACAATGCATGTCTATTTTTGTAGTTGATGTAAGCACGGGCACAAGTTTTATTTGAAATCTTTTTAGTAAGTAGGCCTATAACTTGTAGTTGTTGTAGGTTTGTAATGTATTGCCTTCTAATTTCAAACTTTTTTGCTGTTTTCTGGTCAAGGCATCTTGAGATCAAGAAATAAAAGCATGGTCACAAATTGCAAATAAACTGTGTTAAACTTCGTCTAATTTACAATACTCCACCTAAAATATATGTTAGATTTTTAATTACCTTTTGTCGTTTAAGAACTTACTTTTAACATTGACAGAAAAGATGACCGAGTCATGTTTCAGAAAGTCGCGGTTGTTCGTGATGTCATCTATTTTCATGAAATTAGTGTAACCCCAGCCAGGGTTATTGGGCTGCAAAAGCAAAGCAAACAATGCTGTATAAAAACTGAAAAAAATTAAACCCGTCAATCACATCATCCAAAAAATTAATTTTTAAGCATTGTTGTGAATATATTGACATATACAGTAGTACTATAGAAACTAACTTCTTACTGCACTCAAAACATCCAGACCTTCCAATGTTTTCCAATATTTGACGGGTTATTGGGTTGAGTCGTTTTTTGTTTTTTTTTTGACGTGCCGCAAGGCGCAAGCAATAACGTCATCACACGTGAAATTATAAACGTTGTGCGCAATACGGTGAAAAAAGTACCAAAGCGTAATACGGTCATTTAATATATTTAGTATCATTATATATTAAGCATCTTTATTTTTTAATTTTTAAAAAGCCGTCTTTGAAAGCGAAACAGGATAAAAGGGTTTAGGGAAAGAACGATATTGTTTTTCCACCTAAAATTGTGAGAACTGTGTTTTAATTGTGTTTTAAATGTTTTAAGAACTGTGCTTTAAGCATACAATGCTTAAGTATCGATGGTCTCATTGTTGGTTATTGTAACAGCGGCTGCAATGAGAAGAGTAATTACGACAGAAAACTGACAGTAAAAACTATTAAAAAAATTGTCATTACCGATGTTGGTTTTTCCCATGAGGAACCACCGTTGGGACCAGTGATGTAGCTGCTGTATTGGCTCATGCGCGTAATTGCTTCAGGTTTTTGGTCTACGACCATCAATTGTATGACCTGGTTGTAGAACGGCCACTGAAGAATGTCGTCATTGGGTCCTTGGGCCAAAGCAAAATACACACTGAGGTACCCATCTGCAGCGTTTGAGGCCCCATTTGGATAGATCTGAAGAGTAATCAACGATAGACTTTAGTTTTCTGCAGCATTAGTCTCAGATACTCACTGTATTCCGAAAAAAAAAATACACAATGCAATTGTAAAAGCAAACTTTACAATATCGAGTTAAAATTTTTGTAAAGTTAACGTATAGCATTTGCTTTTTCAAAGTTCGGAAAAAAATATGTAGTCAATTTCGTGCTTGATTAAAATCACACATGCGTGACCGCGAGCATTACAAAATTGGCCAGCAAAATTAACTTTTACTAACCCTGCAAAAATCTACACTTAATTTTTTCCTAACATAGATCAATAGCCTACTGCAGCAATCTTCAGAGGTATCTTTTCAACTTCACAAAATATGTTACACATCACAAATTCCCAAACGTCATTGGGTCAATCCGCCTTTGTTTGTACACAAATACCCTAAAACTTGTAGTCAGCAATAAGACGGAAAAAATATGCCAAAAAATAGAAAGTACCGGTACAATCAAAAACTTTAATTTTTCCACCAAAAACGTACCAGAATGTTAAAAGCATAGCCATCATCAGTAAAAAGAGTAGGTCCAAATAAGTAGTCTCCTTTCTGTGAGACGGCTAGAAGCTGTGAAAACTGTGTGACAGTGAAGTAAGCAGTGTCACAGGGTCTATCCAACATGCTGATGTCATCAATTGCAATGACGTCATTTGCCATACCACCTAAAAACAAAATATAATCATTGCTTGGTTACAGTTGTTTTTTGCAATTAACAATAGTTTTTGCTGGTATAAAGTGTAGTTACAAAATAATGTGGCTGTCAAGATTAGCAGGTATCATACTGTCAAGATTAGCCAAGATCGTAACTTCGCCAGGAAAATGCATGAATTTTTTTTCTATTTATAATGTTGGAAACTCTGTTTTCACTACGCAGTGCACAAGAGATACTATTGAACATATTCTTTGAATCTAAGTAAACTTAATAGATCTTTAATTGATAAAAAGCTACCAACCGCCTATTTTATTTTTATTGTTTCTATATAGGCTAGAACGGGAATGTTTTTAACTTTTCCCCCAAATAAAACTCCGGTTAATTCATCCAGCCACTGCTTAATAATGGCTCCAGTTAAAAATTTCCTCCAAACCAAACTGTTCAGATAGTTATTACATTATTTTGCACAAATTAATCTATTTGGCTTGTTATGTTTGAAACCATGTGATGAAACGTTGCGTAAAAACGGATTATTATGGGAGGGAAAATGAATGCGTATATCGTACTTCCCAGTATATCAGCAAGTCGCAAATAGATGCTACAGTCATGTGACATTTCAGAAAAACAACTTCAGATAAATAAACTGCAGTACGATGCTAGTTTTCTGCATTGAATAGATAGATAAGCACTGAATAATGGAAATTAGCACACTGCATATTTCAATAATTGCAATTTTAAGAAAATATGTCATTACAACGCCGCTTTTCACCGTGCTACACCAAAGGATATTACTGTTAATGTCTACTTTCATTCTTTTTTAAAGATTGTCAGTTGTAAACGTACAATTTAAATTTGCATCAATAAAAACTCGGTTATAAATAGATTCTTCTTCGTACCATACGTTTTAATACTACAAAAACTGGTACAAAAATTTAGTTCATATTGTGTAGATTGCGATGGTATTCTCAATATTGTCCTGAAAATTTGTTTAATTATTCATTTAGGAGAACAAGCAGCAATTAAGCTAACATTAAACTTACCACTGGTTCCTTCAACAATGAGTTTATAAACGCTGGACGCTTTGACCGTTCGTCTATCAGTGATCCATTGAGCGCCGTAATCACTCGAAAATTGGGCCACTACAGTTGAACTTAGAATGTCACCATTGGTTGTAGAGATTTCAGCTAAAGAGACCCTAAGAAAATTATTTATTTCCGATTATGCAGTCAATAATTGTTTTGTAAATTTCTACGCGAATTGCCCGGGTGTGCTACAGTACAAATTAACCGCAATCCACTGTTTAATGAATTGTAAAGATTAACCTTTTGTAAATTGAATCTGTTGAATTAGATTCCACTTTGTATTTCAAAATCATTAATTTCCGACACAACCATACTAAAGGTGGCTACAGAAGCAAAGCCATAAAACAGGGAGTTTTAAAGTCGGGTTTAAAGAAGAGAAAATAAAGTTAAGCATTATCTAACCTCCAAAAAAATTTATCGATACAAACCAAAAATAATGCATCTCACGTTAACGATGCTGAGCTTCCTACTTCCAAGTCCATGTAAAAATTTATTTCCATGCATTGCTCCACACTATTTGATTTAAGTCGCATTGAAGTTAAATATCCTTTTTCTCCATCAACTTTTGATGAAGTATCAAGTACCATGTAACTTCCTGGAAAGCAATCAATTGCAAAGACTTGGTAGGGATTCTGAGAAGTCGTTATATACTAAAAATCACCCATTTTGTATTTTGTAATTATGTAATTACATATTTATTCACTGAATTTCTTCGGGCAGCAGGACACTGCAAAGGGAACTTTCGGTCTTCGAGTCAAGGTGAAACCTCCCCACTTGTCTACCATGTGGAGGCTTCACACTGTCCCTTTTTAATACTGAACATCAAGCAGGAAAGCCAAGAATACCAATTTTTATAGTATTTAGTTTGATCCGACCGAGAATCAAACTCACAACGTCCAGACCACGAACTTTAAACGTGTACGTTTAGCCGAGACCGTTTATGCTCCGAGGACCTTAGACGCCGGGACGTTTATAAACGAGAAGTTTAGGTGGAGGGACGTTTTGGCTTTAGGGTCTGTGAGAAGCACTTCGAGTCTGCATTTTGCACTTTACCAACCAGAGTTTGCAACAGCTTGCACACATAAGATAACTCAAAGATTTTCAAAAGGCCAACACCTAGGTAATAGAGCACGGAAAAGTGGAAAGCAATTCTAAACTTTATCAGCGCTATGCATAAAATCGTGAGCGGTACAAACGTATTTCGTGTAGAAAATTGTTACCCTTGGCGTAACGCCTCACCAGCGTACAAGCTACCGGTTGTTCAAGACAAATTGCTACGCTCGTACGCTCACAATTTCAAGCGCATTGTTAGACCGTGCTTAAAGGTGAGTTTATCTTTTCCGGTTTGAGATTTCGTTCACTCTAGAGTGCAAATCAAACTATGCGCTGAATAATTACTAAATATACTGTAAAAGTGTAATGATACTTACCTGAAAACGCCACATACAAGAATGTTATTAACACTTCACAATATTATCAAAATTGCAGTGGAATGAAATCGTTCAGCCACAAAATTGAACTCACAGTAATTAGTAGGACAGCAAAATAAAGAATTAGATGAAGTTTAAAACTTGCCTGTTCCTTGCACTCCTTGAGTGCCATCAGTCTGAGGTAGATTGGAGGAAATGTGAGATCCATCTGTTTCTCCAACTTCGTATCTCAACCAATCGGTTTGGTCAACAATTTTATCTTGTACGTACCCACAAATTTCGTCTTCTTCAAAGTTGCAAGAGTATGATACTCGAATGGGATCAGCTTCAATGACCAAAAAATTTTTAGATTTTGGTAGGTTTGTAATGGGTTTAAACCGGCCAGTTGGTCGAGCGGTATAAAGCGTTCGTCTATGGAGCGGGAGGTCTGAGGTTCAAATCTTGTCAAACCTAGTTCAAATCTTCAAATCGGGCCGGTCGAATTGGACATATTGTTGTCAACCATAAGCGTATAGCCAGGGGGGAGTCCAGGGGGCCCGGCCCTTCCCCAATTGAAATAACGCCAATGAAAAAAATGTAACAAAAAAGTCTATTAAAGGCTAATGTTTCTTCGGTTTCATTATCTTTTACAAAAGTATTGACAACCAGAGAGCCCGGGCGCATTTTAGCAAAGTGTACCCATATATTTACCATCTATTGCTTTTTTCTCATTAACTCAAGTTAAATACGGCACTTTGACGTCTCGACAGCGTTGCCTCCGTGATGCAATGGTTAAGGCGCGTGTCAAGCAAGTCTCGTGCTTAGGTTCGAATCGCGCTGTGTTCTGTTATTCTTTTTCGTCTGAACCTTGCTTTAGAGTTATTAGAGTTATCTGAACATTAGAGTTAGGGTTCGGGCAGCGATGCCAGCCTGAGAGATAGAAAATCGAAGTGCAAAAAAAGAGGGTACACTTTGCAATTATGCGGCCCGGGCCACCTGAATTCAATTTTTGGCAACTAATTTAAATGTAATCCGGGTGAAATTAAGGGTTTTGTCCTAAACGTTACAACCTCAGGCCCTCATCTAACGTTTTCCTTACGAACACAATGCAATAACCAGGGCCGGATTTACCATATGGCACAGTGCCAAGGGGCCTCGCGCTCAGATGGTAAGACATTTATTTGGCCTTCACTGATATTCAGCAGGAAGATGTTATTAAAATTCTCAAAATACCAGGGGCCCAACACGCTCTATATCCGGCCTGAGTAATAACATGCTGGTAAGTAAGTCTAACCATATATTATACCATTTTTCAGTAACAATTCTCCTCCACCTCGCTAGCTTTTACGCGAAAAAATACTTTTGGAAAAAAAATAGATAAGGGAAATGGTTATTGAACAAATTATTGAAATTGAAATGAGGGGGCCTGGGCCCCCTGGCCGTACATGTACTTCTATAACTGGTTATTTTCATGAAAAAACAAAAATCTATAAGGAAAATTTTCGAGTGGATTACTATTTACTAATAAAATATTGCAAGAGGCAATGTGCGTTACTTCCCCTTACCTGGGCCAAATCACTTACAATCATAGGTGGGCACAAGTCCGTTAATCGTTAATCCGTTAATAACGAAGCTAACTTTTTCATTGACTCGTTAATCCGTTAAAAAGTTTTTTCATGTTAACGGACTAAATTAACTTTCGTTAAGTTCTGTTAACGGACTAAATTAACTTTCGTTAAGTTCTGGTAACTTCCGTTAAGGCTTTTATCGTTAATATCTTGCACCATTCATTCATCGTACCGGCTCAAACCAGTTTGCACTGGTAATACTTGTTGCGTATGAGCACGAGTTTTATACAAGAAAGCGAAGAAAGGAGCTCTTTTTGTGGCAAATAATAAGCTGCAGCCTCATAGGTCTATTAATTATCGCTGTTCACAATTTCCAAAGATACCAAAGATTGTAGCTTTGTTAGTGCATTTGAACTTATTTTATCTTGAAATTAGATTAGACTGTCAAATGTAACTTCCAAAACACAAAAAGACCAGTACAGCAATAAATATTTCCTTGCAATCAGCTCAACAGCGTCAATACGTGTTCTAGAGGCGAGTAAATAAAAAAAAATGTAAATTCCTGCAAAATATTAACGAATTAACGGACTTTATTAACTTCCGTTAATTAAAGCTGAAAATAACGGATTAACGTCAACGGAGGTGTGAAGTTTGTTAACGGACTAGTGGTTAACGAAGCTAACGTTTTGCATTAACTTGCCCACCTATGCTTACAATATTTAGCACCAAAATGCAAGATCTTAAACGTGTTTTGCAATTAATTGCAAGTATAAAAGTGGATTGAACACTTTAATTTTTCAATTGGTATTCAAATGTTAAAAATCTTGCTTTTTCGAATGGCTCTGAACGCGTGCAAAATGTGATCTAAAGGCATTAGAAAGCTTTTTTTTTCCAAAAAGTTACAAAAAATTGCTCTGCGGCTGGGGTCTCTGCCCCCAAACCCCCGCCTGTGATGCGTTTGAGTTTCACTAGTTTACTCGACGCAGCTCCCGCTTGATGCATTTTGTTATCTAACTTTAAATTTAAGCCCTTATTTCCCTTTATCAAATTCCTGATTAAGTGCCGAACTAAGCCCCAGCTTCTGATCTTTCCATTCTACGATATTTTTTCCCTACAAAAAATTCCTTTTTCAAAAATTTCTGATGACGTCATTGCTTGTGATTTGTGGTTTAGGGCCTCCCTATCAAAAATCCTGGCTACGCCTACGTTGTCAACGGTTCGCGACCGCTGCAACATCTCTTCGAAAGGAGCTGTGTTGCCCGGGCGCAATGAGTCGGAGATGGGTCCCGCAAACTCGTTACACGCTTCGGCGTATAATACAGCGAGTAAATGAAACATTTGATTTGTGGTGGGTTTTGAGATGCTGTAGTTTGTAGAATACGATATTCGAAAAATTCAAGTGCGTTCAAAATGTTGCATTACACGACTATGTTTATAGAGTTGTTTTTGGGAGGCCACAATTTGCTTGAATAGGCAGCATTTTTGCGATGTACTTCCCGGCAAAACTTAGAATGGTAATTGGAAATGATAGTTTTTGCAGCTTAGGGTATTCGTTATTTTCGTTGGTTATGACACAGTCGCTATCTTTTGTACAAAAATAGTTTTGATCAAAAAGATTGGAAACTTACAGCAGTCATACATTCTGTTGATCATGGTCACATCTCCTTCGCTAAAAGTCCGGCGTTGTCCAATCATGTGCTGGAATTGAGGGTCACGTGTCAAAATCGTTTTTTCCCCGTTGTTACTGCAAACATGATATTTCTATTAAATTGATTTTAAGCTGAAAATGCTGTACTTCATTAAATTATTCAACGATTTGTCTATGAAGTTAAAATGAAATAAAAAAAAAAAAATTCAAGAAGTTTCGGCCAATGTTGCCAAAAGCAATTATTTTTCTTTTCTTTTTTTGTTATGCAATATTTAGTTTGTGGCCCTCAGTAGCGCGTAACGTATGCAAAGGGAATCCGTATTTTACATAAAAGCACCACGCACCAACACCTGCCTTTGTATTATACTAGTTCTACAGGAGCCACTATACGCGTAATATCGATAAGTGGTCGAGCGTTCACTGAAAAATCGGTAGACTCCGGTTCGGTTCCCGGTCGGGTCAAACCAAAAACTGCAAAAATTGGCATTCACAGATTTCTTGCTTGGTGCTCAGCGTTGAAAGCAACAGTGCTGCTGTAAAGCCTTTACCGTGTGTGGTAGAAGATGGGCTGGTAACATTAAATTAAAGACCAATGTACGTTCCTTTGCTGTATTTTTGACTACTAAGGAACTTGGCGATGAAAGATGTAATTAACCATCATACAGGCAACAGCAAACCTTATACGGTAGCTTCAGATGGACTTACCTAAAAGCAGTTTCGCCATAATGCATCACGGAGTTGTAATCGTAAGCTACACGGCGGTCATCAACATCATCGTAACTGTATTTGTCGAAATTATACACTTTGTCTAAATCATAAGTATTTATAAGCATTTGATATCATGATTATGCTATTCCTTCACTCCAATCTTTCAGGTCTTAGTCTGTGAACAGCATTCGAATTTGAGGAGAGACACTGCTTTTTTGCTGAGGCTTTATTAAAAACGTTCTAGTTTGCGAATTTGTACCGTAAAAATAGAAAAAACAACCAATTAAGAAGCGGAGCTCCGGCAGTAGGGCCCTGTTTCTGCTGTTGCCCATGCTACAAATAGAGGTAATGGTTAAAAAAAAGCAAATTAATCCTGCTTTGACATGAGTATATTAATTATTTGGACGTACAATAGAAAAAACAAAATTACTGTAAGTCAAAAATCAAATTTTCAGTATACGTACTCTCCCTATTATCTCTAAAAATATGAACAAACAGGATTAAGTTTGAATTTCCACTGGTCACAAATAAGATAATCGCTTAAATGTCATTATTTGTACAGCAGCTGCTTAGATTTTGGTAACATTTACACTCGGTTTGGCTTGTAAGCCTTGGAATTGAATTGACCACTTCTCTAGATCTAAATTCTAGAGCAGTGTTTTTCAACCTTTTGTGGTTCACGACCCCTTTTAAAAGTACCATACAGCCATCGACCCCCTTCTTGTTTTACTTTTTACGCGAATAAAAATTACCACAAAAAACACTTCAAAAATATTCAATTTTGAATAACTGATCTATTTTACAGCTGTTAGTGCGGCGGTTGACTTAGCAACAGCAAAGCCAATTTAGAGATTCGTGGTTTAGTGCTCGATAACGCCAATCTTATATCATCTTCAACTTTACTTTGATTTCGTGCTTTCGTTTTTGATATGTGCAGGAGCTGAAAAGCCGCTCTCGCAGAGGCATAGTATGTTGTGACAAATGAAAGTAATATTCAAAAAGCCAGTTCGGATACTTGTGGGTAGGATTCGCGCATAGCGCGCTAGAACCGAGAGAGTGCCATTTTCTGAAAAATATCACGTGCGGACAAATGATTTTGATGATCATAGATTTGGGCTTGTAATGCATCGGGAATATCCATAACATCAAAAGCAGTCGAGAACGGATTTCGTACGACAGCGACTTCTTGTTCTTTAAGCTCAGAAAATATCGTTTAAACACAGTTTTAAGAGATTGAACATGCTGTGCAGTCGATACATTAAAACGTTCATCGAGTTCTTCATCTTCTTTAATAAAACTGGCCAAATTTTCAAACATGGCGAAATTTCCTTGTATCACTTAGCAAATTTGGTTTTCCAGCTAAGCTGCACAATACACATGGTATTGTGATATTTGCATTAGCAGGCCTACAACCGCTTGACAACTTGCTACGACATAATTAAAAAGCGATCGCTGCAAAGATTTCGAAAATTTTAGAATTTTTGCGATTAAGGAAAGGCCGGTATTTTAAATATACGACCTTACAACCCCCTTGAAAACACTTTCGCGACCCCCAGGTTGAGAAACGCTGTTCTAGAGGAAGGACTTCACCACTAGCTTACTGTGGCCAAACGTGTTTTGGAAATGAAGAGCGAAGATGTATCAAGTACAAAGCATCATTAACTGCCTGAAAAATTAAAGTTAAAAGTGCTTTAGCGTTTAAAAAGTTGCCATTTTCAAACCTCAATTAATGTATTTTTTCACATTAAAAAATGTAAAAAATGTACCAGCATCAATGTTCTGAGTTTCAATCGTAATGTAGCCATCTCTATCTGTCCGTGATTGCTCGTGGTAGATGCCAATTGCATGCATGATCTCATGGACTACAGTTGACATTCCTTCACAACCACTGCCTATTGACACAGTTTGCTGCCCACCAGTCATCCCAACGTAAGACCAGCATCTAAATTTAAAAAATTAAAAATCAGCCAAGTGTGGTTAAAGTAGGAGCTCATAACTAGGATGAGAGATCTGCTTTGAGGGGGTGCGATTCTTTTGCAAGCGGAAAGCAAAAAACGTCCATTTTCACATTTGCTTTGCGCAATTTTTTGACACGTGAAGCCGTCAAAGACCTATGTTTAGTTTTCAATTATTTCCGTTCCGAAATTGAGTCGCGATAGCACCGAAAAGTTTTATTTTGTTTCTCTTGTGTACGAACAAAGCTACGATTTAGGTATTTCTTAGGGCCGGAATAGACGAGCAAGTTTTTTCTGCAATTTTACTATCCAACAATTATCACTCCATTTACACGTGAAGCTGTTTTTCTGCAAATTTACTTGCAGCAATGAAAAATTTTGGCGCCGGAAGTAATCATCTGCAAGAAACTAAAAGTTCCATTTACACCTCCGTGCAACAATTTTTTTTCCTTAAAAATGTTTCAGCAATTGTGTTGTGGATGTGGTCTGCAAGACCTTGAAAATCCATTTACACCTGGCGATTTCAACACTCTTGCAGACAGAGTCGGACTACTTGGCTATAATAATCTGAACTATCAGTAGGCATGTTTCGAAAAAGAAAAGCGGTAGCAGCGATAGTAATTTAAAATGCTTTCAAAACGGAAAAAAAAACTAAAAAACTTAGATTGTATATACGATCCTAGCTTGCTCGAAATGACTCCGTCATAAGACAGGCGATTTTTAGCAAGGAGCGTTTAGCAGTCATCTTTTGCATTTTTGCCACAGACAAGAAAATATCAAGCACAACTTCAGCAATATATTGTGAAAGTTGCGTTTCGCTTGAAATTTTTATTTTGAGACAATGCAGAAGTCGCGTGCGGATTAATGCTATTCAAATTTGTTGCGGATTAATCGCGCTGCGCTTTCCAATTTTTTTTTTTTTAATACCGCAATTTTATACTTTCGACTTAATTTGGTTTATTTTGATCGTAATATTGTCAAATGTCGACATTCTATCGCAAATTACTTACTCCTTTTCCGCCTAGAATCACTAAAATGCAAAAGTAGGTGTAGGCCTAGGCCTAAATCTTTCTAGGCCAAAAGTAATAAATTGTTTAGATGGTGAAACCTTTTTTGTACTTTATCGTTCTTTACTCTAGTATTCTGATGCTTAAATATGATTTTAGTTTATACTGTAGTTTTTGTGACCAAAGCTTTAACACTATCCCCTTTTCTACAAGTTTGTTTTTATTGTTGCGGTGATGTAATAATTAACTTTCGGATTTGAAACTTAAAAAAAAATCTTACAGTTTACATTGATGCTACGTTGCTTCAGTCGTAGCTCTTTATCGTATGCTCGTATTTTGATGATGTTGGCGGTGGTGGTGGTACTACCCGACCCCTTCCGAGGTATGGGGGCGCGATGAAACTCCGCGGAGACGCAACAGTCGGGCCACACCCCAAGGTCTGGACCATAGGTTAAGAATAGAGAGAGAGGAGCCAAAGATAGATTTACGAAGAAGTTCAGAGGCAGGACAGTCGAGGAGGAGATGATTGAGGTCCTGTAGAGGGTGTCCACAGGCACTACAAGCAGAATTCTCCTTCCGACTGATCCTGTGAAGATATGAAGATAAAAGAAGACTGTGACCATGGCAGCGAAGACGGGAAAGCTCACAGCGAATAGGGCGAGAAAGGAGCAGTTCTTTCGAAGAGACTTTGGGTACTTGGTAGTTTAAATAGGAGTGGGAGATGTGACGTCTCTAATCGTGGTACTGGAAATCACGGATTTTGGCATTGACTGTGGGGAGAGGGCATGGGATCGCGTCACTGGGCAGGGAGGCACCAGCTTTGGCAAGTAAATCCGCATTTACATTACCGGAGAGACCAGCGTGACCTAGGACCCATTGGAAGTTTAAGGTGGTGTTGCTGGAGAGGGAGGAGCCGAGGGACCAAACATTCCAGGGGGAATCAGGCAGGAGATAAGAGGGGGCTGATGAACGGATTTGAGAGGGCCGATTGGGAGGATGATGTTGGTCGTCATGACCAACGAAACATCAATAAAAGCAACAAGGCTTTTGAAATCAAGCTTGCTGTGAATATCAGAGGTGGAGTCCTCGAGTACACATTTTGAAGTCCTTGGCCTTGGCCTCGAAGCCTACAAATCTTCAAAAATTGCCCTATCCTCGGCCAAGGACAGCACTATTTTTTGAATCATAAAAATTCTGTTGGAAAACGCCAGAAAACTTGCGGAAAATTTGCAAAGACCTTTTTTTAGAGGTCGCCTGAAAAAAATTTTTGATGACCTTTTTTTTTGGAGAACACTTGCGCCTGTATCCTTGGTCCTTAGCCTCGAGCTTTCCTGTCCTTGGCCTTGGCTTCGGATTTTTTTTGTGTCCTTGGCCTCGAGCCTTGTGTCTTCGACTCCACTTCTGGTGACTATGACTTTACCGGAAGAACGCCAGAATCAGGTTTATCACTAAAATGCGTAATTTACATTGCTTGTTTTACACTTAATTGCAGAACTTTGGTTGTGCTTTGACTTGGTATGAAAATCTTGTTTCGCATTTGCGGAAATGCGTTACGCTTCTGTTGAATGAAAAAGCTTGTTGCGGAAGTAGCGCTGCGCTTCTGAAAATATGATATTTAAAGTGCGCCTCTTGTTCTGCGCTTTTAATGGTTTAAATAGTCGTTGTGTTTTGTTGCGCTGCGTATTTGGTAAAACTTTATTTGTACCCGCTTCTGGAAAATAAAAATTTTTTATCTACAGTATGTTTATTGAAAAGAAAAACGTTTTTGGTAATGCTGATAATAAAATTCAGGCGGAATCTAACATAATTATCACCATTTCCATATGCATTTACAGTAATACTATGCGAAAATTTTGAGATGGAAACCAGCCCCGCCCGGCCTCTGTTTCTCTGGCTACTTCCCAGTATAACACACAAACAATAATAGTCGCAAACAGGTTAATAGCGAAGAGTCACGTTCACGTAAGCATTGTCACCTAAACAAACCTAGCATTCATAGCATCACAAAAAAGTTGCTATTAAAGTGCGAACCGAGGTACTATAAAAATGTAGACTAATAGAATTTATTGCATTTAAAAGAAACTGCTTTACACAAAATCGTTAAAATATTATTAACATCCAGTAATTTATATATGTACTGTAGACAATGTATTTCCGTACTTACATCTTTTTGCTCTTAAGCAGTTCTTTTTTTACTCGGTCTTTATATTCAGGTGTCAATACGTTCCAAACTGCAGGGCTAACTGCAAATTCACTTATCAAAGCTTAGATTTCATAATACTGTCCAAATATAGGGATGCTGGTAATGCACAGTAATTGTTCAGTATTTTACATTGTCTTGTAGCAAGACAATGCGATAAAGTCTAAAAGTGTCCAAGTAGGTAGGCATAACAGTGTTAATAGCATTGTGACGTAGGCACGAGAAGTCAAAAAACTTGCAGCAAGTTGAAACGCGGCCGAAGTTATTTTAATGTTGCGGAAAGTTTTCCGAAATCTCGCAGGAAGCCATTTACACGTCGCAAGAAAACCCTTCTGCAACATTTCTGCAATCGTTGCTAAGTATTCTTGCTAGGCCATTTATACACAGAAAAAAGTTGCATCAACGCTTCTGCAAGCGTACTTGCAGAAAAAACTTGATCGTCTATTTCGGCCCTTAGTTTAGAATTTTAGATTAAACGTAATGCTTGTTTGAACCAAAACAAAACAAAAAAACAAGTTACCCGCTTAGAGGTTCAAAATACAAATAATTGTCCTCGTTCGTTCTGTCGGGAAAGGTCAAGCAAGTCCTCATTTCATATTCTCGTCTTGCGTCCTCAATCCCAGAGATTGCCTAAAAGTCATACAGTAACTTAATATTGAAAAGTCTTTAAGAATATGAACTCTCTCCTTAGGGAAAAATGACTATGCTAATTTGCATTTTGTACTTTTAATGTACGATTGATTTTTGATCCTAGTTCCGTCGGTAAATAAAGTAAGCTTATACTTATGCATGTTTGACTTCATTACAACAGTTAATTAGCTTGCTGCGTGCTTGGTACCGTCAGGATTATCGTTAAGGGTTACGTATATTCATAATTCAAGAGTGCAGGAGTCCATTGTTGACTAAAACCAATAACCTTAATATGAAATTATTTGTACGGATTTAAGGGATTTGCACGATCCGACTGCATTGAAATTTACAGTAAACAGTCACATTCCGGCTCCGATGCACGCTGTACGGGGGGGGGGACAAACGCGTGGGTTTGTTGACCAACATTTCCACTCGAAGCGATTTTATAGGAGTCACAAAATTTTATTTTATACATTGTTATATCTGCGATCAATTACATAAACTCTCCTCGGAAATGTTGTCGGAACGCAAATGAAGAGTACGGTATGTGAACTCTGTCTTACATACCAACAAATTAAGTGAGGGGCTGTATTGAATTGGAATGTTTTTGGTGTTCCAATACGAACTGGTGTCGGTAATGGCGTTCCGGTCTTTTGGGAAAACCATCATGTCTCCCTCTTCCAAATTGTTCACTGGGAATTCTAAAATTGAAATAAAATCGTAACAAAAATAACATATAGATAAATTCCGTTTTGCCACTCATTAAAAACAAAATTTGACCAAAGATATCATTGAATACTTTCTCGTCCAATGTTTTTACGAAAAAATATAGCCTATTGCTCGACATTCACGAAAGTAATCACAAACATAAAAATTATGAAAATACTTACAGTGTATTTTGGGGATAATCTTACAAACTCAAAATCAGTATTCGGCGTAATTAATTGTAATTATAATTACACCTTTATTTATAAAGCTACCTCAGCCGGAAAAACGCGAAAGGACCTGAATTGGTCTTTGAGTCAATCTGCGACCTGCTTGCCCTCATACCACACATGATGGAGGCTTCACACTGACTAGATACTTACTTTTGTTCACTGACAAAATATCTTCACTTTCATTTTCTTCTTGAACAGCGATTTTTTGGTTTGACATGACTAAAACATGACAATATATGTAAGATTAAATGATAAAAATATTACAGGATAACAAAACAAAAAATGCGCACATTATAACTTTGCGCAAAAAACGTAATGTAAATTGCTGTTCTATGAGATTACATGATTTACGTTTAGGCCCTTCGACAAATTAATAAATGCAAACAGCTACATTCTGCTTCTAAAATTTAGCCATTCGCATTTTTTCTTTTTTTCTGTCTTTTAGAGTATGTCTATCAACCAACCAACCTGATTCAAAAACAGACCCGTTTGCACCAGTCATCTTCACATTCTTTTGGGCCTAAAATACAAAAATAATACAGTACCGGTAGGAAAGAAATGCATTGTGCAATACGCATTATTTTACTGCATTAAAATAACATCACTTCATGTCATACACCCATCAGTACCTACCGTTCCATAGACGATAACCACCAACGAGAGCAATATTATTGCTTTCATTTTGAATGTTGTCAGTAATTAAAACTTCTATAACAACAATCTAATGGTCTAGTTCTAGAAGTTTTGATTCTAAAATATCAAAATTTCAACTTTATAAAATAGAAAAAGTTAAGATAAAGTAGTCCTTTGAATTTGTTTGGCTGAAAAACTTTAATTTAAATAAAGCTTATAATTATTCATTCGATTTTCGAGCAGGAAGGCAAAAAGTTATGCTATGCAGTATATGCAATATTAAACAAGTACAAATCCAAAAAATAGGTTGGCATAGAAATTGTACCGGTCCCCGAAATTAGATCGAAAATGGAAAAAAACAAAAACCGTGTAAAATATCTTCCAACTAAATGTTGCCATTGTGGCGTCTGTAGTTGTTTTTTTGACAATGATTTATCTTGCCTGGTCTTTCTGGATCGAAGCGCTAAACTTTTTGTTTTGGCAAAAAATTATATTGGTGTTCCATTAATTCTCTATCTGTAGCAAAACTAACTGCAGAAAATTTTTGGACTTACTGCTAAAAGCAAGCCAGCACTTTATGGAGCATTTTTTATCTCAACTATTCGCTAGCTAAAAGCACTTGTGAAAAATTTCAAGTTTAAACAAACGAGAACATACTTCTTTATCGGGAAGTGATTCAACTAAATTACGTTATCAAGGGTTTGTGTACTCTTCCAGTTGGAATCTGGACTCTTGCTATTATGCTTATATAAAACATTGCACCAATACGATTGAAAATAAGTAAAGAACATTTGCAATTTGCAGTTAGCAATGCGTTGAGGATAGTAATACCTTTATCTAAATTGGAAACAACTTTGGACATCATTTTTACTGCAAAAAAGTTTGGCAATCACCAATTCACTTGCATGAGCAATGTGCAAATTGCGTATTCAAACATGCTGTTCAACCATGCCTGCAGAGATCCCAATATTTTCCTGCGGGTAAAGAAAGAGCAAATGAAATTTAGAAACAATTCTGTTCGCAATATTTCCTACCTTTGTACTTTTTAAAAAATACTAAACCGTTTTGAGAAATAGTTGATTTTTTTACAGTATGTTTGTGCGTTGCGTACTCTGTAGGTTGCTATAATTTTGCTGACCAATCTTGTCATGGAATTGATATGTTTTTTTTTGATAAATCACATTGTGGGAATACGGTTAACTCCGTCTTTTGTAATTATTTTTTTTTTGGGCAACTCTTTTTTTTCCTATTACGCAACGAAAAATAATCAGTCTTTCTCTTTTGGCTGCCAACGTGGCAGGATAAGCAGCAAAAAATTCATCTGCATTAATCGACAATTATGGTAATTTTTGTTAATTCATTTTGGTAACATACAATAAATTGGAGAACAAGCAATCACTCGAGTAATCTATCAAGTTGGAAGGAAATTGTGGCCCCTCCCGTGACAGGCTGGAAGGAGGACCGCCACAACATAACAAAGCACAGCGAAAATGTCAAAAGCAACATCAAATTTTGAAAAACAAATTATGCTGAAAAAAAAAATCAAGATTAACTTGCTTTATTTTTGCTAAATCTTCTTGATTTTGCTTCTTGACTACACAGCTTCTTTCATACAAATGTCACAGTGCTAGCGGCGGGCGGTTGGCAACTCTGTGTCGGATTTGACTAGCCTGAAATTGACTACCAAACGTTCCGTGTCAAAGGCAAACTCGTTACCACTGGCTATAATAATATGGTCATAAAATACTTGAATTAATGAATTAGCTAAAGTACCACACAAGAATATCATGCATGTTATTCATTGCAGCAAAGTCAGAAGCAAGTTGCAAACTGATGATGACAAAAAAAATTAATCATAAAGCAGAGGAAGTGGAATAAAGCTTTATCAAGAGTAAACATAATCAAGTGCAGAGCGACGTTCTATTTCACAATGTTTAAAAGGGGATTCCATTTAGGATAAAATTCTTTTTGCTCGGTTTTCTCTCAAAAAATTTTGACAGATCCAAAAACTAACTTGATCAAATTTGAGATTTATACAACCTCTGGTTCTCAAGATAAGACAATTTAGATTTACCCTTAGAGAGGCTTTTTCTCTTTTAAAATTTTGCAAGGGTTTCGAAGTATGAAACAAATTTCAAAAAGTTTCTGCGTGTTTGTAACTCGCAATATTTGTTTTCGGCAGTGTTGTAGTCAAAACAAAGTAAAGGTTCAGAATTGCAAATTAGCCGCTTTTCAAGTAAATTCAAGCCAATTTTCCAAAAGGTAATCTTTTGTCACAATACTGGCAAAATGGCAACACTAAAATAAGAAAAAGATGGTTACCTTTGATCCACAATATCTTGAAAATAGCAAGACATAGAAAGCTCAAAAAATGATGGAATTTTAGAGGTGGGCACTTGCGCCGCAATCATTGCGGCGCAACTCTTTTACTTGCGATAGCGCTTGCGCCTCAATTATTTTAAACGGTTGAGCCGACGCTTGCGCCGCAAGTATTTTAGCAATTTTGAGCGCAATTCAAATACGATTAGAAATAATTATTTTTTAATAAACTATGATTAAAATTTAGAAAAAAACATTGACGGGTAGGTTCATAGAAGCCTCGTGATAGGAAATTGCATTCGTCTACTGCTTGCAAAACTTCTATTGGGTTTGCACCGGGGGTCTTCGTTCGCTGAAACTCTTTCTCTAAAATATTTGGCCAATTTTTCAAAAAAAAATCTAATTGAGTATTTCAAAAAATGGTGATAAAGTCAAATTTCAAACCGAAAAATTAGTTTTGTAATTATCTTTCTAGAAATGCACTAATCGTTCCTAACAAAATCTTAAAATTGCTTTGGGCATTTAACGCGTTACTCGCAACAGTCTTGCTTTTACGGGTACGGTAATTCAAAAACAAGAAACTACAAAAAGCAAAAAAACTATTAATTACAACTTTTTTGCGAGTCCGTAAAAACTTGAAAGATATTGCAAACAGAAGTGGCAGCATCGGTAGTTCTTAAATAATATATATTGATGCTGGTTCAATTTCTTCAAACAAAAAGCATGATGATTTTTTTAGCATTCGTTGGAGAGTGATGCTAATACTCCAGAAGCACAAATGCATTGAAGCTCTTTACCGATTTCCTTGGCGAGCCATTATAAAAAAAACAATGACTCCAAAGTCGTTCGCTTGCTAACTTATGAAGACTAATTAGTGGATTTTTTTAACACCCCGATTCCTTTAAGTGCGAGTGTCGAGAGTGTTTTTTCATTAAGTATAAAGACGTTCTTTGCCCAAACGATATAAGTGATACAAATGGGGTTGAGCGAAACGCATTTTCAAATGCTTGTATTTTTTAAAGAATATTTATAATTTTTTTGGTTTAATTTGGTAGCGTGCATAATTTGTTTTGAATATTGGTTTCGTACCGTAATCATGTGAAGTTTGAGTAGTGAGTCAATCAGAATAAATACCGGTGCTTTTCAAAATGTCACACTTGAGCCAGCGCTTGCGGTTGCGCTTGCAGCGCAATTATTATTTTGGGCTTGCGGAAACGCTTGCGGCGCAAGAATTTTGAAGTTGCGCGTGCGCTGGCGGCCCAACTTTTATGACTTACGCTGCCCACCTCTGGTGAGAATGCATTTCAGGCTTTTTCCAACATTTCGGTCAACAGTGAAAAATCTGACTTGAATGCCCCTTTAAGTTGATTTTGACTCTGCAGTTTCTTTGGAGTCCACGGAATTCAAAATCTTATTTAACAACTGGTCAAAGTTTATGTTTGAATCTTGATATGACCAAAATGCAGGTTATCAAAATTCTGATAACGTTTTGATGTCAGCAAATTCTTGCAGCAGGCAAATTAATATTTTTGCAGATATTTGAGGAGATTTTGTAAGTAACGTAGAGTGAGTGCTGGTACAGTTTTGTAACTCAAGTTTCAATACATGAAGTGGTAATTAAGCAAGATTTTTGCGGATAATGTAACAGTAATAAAATTACTGTATGCTTTCTATGGCGCATTTTTAGCCTATGCATTTTTTTCAGTTGAAAAAAGGTTTTTATAGGGATTGGATTTAAACGCAAGAACGATTTGAGGGAAAATTTAAAGGAGATTCATTACTAAGACTTTTGTTATCAACATGAGTCTCTATTCAAATCCGGCTCTAAAAGCTTCTACCCGAGGTGAAATTTCTCTTTTTGAAATAAGATTATGCAGTTTCAATTTAAGCTAGTCGGACGTGGATTCATATTCGATAGTAACAATAATAGTTGCTCTATTCAAAAATAAATCTGGCCACTGAGAAGCCGTTTTTGAGAAAGCAACAAACATACATTGTTTGGGAGTTGGTTTTTTCATGATTTTGTTTTCGTCTGTTTAGTTTATTTAGATAGAATTACTCTCTGCGTCAGATTCGATTGGTTTTATTCCAAAATGAAGTTACTCTGTATAGCTCTTTTGCTGCTGGGAACGCTCTTTATTCTTTCAGAGGTAAGGCTTCTGTAATAGAATTAATTTTAGCTGGTAAATTATTTGCTATAACGCGTACAATGTTAATGAACAAAAAATAAACCAATAAATAGTTTGTTGTTTTTTTATTGAAATACCGCTATGCAATGATTTATTTTGGGTTACTTATAAGGTTTTACTTCGATCACAATATACTCGAATAGTGAAATTAATAGCCGTTTGCTAGAGCCTTTATAGAAAATGTATCAACAATGTACATCAATACACCACTGTTTTGTCACTGTCTTGTTAGCTCAAAATATGAATTAACATGCAATTTCATAACAATAGCAGCAAGAGAATTGAAATGGGTCAGATTTTTGTGAGTAGATTTTCTCGGAGTTGTATTTTCATATTTCATGAAATATTAAAGTATCCTAATAGATAAGAGAAATGATTAGACCGCAATGTACTACCATTATTCTAGAAATCAACAAAGCAAAAGCAGATTTTAAACAAGTCGGATCGGTTCTTCCTACGCCTCAATATTGCCTCATACTGTAATTTATCTCTAAAATATTTGTTTAGAGCAAAAGAGTGAAGTACGTGTATATCGGTAGTCAAGGCGGAAAGAAAGACAAAATTGGTAAGCGAAAATTGATAACATTGTGGTGCTGTCTTGGTGCTGATAAATTAAGAGCTATTAGGGAAAAGTTTTATAAATCTACGGGAAACCATATTGTTATAAATACAACAAACATGTTTTTCCAAACAATGCAAAGACATTTATCACTGAAACTCTGATTTAAACAATAATCATGAAAGCCTATATTATTTTTTCATTACATTAATTATTACGTGATTTACAGTTTTTTATGTTAGTATATTGTTTATTTTTAGACTGCAAAAAATTAAAACATTACAGATATAATCTTTTGTGAACTGAACGTTTAAAACATCATTATTAAAAGCCCAAAAAATAACGAAAGATTGGCCTCTAATGGGAAATTTTTTTATTTATTATAGTAATGGGTCGAACAACCGCTAAAGAAGAAAGTGCCCCAGAGAAGAAAGATATTTTTGATATCAACAAAGGTAAAATTGACAACACATTTTAGCTTTGACTCAATGCTATTTTTTATAATCTGTGTTGTGAATCGATGAAAATTTATGGCAGGGTTAAGTCGGTTCATTAAATTTCTTGTCAGATTATACTCTTATATCAGTGTTAGAAAATAGTTTAGTACAACCACCTTTTAAGCAACTCTAATAAACTACTCTTTTATTTTCTTTGGCTTTGAAGAAAATCGGCGGTAAGTGTGAGAGGGCGTAATGTACTCTAGCGAGACAGAAAGAACCGGCTACCCCCTACTGGAAAGATTGCTTGGGATATTGCTAATTTTGATGCCCTTCATAATCCCAGCATTCAATTGTAATTACATCTTCTTTCAACAAGTTGCCAGGAGACAGCAAAGGTAACTTTCAATCTTCGCGTCAAAATGCCACCTGTCCTTCTATTTGCCTCACATGATGGAGGCTTTACTCGTGTACTTTTTGTTTTTGAACGTCAGGCAGGGAAGCTTTGGTTTGACCTTACTGGAAACCGATCCTCCGTCTAACGTTTCAGTAGCCAACGCTCTATCCACTCGACTATCGATATGAACTCGTCATAATAATCCCAACTCTCCAGTTTTAGTGCTAATTGGCTATGGAAATATGGCGACAATTCATTATGTCTTTTGTTGCGCAAGAGCTTTGCCTTTTATGAAGTGAGGATCTGAAACAAAGGCATTTCATAAACTCTATCCAGGCCCAAAAAATACGAGAAACATTATTTTTGTGCTTTTTGCTTCAGACAGCTCTCTCATTGACGGAGATATTTTTCCGAATAAAAATGGCAAGAATACTGTAATGGAAAGCAGACATTGGGACACCAAAACCATTCCAATCCAGTACGCGACTGGATTAAGTCTCGAAGTAAGTAACTATGTACTTCGAAATTAAAACTGCAGAATGCTGAACCCGTACGAGGTTAAATCAATGTCCATAGACAATATTAGGGGTTGCTGGCTGGTGTAATAACTTTTGGCTCAAGTTTATTTAAATTTAGTCAAACTTGACAATGTTTTAAGACGCATATACTCAATTTCTGAACTTTTATCTAATCTTGACAAAAATTATTCATCCAGGCTTTGCTTCATAGCGACTTTTATGTTACTTCAAAACATTAATATTTATGGATCTCTATATCTAGCTATTTTATCTTCTTAAATTATACCGTACAGTATGTTTCTTAGTCAAATTAAATTCGCTGCTTTACACCGAAGCTTGCAGTGACTTTTCCGGGGTCTATCTCCGCATCACTGCGCCCGGGCAACACAGATCTTATCAAAGAAATGTCGCAGCGTTGGCGAGCCGTTGGTAACACTGTGTCCGATTTGACCAGCCCAAGATTTAAACCCCAGACCTCCCGCACCAGATACGAACGCATTACCGCTAGACCAACCGCCCAGTAAATAACTCATTTCTTTCAATTTTGTTTTTTAAATTTATGATATATCACACTACAGTTAGTGCGAAGCCGATTTGACTCATATTCATCAATTAATGATCTATGCTCCGGTTCATGTTTTGATTCTTTGCAGGCTATTGGATCCATTGAGTACGCTAGAATCGAATATGAACTTCGAACATGTCTTTCGTTGGTGTCAAGATCAAGCGAGAGTAACTATATCAGTTTCGACACTTTGAGCGGGTGAGCTTTTGTTCTACCAAAGCTTTTGCTGCTCTGAAAGCCAAGAAACTGTTTAACTTAAGTCGTAAGCTTCCATTTCAAAATATGGATGCCGCGGGGAAACTAGTTGAGCTTAAAGAGGTTTGACTCGAACACTTCCGCCTCGT
Source organism: Trididemnum nubilum (assembly GCA_963965965.1). Taxonomy (NCBI): domain Eukaryota; kingdom Metazoa; phylum Chordata; class Ascidiacea; order Aplousobranchia; family Didemnidae; genus Trididemnum; species Trididemnum nubilum. Next base: position 24,950,400 of record OZ014479.1, on the reverse strand, counting down.
TCGGCGAACTTAATCATCTTTAGGCAAGTTGAAAAAAGTAATGGAAAACGAGATGAAACTGTTCATTTTTAAATCGTTGCCTCTATGCAATTCCTCCTCAAAATGAATATGACACAAGAAAATAGTTACGCAAAGCTAGTGATGAAAAGCTAGTCAGCGCCGATAGCCAATTTAAAAGCTGATGGTTGAGAAGTTTTGTGATTTCAGCATATATTGATAAATTCATTATAGTTCATTCTATAGTTTGATTAATCAAAAAGTTTGCTTTATAAGACTGCAAGGAATTCAAAATTACGGCAAAGCAAAGTTGAGAAGATAGCTAGGTTGCTGTAATGTGTTTGTCTTTGGAGCAGGAGGCTTGAGGTTCAAATCTCAGGCCGGATAAATTGGATTCGGCGTTGCCAAAGGCTTGGCACCGCTGCGATATTTCTTTAAAAGGAGCTGTGCTGTCGGAGCGCAATAATGCGGAGATGGGCCCCCAATTGTCACAAGTTTTGGTGCAATGCAGCGAGTATAATGAAAGGTTTGATTTGTAAGGTAGCTCCCCCAAGCTCTCAGCTCTCAGTCGGCAGCTTGGCCGAGAAGGTAAAAGCGTTGTTTTTACGACGACCCTGATCGCAGATCTGGGTTTGACCGCGCTCTGGTCATGTTGCGTCCTTGGGTAAGACGCTTTTCGATGATTATCTCTGCTTGGTGGCTTCGAATAAGCAGCAAATTAAGTGGACAAAAATTCGAAAAATCCACATGAACATTAGATAACCTTAAACTCCTTAGCAGGTGCGGATTCCTCCAAATACGAAGTAATCATTTTAATGAAAAACACGAGAATCGTTCATCAATAGTTAACGTCTGACGCTGTCCGATGACAGGAAAATGGATATGCTCTTCAACAACAACTCTGCGCATTTCTATGTTCAATGAGCAGCTACAATGCTGCTGGCTCGACTAAATATAAATTACTTAGTTTCGCATAACTCCAAAACAAACCCTTGTTGTTAAAATTATTACAGGCCGCATAATATTGCAGCATCCAGAAGACTTATGGCGGCATAAGTGTGACACAATGCAATACCTAATTACCGCCCAGTATTAATTTTTCAGTTGTTATTCTTCTGTCGGTATGGTTGGAGGTGGACAGACAATTTCGATCGGGAATGGTTGCGAAAGAATTGGTACAGTCGTACACGAAATCATGCATGCAATCGGTATCTATCACGAACAATCCCGTACCGATCGAGACGACTACGTCAGCATCGCACTTGAAAATGTTGACTCAGGTAATTTGTAAGCCGAAAGTATTTTTTCAAAATGTAGCTTTACCTTTGCAATTTATCGCTTTTTATTGCCAGGCTTTAAAAGTGGTAATAAATAGCAAAGTTACACTTAGGAAATACTGAATACCTCCAGTTATAGCTGTACGTCTAGACCTGGAAATTGACTGAAGAAACTGGAATTTCCTAAACTCTCCGTATTGGAACAGTTTGTTGGCTCCAGCAGTCGGCGAAAGAATATTTGAGGAAAGCGATTTTTTATAACTCAGCGTAAGCTTTTGTAACACTGTACGATGGTGGTATAGAGAGGTTGATGAAAAGCCCTGAAAATTTGGTAACTTCAATTGAAAGTTTTTTTTTTACATTTTGGTGTAATTTTGGTGCAGACGTTAAGTTTATTATAAATTTATCAAATTTAGATTCATTATGTTTTTAGAATAAGCATACGTATGAATGATATTATGCTTCTAATAGAGAGTCATAATAAAGATTGAATCAGCCATGGAGAGGAGTTTGCTTTACTAAAGTTGCAAACTTTTAGTCGCTTGTTTGAACTAAACAAGTAAACAGAGACCTGTCCTTTTAGTTGATTAAAGCGCACCAGAATAATTTTAATTTTCTTTTAGAAAATTTTCAACAGTTCTTTTTTTTTAAGGAAAAGAACACAATTTCAACACATATTCTTACAACACAGTTGACGATCGTCGGGTACCTTACGATTTCAGTTCCGTTATGCACTACAGTGACACTTCTTTTTCGTATGTATAGTACCGGTACTGTTACAGTTAAATCATACTGAGTAAATATTGCTGGTTGGTGGAGATTGAAAATAAGGCGATCGAGATTATAGATTGACGTTTTTGCAAAGTATTTTCTTTTTTGCGTGTCAGAAAAAATGTTTCCTTTTTTGTATCTTTTTGTTTTTTTACAATAAAAGGATCAAAAAGATAATGTAAATAGATTCATAGCGGAAGCTGTATGTGATTTAATACCATTATTTTGCTTGACGATTGCTGGAGACGGTCCAGGTATGAGACGATCTTACATCAAATCTTGTAAATTAATCTTTTCTGCAAACAAGTAAATGAATTGTTTAATAGCTACTATTGTTAATCTGAAATAAGTCATCTTGTCTAAAACTTTTAAAATGACCAAAACTATCGGCTTCCATCCCCAATGTTAATTTTTATAGTTTATGAGTTTTGTAGCACCTCTTTTAACCCCTTGAGATGGTTATGTTGATGTAGCAATATTACTCCTGCTGCGAAAATAAATAAGTTTCTTTTCTACCATAGTCACTAGATATTGCGCTATTTAGTGACTACGTTCCTACGGAACTCAAAAAAAGAATACAAAATAGCAGTATGTAATTATCTTAGGCAGAAGTTAAAACTGCTTAACATGAAATAGGAACAATGGACAACCTACTATCGTAACCAAGGATCCAGCTTACCAAGATGTGATCGGACAGCGACGTGCTTTTAGTCCTGGGGATGTTTCCAAAATCAACAGAATGTACAAATGCAGTAAGTCCAACCAATACGAGGCAGCACAGAGTTGTAAGTTGAGCCAAGCTTTTCGGGTCGAGTTTGGGCTTAAGATTGACAAAATGTCGGGCTTGATAAGCGTTTTTTGCTTTGTGTTTTCGTTTTTTAGGTGCCATAAAAGCGTAATTAAAATGACTTTATTGCACTGGATGACAACTTTATTACACTGAATGACAACTAACCGGTCAGTTGGTCTAGGGGTAACACGTTTGTCTCTGGAGCGGGAGGTGTTCAATTCTCGGGCCAGTCAAATCGGACACAGTGTCCCCAACGGCTCGCCACCGTTGTGACATTTCCTCGAAAGGAGCTGTGTTGCCCGGGCGCAATGACGCGGAGATGGGCCCTGCAAACAACTTACGCGCTTCGGCGTATTACAGCGAGTATAATGAAAGATTTGACAACTTAGCTTTAGCATCAAGCAATTATTATTACACAATTTTCATTAGTACGTCACAATTCATCAGCACTGACTTAGTTTTTACTCGTATACGAGCAATAAACGTAATACATTTTTAGATCTAATTTATGTTTCGGGCTTGGTTTTGGCTTTAAATCACTTTTCGGTTTCGGGCTTATGTTTTCGGCAAAATTCGGGCCTGTACTTGTCGGCCGGCTTACAACTCTGAAGCAGCAACTCTGCATGAGACAAAACTTTGTTAAACATGGAAATTTCACCAGGACCAAATTCTGTAGATTGTCTTTGATGAACGATTGCAGATAACGGTGGTGCTCACGATGTAAAAGTGGTTATATCTATTATTAACTCCAAAGTTGTGCATCAATAAAATTATGAATAGATTTTAAAACAATTCATGGAGTCTTCTATCGCAAATGAAGATCTATTTATTTTTAATTTGAAAAATTATTGAGAAAAAATGTTTCGGCAATAATTTGTACTGCAATCTTAATTTGCATGCAGTAAACTACATTCGGTGCTGCTGCCGAGAGCAATATAGGCTAGAGGGAGTACTTGAATTGCAGGGGAGACGCGTTTTTGGTCTTTATTTATTTATTTATTTGTTTATTTATTTTTTGGTCTTCATTCAAATTCGGCTCTGATAAATCGCCACAGAAGGCTATTGTTTTTGTTTTTTTTCTGAGTTCGGGACAAAATTCACACTAAGTTGCTACCGCATTGCGAATGCGTCTGGTCATGCTGCGCAAGCGTACCCCCATGCGATATTTTGCTGTTCAAATGCTAGCTACAGGTACGCGCGGCCTACCAACTTTTTTTTGCCGGGGTAGGCTCAGTCTTGCTTCACTATTATCCTCCATTTTCTTTAGTCCCTACCTTAGGTTGGTGAAAAAAGAATAAAACTTTGGCGAAGACCCTTTTTTGATCTTTACCTAAAACCGAGAGAAAAATGCAATGAGTTTGTTGCACTTTGAACGCTACAAAACTACTCCTGTCAATACTGTTGAATAGAGCCTGCCCACTTATACTTTTTTAAGACGACAGCACTGACTGTAGTTTCAATTTATAGGTGATACTGTTAGATATTCATACAGCTGCAACTTCGATGAAGCAACAGTCTGCGGCTATGTCCAAGATAGAAATGATTCGGGAGACTGGTTCCACCACCAGAGCAGTTCTAGCCAACCTTCCAACTACCCTACCACGGATGCAACTACAGACAGTAACGGAGGTGAGAAATTCACGTTTCTTCTAAAATATCGAATCATTTATCAAATTGACTACTTGGTTGTAATGTTTAAACTAATTCAAAAATTGCAATGATTCTTACTGCTTTGCGTTCAACTTCAACTAAATCTTCTTCTCAGAAAATATTGACAGAAGTAAATAAGCTATTTTTAAGCCAGAAACAACAACATTGCTGTCGTGCAATTTTTTTCAACTTGCAAATTCAAAAAAACAATTTTTAATCATGCGGATATAGATAGAAAATATAGATATACATGGATATAGATGTAAATAAAACCTACGTTTACAAGAAAGATATTGTTTGTGTTAAACTTTCAGGAAGCTATATGATCTTTGATCCCTCTGCGAGTCAAGTTAGTGGAGCGATGTATTCGCCGAGATTGCAGACCAAATCAACAGCGAAATGCTTGGAGTTCTCATATCACATGAAGACTTCAGGATCAAGCACGACTTCTTTGAGGTATACCGGTAGCAAAAATATTTCTATTGCAGCTACGACTAGAACTCTTCAAATCGGGCATCGTACAAAATTTACTATTTTGGATAGCGGTAGGGGCGCTGAGCAAAGCTGCAATAGCTATAATTTGTAACTATTGTGCTATTGTATTAAGCAAAGCGACTGTAAGTGCATTATTTAGGAAATGGGTTTACCAACTAATTGTAATTACATCTCTGTTTGCCTAGTTGCTTTGGCCAGTGGACAGGTAAGGATCTTTTGGTTTTCGAGCAGGCCCGGCGCCAGTGTAGCGCGACTGGGGGGCATAAACAATTTTTGGGGGGACACAAAAACCTTTTTCCCTCAAGTTCAAGAGTGAAGACCAAAATAAAAAAAGGTTTTATCGCGAAATCTGCGAAAAAACGGTTCTTGCCCACAAACTCTGGGGTGAAGACCAGTATTTTGGGGGGGGGCTCAATCCTCGAAATGCACTCCAGTGGCACCGAGCCTGTTACCTTTTTTTAGCACAATCCTCGCTTGGGAGGGCACAAGCAATGATTTGGGGGGCCCGGGCTCAAAATGCCCCCCCCCCCCCCGTGGCATCGGGCCTGTTTTCGAGTCAAGCTGCACCTGCCCACCTTTTTACCACACAAGGTGGAGACTTCACATTTTTTATTTCATTTCTGAAGGTTAAGCAGGGTAGAAAGCCAATTTTTGTAGTTTTTGGTTTGAATCGACCGGGAATAGAACTTATGTTTCCCGTTTCAGTAGCAGACGTTCCATCCACTACACCAGTGATTGGTTTAATGTATATAATTCCTATATTCCTTGCATATATTTTTTCTACATTTACAGTTTTTGGCTATTTTTTCATTTACATCCGCCTTGTACTATTGTGGTTGTGGAAAAGACTCGATGTCTTAAACCTAACCAGACCTCGAGTTCCAAATATGGTTTTATAGTTTTCATTTATTATGTCTTTTTTAACCAGCATCAAAAGAATCGAAAAATCGAAAATGCCAAAATGGGTCCAACGAAAAATGCACTACTGTGAAACAACGAGAATTAAATGGAACAGAGAGAGAGACTTTAGTTTTTGCCTTTCGTCTAGTGAAAGCCTATACTTCATTGTAAACCAAAATTAAACTTTATCGGGGAATAGTGTCGCTTTGGAAATAATATTTAACTTGAACTGTGATAAGTCTATTTGGAAGCGGTAGATTGTAGAAATTTTAAATTCTTTTATTTTTTAACATTATTTTTTGAGTTTAAAAAAAGAATGCTTGAGTTTTGACACTCAACAACCTTATTTATCACAATCCCAACTGAAACTTTAGCCCTCTTTCACAGGCGTAGCCAGAATTTTTGATTGGGGGGGGGCCAAACCACAAGTCACATGCAATGACGTCATCAGAAACTTCGAAAGAGGAATTTTTTGTGGGGGCAAAGGTATCGTAGAATGGAAGATCAGAAGCCGTGGCCTGGCTTTGGCACGTAACTAGAAACTCGTTCAAGAAAGATGGTGAAAACCTAAAGTTAAAGTACGAAAATGTGTAAATACGGAGACGCGGTTGAGTAAAGAAGTGTACTGCAATTCAAACGTATCACAGAGGGGATCCGGAGGCGGAGCCCCCAGCCGCCGGAGGCTAGGGGGTCTGGGGGCTTCGCCCCCAGCCGCTGGGCGATTTTTCGTAATTTTTTGGAAAAAAAAGCTATTTTAATACCATTGGATCACATTTCGCACGTATTTAGAGCCATTTGAAAGTACTTGATTTTTAACATTTGAAAGCCAATTGAAAAAATTAAGTTGTTCAAGTCAAATCAAGTCAAGTCAAAAATTAAGTTGTCCAGTCTACCTTTTACTTGCAATTTAAGTCCAAAACACGTTAAAAATCTTGCAATTTGGGGTTAAAATTTGTAAGTGATTTGGCCCTGGTAAGGGGAAGTAAAGTGCATTGCCTCCTGCAATACTTTAGCAGTAAATACCAATCCAGTCGAATATTTTCGTTAGCAATTATTGTTTTGCATGAAAACAACTAGTTTTTGGTGTGCACATACGGCCAGGGGGCCCAAACCCTCTCAACTCAAAATTTTGTTCAATGAGCATTTCCCTTACCGTAGCCAATTTTTTTCGAAAGTTTTTTGTTGCGTAAAAACTGGCGAGATGGAGGTGAATTGTTATTGAAAAATGTACAATATAAAGTTATGCGTACAAACCATGTTGTTGCCCGGGCCGAATTTACATTGAGTAGGGCCCCTGGCACTTTGGGATTTTTGCAATATTTCCCTGCCAAATACAGATGAAGACCAAAAAAAAGTCACCATTTGAGCACGGAGTCCCTAGTACTGTGCCATATGTTAAATCCGTCTCTGGTTTTTGCATTACGTTCATAAAAAGGTTAGATGAGGGCCTCAGTTAGCAACTTTTAGGATAAAAACTATTAATTTCACTTGGGTTACACGTTTAAATTGGTTGGCAAACATTAAATTGAAGGGGCCCAGGCCCGCTGGATCAATATTATTTTTGAGGGCCCATTTAAATTGGGGGCCATTTAATTATTATTGTGGGGGGCCCATTTAAATATTATTGCAGGGGGCCATTTAAATTGGTTGGCAAAAATTATATCGAGGGGGCCCGGGCCCCCTGGATCAATATTATCCTTGATTACTGTAGTACGCGAAGATGCTAAAAGAAACTGAAGAAACAATAGTCTTTTTAGGACATTTTTATCATTGGTAGCATTTTAATTGGGGGGCGGCCCCCCCCTGGCTACGCCTATGCCTCTTTGAAAGTTACGTCTACAGTACGTTTGCTTTACACGCATTTTGACTTATGATATTTTTCTTGACATTGTATTCCAATTTCGCAGCGTACGCGTCGCAAAGATTGACTCTGTGACTGGAGAGATTGTTTCACCAGGAACCCCCGTCACTGTGATCTCTGGAAACCAGGACTATGAATGGAACATCGAGAGATTGACCATCTCCACTGGCGCTGCTTATAAACTCGCTTTCGAAGTTTACAAAGGTTTTCTTTTGATTTTACTGTATGTTGCGTAAATAGCTAAATGCCAAGAAAGAGGTGGAGGCGCAGAAGAAGGCTGAAATTTTTCTTTGGCGAGCTGGAAGTCGAAATCAAACTCTTTCGGAATCAGGAAATTAAACTTCAAAGAACAAGTCGATTACAACAAGTGCAAAAGTGAAATTTTCACCAACTAGTATTAGTCAAGAAATGCTCTAAACGGAGAAGTCTATTCAAGGAATATCTTGCTGCCTAGAAGGGACTCGAGAGTTGATGTGTTCTACAACTTTGTGTTCGTTTCCCAGCTTTCGTCAACATGATACAATCAAAACGATGCAACAAAGCTGTTGAACATTTCCCTCATCAAAAGAAACCAAATTGTTCAGTAATTTACTGTATTGCATTGGTTTCCAGATCAAGCCAGTGACGTCATTGCCATTGATGAAGTAAGTGTCCTCGACAAACCATGCGAGACGGGCTTCTTTGTCGTACATGACTACAGCAAACTTATTGCCACTGCGCAAAAAGGAGATTTTCTGTACAGTCCTCTGATGTACACAAATGATGGATACGGCTTCCAAATTAAGGTATATTTGACTGCTTAGTACTTTTATTACAATGTACAAGCGATCAACTTGAATGTTTGTGAACCATGCAACATTACGACTTTGTATTATCACAAAATTATAGTCAAATTTTAATTCATGTAAAGTTGTAACTTAAATGGTATCAAAGTGTTTGTTTCAGTTATTTGGCTTAAAATTTACAGCTTGTAAACTCCTAACTTTTCTCCAGTGTGGGCTATAGCCTATAGTTCTACCAGAAATATCATCAACATCAAGCAACCACCACTGACATATTGGTTCTACTCTGTGTATCTCGAAGGTGGAACTAAGCCGCCGACCCAATGAATTTTGACGGGCCATCTGCTGTGAATGGCCGTCTATGGTATCAATAATAAATATTGTCGCTTCTGGTGAGATGAGATGCCCATTCTATGACTGGTATGAAGAAAAAATACCTCTCGTTTGAATTGACGGTTGCATTGCTGAATTTCTGTTGTGCAGCATGTCGTTACACCATGCTAGTCTCATTCAGAACCTTAGAAATTAAATTTACCGTAAGCCAGCTATTTTTTAAAATACTTGTCAGGTTTACCCAGTTGGTACCACAAGTGCCACGGACGGCTACATGTCCTTATACTACGCGGTTGCAATGGGAGAAAATGACGATGAGTTGCAGTGGCCCATGGACAACCGATTTATCAGACTTGCAGTGGTTGACCAAGATCCTGATGTTGTAGCTAGAATGAGCCAATCGAACAACTTTATGTCATCATCAAGTTCTACATGGGACAGACCAACATCGGTAGGTTTATGAATAATTTCTGGAAGTTGGTTTGGGATCGCTATAATATTATAATATAATATATCGCTATAAAAGGTTCAGCGACCATGCATTGTCATTGCTTTTTGCGTGTGATTAATGAAGCTTGAAATTGTGCATGTTTCAACGTATATCGTTTTGACGCTGCTTTCCTTTTTCTGGTTTGGTGGTGTGCTTTTTTTGTCTTAAACGTTGCTCTGGTGAGCCAGAAATAAAAATTCACTATCACTATAATATCCTTTTCTGCAATTTATTTGCTAAATTGCTTTGGCCAACAGACAGCCAAGGAACCTTTCGGTCTTCGAGTCAAGCTACCTCCTGCCCACCAGCATACCACACGCCGTGGAGGCTTTATACTGTTCCTTTTAATGCTCAACATTAAGCAGGGAAGCTGTGAATGCCAATTTTTATAGTTTTTGGTTTGACCCGATCGAGAATCGAACCTGAATCTACGGTTTCTATAATAGACGCTCTATTCACTCAACTACTGAACAACTAGTACACAATCACTTTAGCGAGGACTATCTGTAATATTTTATTAATGGACTGAGTAATATTGTTTACATGTTGTTTTAACAAGTTTGATAATTACATCTTCCTTCACCAAGTTGCCTAGGCCAGGTCCGCAGACAGCAAAGTTGCCGTTTGGTCTTGAGTCCAGCAGCTACTTGCCCATCTGTGTACCAAGAATAACATAGTCTTGACACATATTTTAATGCTGAACATCAAGTAGGGAAGCTGTGAACAGTGAACACCAACTTTTATAGCCTTTGATTAGAAGCGACAGGGAATCGAATCCAAATCTACTGTTACGATAGCAGACGCTTTATTCACTTGATCACTAATAGGTTAGGTATGAAGAAAATTGATGGAGAAAAAAGTTTCCATTAACTTGAAAATTTTGCTAGATTGCCTGTTACTTTTTTCTTAGGCTGTTAAATAAGTTTATAAAATCTGACACGTTTTTTATTGGTTTAGGCTCGAAACGGCGCTTACGGTTATTCGGGATTTATGCCTATCAGTGACATCACAAACACCCGAAATTTCATAAAGCACGACTCCTTGGTGATTTCGGTGGAAGTTCTAGGTAAAAAGAACTAGTTAACTTTATGCAATATCATTTATCTCATTGTGATTGACCAGTTGGTGGAGTGGTAAAGCGTTCGTTTTAGGAATTGAAGGTCTAAGGATCAAACTTCGGGATTTCAAATCGGACATAGTGTTGCAAACAACTCGCCACCGCTGCGACATATTTTCGAAAGGAGCTGTGTTGCTTCAGGCGCAATACAGCGAAGATGGACCCGCAAACTCTTCACACGCTGCAGCAAAATACAGCTAGTATAATAAAAGATTTGATTTTATATCTCATTGCAGGCCTAAAACTATGATTTTTACAGTATTGTGGCCTGTCTATATTTAGTTGATTGGCTATTTTAAAACTAACTAAACATACGGTACTGTATCTCGCGGTTATTGAGGTTTAGCTGACCACTGCAAATTGATTTGTACAGCTTCAATATGTACAGTTGTACAGTATACTTTCGTACAATTTGCAATAATTAATTTAAAAAGAGTTGCCACGATAGATCTCACTTAATTGACAATTTATCGTCAGATTTGGATGTTACCACTCGCTACATCAAAATTCGCAGAATTTTTTAGTACTGCTTTGTAACAACGGTTCTAAAATGTAGGCCATAACAGTAATGTATTGTCATATAAATTATTTGATTAAAACGATATCAATCATTTCTATGCTTACCGCATTTAGATAAAGTTTACTAAGTTGGATTTAATGAAATTATTGATAACAGATAAAAAATTAAATAAATAAAAAGAAATGAAAAAAAATTGTATGCACAGTTAAAAACTGCTTATTACAACAGCGGTACCAGTATAGCGAACCCTAAAGAATACATGAATAACATTGTTTTCAATATGTGGATGAGATTGTCATTCACAATATTAATACAAATTTAGATATGAACTTTTGGGCTCGAAAAGCAGACACAATGGCATTCCAGCCATTTTCACAAAATGAAACTGCTGCTTTACCTGCTGTCGACGACGATGCGCGTGAAGCAGGTTACACCACCACCGAAGCAGTTGCGATTATCGCGTTGTGTTCCGCTGCCGTGTTCATGCTTATGATCGTGGTTATCTTTTTTGTCAACGAGAAAAACAGCAAACAAATTAACAAAGCTATGATGGTAAGAACAAGACCAACGTTTATTACTATTGATCCAAAATACTGCTTAATGCGCCGCTGTTTCTTCAGCTAAAATTTCTGCTTTTGAATTTTTGATAAGGTGATATAGCATTGGCATCCTTCGTACAGTAATTGTAAAATTTACCATAGCAGTTGCCTTGTGCACAAAGAAATTCCAAACAGCAACGCTGGGCCCCGGTCTACACTGGGCGTAAAATCATGAACCAACTGCCAACTTGTATGCTGGTAAAGTCGTAAGTCGAGCGTACTGAATTTCTGTTTGAAATAAACTAAAAATACGCGCGTAAGCTCACGATTTTACGCCCAGTGTTAACCGGCCTCGATATGAATGGATAAAAAATAGAAGAATAATAACTGAATAGTGAGTCATGGATATTATGAAATGAAAGTTTGTATTCAGTTTTGAAACAATCATTCACACGAGAACAATTTGGGCAAAAATTACGCTTGCTTAAGGTTAACAGTGCTTTTGCAAATACTGTAATTTTGCAGTTATTGTAGTTGCAGCAACTTGGAAATTAACAAGCATATTCATGAAATTACAATAGGCAGGAATTACAACCAGAAAGAACAAAAACGAGAATAAAAAAAATTGAAATAGAGAAAGTAGAAAAAATTTTAAGTCGTAATTCGATCGTAACCTAAATTTAGCCCAGATTGCTCGTGAGTTGTCAGCATGGTTGCTTTAAAATTTAAATCTAATGGCAATATACATTGCTATATTCGCAACACGGTAATAATACTTTATATTAAATACAGTCGACCTACGACTGTGAACCTGTTTTTGCTGTTTAGATTTAAATATTCTCCACCGCATGAAACACAACACGTAATGAGCACTAGGCTTGTAGATAACTTCATTCTTCATCTTGTTTCAATAAAAATATAATTGTAACTAGATGGGAGTTTGCCAGCAAACCCAGTGAACGACCGACGCATAGCTAATGCTGTGACGCTCAAAAGTACTTTTTGTCTACCGTAAAATCAGCAATTATTCAAAAATATCTGATTATGGAACCTCCAGAAAAGTAGAGTCAAAATATTTGTCTGGTAAATATCTCCTGATATCATAAAACAGTGCACCCTAAGTTGAGCCGTTTAAAAATTTGATTTTTGGGGTCCATTTGGGGGGGCCGGGGGGGGGGAGTGGCACCCCCAAACTATGTCAAATTATTTGTCTGGTAAATATCTCCTGATATCAAAAAAAAGTAGAACTCTATCTTGAGCCGTTCAAAAAATTGATTTTTGGGGGGTCCATTTGGGGGGTCCCCGGGGGGGTGGCACCCCCAAACTATGTCAAAATATTTGTCTGTTAAATATCTCCTGATATCATAAAACACTGGCACTCTAAGTTGAGCTAATCAAAAAATTGATTTTTTGGGGGTTTATTTGGGGGGATTCCCGGGGGGGGTGGTACCCCCAAACTATGTCAAAATATTTGTCTGTTAAATATCTCCTGATATCAAAAAAAAGCAGAACTCTATCTTGAGCCGTTCAAAAAATTGATTTTTGGGGGGTCCATTTGGGGGTTCCCCGGGGGGGGTGACACCCCCAAACTATGCCAAAATATTTGTCTGTTAAATATCTACTGATATCAAAAAAAAGTAGAACTCTAGCTTGAGCCGTTCAAAAAATTGATTTTTGGGGGGTCCATTTAGGGAGGTACCCGGGGAGATGGCACCCCCAAACTATGTCAAAATATTTGTCTGTTTAATATCTACTGATATCAAAAAAAGTAGAACTCTAGCTTGAGCCGTTCAAAACATTGATTTTTGGGGGGTCCATTTAGGGAGGTCCCCGGGGGGGTGGCACCCCCAAACTATGCCAAAATATTTATCTGTTGAATATCTACTGATATCAAAAACAACTAGCACCCTAGCTTGAGCCGTTCAAAAAATTGATTTTTGGGGCCCCATTTTGGGGAGGTTCCCGGTGGAGTTGCCCCAAAAAATTTCAGGAGAAAAAATTGCATTTGCAGCTCAACAACTTTACACAAAAATTAGATTTTCATGTTTTGTGGTTTAGGAGAAGAAAAGCGTACAAAAATTAAGAAGAAAAAAAAGGAAAAAAAAGGGAAAAAAAAAGAAATAAACCTCATCGCGGCCAAAACTGGGTTGGTTGGAATGAAAGGGTATCTTGAGACATACAACTCTATGAAATATTTTTTGCCGTACTGAAGCCGTTTTTGACTGAAACCGCTTTTTACGCCAAACTTGCGGGGCGGTTTTCGGGTTCTAAAACCGAAGTCACGTGACCTATCGCCTCGAAATTGTGTACAAACATACAGCTCATTAATCTCAAACTGCTGTCCAAATTTCATGTAGCTAGACCCAACCGTTCTCGAGTTATAAGCAAAAGTCTGAAATTTCGCACTCGTTAGTTGGAAAATGGCCGAGTAAAAACAGAGAAACACGCGACGCGAGCGTCGGTCGTTCCAATAAGAAACACAAAACATAACCTACTGCCTGCTAAAACATAATTATACGGTTTAATATTTATTCTTTTTTCTTGTTACAGATTTCCAGCAAATAAAAACGGAATGTAAAAAACTGCGAGGAATTTGGATTTCATCTGTCGTATAATTCCAATGTCGATAGAACGAATAGCAAATTTTGCTTTTATAATTGCTGCCTGCCTAATATTTTATTTTTGGTCGATGCTTGGTGTATAATATGCAACGCTGATGAATTACTGTTACATTTTGTGACTGCATTAAGTTATTGTAAGGCATTGGAAAATAATATTAAGTCAGCACTCAAGGAGTCGCTCTTAACAGCACTCAGCTGCAGAATATTCGCATATTACTTTCATAGCATTATATTTTACTGTCCAAATTGAGCTTTTTGCATTAGCGTACAGTTCGAAGTTCCATTTAAAATTATTTTGCGTAACAAGTAGCTTTTTTATAGTTGAAAAAAAAAAAGTAAAGCTCTCGAGAAAGTGCATGAAGAGTTGAAGACTAACCCAAAGTCAAAAGCGAAAATATTGGCGCTTATGCAGGGCATGGTTTGAGCTGGAATGGAAAAAGATTTTTCCATATTGCATACTAGCAATTTTTTTCAATCTATTCCATACTAAAAATCTTCCATTCCATACTAAAATTTTCTTCCTTATTCCATTCCATACCAAAGAACTTTTAAGACTGGAAGCAACGCATAATTCGCACCTTTGCAATTCTGTGAGCAACAACTCGCGAAGATGCGCGTATACATTACACAGATGCAGCGACAAATGTGTGGTATGCACAGAGTTATAATGATTACCATACAAGTTTGCGTTCACACCAACTATAAAATTTAGCATAACCAAACAGCTAAAAAACGTTTACTGCAAAAGAAATACCAAATTTAACACTAAAAAGAACTTCAAGCTTAAAGGGGTGAAGCATTCCGCCAATTCCGGGTAGTTTACAATAGCTAAAATTGAAATAAAGTTTTCGAAATTTTCTGTTCTAATTTCGGGGCTGCGGTTGCAAAGATAATCAACAAATACAAAGAGATACCCAAAAAAAGTTTTTGGAAACCCTGAGTTGGTTCTTCCAGCCTGAATTTCCAGAAAAAAGAGGATAGTTTACAATCTTTTTTCCTTGAAGTTCAGGCTGAGGTAACAAATTCAAGGTTTCCAAAAACTTTTTAGGGGGCATATCTTTTTGTTGAACACCTCAGATCTTTGCAACGGCAGTCTCAAAATGAGAGTAGAACATTTCAAAAATTATGTTTCAATTTTACTTATTTCAAAATACTGCAATTGGCTGGATTCACCCCCTTTAAACACAAAAAATAATAACTAAACTCAAACGGTGACGAAGTAGTAAATACGAATTTTCGTGACGATAGAAGAAAAAAATACTACGACCTTTCAAATTATCATTCTCGATATGAAAAAAAAAACAAGTCAAACCTATCAAAGCCGTCAGTTATAGCATCATGGCTGCAAATTGCAATGTACTTACTATAATGCAATACGTACACTGCTTTGGCATTACACACAACCGAAGTATCGCGATTTGTTAAAAAATAATCATGGTATATAAGAGATGTTGAATACTTCTGTGACAATATTGTTTATTCCTTACCCGACATCCATATACATTTTTCAGCAAATACCAAGCGCTAGATCTAATATGGATATGGTATAGAATTATAAAAGATTGTCTTCCATTCCATTCTTGAAATTTTCCATTCCATTTCATTCTGGCATCTTCCGCACCAAAATTTCCATTCCATTTTTAATTCCATTCCATACCATGCCCTGCACTTATGATTACGCAAATCATATTAATAATAGCGTAGCCCGCGCAAATGTTGTGCCGATTTTTGAAAATCCTTTTTGAAAATGGAAAGTTGCAAACAAATAAAAATACTCTAAATTGATGCTGATTAGAAATAATAAGCATGGTTAACAGTCATTGCGTCGGTCAGCTAATTCAATAAAACAAAATGAAAAACCAACGCGACAAAAGAGAGCCATTATCAACAGATTCTTATAGCCGGCAGTAGTGCTATTTAAATTTTGCAGAAACCGGATCTCCGATCGCACGATTTTCCAAACTTTCAAAAGGGCATTCAAGCCAAGTTTTTCATTGTGTACTAAAATGTTGCAAAAAGCCTATAAAATGTGTTCTCACCAAATTTGAAATTCTACGTCGACCCGTTTTCGCGAAATAACAGTTCAAAATTAAGAATTTTCCACTTACTTCAATGTTGCCATTTTATCAGTAGGCTGTGACAAAGGATCAACGCTTGGAAATCTGGCGTACGTTTAAACGAAAAGCAGCTAATTTACGATTTTGATCCTTTACTTCGTCTTCACAAAAACTCGGCTGCAAAACGCTGATTGAGAATCAGGAATTTGCTGCGACTTTTTGAAATTTTATTTCTAATTGACAACCATAGCAAAATTTTTAAGGGAAAAAGCGTTTCTACCGGAAAATCTAAACTGTTATACGTATCTCGGGAACGAAAGGTTGAAGAACACTCAAACTTGGTGAAATTAGGCTTCAGATCTGTGCGAAATAAGATTTTGAGAGAAACCGAGCAAAAAATTTTTGACCTGAATGCTTTTCTAATAACCAGTTTGTTTAAGCCATAAATGCTGGATATCTATGCAAGCAATTTTTACAACCGGTTTTCTAAACTTAGCCTCCGGTTCGCGACACATGACACCGGTCGCAGCAGACAAATTTAGTTTGGAGCTCTTAGTACCCCCCATTAGCAAAATCTTGGTTACGGGCAAGGCACTAAAGATACCGGTTCCAGCTTCTCGTTGGATGAACACTTTTGTGTGAACACGGAAACAGGCATCGATTTTTCGATGAAGACCTTTGCCGTTTTGGTCCTCACCTAAATTTGATGGAAAAAAAAGCAACGAATTAATTTTTGGCGAAGACCTTTTTTTCACCTAATAAAATTCAAAATTGACAGAAAAACGCAGTCAAATTCTGATGAAGCTTGGCTCAAAACTTTAGTTACACCACTGCTTCCAGCTCTTTCAAAAATCATGTGCTTCCGAATTCGCTTCCGGCGTTTTTCATCAAAATGCTTATTCCGCTTCCACATAAATTTAACCGCTTTCTCGACCACATCCTAGCTTTTCTCACCATATGAATTTGCTGTTTGTTGACAGGCATTTAAATGATCAAAGATAGTAATTTTAAACACCTTACTCAAGGATGCGACAACGTGACCAGGGAATTGAATCAAATCATGCAGTCAAGCAAGCAGGATCCTCGTAGAAATCACATCACATCTTTACTGCCTCTCAGCCACGCTGCGGAATAAACAAAAGTAACTCTCCGACTTCATTGTTAAAATCAGTAGCGTAGCCAAGGGGGTGGGGGGAAGCTATAGCCCCCAATTGGCCTGAAAAGTAAATTCAAAATACCACGTTTTTAGCACTTTTGACTTTTGAGGCTGATTTTTGCTTCAAAAATGAAAATAGCCCTCCCATTGGCATTTGCGATGAGGATTGATCAAGGATCTGTTGTGATTTCGACCAGAGGTTTCAGCCTGGATGAAAACCCCCCTTTTTTGAGGTCGCCTAAATTTGGGCAAAAATACCGACTCAATCTGAGCGAAGACCCTTTTTTTTTGAGATCATCTAAATTCGGACTGAAAAACCGACTCAACCTGAGTGAAGACCGACCAAAATCTGGGTCAAGACTGTTTGACAGAGGTGGAGTCGAGAACACAAGGCTCGAGGCCAAGGACACAAAAAAATTTTGAGGCCAAGGCAATGGCCCATTGGGCCATGGCCCCCCTTTGGGTCGCCAGGATAGTATAATTAGCATAAACAGTATGCAAAATTGCGGCATGCCCCCCTTTGTAACTTGCGCAGAAGCTTTGAGCACACAAAAGGGTAGGCGAAGCAGTAGCGTAGCCAGGGTGGGAGGCGGGGGGGCTTTAGCCCCCCCCATTGGCCTGTCAACCAAAATGCAGAATAAGAAAAATGCCACGTTTTTAGCTCTTGTGAAACCGTTTTTTTGCTCTGGAATTTACTAAAAAGTGATTTAAAGCATCTTTTGAAACATGTACTCAATGGGGGGGCTAATTGTCAAAAATTAAAGACACAAATCAATGAAAACTTTTAAAAATGCCCAAAAATAAACAATCAAATTTGATCGCTAGTGTAAAAACGCCAAACATAGGTTTTATCAATATATATTATAAACTCAAGAATGAGGGGAGGGAGGGACTATACAGTGTTAGTTAATTACCAATCACTTCTCTCAAATATCTTTCCATTAGCCTTCCCCCCATTTATTTTCTTTGTAAAATATAGACGAGATAGATTACTCCGTGTGAGTTTTATTGAATAATAAGATTTTATGACTTACCAGCATGTAAACAAGAGAACTGCAATGTTATCATTAGCCACTTCCCATATTGCCCATTAATGCAACCAGTTGATTCATGTTGCACTGCCAATTTCTACGCCACGTTTTAAAAGCAAGATTTTTTTATTAAAATAGCTCGAAAATTTTGCATTTTTTTGCAGAAATAACTTAATAATTTGCTCTAAAATTTAGTTATTTTTGCAAAAAAATGCAGAATTTTTGAGTGCTGGGGCTCCGCCTCCAGACCCCCAGCCTCCGACGGCTGGGGCTTCGCCCCCAGATCCCCATTGGCCTCCGGCGGCTGGGGGCTCGGCCCCCTGACCCCCAAAACAGCCCCTCCCCCATTGCGAATTTCTGGCTACGACCTTTTTTTGCTCTTCACCTAATTTTTGGCAAAATATCAGACTGATTTTGGGTGAAGCAAGTTTTAATTCTGATCTCTGTTCTTTTCAAATTTTCTGAACTTCCTGGTCCCCCCTTTTCAAAATTCTGCGTACGCCACTGCCTAGGACAGGGCAATTTTCGAGAACTTGAGGCTTCGAGGCCAAGGCCAAGGACTTCAAAATGTGTCCTCGAGGATGTCCTCGAGGCCAAGCACGTCCTCGAGGACTCCACCTCTGCTGTTTGATGCTGTTTTCAGCCTTGGAAACACCCCTCTTTGCAAATTCCTGGCTACGCGCCGTGGCGAAAATCATGTCTTTTGCGTCAAACCAGGTCAAATTATAGTAGGTTTTTCTTCAATTCGGTTTATTGTGAATATTACTTCCTTATTTTGTACAAACTATAGCTTCTACCGATCAAAAGTTTATATAACTCTGTTATTTTGGAATTTGCTACTGATATTTTTTTAATTTTGTAATCCGTAGAGTTTCCGGAGTGTCAAATTTATTCACTTCACAAACTTTCAGAACAAAAGTAATGAAAGTAGCCTACGTACAGTATATAGGCTACTGTTCATGGTTTGTGTTGCAATTCAGTGTGCATACTGCACTAAAGTCACAGTGCTAAAGTGAAGCCACATTTGGTTGGGCTAGTCTTTAACATCTGTGATGTGAGCAGACCAACTTCACTGTGCTGCTGGCCAAATACTATTGCAGCAGTTTGTAGGCTAGATCGTGCTCTATTCATTGTAAAGCATCCCAGAGCGCACCTGTACTGTGTAGGTAGCCTACTAGTAGGAGAGGTCACTAGAGTAGACTGTTGTACCATTAGCGTGGTGACAAGAGCCAACCGGTACTAAATCAGTAAATTACCGGGAGGCTATCAGTTATGATATTTTGTGTACCTTCAGCGTGGTGACAAGAAATAGAATCGTATGTCGCATTGGTACTGTAAGACAATGACTGGACAATCTGCAATGGACATAATTATGTGACATGGTAAGCTCAGAGCTAACAAACATGTTACGGTACATACTGGTAGCTGGTTGGTTATTCTGTGAGTTGTTGGAAGCTGCTTTACTGTAGCCTGCCTTGGTATTGTTAATTAACTTCAGACTTTGTTCCTTCTGTGGTTCTGGTTCCATTAGTTAAAAACCACAGAAATAAGCATATATGGACTAATGGTAGCCTATCACAGATCAGACATCATATTTTCAGTTGTAAATATAATATTCTTCACCTGTTCCATCACAGCTAGATTTCATTTCAGGTTAAAAGTTTCCAGCACTGGCATTTTGGTTAGTCTCCTGTCTCCCAAGATCTCAATTCTAAAATGCTACATGTATCAAACGTTTATCCAGCACATTAGCCTACCTGTTACCGGATTAGAGGCTACTGCAAGACAGTCTGTCAGCTTTGGTAGACCTAACCTACTCACAATGGCTGTATTGACTTAGCTAGAGAGCAGACTGGTAGAGAACTGCTGACAAAGAATTCGTGAATGGTGTGGTACCAGTATAAATCACTCAGAGAGTGGTATCGGTACTGGTATAATGGCATGGTAGCTTACTGCTACTGATTGTACTGTGTACAGAAGTGCCATACAATGCTGATGGTTGTTAAGTGGCAGGATAGGCTACCAATATCTCTGCAGACATACTGGAACTGTGTTACTAACTAAACTACCAGTATATACTTTGTGTTGGTGTTTTAGATCTGAGATTTAGATTTGGCTACAGAACATATATCATAACCATAAGCAGTAAGAAAGTATCATTTATGGTACTGAGGCACCGTTGGTTGGATTAGACTAAGCAGCCTTTTGTAAAATGGTACATTTATACAACCTACACTAATTCTTTGTAAGAAAATAGAAGTGTAGTAGACCAATGGATACACAAGTGAAACTGTATTTATGCCATGGGAAAATATTTGTATGGGATCCTGAAGATGCAGTCACTTTGCGTGAAAAGTTTCGAATTGTAGGAACTAATTTTGGCTGTTATCCTATCAAGCCAAAGCAAACTATTCAATTAAGTCTTCCTTTAATGCTGAGCAAGGTTGAAGCAAAATATGTTTTGAAACTGAAGAATGCAGCTGTGTTCAATTCTTCTACATTTTCAAATTCCATCGATTTACAAGAATACGAGGAAGGAATATCTCAAAAACGATCCATTCAACACAAAATACAAATGAAATTGAAGCAAGATCAAAAGTGGAATGATTTAGATGAAATGGCTGATGAAATCAAAAAAGGAAAAGTGTCTAAAGTTTTTAGAAAGAGAACCCCTCTAATTCAATCAGAAACTGAAACCATTAAATCTGACAAAGATAGCAAACTTTCCAGCTCATCTCAAGAAATTTTTACTTCTGATGATTTTGAAAAATTTAAGAAAACTGAAATTGACAAAATACAGCTGTTTGGATATGAGCAAACCTGGGTAAATTTGCCAATCCAGAGTGAATTACACCATCAATTCGATACTTTAAATGAATCTGACATCCAGTTAAATGTTGATGAGAAGTTGAAATATGCAGTATTTTGTGATTTGCATTCTCAAGGGTACTTTTTGACAGACGGACTGAAATTTGGTGGTCACTTTTTAGTATATCCTGGGGACCCAGGGCTTTATCATTCAATTTTTATAGTATTTTGTATTGCATTTGATGATAAACTTTCAGCTACAGACTATTCAACACTTGGTCGTTTAGCTACCAGTGTAAAAAAGACTTTGTTGCTCTGCTCTGTTAATGATGATAATCAAGTCATTTATTCATCTTTTGCATGGTCAGGCATTGTGTAGTTTTTGTTTTTTTGAAGTCCTTTAAATATGCTTTTGACACTTAAAACAGCTATGGTACAGCCGAATTGGCAATTTTCAATGATCATTGATTAATTTCCACTTCAGACTGTCAAATCAATTTGTGTAAGGCCTATGCACCATGTAAAAGAGTTTTTATGCATGTTCTTGATTTGGAGTGTACTTGTAGGTCTTTTTTTAATGGAAGGCCAAAAACTATGTAATCTAACCTTGAACTTTATTAAGTTTGTAAAAGCAAAAGAATGATTGGCAGAGTGAAATTATGTAAGCTACTGTTTTTTCTATTTGGCTTCTATTTAAAACTATTCATAAGATTCCTGCAATGGTTGCTGTTAGTTATAATTCATAACTTGTCAAAGTTTTTTGAGGGCTACAATGGTCTATTTTTCTGTTATTTCAGTTTAGCATCTGTATAAATTAATGTTTTAAAACCTCTATGATTTATGTTACTATGATTGTCAACTCCTGTAATGTAAGAGAGAGCTTTTTAAACATAATTATGTCCTTACATTTTTCAGCCAATATTTCTCTGAATTTTTTACAATGGAAATTAAAGTTAGCTTAATTTTATGTTATTGTCAATGAAACGTTTCAAAGATAAATTTTAAAAAAAAGAAACTTCCTGTCCGTCTAGCTGTGATTGGAAGTTCACTGAGGACGAAGACGTTGAAGTCGATGGGTTTGTGGTGGTTGGAGAAACTGCTGATGAAAAAACAACAGTTCATGCTGATGCCAAGAGTGACTCACCTCCTAGTTATAGTGTAAGTTTAATTTTAAATGTGATAAATTGTCATAGGTGAGCAAGTTAATGCAAAACGTTAGCTTCGTTAACTACTAGTCCGTTAACAAACTTCACACCTCCGTTAACCTTAATCCGTTATTTACAGCTTTAATTAACAGAAGTTAATGAAGTCCGTTAATTCGTTAACATTTTGCGTGTAATTTACATTTCTTTTTATTTACTCGGTTCTAGAACACGTATTGACGCTGTTGAGCAGATTGTAAGGAAATATTTATTGCTATGGTGGTGTTTTTATGTTTTGGAAGTTACATTTTACAGTCTAATCTAATTTCAAGATAAACATAAGTTCAAATGCACTAACAAAGCTGCGATCAGAAAATCTTTGGAAATTGTGAACAGCAATAATTAATAGACTTCTGAGGCTGCAGTTTAATATTTGTCACAAAAAAGAGCTCCTTTCTTCGCTTTCTTCTATAAAACTCGTACTACTATGCAACAAGTGCTACCACTGTAAACTGGTTTGTACCAGTACAATGAATGAATGGTGCAAGACATCAACGATAAAAACCTTAACGGAAGTTACTTTAGTCCGTTAAAAGAACTTAACGGAAGTTAATTTAGTCCGTTAACATGAAAAAACTTTTTAACGGATTAACGAGTTCAAAAAAAAGTTAGCTTCGTTATTAACGATTAACGGACTTGTGCCCACCTATGTAAATTGTGATGTGGTTTTGCTGGAGTAAATCAATGATTTGTTTGGCTTCTTTGAAAAGTTTGTGGCAAAATGGTTGTGACTAAATGGGATGATCATATATGTATCAGGCAAGGTTACTAATGCCAGGAGTTTAAACTGGGAAAGCTATCAATGCTCAGTAGGGTTGTTCAAAAAAAACTTTTCTTTCCAAATTTAACCCATCACCCCCGCAAATTGTTAGGTTGGTGATAGAAACCCCACATACCAAATTTCAGCTCATTCACTCCACAGGGAGAGGAGGGCATGCAATTTGAAATTTTGAATTTTCGTCGAAATATACGGATTTTTTACCAATTTTAACATTAATTTTTTCGGTCAAGGCACCTGGTATCTAAGCTAATTTTGATTTCATATCACTTAAATTACATATTAAACCCAGTGTAAGCCAGTTTGCATTTTTTTGTTTTGTAAATTTATTAACATAAAAATTTCCTGTTTTTTGCTATTTTGACTAAAATATGTTAAGGTGGTTATGCCATCTCGACTGCTTTGTAACACAAATACTGCCCTACAAACCACTGCATAAAATAAGGGAAAAGACCGATTTCTATCTGGAAACTCATCTAACGTCCTTTTTCAAGTCCAGGAGATGACATACACCAAGTTATCGAAACTATGTTTGGCAAGTTCAGTCTATAAGAAATTGGTTTATTATTACTATCACAACTGCTATAACGTGAGCCAACAACCAGCAGTTGGTAAAGTTTCAAACATTATTTTCTCGTGATTCAGCATTTTTGTGTTAGTTGTTCCAATGCTTAGTAAGAACAACTTCATGATCATCCCATTTTTTGACTCCTTCGTTTTTCAAGGTACTGTAAAATAGTAAAAAGTTGGAATGATTTATTGCGAAATGTAACAAAATCTCACGACCAAACATTACGTTATTTACCAATCTCACTGCTTATATATAATTTGCTTCTGCTAAAATTCGGGAAACACTAAATTTAGCGTTGTTTTAGTGATACTGGTTTCATGATATAATAGCCAAATCAGCTTGCCAACCAGCCTCTTATTTTCTTCTGGTTCTAACTAATAACCTCTTGTAAATGAGTGGTAACAGTGTTTTCCACAAAAATGGAATTGTTACTTGATTAGATGGTAACACTAACTACACTAGCACAATCTCGAAACAATTCTACAAGTTTTTCGGGTACCGATTTTGGAAACGTAAATGCAACATTTATTGCTGAATATAATATCATAAGTGCGATTGGATTGTGCACCAAGAAGCAGCCTCTGAAGCCAACAGAACATTTACCAATATTTGTGACTTGAATGTTAGCAACCAAAACACTATAAACTGCAGGGCAAACTTTTGCTCAACATTGTTCTGTATGTGATCCTTGATAGTCATACATCTGAGAAGCAATGCTACCACTCTATTACTCTGCATTGTTTGAACAAGGCCATGAGAATTTGGTTATTGGGATAATTAAATGAGTTGTAAAAACATATATTTTGCATACCACAGATAAATCATAGAATACCTTTCACCCCAAGTCTGTTTCACCCTAATCTATAAACGTTTCAGGAGTTAACCTCTAAAGATCTCGCAAAGTTATAAGCGTGAAACAGTAGGGTTTTTATGTTTTTAAATATGCTAAATACAAGGTGGGCCATAACTCGTACACCAAAGCATTTAAAGCAATTTTGATTAACTGCCGATAACTAATTTAACTGATACATACATGCAATGCTTCACTGCTCTACGAAAGAACATGTACTCTACACCCTAAGAAAATGCACAAAATACGTGTTCTTTTATAGATTTTACATTGTTTTACACTCCATGTGATTTTTTGGTGTGCGGCTTATGCCAACACTGTAAATGAACGGGCTCTAACTACAACTGTTATTGAGCTCTTTTCAAGCTTGGTTGGTAGAGAAGAATGAATGCTCTACACCAAGACAAACACGTATGGTGCATACGTGATGGTTGTTCGATTCATCAAAAACATAGACAAGATGTATCTGGCTAGCTCTATAGGCGGGAACAACCCGAGTTAGAATTTAAGCATTAATTATCTGAAGAACGGTCAGCTTAGACACAAAACTTTGCAACATTTTGCAATAAATCATTCCAACTTTTTACTATTTTACAGTACCTTGAAAAACGAAGGAGTCAAAAAATGGGATGATCATGAAGTTGTTCTTACTAAGCATTGGAACAACTAACACAAAAATGCTGAATCACGAGAAAATAATGTTTGAAACTTTACCAACTGCTGGTTGTTGGCTCACGTTATAGCAGTTGTGATAGTAATAATAAACCAATTTCTTATAGACTGAACTTGCCAAACATAGTTTCGATAACTTGGTGTATGTCATCTCCTGGACTTGAAAAAGGACGTTAGATGAGTTTCCAGATAGAAATCGGTCTTTTCCCTTATTTTATGCAGTGGTTTGTAGGGCAGTATTTGTGTTACAAAGCAGTCGAGATGGCATAACCACCTTAACATATTTTAGTCAAAATAGCAAAAAACAGGAAATTTTTATGTTAATAAATTTACAAAACAAAAAAATGCAAACTGGCTTACACTGGGTTTAATATGTAATTTAAGTGATATGAAATCAAAATTAGCTTAGATACCAGGTGCCTTGACCGAAAAAATTAATGTTAAAATTGGTAAAAAATCCGTATATTTCGACGAAAATTCAAAATTTCAAATTGCATGCCCTCCTCTCCCTGTGGAGTGAATGAGCTGAAATTTGGTATGTGGGGTTTCTATCACCAACCTAACAATTTGCGGGGGTGATGGGTTAAATTTGGAAAGAAAAGTTTTTTTTGTACAACCCTAATGCTCAGTGCTATTTATTAATTAGCATTGTGTCCTTTATTACCTCTTTATCCATGAAATTGAAGCTATTTTGTAAAAAGATTGATATTCATAAATTGCAATATACTAAGAAAATAAGAGCATTAATCTATATTTTGCTCTTGTTGCTTATATATATTTAAATTTGCTAAAGTTCAAAAAATAATTTAATTCATCAACAATAATTGATAATTGCATTACCTGGGTCATGGGTTAAAATTCTATTCTATTTCCATGGTCGTACCAAAAGTTCTAATTTTTTAGTGATGTACCATACAGTGTGATTCAAATTATTGGTATGTGTTCAGGAGTTGAAAATGACAAGTTTGCACAACCAGTCTAATTCTATTTGTTCTTGCCGAAAGAAGTGTTTTTGCACCAGAAGCAAACAAAGTCCAGCTGTCTCAACTCGTTGTCCTTTTAAATCACATGTCCCGGTATTTTCCAAACAAAGAGACCAACGATTCGATCGTGTAACTTTTAACAGAGATACTAACTCTTAGTACTGTGCAGGGTTTTTTTTTAGGCAGAGGCTGCTGTTACGTTACGTAAGAATGAGAAAATCGCTATTCTAGCTCTAACCCAAACTCTAACCGTAGGTCTAACCCTAACGTTAATCCTAAACCGAACTCAAAATCCAATCCAAACCCTAACGATAATTTAAAAAGCAAAAAAGAGTAAATGAGCACTCACTCTTTGCTCTCTTCGTTACGTAACGTAATACTAGCCACTTCCTTTTTCATATCATTCGTTCGTATGAAGCAGGCACTTTGCCTCTGTCTAACCACACCAACGCGGTGCACTTTTTTTGTATTCTTTTTGCAAGTCCTTCGTCAGGCTGGGCCACCACAACGGGTAGACTGCTGGGCCGAATTTGAAATAAACGAAAGTGTCTTTCCCAAAGACACATTGCCAGTTCAAGAATCGAACCAGGAGTTAGTAACCCTTCGATTACTAGTCCGACGCTCTACCACTGAGCTATCGCAGTACGGTATAATATTTTACCGTATTATACTGTTGTTTGTTTCCTTGTTTGATATTCAAAACTGACCATAGACTAATTTTGCCTTATTTTAAAGTTGAAACTACACGCTGCATGCAAAAAATTTGTACTTTTATTACCGGTGTTTACTTGTACTTGTGGTTACTATTGAGGGGATGATTCATGAACATGAGAAATGTTCTATTCTGTGACAAAAAGTTGTAAAAACTTTCCGCACCCGGTATTCTTCGCGCATTCAAAGCTATTTGAATTCGTTACAATAACAGAGTCACAATTCCTCCTCGATTACGTTGAACTAACGTGGTACTCTTTTAGCAGAGCTGGCTTGTATTTCTTGGGAAGATCGTCATTGTGCACTGTACAGTACTACATTCTAATTTACAGCTTCGATACCAGTCTTTCATGTCTGCTCCATTTAATTTTTATGAATTTAGAATAATTTCCTAATTCCTACCTCTAAATAATGTAGTGGATGTTACTGATGTACAGTACCTGCAAACTTTCTCATTTCCAACTAGTGTTAATTTGCTAACATCTACCTTAAAGGGTCCATTTTGTTTAGTGTTTGCGAACAACGTAGAATGGATTGACTACTGATCACAACGTTAGCATACGGGCGTATTCTTAGTTACTTTAATTGATTTGCTGGTAAATCGGCATTTAGGTGGAAGTTTTGGTAAAAGTGAAAAGCTCCGCTTTTGATTTAACGCCAAGTTTAGATTTTGCATCGGGTGTACTTTGGAAATATGCGGTTCCGGCAGCATTGCCGGATTGCAATTGTAAATGGGACGTAATGCATTTTTACCAGTAGTCATTTGATTTGATTTTTTTGAAATTCTTTATTGTTACGCTTTTCCGGACGAAACTCCTTCGTGTCATCGAGGGCAGTTACTGTGATCGTTTGTAATGTGTAACACTATATTATGAGTTTTACGTAATCCATTTATGAAGTAACGTGGTTAGTTCAGTTTTAAGTTTGAATACACCAAGTGTTGCTTCTCGTACGATTCGAATTGTGTTGATTTTGCAGTAAGTTTCTGTATTTCGTGTGAATGATCGTGCATTCTAGTTTTTCTGTACTTACAATTCAAATTTTGATGTGATTATGAATTGCCACGTTGAAGTATGTTTTCGATAGATTATCTAACTTCTCTATACTTGCTAGTAACTAATGAACATTTTAAATTTGGTGTAATTCCGTATGTGTTTAGGTTAATTTAACTGTTCATATTTTAGCGCCTTTTGTTCTACTTCATTGCATCAATCCTATGTCAGTTCGGAGAACCCTACCAACATCACATTGCGTTATTCCGTGACAGATTTGTTTCTCGACAAAAAATATGGACACGGTTGCTGCTTAGTTTTTTTATGCGTAATCTTTTTTCATTACTAGTAAAGGTAATCAATATTAAGGTATTCGTACACTCAAAATGGAGTATAAATTTAATTTTAGTCAATATTCACTATTTGAAGGTTAATAGCAGCTTTTGTTAGCATTTGCTCATCCTACACGTGAGAATACAGGTATTTGAAGATATTGTGAGAGTCTGGTATCAAGTTCAAATCAGACTTGTTAGTTTTAACGAGTGATATTTTAAGAAGCATTTTTGGTTCATTTTCAACTTGACATTTTTTAGTTTTTACGAAATCAAAACGCAACCTTGTTAAAGATTTTGAATCGTGTTTTTATGTGCAACGAAATGATGACTGCTATGAGCGTCTCTGTAACCTATCCTATAATTTGTATAAAGAAAATTGAACTTTTTTTTGCGGGAGACCGTAACTTGCTAGTTGTTAACGTTCAAAATAACTTCTTTCATTTAATATTCTAGTGTCGAAATTCTCATGATCACCGCCAAACCAATGAAGTTATCCTCCATTTACTTCATATTCTCACTAATATAAGATTATCATTTTTATTCGCACAGTGTTTTACTACTTATGTCTGCCTTATGCCTATGCAGTATTATGTGAAAGATAGTTCAAAAATAAATCTTTGGCACTGATCTGTAGACTTGTCAAGTTTTAGTACCAGTAACCAAAGCTTATAAAGAACGTGGAGTAGACACAGATTAAAAAAAATATTGTAACGTGTGTATTTGGAAACACAAAAAGCAAAAACGTCCAAACGCTTGGGTCGAAGATTTATTTATCATCATAAAGAGCCACAGCCATAAATTTTATTCCATTCTTCGTATTGTAAAAGATCTTTTTGTGAAACACTCGCGCGAACTCGCTGTAGCGATTTTCGAAAATCATCCACATTAATAGGTCTGACGTCATTTTTGCTTATTTTGCTGATATCCAAAGTCTGTGAAAGAAATATTTGTTATTTACGATCCATGGGTAAACATATCAAATCAAAAATGACAATATTGACCGTGTAAATACCACAAAGTCGAATAAAACACTCTACGGCGGAATTAGTTAGCGTGGAAGTACAGTAATACTAAAACCACACTATGAAAGGTACAGAAACATTTGTTATATTGCCGTTTGATAATACTGTGATTTAGTACTTAAATTGTAGGGGGAACGCATCCCCCCATCGAGATTTGAGTGCTGGATGATCAAACGAACAAGACCTACAAATTCCGGCCAAATATACTACCAAATTTCTGGGGAAAAGTGATTTCGAAGGAGAAACACTTCAACTGTAGGCGAAGACCATTTTTTTTGGTCTTCATTCAATTTCGGCGACGAAATTACGTAATCTTCTCTACAGTACTTTCGCATGCCAAATGCGTTTGGTCAAGGCTGAAGCGTGCCCCCACGCAAAATTTTACAATTTAAGTACTGCTGTAATTAATGTGACACAATTCTTTGTTTACAATTAAATACACAAATAAAAAATTTTCAGAACAATAAACTCAAATCAAAAACTTTCCGAACTTACCGCTAATCGCAATGGCATCATAAAAATGACGATTGACCAACAAGCCGATGGCCAAAACGCAAAACATCACGCAGTTTTTAAATAGCATTCAAATTTATTGTGGTAAGACTTTTTTGTGTTAGACGTGAAGCACATAAATGGGTTCGGGATGACCCGTATGCCTAATCTACTAAACCAGAGTTAAATGTGTTAAAACGACGAACTTGTTAAGATGAAAACTATAATCCATATTAGACTTTAATCGCTATGAAAAAGGATTTCGGGGAGAAGAAAATAGTAGAAAATATCAAGTACAGTACTAAAACCGATCGATTAATAACCTATATGGCTGTGAATGAATTGGGTCCATGATACCGGATTTGAATATCTTACTTAACATTAGGTCAAACTAAACATGAAGACATTGAAAAAGTAAAAAAATTGCAATACTCTAAGAATCGACGAGTAGCAAATTTTGAACCACAGTAATTTATTGACTGCCTGAAAAAGCTATAACCATAGGTGGACACAAGTCCGTTAATCGTTAATAACGAAGCTAACTTTTTCATTACCGTAACTCGTTAATCCGTTAAAAAGTTTTTTTCTTGTTAACGGACTAAATTAACTTCCGTTAAGTTCTGTTAACGGACTAAAGTAACTTCCCAACTTCCGTTAACTTTTTTATCGTTGATATCTTG
Source organism: Trididemnum nubilum (assembly GCA_963965965.1). NCBI lineage: Eukaryota > Metazoa > Chordata > Ascidiacea > Aplousobranchia > Didemnidae > Trididemnum > Trididemnum nubilum. The sequence continues at coordinate 24,919,917 of OZ014479.1, read as the reverse complement.
CACCATTCATTCATCGTACCAGTACAAACCAGTTTGCACTAGTAGCACTTGTTGCGTATTAGCACGAGTTTTATAGAAGAAAGTGAAGAAAGAAAAGAGCTCTTTTTAGTGGCAAATATTGAGCTGCAGCCTCATAGGTCTATTAATTATCGCTGTTCACAATTTCCAAAGATTTTCCGATCGCAGCTTCGTTAGAGCATTTGAACTTATTTTTATCTTGAAATTAGACTGTAAAATGTAACTTCCAAAACACAAAGACCACCACAGCAATACATATTTCCTAGCAATCAGCTCTACAGCGTCAAAACGTGTTCTAGAAGCGAGTGAATAAAAAGAAATCCAAATTACATTTAACATGTTAACGAATTAACGGACTTTATTAACTTCCGTTAATCAAAGCTGAAAATAACAGATTAACGTTAACAGAGGTGTGAAGTTTGTTAACGGACTAGCGGTTAACGAAGCCAACGTTTCGCATTAACTTGCCCACCTATGGCTTGACCATATAAGAAATAACATCTTGCTACTGACCTGTAGACTCCGAATAGGGCCGAGCGCAGCATCTTTGCACAAGTTTGTGACATCAGCACCTGAATAACCTTCAGTCTGCTTCACAATAACATCGATTTCACCACGTGAAATAACGCAAGGTTGCAACTTCATCAATTTTGTTATAATCTTAAAAATATAAAAAATGATCGAAAAATCTCGCCCCATTCAAACCTGATCTCAACTTCGACTCTTCTTCCCATCAGCTTCGTAGTCATGAACAAGGCGTGGAAAGCGTCACTTGCAATAGTTACAAGCATTACAATGGCACTAGCTTCACACTGAACTTCCGCAACAAGAAAGAGATTTGGTTTAGTGAGACTAACTTGTAAGGGCGCACACTGCACAACACAGCATACACAAGTAAATAAAGCGGAAGCCATCAGTCACTTGAGTTGGCGCGGAAAACCATGGGTCGATCAAAGGCCGGGAGGTCGCTAAGCCTGAACTAGTGAACTTACTCGTCATTTGGAATATTTTATTCATTTAAGTGAAAACAATACATCGTGCATGAAAATTAACACTGGTATAGATATAACAAAATTTTTAACATTGGCATTGACAAAATTCGTGGTCTCAGACCAAGTGGTCGGAATACTCGATTAATGAGTTAAGCATTTCTACCACTTCTGTAGTTTCGATCATTTCAGCTTTGCAGTTAGGAGAGATGCTGTGAGCACTAACAGTTCGAATCAAGCAGTCTTAACAGGCTGTGGCTTTTGTGATATACGAATAACGTTGTCTAATGAATTCGTCGTTGATCTAGTGGTTTACTAGTGTTGCATCATTTCCGCAGCGATATAATATTGCTCGGGAAATTACGCAAAGTGCAAATAAATAAGATTCAAGGAATCGATATTAAACAGTACCATTAGGTGAATTTATACCTTATGATATTCAGATTTCGGCTTTTCCAAACTTAACATTTAGTAGTAAAGAACCGTTCAAAATAAAATTCAGTTCAGTTCACCGATCGATCCTGATGGCCAAAAACTATGCTAACCAATGCTTTTTGAAATTTTTACATTTTCAACTAGTTCACTAGTAGAGTAATACTGAAAAACGTCAAAACGATAGTACACGTTTTATTGAAAACAATTTCACTCATTGTACAATTAGCAGAGGTGGAGTCAAGGACACAAGGCTAGAGGCCAAGGCCAAGGACACAAAAAAAATCCGAGGCTAAGGCCAGCTTTTTCGAGGACAGGCACTCTCGAGGCCAAGGACAGGAATGCTCCAGGCCAAGGCCAAGGATACAAACGCAAGTGTTCTCTAAAAAAAAGGTCTTTAAAAAAATTTTCAGGCGATCTCCAAAAAAGTCGTTAAAAATGTTTTTCAGGCGATCTACAAAAAAAAAAACGGTCTAGAAAAAAATGTTTCAGCCTATGTACAAAATTTTAACCATTCCAAAAATACTGCTGTCCTCGAGCCGAGGACAGGGTCATTTTTGAGGACTTGAGACTTTGAGGCCATTAAGGACTTCAAAATGTGTCCTTGAAAACTCCACCTCTGACAATTAAGTTCATATTCTTGTGTAGGCTAACTATAGCTTGATAATGACTTAAATGGGAAGTCGAAATGTTTCTATTGAAATGCAAACCATCGTTTTGGCTGCATTTTCTTAACGCTTTTTCTATTAAGTGCAGTGTTTTTTACCTCCAAAGTTTTGCAGTAAGTGCGATAATTTACCAAAACAATATTGCTTTATTTCTGCATGAATTACCATAGGATACTCTTGACGATTGCAAGCAGGAACTACATTTATAGATACTGCTCGAAATCGGTTTTGCTGAGAAAATGAGAATTACTGGAGATAAAAAAGAGGTGCCCCAAATATTTCTCCGTAATTCCCCTTATTTGCGAAAATACAATGTAATCCGTAGGACTCCGAACCAGTTTGTGACATCACAAGTCACAACGGACATGAGTTTGCAAATTTTTTTCGCTGAGAAAGGAACGCGATGTTCGATTAGGAAGGTAATAGGATTCTGCTTTGGCCAGCGATTCTAATTCAAACTAAATTCATCGGAGGCATTATACGAGTGATATAATCTGTTGTATCAGAGTTAAACCAGCTTTGATGTTTTTAGCGTATAAATGATTTAAGATTCGAAACCAAAACGATCATGCTGTAGACCAGTACTGGAAGCCTAGGTCTGCAAGCCTATAATAGCTGTACTGGCCAAGTTTTCAGATTTGGATCGACTCCTTACTGCTACTAGCTGGTGAGTTATGGGTGTTAGATTAGGCTTACTGTATTATTGCGCTAGTTTCTGATTACAGATCTGAGGTTAGCCTACACTCAGTATATACAAGTACCAGTACCTACTCGGTTATTTCGTGAAATTTCTGGTTGTACAATATAGGTAATGGAACTTTCCTTAGTGAAAAAAAGTTAAGAATAGGACTAGTAGACCAGATTGGTGTAAACTTGGCTACTGCTATTAGTACCTGCAGACCTAGGCTACCAGTACTAATCGACCGTATGATCGTTTTTTAGTTCAAATTTTATATCATTCATATGCTAAAAACATCACCAAAACTGGTCTAACTCTAATACAAATTATATCACTCATATAACGCCACCGATGAATTTAGTTTGAATTAGAATCGCTGGCCCAAGCAGAATCGTACTACGTTCCTCATCGAACATAGCGTTCCTTCATCAGTGAAAAACCTTTGCAAACTCATGCCTCTCGTGAAGTCACAAAATTGGTAAGCAGTCCAACGGATAAATTGAATTTTCGCCAAAAAGGGGAATTGATGAGAAATATTTGGGGCACCTCTTTATTACCTCCAGTAGTTCTTGTTTCTTCAATAAAACCAATTTCGATCAGTATCTCTTTAAGCTGGCAGAAATGCTACAAAATTTAAATTTAGCCCGGCTAAATTTCAGCTCTTAATCTATACCGGTAAGCAATTTACCGTGTTAAGTAGTTTTAGCTTTGTAAACAAGTACGGTACATCGCACCAAAACGGTTTTTAACCAAAAATCAAGAGTTTTACAATGAAAATTATTTAGTTAAAAACTAAATTCCGTAGCTTTTTTTTAAGTTGAAAAATACGCCTAAGCTTATTTCTACCGAATATTTGATTAAAAAATCTTGGAATTACCTGCTCTCTAGCACCACCATCTGGTAGTGGAATGTACAATCTCTTCACGAGGCGCCGTCTAGCGGCTTCATCGATTTCCTGAGGACGATTAGTGGCACCAACAACCAGTATGCGGTCATCAGATGAAGTAGTAGCACCATCCAACTGAACCTGATTTTATTAGTTAAAAATATCTGAATAAGAACTTACGCGAGGTCTAATCCAATTTGATTTAAATTCAATATCACATACAGAGCGGCTCATGATCAGATATACAGCTACCGCTCTACTGTTTCAAGATTTTTTTATTGGCTATCTAATTCATTTCAAGTCGTATTTAAGTTCCTGGTACTTAGCAGGTAATGTCAAGTGTTTTGAAATGTGCTGCTTAGAAACGTAACAAAGAAGTTGAAAGAGCTTATATTGGATTGCTGTATACCTACTTAGGGACAGAGGTGGACAAAGTAGTCGAAAAATCTACTTAAGTAGAAGTATTGTTACTTACTCAAAAATGCCTTTTAAGTAAAAGTAGAAGTATGGCGAAGCATTTCCACTTAAGTAAAAGTAGGAAAGTAGTCAAAATTAATTCTACTTAAGTAATGAAAGTAGAAAGTAATTTCGAATTTCACGTGTTTGTTTATTCTTCGAAGGTTTGCTGTTTTGACGCTCACGATCAGTGTTCAAGCAAAGCCATACTTACGGTAGCATATCAAAAAATCAAAATTTTCTTATTCTCTTGAAATTACACCGAAGCGTGTTACGAATACGATTTAGTAGGGACTCTGGGCTCATCTCCGCGCCTGGACAACACAGCTTGAGAAGAAATGTCGCAGCGATGGCGAGTCGTTAGCAACACTGTTCGTTAACCGGCTAGGGAATTGAACCCCAGACGGGCCGCAGCAAACGCAACGCCGTTAACCGCTAATCTTTTTCGTATGAACCAGGAGTAATGCGCATGTCTAGTTTGTCTACTGTACCATGCTAATCAGGGTTCGGTATGTTTTTTTTTTTTTTTAGTGAGACTGAGTCAACACCTGGTATTTGATGCAACGCAAAAACACACTACCCTAGATGACCTGTAAACGGCGTAACTATTCTATAAGTTTCGTAGTACTGTACAGTAAAACAAACTCGATACGTACTTATTGTACACGTTGTGAGGTGGAATAATGTTTACTTCGTTATTGTACACGTTGTGAGGTGGAATAATGGCTAGGTGTTTACTTCTACTTTACATAAAAGTCATTACTACTCAAGTAGCGTTATTCGAGAGGATTTTACTTGAAGTAAAAGTAGAAGTATCAGAAATGAAAAATACTTAAGTAAGTCGCTCGTTACCGAAAATACTACTTAAGTAGAACTACTTCGTTACTGACCACCTCTGCTTAGGGATCACCCGGCTTGAAAATCCATTTTAATGAGGAATGCAGCAGGCAAAATTAATGAGGTTTCCAAAATTACTGCAATACCATTGAAGTTATTTCCGTTAACTACGCCTTTCTTGATCCAACTGTTCCAAAAATATTCCACCTCAAACGCATTGTCGCGTCTCCCGACTTTAGCAGCACAGCATTGATGATTTTAGTGGGCAACATTAATGTTAATTACCATCTGCGCCGTCAGAGTTCTCTACCAGGAGCAAACTCCGTACGTCACGCATGAGCATTACTGTACAACGTCATAATTAAATCAAGAATTTCTATCACATTCATTGGTCAACTAAAATCACATGGCTTCTCTGTCACCCACGAGCATAAATCAACATATAATTAAGAACACAAAACGATAAAAAAACAAGGAAAAGAGTTTACCAAACCCTACAGAATTCTGGTGCCATCATAACGCATTGCTGATTGCTACCATACAATGGGAATACTGTGGCTGCGGCAGTAATCAGTAACGCGTCACAGCAAGTACATAAAGAGGTTGTTTAATTGAAAACTGTGGTTCTTATCATTTTATCAAACAAACTCAAGTTGCAGTTTTTCTGCAAAGTATGAAAGATTGACGGTGAAGAAAAAAGATTTCACGCTTAAACCTCGCAATTCCTCAGTTTAAAACATTTGTTGATTGTTGCAATTGCAAAAAAAACAATCAAAACTGTTTAGGAGGACCTACACAAAACTCTTCAAACATAAAATTATCTGCAAGCAATTAAAAATTGAAATACTGTAGTATATCAAATGAGCGAAATAACTCACGAAAAATTCAGTTTTGATACGACGAGAAGATTCATGTTCTGAGTCCGACCGTTGAGATAACAAGGAGTCGATCTCATCAATGAATATAACAGCAGGTTGGTGTAAACTCGCAACGGTAAACAAAGCTCGAACCTAAAGAATTAACTAGTAACTATGCCAAGAACGGCTGAATTGTTCAAGGGATTCGTATCTCTCAGTGCCTCCATCCCCAGGGAAGGATCAAAGACGCCAGCTAAAGAGCAGTAACAGAAAGATAGATATTACTTGGTTGAATAAAATATAATTTAATCAGAAACAATAGAGCCAAACTGCTGAGAAGATTTATTGAGACGTTTCGTTTTTTTTTTTAACTCTTGTCAATCTTGAGCAATAGAATGACAATGGTTAAAAGAAAATAACCGAAACGTCTTAAATAATCATTTGGGCTAAACTTACAGTGTTTTTGCTGTGCAGTTTTAGATCAAATGAATTAGTCAAAACGTGCATTTAATATACTTCCAAAATATAAGGCATTTTTTCATTTTTAAAATAAGAACGATTGTGATGTTAAAGCTTTATTTTTAAGCAAAAACTAATTTTACCATTTTTTCAGCTTGGCCAATCCACTTGGACGTCAGGGACGAAGCACTGATACTGAAAAAGGTAGCGCCTGATTGATTCGCAATGCATTTGCCAATTAATGTCTTGCCAGTACCAGGTGGTCCAAACAGCAATATACCCTGAAATACTCAAACGTTATAACAATTTTGAAAGTCAAATAATTTATAGTTACTGCAAATTATTCCGTACTGGTATCTCTCTTGTAGTATTGTGATTAATAGTTTCCATTGCGTAAAGATTTTGATATTTCAATCATGATATGGTTAATTGGCATTATTTTGCCTTTCTAGGCTCATGTTCGTGCCTGTAGTCCTAGCTATACTGGCCTGGAATAGAAAACGCATGTCGATTCCGAAACAATATGTTTTGGAAGTCTATTAATGATAGTTTTGTTTATGTCTCAAAGCCTCTGGATACTGTCTATACTCTAGCCTTAGAAAGCTTATCAACAAAAACTCAATCCTAAAGCACACCAGATATTCAGATTGCACAGAAAAACTGTTTTCAAGTGATTTACGTAGGTAGTAATCGTTTATTTTGTTCAATTCGCCCAGACAATCAATGACAATAACGTTATCACAATGAAAAAGTAAAAATAAAATTGATAACTCAATCAAGGAGTAAAGAAAGCTGTCGAGTGAATTGTAACAGAAAGCTGCGAAGAAACCTCTCGGTCACCGAATCGAGAAGCTACCTAGTTAGTCAGTAAAGGGTACAGGGTGCTCTGCTATCTGTATTAAATTTCCCATGGTGGAGGGGTAGTGTGGACGGTGTATAACACAATTTAAAATAACAATAACCACTAAATTCACCAGCATTTACAGCAACTGCACGCATTATAAGTTCAACTCTTTAGCGCAGTGTCCAAGAGTATTCCACAAACAATTAAAGTTGAATAGTACTAAAAAATCAAAAAATAAAAATAACACTGTACCTTAGGAGGTCCTCGTAAACCAGTAAATATATCTGGACGAAGCATCGGCCAAATAACAATTTCTTTGATAGTAGCTTTGGCAAATTCCAAGCCTAAAGCACAGAAGTGTACGCGCATAATTCTGTTCACTATCCAAAGTACCCGCTTTGGGTTCAACCTCTTTCTTGGATAAGATGCATTACAAGAATATTAATCTGCTTAGCAATTAAACAAAAAATTGCAAATTTAGTGGAAAAATATGGCAAAAAGCTAATGAAAAAATAAAAAAGTTCTAAAACTGATAATTAGGTTTTCTAGGGAATTCGAACTTGCCCAAAAGAAAGTGTTTGTAACACGGAAACAGATCAGTACAGCGAAACCAAAATAACATACCTGCAATATCGTCCCACCCAATACGAGGACCATGGTCCATAATTTCACTCATAACCAGTTCAACTAATTGGGGATCAATGCCTTTGAGTTTAGGATGGGTTTCTTCTAATTGTTTGCTGGAAGAGGAAGGATGTTTTTGCACCTGAAAAATAAAAGTAGGCACTTTCCTAGAGTAGAGCGAGCAAAAATGAACTAGAATATATATAACACAATAGAACAACAGCGATGAGCTAAAGAACCCAGGAGAAAAGTTGAGAGTTTCACATCGCTTAAAAACTACGCACTTCATCACGACACTGATAAATGACAATGAATGTAAAATTATCCACAAGTAGTTTTTTCGATCGTTGAGTGGTGTGCTTCATTACTCTACACCGAAAAAAGCTCAGTGAATTGCCCTCAAACTTAACTTACAAGCGGCGAAAGTATTTCAATACAACAATTTCAGTTCTACTTTGAATAACTCTTGTGCTATTCCACTTTGACAGGAATAAACTCAGAAAAAAAAGCAACTATCACATAATTCTTTTCATAAACGCTGTCACACAATAAACCTGATTAGCGATTAAACAGAGCTGTTGTAAAGTAGTACATAATTTATTAATTACGTGATTAATTATAATCATGGATAAGCTTTACAATGTTTAGAGTAGTGATTCCCAACCGCGGCTCCTTTTTGCGCCTCTCACTGCCCTTTTAAAAATTTATATTGTTTAATTCCAAAGGTTTTGCACAACTGGTAATTGAATTTTAGCAATTTATTTTCTATTAATAGTAGAACCAATACGGCAACGAATGCAGTAAATTTCGTCGAATTTCCTTCATTTTACAAACTTTTTTTTTAATAAAAAGTTAAAACGTATACCGGTATTGCTTATTGGCCTTGAGATATCTATTACAATTATCTGACATTCTGATTAAAAGATTTGCAGATATCTACCTTCTCAATCACATGCAATCCAACAAAACCAACAGGCACCCCAACCAACTGGCAATGACTTGTTTATGGACAATAATAATTGTGCTAGCGGTTATGTGCTGATGACCTGCTTTGTAATTTTGTCTAGTCAAGAACTTCCTTTCTCCATTTCCATTTTTGGTTTTAGCTGGATTGTTTGTTTTTTTTTGTTTTTTTGTTTCGAGTCCAGGTTAATTTTTTAAGTTGCCTTGATTGTTTTGAATTATATTATGGGTCAGTGGTCTAGATAGGGGAGGATCGAAAGCTCCTATCGTTTTCAAATCACTTAAAAACTTAGCATAATAACGCAGGGTTCCGACAAATTTTGGACTTGGGCACTGGCCAGTACGTAAGGAAAGAGGCGAAGCAACGCGTCTCACGGCTGGAGACTAAGCCCCCGCTTCTGATAGATTTGGGATTTCGTTTTACCATACAGTTTGCTCAACACTTCACCACCACCTGCATAATACATTTTTCGACCAAAAAGATATAGAACTTCCTGGTTACCTGCTAGTTATGGGTTACCATTTTCTAGAATTTCGCTTAAATCCAATGCTTATAAGCAACCCTGCTGGTAAGCATTGGATTTAAGGAAAATTCTAGAAAAATTGTCCTTGATTTACTTGTCGGGTTCATTCCTGCAAATGGGCAGACTACCATGATTTTGAGGGTTTGGTACCTTTTACTACGATCTGCTGTTTTTTGATGTCATATTTTAAACTTGCATTGACTATTTGTCTATGAGTGTCCTTCTGTATATTGCGTTGTTAGCATGCGGCTCTTTACAACTTTAAGATTGAAAGTTCGGCTTTGAAACTAAAAAAGGTCGAGAACCACTGGTTTGGAGTATTGGTTTAGCAATTCAGTACCTACCATGGTACCACCATTCTCATAATCAGAACCTTTATTCGATGGAGGAATAAATTTAGCATAGCATTGATTTCTTGGACGCGAACCCAAAGATTTCTTGTTAGTTGGCCCTAAACAAATTTTTTTCAAAATGCAAGTGATCCAAAAAAGAACATACTCTTTACCGATCAGTGGTCGAGTGGATAGAGCATCTGCTACTCAAACAGTAAATCGGTTCAATTCCCAATCGGGTCAAACCAAAGACCATAAAAATTTGGTATTCTCAGCTTCCCTGCTTGACGATCAGCAATTAAAGAGACAGTGTAAAGCCTCCATCATGTGTGGTAGTCAGGTGACAGGGGTCCACGACAACTGACCGCAACAAACTGACTCCGAACAAACTGAGGTGGCAGTTTGACTAGAAGACTAAAAGGTCCTTTCACTGTCTCCTGGCCACGGCAATTTGGTGAATAAAATGTAATCACAATTACCAAACCTGTATGATACAGCTCTTTTTTAGCAAGTTCACTAAAAACTTAACATCTTTAACAAACCAAAACTAAGCTATACTCAACAGTAGTGCTCAAAAGTTTATTTTGAAACTTCCTCAGCAAATTGATAAGTAAAAAACAATTGTCAGATAGTGTTAGAACTAAAATAATTAAAATGACAAATCAACCCGCATCTGTCTTTCACTGGCACAAGTACGTGCTTACGTATCTAATGAGCAAAAGTCCCTTGTACTCGTATACCCGCCAACGATAGCCTGCAAATCCAACATTATGGTGCTAACATCTTTGACAATGATATACTGGTACCTGTATCACTTTCCAAATCCCTAAACGCAATCAATCGAACTACATCAACGATTGATATCTAACAAAAAAAGGAATACCTTGTCCTTGCGGAGAGCCACGTTGATATTTTTTCTTTTGATTGATAGCAAGTTGTTCACGAGCAGATTTAAAACAAGACCCATGATTTGAGTTTTCTGTAATAAAGCACACACTGCTAATACAGAAAAACTCTTTCTTTGTAGTATATTATCTCTTGGTATGCTAGATACAATATCAAGGCAATGATAGACTAAATTAAACATTAAAATGAAGGCTGGGACAAAATCAAAAAAAGAACTTAAAAATTTGCTAAACAATTAACTTAAAAGCATACGTAGAGTAAAATTTTTTGCTGCATATTAAAATCAACAGCAGCTAAGCTGTCTTGCTTATGGTAGTTGTTTATAGAGATGTGATGTTCAAGTTTGCCAAACAGTGATGTATCAGTACAAAAAGGACTGCTAAACAATAAAGCAGAACATTAAAAAGAAAGGCATTCAGCGTCTTGAAAATCTATTTAAAAAAAGTGCTGTAATATCTACACCAGAGTTTTAAAAAGTAAAAAAAACAAAAATAAACTGAATCAAACAGAAAAATGGTTCACTGTCTCATTGCATACATTAATCAACACTTCATAATTAGCATAATATTCAATATCATCACTATCACAATAAAATTACCTTCATCATGTAGTTCTTGTACTTCATCCAACTTTCGTTTTGCGTCTCTTATAAAAGTTGGCATGCCAGAAGTAGATTGGAATGATGTTGCTGCAGAAGCAGAATGACCAAAACTATTCTGTTCTTGCACAAAATGTGGATTTTTTCCAAAATTTTGCCCCGATTGTCGACCACTTTTGTAATCAGTTTTGGACAATGAAGAAAAGTGTGATGGATTGTTTGAATTAGCTTCTACTAATTTTAACGTCGGATTTTGCTCTATTTCTTTCAGCCATAAACTATCACAAGAAGACTGAGAAATTACACTTTTAACAAAGTTTATATGAGAATTAGAACCTGTATGCAATAGACTTTTACAATCTTTGATATCAAGAAAAGACTCTGATTTCTTCTTTGGTTGGTATGAGCCTTCTTCACAATGACATATTTCATCTTTTAACAGAACTGACGATAGTGAATTATTGTTTTCATACGCAAATGAAACAGAAAGGAGTTGGGCAATGTTATTCTGATGAAGATCATTGCAAAAAAATGCTTTGCCATCATTTGATGAAAAGTTTCGTTGCTGCCATAAATGCAAATGAACAGAATCAAGGATTTTCTGTGATGGCTGCATATCCTTACACTACTTCTGACTTCACAGCATCACTCACAACAAAACAGATAATACAAATCAGCACTTTTCAAAGTTGTTTCAAAGGTAGATCAGTCAACTTAACTCACTGTCTAACTGTGCAATAAGCCTTAATGATTGATACTTCAACCATGGGTTTCACGGGTTTGAAATCTAACACAGATTTAGTCAAGTATATAGTTGGAAAACCCTTTATACACGTTCAATCGTGTGACTTAAACATGTTAAAAGAATTCAGAGCAAAAACTGCATACCTTTAAATTCTGCAAAACAATATTAAGTTACTAAGTTAGCAAAATCTGAAATGCTCAACATTTTAGCCTACTGTTTAGATATATCAACTCACTGATGTAATTTCAACTGAAATTTAAATCTTTTCTTATCCAAGGTTATAAGTTTGGTCTACAATAGGTATCACTAACATATCTAAGCTGCTGTATTAGGGTGACCATACATCTGGATTTTGGCCAAGTAGTCTGGTTTTCGCAGCCGTTGTTTTCTGTCCAGGCTTACCCAAGATGGTACAGCTACAAATGTCCTTCTTCTTTACTTGAGTTAGACATTAGAGCAAAAATAAGAGCATATGTTTATCTTAAAACATTTTTTTGCTTTGCCAATTCCACTAAAGACTTTGGATTCCATCTCGTCGTTAATTGTCAGTTGTGTCATGATTTTCATGAACAGATGGAGGTTTCATGTCTAGTTTTTACTGATAGTGATACTGTCATGGATTAGTAGGCTTAGTTTTTCAAACAACTTTGCATATAAGTGGATATCATAACTGCCATATTGGTAGCTTACTAGCTAATGGCATACCAGAAACAGTATTGATACTGTATATATATGTGTTCTACTGTTATTTGTTACGCTTAGTCCTGAGTAGGTAGTCCGTACTTCAATTAGTTCCGAGTTTGAGAGCTTACTACCTTAAACCTATTGAACGGGCTAATTCCTTCTAGCCTGTCATTGATATTATACAGTATAATACTGTCAGCAAATAATCAGATAATAGGTAGGTTAAGTCAGAAGTAACAATCCTCAGTTAATAATTTATTTTAGATACCAATAAATTGGGCTCACTAGCTACAAACTAGTATAAAAAAGTCAGAAAGTTAGCTTAAACAGTTAACTGGTTATTAAAACCAGAAGACAGTTGTTGTTCCTGTAGTGCATATTTATCCTCTTGTCCGCCTATCCACTGAACAGCGTCAGATACTAAATATTGGATGATTCGAGCACTTTTCATTGCGACGACTACAGTACTTTGTGGTTGGAGGAATCCGAACCTGCTTAGGAGTTTCCTCTTTCCAATTCCAGTGATCCAATGTTTCTATGGATTTCTTCGAATTCTTGTCCACTAAATTTGTTGCTTGCTTGAAGCCACCAAGCAGAGACAATCATTGTAAAGCGTCTCATCCAAGGACGCAACAATATGACCAGGGTGCGGGTTGAACCCAGACCTGAGATCATGTGATTAAGGTCGTCATAAAAACGACACCTTTATCCTCTCGGCCGCACTGCCGACTCTCATTAAAACAGAGGAACCAACAACCAAGTGCTTGTAAGTCCTAATTTACTGTTTACTAGCATATCTAGCGGTGGATTTAGGGGGTGGGGGGGAAGCATCCCTTGCCACCAGCCAAACCATAACATGCATATGTTTAATATTAAACTTATTTGAAAAAAAGCAATCAGTGAATACTTGATAGGCCGAGTGACAGTATTTAATTTCTAAAGTCATGGGGGGAAGAATAGCGAAATTTTATTTGTACAGTTAACATTTTACAAAACAGAAATTAGTCTTTTACAGGCCCGATTGATTTAAAAGCGTCAAATCAGCAAAATTTACAATTTGCACTTTTTAGTGATAAAGGTATAGGAACACACCAGGAGTTCAATTACAGCGCGTTTTCACTGAAAACTCATGCAATACAGTAGTACCGCAGTGTAACACAAAAATGTGTCGATTTGACAAAACATCAAATAAAATGTCTTCTGGAATGTAGTTTTGTTATGTTGTTAGTTACAGTATGTTGAATGAACACTTGAACAGAATAGACTTTTGGCAATAGGAATATCAAAGTCAGATGCAGATAGTTTTTACTCATTCTGTGCAGATAATTATGCTGGCAAAAGTTTAACAAATGCAACTTTTGAAGCAGAAAAGACGACAAAGGATTACATTTTATTGATTTGAATTGCGTTAATTAAATCAAATAAATTATTATATACGTTTTTTTGGATGGGACGGATCAAAAACAGTAGCATAGCCAGTGGGGATTGGCATGCCGACCAAAATACAAAATAAGAAAAAAACATTTTTAGCCCTTCTGAGACTGCATTTTGCACTGAAATAGACTCAATGAGTTGAAGCGTGAGTCTGATGATTCAAAGCATAGTTTAAAATGTTTATATAGGAAGGAAGAACTAATTTGTCAAAAAAAAACAACTTTTAAATCAGAAAAAAAACTGAAAAATGGCCAAAAATTGGTAAGCTATTAAATTTTGATCGCTTATTGACAAAAGGAAGTGTCTAGATCACTGGCACGGTTTCCGGCACCAAATCGCTGCTGTGCCGGCAGCCTGTTATATCGTGTTTTTCTCATTGATTCCACTTAAATACGGCACTTTGACGCATGAAACGCGAAGCCTTGGTAGTGTAGTGGTTAGGGTGCTCGCCAGCCCAACCGAGGGTTAGGGGTTCGATTTGCGCTGGACACAATTGGCATATACATAGCGGTAGAGTGCAACTTCGCTACGTAATTCTTTTTTTTCCTCTAGATCCTTAAGATTAGAGTTAGGGTTTGGGCAGCGATGCCAGCTTGAGAGATAGTAAATTGAACTGCAAAACGAAACGATCAGTGCCGCCAGTGCACCAGCGATTAGATGTTGGAAACCGGGAAAGTGCAGTAGACACTGCCATTGAAAAATGCTTAACATAGGCCTAGGTATCATCAAAAAATGTATAAGCTGAGGAATATGGGAGGGGGGCTATTCAGTATTACTGTATTGTAGTTAATTACCAATCACTTCTCTCAAACTACTTTCCATTAGATCCCCATTAATGTATCTTTCTCTATATAATATAGACGAAATAGATAATTGCTTGAGAGTTTTATTGAACTACTGGTAGTTCTATAGGATTTTATGAATTATCATTTTAACAATAGCTACCTCCCACATAGCCAATATATGCAACTAGTATAATCATGTTCTTGCACTGCTTATTTCTAACCACCGTCATTCTGGCAGAATAAAAAGCGTCATTCTAGCAGAAAGTGTTGCCAGACAAAAACAAACAAAAACCAAGAAACGTCGCTGCGTATTAACGATGTTGCCAACAAGTAAATCGAAAAACAAACATTGACGTCACCAAAAAGAAACACATATTTCCTCTGAAGAGCAATGAACAAAACAGTGTTGCCAAAAATGAACCAGAATCAAAACCGAAATAGTTCATATTTAAAACTAATTTGCACAAAAACACTCTCGTGTTAAACCAAACACAAACACCAACAATAACAACTGACAAAATCAAACAACTCAACATTAATAGATCAAAACTTTCGCTGCACGATGAAAAACCAACTTTGGGCGCTCCGACATTAAGGGCGCCAGCAAAATGGTTTTACAAAACACATCAATTTTTGGCAAAAACCGGGATTTTGCACCCCCACATTCAAACTCTTCCTATTTAACTTTCCGACACCCCTCGAGCTCCGTGTTTGAATGGATTTGGTAGCCCGAAGCTTCCTCTACAAGAAACAAGTCTAACTTCGGGCGCCCCATTGCCGGGGGTGCCAGCAGAATGGTTTTGCAAAACACATCAATTTTTGGCAAAAACCGGGATTTTGCACCCCCACATTCAAACTCTTCCTATTTAACTTTCCGACACCCCTCGAGCTCCGTGTTTGAATGGATTTGGTAGCCCGAAGCTTACTCTACAAGAAACAAGTCTAACTTCGGGCGCCCCATTGCCGGGGGTGCCAGCAGAATGGTTTTGCAAAACACATCAATTTTTGGCAAAAACCGGGATTTTGCACGCCCACATTCAAACTCTTCCTATTTAACTTTCCGACACCCCTCGAGCTCCGTGTTTGAATGGATTTGGTAGCCCGAAGCTTCCTCTACAAGAAACAAGTCTAACTTCGGGCGCCCCATTGCCGGGGGTGCCAGCAGAATGGTTTTGCAAAACACATCAATTTTTGGCAAAAACCGGGATTTTGCACCCCCACATTCAAACTCTTCCTATTTAACTTTCCGACACCCCTCGAGCTCCGTGTTTGAATGGATTTGGTAGCCCGAAGCTTACTCTACAAGAAACAAGTCTAACTTCGGGCGCCCCATTGCCGGGGGTGCCAGCAGAATGGTTTTGCAAAACACATCAATTTTTGGCAAAAACCGGGATTTTGCACGCCCACATTCAAACTCTTCCTATTTAACTTTCCGACACCCCTCGAGCTCCGTGTTTGAATGGATTTGGTAGCCCGAAGCTTACTGTACAAGAAACAAGTCTAACTTCGGGCGCCCCATTGCCGGGGGTGCCAGCAGAATGGTTTTGCAAAACACATCAATTTTTGGCAAAAACCGGGATTTTGCACGCCCACATTCAAACTCTTCCTATTTAACTTTCCGACACCCCTCGAGCTCCGTGTTTGAATGGATTTGGTAGCCCGAAGCTTCCTCTACAAGAAACAAGTCTAACTTCGGGCGCCCCATTGCCGGGGGTGCCAGCAGAATGGTTTTCCAAAACACATCAATTTTTGGCAAAAACCGGGATTTTGCACCCCCACATTCAAACTCTTCCTATTTAACTTTCCGACACCCCTCGAGCTCCGTGTTTGAATGGATTTGGTAGCCCGAAGCTTCCTCTACAAGAAACAAGTCTAACTTCGGGCGCCCCATTGCCGGGGGTGCCAGCAGAATGGTTATGCAAAACACATCAATCTTTGGCAAAAACCGGGATTTTGCACCCCCACATTCAAACTCTTCCTATTTAACTTTCCGACACCCCTCGAGCTCCGTGTTTGAATGGATTTGGTAGCCCGAAGCTTCCTCTACAAGAAACAAGTCTAACTTCGGGCGCCCCATTGCCGGGGGTGCCAGCAGAATGGTTTTGCAAAACACATCAATTTTTGGCAAAAACCGGGATTTTGCACCCCCACATTCAAACTCTTCCTATTTAACTTTCCGACACCCCTCGAGCTCCGTGTTTGAATGGATTTGGTAGCCCAAAGCTTACTGTACAAGAAACAAGTCTAACTTCGGGCGCCCCATTGCCGGGGGTGCCAGCAGAATGGTTTTGCAAAACACATCAATTTTTGGCAAAAACCGGGATTTTGCACCCCCACATTCAAACTCTTCCTATTTAACTTTCCGACACCCCTCGAGCTCCGTGTTTGAATGGATTTGGTAGCCCGAAGCTTCCTCTACAAGAAACAAGTCTAACTTCGGGCGCCCCATTGCCGGGGGTGCCAGCAGAATGGTTTTGCAAAACACATCAATTTTTGGCAAAAACCGGGATTTTGCACCCCCACATTCAAACTCTTCCTATTTAACTTTCCGACACCCCTCGAGCTCCGTGTTTGAATGGATTTGGTAGCCCGAAGCTTCCTCTACAAGAAACAAGTCTAACTTCGGGCGCCCCATTGCCGGGGGTGCCAGCAGAATGGTTCTACAAAAACACATCAATTTTTGGCAAAAACCGGGATTTTGCACGCCCACATTCAAACTCTTCCTATTTAACTTTCCGACACCCCTCGAGCTCCGTGTTTGAATGGATTTGGTAGCCCGAAGCTTCCTCTACAAGAAACAAGTCTAACTTCGGGCGCCCCATTGCCGGGGGTGCCAGCAGAATGGTTTTACAAAAACACATCAATTTTTGGCAAAAACCGGGATTTTGCACGCCCACATTCAAACTCTTCCTATTTAACTTTCCGACACCCCTCGAGCTCCGTGTTTGAATGGATTTAGTAGCCCGAAGCTTCCTCTACAAGAAACAAGTCTAACTTTGGGCGCCCCATTGCCGGGGGTGCCAGCAGAATGGTTTTGCAAAACACATCAATTTTTGGCAAAAACCGGGATTTTGCACGCCCACATTCAAACTCTTCCTATTTAACTTTCCGACACCCCTCGAGCTCCGTGTTTGAATGGATTTGGTAGCCCGAAGCTTCCTCTACAAGAAACAAGTCTAACTTCGGGCGCCCCATTGCCGGGGGTGCCAGCAAAATGGTTTTGCAAAACACATCAATTTTTGGCAAAAACCGGGATTTTGCACCCCCACATTCAAACTCTTCCTATTTAACTTTCCGACACCCCTCGAGCTCCGTGTTTGAATGGATTTGGTAGCCCGAAGCTTACTGTACATGATCCAATTCTAACCTAGGGCGCCCCATTGCCGGGGGTGCCAGCAGAATGGTTTTGCAAAACACATCAATTTTTGGCAAAAACCGGGATTTTGCACGCCCACATTCAAACTCTTCCTATTTAACTTTCCGACACCCCTCGAGCTCCGTGTTTGAATGGATTTGGTAGCCCGAAGCTTCCTCTACAAGAAACAAGTCTAACTTCGGGCGCCCCATTGCCGGGGGTGCCAGCAGAATGGTTTTCCAAAACACATCAATTTTTGGCAAAAACCGGGATTTTGCACCCCCACATTCAAACTCTTCCTATTTAACTTTCCGACACCCCTCGAGCTCCGTGTTTGAATGGATTTGGTAGCCCAAAGCTTACTGTACAAGAAACAAGTCTAACTTCGGGCGCCCCATTGCCGGGGGTGCCAGCAGAATGGTTTTGCAAAACACATCAATTTTTGGCAAAAACCGGGATTTTGCACGCCCACATTCAAACTCTTCCTATTTAACTTTCCGACACCCCTCGAGCTCCGTGTTTGAATGGATTTGGTAGCCCGAAGCTTCCTCTACAAGAAACAAGTCTAACTTCGGGCGCCCCATTGCCGGGGGTGCCAGCAGAATGGTTTTGCAAAACACATCAATTTTTGGCAAAAACCGGGATTTTGCACCCCCACATTCAAACTCTTCCTATTTAACTTTCCGACACCCCTCGAGCTCCGTGTTTGAATGGATTTGGTAGCCCGAAGCTTCCTCTACAAGAAACAAGTCTAACTTCGGGCGCCCCATTGCCGGGGGTGCCAGCAGAATGGTTCTACAAAAACACATCAATTTTTGGCAAAAACCGGGATTTTGCACCCCCACATTCAAACTCTTCCTATTTAACTTTCCGACACCCCTCGAGCTCCGTGTTTGAATGGATTTGGTAGCCCGAAGCTTCCTCTACAAGAAACAAGTCTAACTTCGGGCGCCCCATTGCCGGGGGTGCCAGCAGAATGGTTTTACAAAAACACATCAATTTTTGGCAAAAACCGGGATTTTGCACGCCCACATTCAAACTCTTCCTATTTAACTTTCCGACACCCCTCGAGCTCCGTGTTTGAATGGATTTAGTAGCCCGAAGCTTCCTCTACAAGAAACAAGTCTAACTTTGGGCGCCCCATTGCCGGGGGTGCCAGCAGAATGGTTCTACAAAACACATCAATTTTTGGCAAAAACCGGGATTTTGCACCCCCACATTCAAACTCTTCCTATTTAACTTTCCGACACCCCTCGAGCTCCGTGTTTGAATGGATTTGGTAGCCCGAAGCTTCCTCTACAAGAAACAAGTCTAACTTCGGGCGCCCCATTGCCGGGGGTGCCAGCAGAATGGTTTTGCAAAACACATCAATTTTTGGCAAAAACCGGGATTTTGCACCCCCACATTCAAACTCTTCCTATTTAACTTTCCGACACCCCTCGAGCTCCGTGTTTGAATGGATTTGGTAGCCCGAAGCTTCCTCTACAAGAAACAAGTCTAACTTCGGGCGCCCCATTGCCGGGGGTGCCAGCAGAATGGTTTTCCAAAACACATCAATTTTTGGCAAAAACCGGGATTTTGCACCCCCACATTCAAACTCTTCCTATTTAACTTTCCGACACCCCTCGAGCTCCGTGTTTGAATGGATTTGGTAGCCCGAAGCTTCCTCTACAAGAAACAAGTCTAACTTCGGGCGCCCCATTGCCGGGGGTGCCAGCAGAATGGTTATGCAAAACACATCAATTTTTGGCAAAAACCGGGATTTTGCACCCCCACATTCAAACTCTTCCTATTTAACTTTCCGACACCCCTCGAGCTCCGTGTTTGAATGGATTTGGTAGCCCGAAGCTTCCTCTACAAGAAACAAGTCTAACTTCGGGCGCCCCATTGCCGGGGGTGCCAGCAGAATGGTTCTACAAAACACATCAATTTTTGGCAAAAGCCGGGATTTTGCACGCCCACATTCAAACTCTTCCTATTTAACTTTCCGACACCCCTCGAGCTCCGTGTTTGAATGGATTTGGTAGCCCGAAGCTTCCTCTACAAGAAACAAGTCTAACTTTGGGCGCCCCATTGCCGGGGGTGCCAGCAGAATGGTTCTACAAAACACATCAATTTTTGGCAAAAACCGGGATTTTGCACGCCCACATTCAAACTCTTCCTATTTAACTTTCCGACACCCCTCGAGCTCCGTGTTTGAATGGATTTGGTAGCCCGAAGCTTCCTCTACAAGAAACAAGTCTAACTTCGGGCGCCCCATTGCCGGGGGTGCCAGCAGAATGGTTTTGCAAAACACATCAATTTTTGGCAAAAACCGGGATTTTGCACCCCCACATTCAAACTCTTCCTATTTAACTTTCCGACACCCCTCGAGCTCCGTGTTTGAATGGATTTGGTAGCCCGAAGCTTACTGTACATGATCCAATTCTAACCTAGGGCGCCCCATTGCCGGGGGTGCCAGCAGAATGGTTTTACAAAACACATCAATTTTTGGCAAAAACCGGGATTTTGCACCCCCACATTCAAACTCTTCCTATTTAACTTTCCGACACCCCTCGAGCTCCGTGTTTGAATGGATTTGGTAGCCCGAAGCTTCCTCTACAAGAAACAAGTCTAACTTCGGGCGCCCCATTGCCGGGGGTGCCAGCAGAATGGTTTTACAAAACACATCAATTTTTGGCAAAAACCGGGATTTGCACCCCCACATTCAAACTCTTCCTATTTAACTTTCCGACACCCCTCGAGCTCCGTGTTTGAATGGATTTGGTAGCCCAAAGCTTACTCTACAAGAAACAAGTCTAACTTCGGGCGCCCCATTGCCGGGGGTGCCAGCAGAATGGTTTTACAAAACACATCAATTTTTGGCAAAAACCGGGATTTTGCACGCCCACATTCAAACTCTTCCTATTTAACTTTCCGACACCCCTCGAGCTCCGTGTTTGAATGGATTTGGTAGCTTGAAGCTTACTGTACAAGAAACACTTTTAGCTTTGTTTGTTTCGTTTTTGGAGGTGACAGCATGGAGATTTTGCCGAACATATGTGTTTTGATGCAAGTACTGTTTGATGTTTGCTTTGTTTAGCCTCACCGTGTGTTGGGTTTTTGGTTGGTCAACTTGTTGTTAGGTGGTGGGTGTGATCTGTTTTAACGTGATTTTGAGAAAGTGTTTTTTTGGCTTTTTTGAGTTTGTTTGTTTTTCATTGTAATAGCATGTGGCTTTGCGAAACATATCCATTTTTTTGTTTTTCCATGTTTAGGCAATTTTGTTGTGCAAAATTAAGTTATCAATTTGGTGTTTTACGTTGTTTAACGAATACTGTTTGGGAAGTTTATTATAAAAGTTTCCTTTAGGGAGTTGCACCCCCCCAAGTTATGTCGAATTCCTTGTTTACTAAATGTTTATGTCTATCAAAAACAACAATTGCTTTTTAGGTTGTTAGCAAATAGTATTGCTTTGAATCAGCTGTGTTTTACGTTTGAGAACTTTTTGGAATAATACAGAGATGCTTTGAACTTGGTTACAAACTTTCCTCTATTGCGAAAATTAGTTTAATTCGTTTGATTACCATTGTCAAGCATGGCTTTGGAGCATTCATAATATCCAGTATGACTGTGCAAAAGTTTTTGCAGATTGTAAACCGCTTTTTCCAGAAAAATGCTGTAAAAGCAGTAAAAAATCGTTTAAGCAAACTGACAGATGGTTTGGAACAGTTTTCCCAACATCGTCGTTAAAATTGACATCGATGATTTCAAAACCTTAGAACAAATGGTGCTAAAATTAGAAAAAAAATAAGGCTTAGATTTACTGGACTCGAATCTAATTTCACTAGGTTTTTAAACAAGTAGTTCTCATTTTTCCAATGAAAATAGTTCTTGTTTTTATTAAGCCCGTAATAACATTAATTTTTATGAGTACATTGAGGCGAGTTTCAGAGAAGGGTTGCATTAATTAACAGAGGTTGGCGCGGTACTTTTTTGAAGTACTGTAGTGCCAGTATTTGCTTTAAAAAATGTACAACCGGAAACGGTATTGTTTTTGAAAAGTTTTGCGGTACCGTTCTTGGTATCGTGCTTTATTGATTCAGCTTAATTGTCTCAGAATCGCTGAAGAGCGTTTGTTTCGAAAAGTTCGCAATTTTTGTTGAAAAAAATAACGACAAACCAAGATTATGAGTAACCATTTACTTTGTGAAAATTCAACATCTCAAAATGATTGTCTCTTAACCCAGCCGTTTTGGGTTTTAATACAGTATGTCTTTCTGTATAGAGTGAGAACCCTCTTTCGACCATGTCTTCTCAGCTTACTGCGTTAATATCCCGGACTTAATTTACTCTAGTAATTACCAAAAACAAGTAGGTAGGCCTCTTTGACATACGTCAAAATTATCAATGTTATTCGATGAGCCCAGCTCCATTTTTCTAGCTTAAAGTGAACCAGGTCGAATATCTTTGTGCTAAAAGAAGAAAATTCAAACCATAGACTTTTAGACTGGAAACTGACAATAAATCTCAGTAAAAAGCTTAGAGCCAATGCACCTCAAAACATTTTGTTTATTACTTCTGTTTATTAGCCGATCCCGTCATTTTAGTCTGGAAACCAATAGTTTTGTCTTTTTTTCTTCGCGGTTCATTTGTTCTAAAATATGTGGATTCGTCCGATTAGCGTGTTTTTTTTTCTTACGGTTCACTAGTTTTACGAATATGTCCAGTCGAATCAGTCGAATACGCGTGACCGCCAAAAACTTTTGCAACAATTGCAAACTTTTTTTCTTCAATTCAATTTTTCTCTTTTTCGTCGAACGTCTGTTTCTAGTCTACTAAACAAAAATACTTTGTTCCAACCAATAAGTCTAATTTTACTTTAAAAACATTTCTTTTTTGCCAAAGCCACAGCACAAACCTGGAAAAACAAACCCTTACCCAGTGACCTACCAGACATACATTAGACAAAAATTAAAACGAAATTTGGTCCAGCCCATTCCAATGATTTTTTGATCTATATCTAAAATTGACCAAAAAAAGAGGAGCTATTCTGCTCTAGAGCTTTTTTTACATGGACAAATAATTGTTATACCAGACAATCGTAAAAATTGTAATTGTAACACCAGCAATCGTAACACCAGACTCCATCAGTTCACTTCAACACTGATGCTCTGTCGTCAGGAATGTATTGCTCAAGTATCAAGACGCTTATGGGTCTAGTTGAATCGTTTACCAACTAGTGTTGGATATTTCTGTTTTTCCCACACAACTGGGATATAGCATATGGCAACAAATGCAGCATGTGAATGCGGTGCTGAAAACCAAATAGCAGACCACAAAACAGGCAGCTTTACTCTCCATCCCTCGGTACAAATGGACTGACACGATAGGATGAAGATACAACCAGCTGGCTGCAAGAAACCTGCTTGGACATTTGACGAAAAGCTCAAATGACCGGACGGACGAATCGTTTTTACATTGTTTTTTACTTTACGTGAAAATGACCCACAGAAGAGGTATTTTTTGCGGTAGTTCTTTGCTTGAACTATGTCTAAAAATGCCCGAAACTTACTGTAACGTTATTTTTCAGCAGAAAACCGTTTTGTTTCGATCTTCATCGCTAATTGCAATAACCAAGTAGTGGTCGAGTGGATAGAGCGTCTGCTACTGAAACGGCGTACTTGGATTCGATTCCAGTCAGGTCAAATCAAAGACCATAAAACTTGGTATTCACTACTTCGATCTTCGCGTGGCGTTCAGCAATTAAAGGGACAGTGTGAAGCATTCACCGTGTGTGGTCTAGACAGGTGAGCAGGTGGCAGCTCGACTCAAAGACCCAAAGCTCCCTTCGCTGTCTCCTAGCCAAGGCAACTTTGTGAAAAAAATGTAATTACAATTGCTTACTTTGGCATCTTTCTGAGGAAAAGTCGCTAAGAACAGCATACTGCAAAAAACTGCTGGGTACAGCGTATATAGCGATCCGGTACAAGAGCAAAACCTGTGGGGCACCACTCCGAAAGAAAAAAAGCGTTTTAAAAATATACTAGTATATTATCCAGCACGTTTACGGTGATGTCCACTTGGCGATAATTTGCTTGCATGTAGCAAGGCACAGTACAACAAAAATTGCTACTGTTTCCAATTTTTAGCACAAAAATACCATATTTGCTGTTTTATTGTCAAATATTAAAGTACAACAATCTGCGATTAACTGCAGCCATAGTTCCTATATTTAGCGAACATTAGGGATTATAATACATCAAACAAACTGTAACTTGTGAAGGTTGTTGTACATTTGCGCAAGTAGTCATAGATGAGCAGGTGCGGCGTCAAATATTGCAAACCATAAAAATGTGTGCTTTTGAATTTGTTTGGTGCGTGCCAAATTGTATATTGACATGATATGCAAATTGGCATCTGTGATCTGTGTGAAAATGACACAAGCCAAATTGCATTAATTAAATATGCAAAACGGCACATGCCAAATTGCATATTCGGTTAAATATGCAAAGTGTAGTAGTAGTAGTATTCATTTATTGCCCAGAAAAAACAAATACATAAATTGCAAATTCAGCAAACATTTTAAGACACGATTTAGCTTGACGATAAGGAGCGAAAGACCAGAATAAAAACGTCGCTTAATCAATCGACACGATCGCCGAGTCTGCTCCTCCTCTAGAAATAGTTCAAAATTCGGCTGTAGGATTTTGACACCGAAAGGAAGTTTTGTTTTTGATTTAGGTAACTAATTTATAACTGAAAATTGATGATATTTATAACTATGAAGTAGGAAAGTTTATGTATCTCAATGATATAAAAGCATTGCCTCAGATTTTTGAAAACTACTTTTTATCCCTTGATCTAGCTCACAATTACAACACCAGAAGTAAATCTAACAAAAATTATTTTCTAGACTTTGTGAGAACTAATTCTGGAAAAAATTCACTTAAATTTAAAGGGGTCCAACTTTGGAATAATATACCTTCAAAATTAAAATCATTTTCTTTTTTTCGCTTCAAAAAAGAATACAAGAAGTTATTGTGTGAGCAGTATAAGTAAATAAAAAATTAAACCAATTGCTTCGTGCTATCTAGATTAAATTTGAGTTTGTTGCTATAAAAGGAAAGTTGAAACTGCTGAATTATCAGAAGGCTGACTATTTCACAGCTATGACTTTGTACATGAAAGTGTATTGCATTGTCGTTTTGAACTTGTATATATTGCTCAGCAAACTTGTTTATAGAGCTACTTTTTTGCAACAATTGGCTGCTACTTTTATTTTATTACATGGTGCCTTGTAATTCTTGCTTGCATTTCTTATTGCCATTTACTTTGGTTTGTTTGTTTTTTTGGCTTGTTTTGCTTGCGCTTTTCTTATCACTATTCGCTTAAGAATTGAAGTCTGAAGTGGGAGTGTGGGTGAAGCTGACTTGATGAGCACTGCTCCTTCACTTCATCCACAGTATGCATAGACTGTGGTTTCGCATTGTTCAGCTTTTACAGATGTCATTGTGAGCCTCTTTTTGTGCATGCTGAAAGAATAAACTACTGACTGACTGACTGACTAAAAAAAAATTGATCAAAAAAAAGAAAGGAAAAAAAAGGGAAAAAAACTAACACGCACACACACATACAATTGGCCTTCATTTTAATAGTCACAGAAATAAATAATGGTTTCGCTTATAAACAGGTCCGGAATTCAAAAAGTAAAGTTTTAGTATCTTTGATGATAATTTGTCACTGGAAGTTAAAACTGTATCTCTTATATGTCTGGGTAAACTATTCCAAATTTTAACATCCGAAATTTTAGCGATTGATTACTTTTTACCAACAAGGTTCTTTCCTCATAAAATTTTTCGAAAGAAGCACTTCGGGTCGAGAACGTATGGGTGGAGGACAAAGTTTGAAAGTCGTTAATTGATTGCTCCAAAATACAGGCAGTTTATTTAAACTAACTTTGGCCATAAATTTGGCAACTTCTAATTTGTAAATTTTATCGATATTTAGAACCTGCAGTTGTTCATACAATGGTTTTAGTCTAGTTCTGGAAACAAATTTGTAGCATAATGTTTTTATGATACAATTTTGTTTGACTTGTAGTTTGTGTTGAATGGTTTTGGAAGGATTTTCTCAGCAAATAATCGCATATTGGAGATGAGAATATACTAAACTGTAACAAACTGACATTAAAGCTCTTTGAGGTATATACTTGTGTAATTTATAGATGGCACCAGAAGCAGCCAATAGTTTGGTTCGAATTTGTTCAATGTGCTTTTTCCAGGTTAGTTTGCCACCAAGAATTACTCCTAGATAATTTACGCAATTGTCCTGCTTCATTTTACCATCATTTATTAGTGGAAAGATTTGTTTTTGCTTTTAATAAAAAAAAAATTTTTATTATCATTTAGTGACAATTGATTAAACCAAACATTGATCTTTGGTAATTCGAAATTGAACATAGTTTGCAAACAATTTACATTTTTATGAGACAGTGTCAAAACATTGTCATCTTCATACAACGTTGTTTTAAGTTGAAACAATTAGATAAGTCATTGATATAAATGAGAACAAGAATTGGGCCTATTACACTGCCTTGGGGTACTCCAATGTTTATATCTAAGAGCGATGATGAATAGCCGTTTCCACTTACAAATTGCTTACGGTTTGTGAGATAAGTTTTAATGCCATCATTGGCAACTCCTCCTATTCTGTATTGATCTAATTTAAATCGTAGTATTTTGTGATTACATGTGTCAAACGCTTTAGCTAAGTCCAAGAATATTGCGCAAATGCTATTATTATTATCCAAATCGTTGATGGTTAGTTCATTTAGATGTGCAATAGCAAGTGTGGAAGTGGAATGATTTCTCGAAATCCAAACTGTGTCGGAACAAAAGCATTGTACTTATTCCAAAAGTTTAAAAGTCTCCGCATGATTATTGTTTCACATATGTTGTTAAAAACAGAGAGAATTGATATAGGAGGGTAGTTTTTCATTGCAGATTTGGAACCGCCTTCATGCAAAACTGTGACCTGCACTATTTTAAGATCATCCAGATAAAGACGGCTCTCCAAACATGAATTAAAAATACTAGATAGAAAAGGAGATACCGAGAGTGCAGCTGCCTTAATAAGTTTTGGAGGTATATCATCATACCGGGATGCTTTGTTGGGATTTAGATCTTTTATAATATTTACAATTTCTTCGTCATTAAAGGGTTCAAAATAAATGGAATGTGAAACTCGCTTTGTGTAAAAGGACTGCGAAGTTGCTTTTATTCAAAATTTATCAATGGATTTGGCCATCTCGGGGCCGATATTGTAAAAATATTGGTTGAGCTCGAAACAAATGCTTGAGGGATTCGTTAATGGGCTTCCATTGACATTTAGTTTAGAAGACAATGAAGAGGAGTTACGTTCACCTTTTCTTAGAATTTTCTGAGAAAAATGACACGTGCCAAATTGCATATCTAACAACACATGCAAAACGACTCGTGCCAAACGCATATTTGACTAAAAAAGCACAATGATGCTAAATATGCAAATTAGCATCTGTAATCTGAGTAAAAATGACACAAGCCAAATCGCGTAATTAGTCAAATATGCTAAATAGCACATTTTGGTATGTGTCATTTTTCGGATTTAGTCAATATGCAATTCTGGTACGTGTCGTTTTGCATATTTCTTTTTATTTCAAGCCGTTCAAGTCCATAATCACAATTTCTGTACGGTTTGCTCTCTGCGTGTGCAATTTTCGTAATCACTCAGCCTAATTGGAAAACATGTAACTTGTAAAAATCGAAGTAACCTATCAAAACTTTGATAGTGGCAAAACTAATAAGCTTTCAGATCAGGCCTAAACTTGAAAACTATTGCAGCAGTGAGAATTATTGCTGTAGCTAAATTGCACAATTTAGAAGCCAGTTGAAAGAATTAGTTTGTCCACCACGTTAGCCCACCCCTTTACATACTGGTCAAGTCCAAACCCACATAACAGGTTATGTGTCAGTAATTTAGATCGGGGCATCATCTCTAGATTGATGTTCATTAGGACTCAAAAACTGCAAACAATTCGGAAACTTAAATTTAATTTTATCGACTTCGAATATCTCAAAGTCAAGTTTACATTCTATTAATGTATGCTAAAATTTCCCATTGAATTCAAAATTTTAAATAAATCATGGTTAATTGATTTAACCTCCCCCTTCGGGGTTTTGCACCCCTGAATTAAGGACCCCCTAATCTGACAGCCCTCAATGTTTTTTCAAAATTTGGTTAAAATACTGTTGTTTTAAACGGTTGCAACAATTTGGGAGTGCCTAGTACCGTGCTTTACTAGACACCATGATGTAGAATTAAAATATGAACAATGTGCTGTAGTTTTTGCTAAAATGTGTACGGTAAAATTGCATCTTGTTTTGCTAGCAAAACATTGCCAGTGGAACACCACTGTTGAGGAGCAAAATTGACTATATAATTTATACCGAGCGGAAAAATTGTATTCAGAGGTGTAAAGTAAATGAATGTAGGTCTTCTTAAGTAGCCTACTCAAATAGAATTTGTCGATAACGAGTACTTTTAAAGTAATTATATTTTAGGATTCTTTCTACTTTCACTTGCTTACTTTTAGCGTGAAGTAACGCTACAAAAGTAGCTATTTAAGTACTAACGCTATATAAGTACCATTTTGATTCAGAAGAGTACAAAGTACCGTAGTTTTAATTTAGAACCGCACATTCATCAGAACGGTTGAGTTTTCTACCGGCAATTGTTCGATTAAGTTAAGTTATCAAAAGTTTTATGAAATAATTCCAAGTAAATTCTGCGTGACATGATTTTCAAATCTCAAAATTTTGCTATTGTTCTTTTCCAATTTAATGTAATCACAAAAACTTGCATCAATTAATAATTCATGACTTCTTGAGAGAGAGTAGGGTTCGAAGTTAAGAAACTTATCTTTTGTAATTAAAAAAATTATTTAAAAATGTTGTAATTTAATAAACGAAAGCTGTATTGTGGACTGTAGATCTTGATAGTTTATTAACGTTTTCAACAATTGAATTAAAAATCACCCGTTTCTCTAGAAGATCAAACAAATGGAAAAAAGTTTCCCGCAAAAGAAAAAGGCGATGAGCTTCCCATTTTTAGTTTTCAAATTTCTTTACTTGGACTAGGCTAAACAAATGTTACAAAGCACCAAACAATTCATAATTCATCATAATTCACTTTTAGGCCTATCGACCTAGGCCTCTTTTTTGCAAGTTTTTTCTTATACAGCCGCAAACAGACCATTTTCATGACAAATTAGGCTGGTTCACACCAACACGCATACTTTCACTTTTGAAATTCAACTTTATTTCAACAAAATTTATGAACCTAATTTTAACCTACCCCGAGGCCTGGCAAACTAGAGATGGCGCGGAAAACAAAAAATGCATCCGCTTGCTGCGCTGTGTCCGCAAATCTTGTCCGCATGCTGCACCGCACCGCATCCAGACACAACTAAGCTTATGCTACACCGCACCGCAAGTTATCTATTCTTTAAATTTCCACAAACATCAGAAAAAAATTTAGCTCTCTAGCTTACAACATACAAAAAATTGATTTTGGGGGTAACATTTTGGACGGTTTTCAGAAGGGTGGCCGTTTCAAACGATTTGTTTTTTTAAACATCTGCTGATAAAAAAACTAATGCTCTAGCTTGAGCCATTCAAAAATTGATTTTGGGGGTTCATTTGAGGGCCCCTGGGGGGAGAGTGGTACCCCCAAAGTATGGCAAAACTTTTGTGGCTTAAATATCTTCTGATACAAAAAAAAACTATCACCCTAGCTTGAGCAATTAAAAAAATTAATTTTAGGGGCCCCATATTGGGGGGTTTCTGGAGAAGTGGCCCCGAAAAATTTCGGGAGACAAAATTGCGTTTGCAGCTTAACAACTTGATCTAAAAATTAGATTTCTATGTGTTGTGGTTCAGGAGA
The DNA here is from genome assembly GCA_963965965.1 of Trididemnum nubilum. Classification (NCBI taxonomy): domain Eukaryota; kingdom Metazoa; phylum Chordata; class Ascidiacea; order Aplousobranchia; family Didemnidae; genus Trididemnum; species Trididemnum nubilum. Next base: position 24,889,881 of record OZ014479.1, on the reverse strand, counting down.
AGAGCGCACAAGATTTAGAAGCCAAAAAAAAAAGAAAAAAACTCATTGTGGCCAAAAGTGGGTTGGTAGGGATGAAACGGTATCTTAAGACATATAATAACTCTGTGAAATATTTTTTGCTGTATTCAAGCCGTTTTTCAATAAAGCCACTTTTTACACCAAACTTTTGTGGTGGTTTTCGGATCCTAAAACCGAAGTGACGTGACTCATTGCCTCGAAATTTGGCACAAACATACAGTTTATTACTCTCAAACTGTTGTTAAAATTTCATACTGCTAGACCTCACTGTTCTCGAGTTATAAGTAAAAGTCTGAAACTTCGCACTCGTTAACTTTGAAAGTGGCCAAGTAAAAACAAACGAACTCGCGACACGAGGTCAGTTGTTCTGATTATACTGGTATTATCTGCCTTATGTGTGTTTTCTATCAGTTTTTCTGCACCGTGTTTTGGCAATCAAAAACAATCTACTAGTCTACCTGATGATTCAGGAAACTACTGTACTAATCCTAAACCACTAGGCCTATAGCCCAAATACTGGTGTATCACGTGCTCTGCATGCTGTCACAAGCTTGATAAGACCAACTTTGCTGCCTCCCAATGTAAGCCTATAAATGGGTATTCAATATTGGGTAAACTACCGATAGGTTACTTATCCGTAAACCTAAAACCCTCTAATCATCTGCTACTACCACGTAGGCTTTTCTGTCATTGCAACTTTGTGTAGCCTAGTCTTCCTACTCCACCACATACCAGACAGGCTACACACTTCTAGGACATGACGAGCTAGTTGTGCAAAACTTACGCAGGGAGCCGCACTCAAGCGTAACGATACGTCGCTTTCGTAAGCTAAAAAGCAGCTGCTACGTAATTGCTATCCCCTCAGGCTGGCATCCCTGCCCCAACCCAAACTTGTAAATGCAAGGTTTTGAAGCAAAATTAAGAGAGCTTCATGCATTATCTTCCCAAGTTTGCATCACACATTCACTACCCATCCGCGAATCGAACCCAAGTGCGGAGAGTTGGTAGCTGAGCAGGCTATCCACTACACAGCTTGCAACAATGTAGTGACAAAATGTCGTATTTAAACCAAATCTATGAGAAAAAGGCAATGGCTCGTGCGTGAGCGTATGCATGACTAGCTTCTACTATCTAGAACCAAAAGCCCAATGCTTTATGCCATGACCTGTTGACGAACACTATATTGGCTACACTGAACTAACTCTGTCACTCTAAAATGCAAGTGTTGTACTAATACCATAGGCCCACTACATAGAAGGTTGGTACTGGGTATGTGGCTAGGCTATGGACCTCTGCTCTGATAATTGCTTACCACAAACCTGCTTCATCTACATTTTTTTTGTCTGCCTTTGTTTCATCTTCTCACCAAACGTCCTAAACGTCTTCTAGTCTTGGCTACCAAAACCAAAATCTTTCTGTTGGTGTCAAGAAACATGTTCAGCCGATCAAAACTAAGTTTGTTGTAGCCAAAATTGCCTATTTTAGGATGCTCCGAATTGTGAAAAAATAAACTTGAACCGAAGGCATCTTTTACTGTTTTAGTAGCCTAAACATATGTATTATCACAACATGATATTGTTATTGTCTTCAATTCATATTGTAGTTGCATCATGACTAACCATTGTTGGACATAAAGAAATAATCCACCACCAATAATTGTAAAAAAATGCAAAAAATTATTGTACGTGGCGCTGCGCTGACGCTGTGACGTAATACAGATTTTAGTTACCACGCTGCGCGGCGCGGTGCACCAACAACAGCGCGCGGCCGCGTACGCTGCGCTGTTGCCATCTCTATGGCAAACTAGTTTTTGAAATTTCACGCAAGTTGCGAGCTTACGAGCACGTTACGAGCTTACGAGCGTACCAGCTGAAAAAATTTGCTTTATTCGGAAATTTTTTCGCTGGCATTTTCACGCTGGTAAGGTGGTACGCTTGGGCTTACGGAATTTTTCTTTAAAACAAACTAAGGTTACGCTCGTAAGCTGACGATTTTACGCACAGTGTAAACAGGCCCTTAAGAGTACATGCGCGACCAGAGAGCCCTGGCTCCCTCAATTCAAATTCAATAATTTGTTCAATGAACATTTCCCCGAGCTAATTTTTTTTCAAAAGTATATTTTCGCGTAAAAAGTGGCGAGGTGAAGGTGAATTGTTATTGAAAAATGGCACAATAAATGGCCATCCCTAATAGCCATGTTATTGCCCGGGCCATATTTACCTTGCGCGGGGACCCTGGCTCTTGGGCAATTTCGCAACATCTTCATGCCAATTCATAGCCATTTTATTGCTCGGGCCGAATTTACATTGCGGGATCCCTGGCTCTGAGGGAATTTTGCAACATCTTCCTGTCAAATATAGACCAAGACCAAAAAAAGTCATACCATTTGAGCGCGAGACGTAGTGTGCTGTGCCATATGGTAAGTCTGTCCCTGGTTATTAGATTACTACATAAAAGGGCTAGATGAGGTCCTGAGGTCGCAACTTTTAGAACAAATACCCTGGTTTTACCTGGGTTATGCATTTAAATTAATTGGCAAAGCTTGAGTTCAGGGAGCTCGGGCCCACTGGTCGTCAATATTGTTGTTCATTACTGTCGTACGCAGTACTGTTGTTCGCGAAGATGCTAAAAGAAACTGAAACTGAAGAAACAATAGTTTTTTGTCACATTTTTATCATTGGTGGCATTTCAATTGTGCATCGATGGCATTTTAATCATTGGCCCCCTGCCCCCCTTGCTATGTCTGTGAACTTGATTAAAGTAAACTCAAATCTTAAATTTGCTGCACTTGATTTAAATTTATAACATTAAATGCAGCCTAACAATCCATTTCTTTTCTTAGAATGCACTAACTTATTATTGTTTCAACATCCATCCATCCTGCAGGTCGGTAGGGTGTCTGAGAGGATAAAGCGGTCGTTTTTACCTTCACCTTATCGGAAGATTATTGATTATCTCTGCTTGGTGGCTTCGAACAAGGAGCAAATTCAAGTTTATGGACGGCAGGTAAAATAGGACTCCTGGTGAAGGTCCTGCCAAAACAAAAAACCTAACGTTGTCGCAGCTGCAACCTCTTGGGTGACAAGGAATCGCAGCTTTAACATTGATATCATCAGAATAAATTTGAAATAAGACGAAGTATAGAATTATGCGTTATTGAACGAACTTCGCTAAAGTTGTCAAAGTGGGTGTCGACAAACGTAAAGTTGAACCCCTTTCCTCCCCGTTATTGAAAAAATGTCCCTCATTTTCGAGTAGAGCGTTAAATAGTTGTTTAGAATATATTGTCTGATAGGCAGTAGCGTAGCCAGGGGGGGGGGCGTGTGAAGCATTGGCTTGTGAAGTATGCAAAAACGCATGTATTTTGTGCTTTTGAGGCCGATTTTCTGTGAAAAATGGAAAATAGCCCCCCCCATACGAAAAGAGCCCCCCCTCAGACGTTTGAACTTGCGAAACTTGGGAGAAAAATCACTCTGAATTTTGGCGAAGACCTTTTTTTTTTTTTTTTTTTTTGGAGATCACCTAATTTTGGGCGGAAAAAACGTTTGAATTTCGGATATCGGCCGAAAAATCACTCTGAATTTTGGCGAAGACCTTTTTTTTTTTTTTTTTTTGGAGATCACCTAATTTTGGGCGGAAAAAACGTTTGAATTTCGGATTTCGGCCGAAAAATCACTCTGAATTTTGGCGAAGACCTTTTTTTTTTTTTTTTTTTGGAGATCACCTAATTTTGGGCGGAAAAAACGTTTGAATTTCCGATGTTTCCGAGACATTTCGTCTCAAATTTCGGACAAACCGTCTGAAACTGATTCAAGGTCAATGAAAATTCGAGTCAACGTCGTATGCACACTTCTCACTCTTTCAAAATAGCCCCCCCCTTTTTCAAATCCTGGCTACGCGCCTGCTGATAGGGGGCACTTTAAAGGTAATATCATCAAAATAAGTTTGAAATAAGACGAAATATAGAGTTGTGCGATGTTAAAAAAATTTGCAGAAGTTGCGTCCTATTTTCTGTTTTCACTGCGCAACGTTGAATCGCGCGATTTTAGACGCATTATTCTGCCAGAATTAGAGTGGTAAAATTTTTGTCGATCTTCTTTTCAGGTTTTGTTTTGTTCATCAATTCAAGCAAGGACAATGCTGCTTTAAGAAAAAAAGATGGGTAACAGAACTAAAATGAGAGCGTTGCCGTTGAAGATTTAGTGCAAGTGCTATTAAACGATAAGTTTAAAATTCAATGTCTTTGAATAAATGAAAGACACAATCAAAAAATTAAATTCTGAATAGGTTAATTACTATGTGTTTGGACCATAATGCGCACCAGAGTAGAAGGCGCACTATCAGTAAATAACCTTTATTGCTTTCATTGCCTTATGTAAGGCACATCATAATATGGGATGAACCAAATGAAATACAACTCATAAAGTTCTAATAACAGTAAAATAGCTCTAAACTAAATCGTGAAAAAAAAAATCATCTGATCCATATACAAGGCACACCTTACGTTATTTGAAATTTTAGTATTTTGTGTGTGCCTCTTGGTCAGAAAAATATGTTAGTTATGTTATTTGCTGCTGGTTTGACTCTGTTTTAATTCTTTTATTGATTTTGGTGAACTTGATAGAATTTTATGATTGAGATGGAAAAGGAAACAGATTTTCACAGGTTAGTTACTATTCGTGTTTGTAAAACTTACTTTTAGTGTTATACAAACTTTATGCTAAAATGTGCATTTTTTTATTAATTTGTATTATTACAGTGTATAAGCAAGCAACCGGCAATGACTTGACATTGTTTTCATTCAGCTTGAAAAAATTTGTAAAAACGTATTTTTTAACAAACAACAAAAACAAAAAACGAAGAATGTAGTCCTGTAAATTAATTTCTGTTTTTTATGAAGCATTTTGTGCTCTTTTGTTGTTGCGCGAAAACCTAGAAATGGATGCAGACAAATGGACACAGGACATGCGGGTGCGGCGAGACATAATTCTGCAATCTGCGCTAATATTTTCAATGCTCTGAAAAATTAAACTGTACATTAATAAATATCGAAAATTTTTACCAGTGTTGATGACTGAGATGCAAAACTTTTTTCTGCCACAAGCGTAAATATTAGTCTGTTATAACACCAAAAATACTTTTAAAAACTTTTATTTTGTTTGTTTTTCAGTATCAAGTGCATAAGTGCTGCAGTCTGTAGACAAATAAACTAAAGAGTAGTTTTGCTGCCAAAACATAGTGTTTATTAAAAAGATTGAAAGAAAGAATAACTGTCTAATCTAAACCATTAATCAAAATTACGCACTTGATTATTATATTGAAAAACAGCAATCGTCGAATTTGCATTCAATTTTTGATCATTCATTAACGAATGATAATTAATTAATACTAAAAAGCACTACGCTCTCCACATCGATGTGTGCCATGCAGCATCTGAAAACAAAACTTTGAATAAAGATTGCTTATTTCTCACAATCACTTTTATTTTGCATCAGAAGTAAAAACCGCTCAGGGCGTCATGTATTATTTTTCAGCACTTAATTCGTTAATCAAATAATAATAATTAGTTTTTTGTCATGCTATGAAGCAAAGTATTCCTAATCACTTGCACTAAAATTACAATCATTACCTGTAACAGACTACACTATGGTTGGTCCAGGGGAAACGCGTTCGTCTCTGGAGCGGCAGGTCAGAGGTTCAAATCTCGGGCCGGTCAAATCGGACACGGTGTTGCCAACGGTTCGCCACCGCAGCGACATTTTTTCGAAAGGAGCGGTGCTGCCCTGGCGCAATGACCCGGAGTTGGGTCCCGCCAACTCGTTACATGCTTCGACGTATTACTGCGAATGTAACAAAAGATTTGATTCGATTTGATAGAAAGCTCCGAATTAATCCATTTTACGTAAAAGATGACTACTAAAATATTTTTGAAGTACTGCATCATGCATTCCTGAAATATGGTTTAATTCATCGATTAATCATAGAGCCATTGCCGAAAAACTTGATATTTGCAAAACTCGAAAAACTGCATAATATTTTTGTCAAATTTTTTCGCAATTTCTTCGCATTCTTGTCTACTGAATTTGGTGCTCGTTCAAAGTCACCAAGCAGAGGTAATCATCGTAAAATGTCTTATCCAAGAACGCAACAACGTAACCAGGGTCTGAGTTGAATCAAGTTCATGCAAACCGGAGCGTTAACAAAGCGATGCCGTCTCCTATCAGCTTTAACTTTTCTGTTTTCTCGGCTTTGGCCTCTGTTTTCCTGTTAATATTGCAATTAAAAAAAGTTTTGGAGTCCCTAGGAGAGGTTGAAATTCCAAACAGCATAAAAATAGAGAAGTTACATAGCAAATTTGGAACATAAAGTTTTTTCACAACCGTGAGGTCGCACTGACGTCACATACCTGCTTTTCTATTAGTTTGAAGATTCGGGTGGGCTGCGAGGATTGACTATGCGTGAATTGAGATGCTGATGAAACACTAGACTATGGGAAAGCAGATATGCGAGGTAAGTGCTACCTCACAGTTGAGAAAAAAAAGCATAAAAATAGATTTATCAACCACATACTGTGCTTAAGACTAATCCTAATAAAAAACTTCTAACTGGCTTAAGCCATTTGAAAATCAATTGTAGGGAGTAATTTGGATTGTTGGTATAAAAATGTTTGAAAAAGTGAAAAGGTGGCTCTGGTGGCTGGTGTATAAGGTTCTGGCGCATAATCGGCTTCACATAAAAGTCACGGTACGGTAAGATGTTTTTTTATTGTTAGGAAAAATACTTCAATACAAGAAAATACCACCACGTAAAAAACTTGTTAATTGCATTATTGAGCTATTTTAGTAAGATATTTTTGATAAACATTTTCCACGGAAAAATTTTATTGGGTTGTAGTAATTCTGATCAAAATGTAATCGTTCTGAACAAAACTCATGAGCGAATGAGTTTCCGGAGAACGTGGACCTGATCTACCTGTTGAAGCTGTAGATGGATAATGTGCAATGCGTGTGGCTAGGGCCTTTGAAATACGTGCCAAACCCCGAGCAGCGTCTTTTGGCACCGGCTTTATTTTTTTGGTTCGAGCATATCTGTATTGATTGGAAAAAATTGTTGTGTCTATTTGATTGGGAATCCTCAAATATCATTGGACCCTGGCTGTGTTTTGACGTTTTCAGCTTTTATTGGTTTTTGTTTTTCTTTTCTTTTTTTTGCGTTTTAAGTTACTTCATATGACTTTGGATATACTTATTCTGTGTAGGCGTTGGGAAAGACGCATGTCACCAAGCTCACCGACTCATGACCAGCATAGCAAGCAATTGGACCGAGAGAGTCACTATTCAATTTTTAGTGCAATCAAAGTCAAGCAAAGGGCCGTTTTAATGAGGCGATCTTAGCTTCCATATTAAAGTTGTTAAGTAGAATAATGAAAATCATATTTGGAATTATTATTGCGTGTTTTGCTTTACTACTTTTTGTACTTGTGCTATCAATATTTTGTGTATTTGTGCAATTAAAAATACTACTCAGCAACTTGCTTTTTGCTACATGCAACGTTAATCACGCGTTTAGCGCACTTCATCGTAGCTCATATTTAGGTTTCACTTAAAGAACTGGCAGGGTTGGTTGATTCAAATACTAACTGATAAAAATTATGATTTAAATCAACTACAACAAAAATGGCTCAACATGGAGGAAATTTTAATGTTAAAAATATTGATATATTTTTGTTCCGCGACAGTTGATGTTTTTCCAAAAATGACTTAACTTTAGACAGACTTGAGAAAGCATCATGGGCGTAGGAGCTCAAAAGGATTTGGGGGCAACAAATTTCTGCCCGAAAAATGACATTGAATTTGGCCGAAAAGTGATTGGTTTTTCTGTCCAAATTAAGATGACCTCAAAAAAAAAAAAGAAAAAAGGTCTTCACTGAAATTGAGACAGTTTTTCTGTCTTCCAAAAAAAAAGAAAGGTCTTCACTGAAATTGAGCCGGTTTCATGAATATCAAATTGCCCAAAATTTTGACGCAACTTGCCCAAAAAAGTACAAAATTGCCCAAAATTTTGATGCACTATTGCCCAAATAATATAAAGTTGCCTGAAATTTCGACACTTTGAAACAAAGCGGGGGGGCCAGTGCCCCCCGGACCCCCTACCTCCTACGCCACTGGAAACCATAGTTGAAAAAACTTTGTCTGAATTTAATAGTGACGTATTATTAATTGACGTTTTAGCAGGGATGGCAGCACGGTACGGTACGTAAGTGTTCGGTACCGTACGCCTCAATTTTTGCTAAGTAGGGTACGCTGGTACGGTACGCCTTTTTTGAAATGGTGCAGGTACGGTACGTTGGTACCCTACGCTTTTTTTGTAATGGTACTCGTACGGATCGTAGGTACGCTGTTTGGGTTTGCCTACTAAACGTTTTATGTGCAACGTGCGGCCGTCAATGAAGATTTGTGCGACCTTGCCCGGCGAGCACATAGTCTAGGCCAGTGTTTTTCAAACTTTTTATGACCGTGACCCATTTTCATTTAGGAAATTGTCCATTGCCTTTTACCGCAATTTTCTGCAGACTGCCAGACAATCTCTAAAAAAACAAAAGAAATAAAGGTCATCGCGTCGGAGTCCGCGATTTTTTATCACTTTTGAAACGATCTTCAAAATAAATAAAAAATAAGAGGTCATCGCGTCGGAATGCGCGAGTATTTGCACAAATAAAACTTTTTTGAACCAAATGGCCAATTTTTGAAATAGCTTTGTGGCCCACCGGTTAAGAATCACTGGTCTAGACCAGGGTGTCGAACCGAACCTGAACCCGAACCGTAAACCCGAATGAACCGTTTCATTTTGGTGAACCCGAACCGAACCTGAACCAGCAAAATTTTACTTCAGTGAACCTGAACCAAACCTGAACCCTCAAAATTGTGATCAAGTGAACCCAAACCGAACCTGAACCCCTAACAAAAGTAAGAATATATTTTTCCATATCTGGATGCCGCTGGCGCTGGTACACGCAAAATAAGAGCAGTGGTGATCATCAACAGGATCAGCAATTTCTCCTTTTTTTCTTCTGGACGAAAAGATTAACGACAGTTAAATTTTAAGTCAATAAACCCGAACCGAACCTGAACCAGTAATATTTTACTTGAGTGAACCTGAACAAAACTTGAACCTCGAAAATGGTGCTCAAGTGAACCCGAACCAAACCTGAACCGCTAAAATAGTTTGAGCAGGAGCTAAACCTGAACCCGAACCGTTATTTGAAACGGTTCGACACCCTGGTCTAGACTATTTTCTAGAAATCATTACAGTATAGCCTCTTAATTTGCCGTTACAATTGTATTATGATGTCACAAGTTACAGAAAACGTACGGCCAATTGTGATGTCATAACTATTGCCCATAGATGCTAGGGGCCCAGGACTATTGTGGCATGTCAAATATTGAAGAAAAATTTGAACGAAAACAACTGCGACACTTTAGCTCAATGATTCTTAGCCTTATTTTGGTCCAGAGCCAGATTTTAAACAGCTTAAGTTGACAGGAGCCCCAACCAATTAAACGAAAATATTCAATTATGCACTGCTGCAGGTTTTTTATTTTTTAAGTTATTGAAACAGTTCACCAGCCCATACTAGCTGTATATCTTCATCACGGCACTGTACTAAGCTAAAACCAAAAAAATAAAATACAGGGTGTTCCAAAATGGTTGACCCCATTCTAAATACCCATATCTCGGAAACTATTCGATGGATCATAATGAAACTAACTACATTTTATGTTGAAGGTCATAAGTTTTATTGGTTAAATTTACAAAGAAAAGTACAAATATTTGTTGGTTCTATGACAGATTTTCATAAATGTTCAATTTGAGCGCCGCCTGTGACTCTGCACACGTAGAGTCGGTATTCGAGTTCGTGCAAAACTCGCTGTAGCATGTCTTCGGTAACAATTTACAGTGCAGCTGTAATTCTTTGTTTCATTTCTTCAATGTTAGCTGAAAGAGGAGGTACAAAGACTAGTTCTTTCACATAAACCCAGAGGAAAAAATCACACGGAGAAAAGGTCGGGTGATCGTGGTGGGATGGAACCGACTCTACGTGTGCAGAGTCACAAGTGGCGCTCATACTGAACATTTATGAAAATCTGTCATAGAACCAACAAATATTTGTACTTTTCTTTGCAAATTTAACCAATAAAACTTATGACCTTCAACATAAAATGTATGTAGTTTCATCATGATCCATCGAGTAGTTTCCGAGATATGGGTATTTAGAATGGGGTCAACCATTTTGGAAAACCCTGTATTACTAAATTTAAAAAAAATCATTACTACCGCATTAGTACAGGTATCAAACGGGATTTTGCTAAGGGGAAGCTTGAACTTAAAGCTAAAACTTGTTTGTGTCTCACGCAGACGGGTTCTGAGGGTGATGCCCCCAGCCGCTGGGCAAAGTTTAAAATTTTCGGAAAAATTGCCATTTTAACGCAATTTAGTTGGCATTTTAGACATTTGTAGAGCCATCTAAAACTAAAAGATGTAAATGCTAATATTAGGAAACCCTTTGACAGAAACAAATTTTTCAATTTCAAACTAAGTTTAAAAGCATGCATATTTGGGTTTAAGTGATCTGGTTAAAGGGGGCTACATCTCCAGTGGCGCAGGTCAAATCACTTCGAATATTTACCCAAAATACAAGCGTTTAAGCATGTTTTGGACTTGACCTGTAAGTAAAGGGGACTGAAGGGGCTGCGCAATTTCATTATTTTATGACTTTCAAATTCAGTTTTTTTCACATGGCTCTAAAAACGTGCGAGTTGTGATCCTAATAGCGTGAAAACGGCAATTTTCGTCGAAAAATTACAAAAATTGCCCATTATCAGTTTTACAAGTCGCACAGCTGTTCAACCCTTCTAGACCCCCTTTGGTTTTGTTACTGCATTAGCCTAGCATTTTGCAACTTTAGTTCTACAACCTATCGAAAGACTAAGTTAGGGCTCCCTTTCTTCCCGGTTATATAATTAGAATATAACTTTTAATTGGGAATATGAACGAAGATTACAAACCAAGTTAATGCGCTAGCACTAACATCCAGTAACTCCAAAGTAGAACTGTGCAATGTTATTCTCGACTGTTGGCTAAACGGGTGCTCATAACAAAATAATAAAAAATTTGACTAATCTTATTGCTTTAATAGAATTGGTTTTACCATAGGCGTAGCCAGGATTTTTGATTGGGGGGACCCGAACCACAAATCACCTGCAACGACGACATCAAAAATTTTCAAACGAGAAACTTTTTACGGGGCTAAGATATTGTAGAATCGAAGATCAAATGTCGTGACCTGGTTTGGCACTTAAGTTGGATTTTGCTAAAGGGAGATACTGCAGCTTAAATCAATAGTTCAAAAAGCAAAGTAATATAAGTTTAAACCAGGGATTTTAGCGGTGCCAATTAATGTGCAACATCTTTGAAGCGAAAATTTTAACCAAAACTAATGTTTATAACTACTACTTAGGGAAAAAGGATCACTAGATTTTTCAAACGCTAGGGGAGCTGGCACTAGACTTTTTATTGCCAAAAAAAAAAAAAAAAACATTAACCTCATCTCTTTGGAAATTAATGGCTCGTAAAGGCCTGATCTCAATTTTTCCAAAATAATAATTACACCGTAGCAGCACGATCTTAAAATCTTAAGTTCGGCCCTCGGCCTAATTTCCTCATGACAGTAAAAAAATTTACACACCCCTGATCAATGTAGTAAAAAATAAATGTAAAACAATTGACTTCAATATGCGTTGTGCGTGCTGAATGATCGATTGCGTCAGAAAAAACAAGATCCACCTAAAAAATCAACCGTAAAAATAATAGCATAATACTAATATTGCTGAGTGAAAATGAAAAATTAAGCAAACTGTTTCTATTAAACTCCCGCTTCACACAACCCAACGATTTCTGCTCTTTGATACCAACTAACTTTGATAAATTTTAGAAACACATTCCGCTGGAACCCCAAGTTAAAATTAATAAAGTAAGAGTAAATATGGACTACCGAATCCATTCAAACACAAAGCTACCAAACCATTGGGTTACCAAATCCATTCAAACACGGAGCTCGAGGGGTGTCGGAAAGTTAAATAGGAAGAGTTTGAATGTGGGGGTGCAAAGTCCCGGTTTTTGCCAAAAATTGATGTGTTTTGTAAAACCATTCTGCTGGCACCCCCGGCAATGGGGCGCCCGAAGTTAGACTTGTTTCTTGTACAGTAAGCTTCGGGCTACCAAATCCATTCAAACACGGAGCTCGAGGGGTGTCGGAAAGTTAAATAGGAAGAGTTTGAATGTGGGGGTGCAAAATCCCGGTTTTTGCCAAAAATTGATGTGTTTTGCATAACCATTCTGCTGGCACCCCCGGCAATGGGGCGCCCGAAGTTAGAATTGGATCATGTACAGGAAGCTTCGGGCTACCAAATCCATTCAAACACGGAGCTCGAAGGGTGTCGGAAAGTTAAATAGGAAGAGTTTGAATGTGGGGGTGCAAAATCCCGGTTTTTGCCAAAAATTGATGTGTTTTTGTAAAACCATTCTGCTGGCACCCCCAACAATGGGGCGCCCGAAGTTAGACTTGTTTCTTGTAGAGGAAGCTTCGGGCTACCAAATCTATTCAAACACGGAGCTCGAGGGGTGTCGGAAAGTTAAATAGGAAGAGTTTGAATGTGGGCGTGCAAAATCCCGGTTTTTGCCAAAAATTGATGTGTTTTGCAAAACCATTCTGCTGGCACCCCCGGCAATGGGGCGACCAAAGCTAAACTTGTTTCTTGTAGAGGAAGCTTTGGGCTACCAAATCCATTCAAACACGGAGCTCGAGGGGTGTCGGAAAGTTAAATAGGAAGAGTTTGAATGTGGGAGTGCAAAATCCCGGTTTTTGCCAAAAATTGATGTGTTTTGCAAAACCATTCTGCTGGCACCCCCGGCAATGGGGCGCCCGAAGTTAGACTTGTTTCTTGTAGAGTAAGCTTCGGGCTACCAAATCCATTCAAACACGGAGCTCGAGGGGTGTCGGAAAGTTAAATAGGAAGAGTTTGAATGTGGGGGTGCAAAATCCCGGTTTTTGCCAAAAATTGATGTGGTTTTGCAAAACCATTTTGCTGGCACCCCCGGCAATGGGGCGCCCGAAGTTAGACTTGTTTCTTGTAGAGGAAGCTTCGGGCTACCAAATCCATTCAAACACGGAGCTCGAGGGGTGTCAGAAAGTTAAATAGGAAGAGTTTGAATGTGGGGGTGCAAAATCCCGGTTTTTGCCAAAAATTGATGTGTTTTGCAAAACCATTCTGCTGGCATCCCCGGCAATGGGGCGCCCGAAGTTAGACTTGTTTCTTGTAGAGGAAGCTTCGGGCTACCAAATCCATTCAAACACGGAGCTCGAGGGGTGTCGGAAAGTTAAATAGGAAGAGTTTGAATGTGGGGGTGCAAAATCCCGGTTTTTGCCAAAAATTGATGTGTTTTGCAAAACCATTCTGCTGGCACCCCCGGCAATGGGGCGCCCGAAGTTAGACCTGTTTCTTGTACAGTAAGCTTCGGGCTACCAAATCCATTCAAACACGGAGCTCGAGGGGTGTCGGAAAGTTAAATAGGAAGAGTTTGAATGTGGGGGTGCAAAATCCCGGTTTTTGCCAAAAATTGATGTGGTTTGCATAACCATTCTGCTGGCACCCCCGGCAATGGGGCGCCCGAAGTTAGACCTGTTTCTTGTAGAGGAAGCTTCGGGCTACCAAATCCATTCAAACACGGAGCTCGAGGGGTGTCGGAAAGTTAAATAGGAAGAGTTTGAATGTGGGGGTGCAAAATCCCGGTTTTTGCCAAAAATTGATGTGTTCTGCAAAACCATTCTGCTGGCATCCCCGGCAATGGGGCGCCCGAAGTTAGACTTGTTTCTTGTAGAGTAAGCTTCGGGCTACCAAATCCATTCAAACACGGAGCTCGAGGGGTGTCGGAAAGTTAAATAGGAAGAGTTTGAATGTGGGGGTGCAAAATCCCGGTTTTTGCCAAAAATTGATGTGGTTTGCAAAACCATTCTGCTGGCACCCCCGGCAATGGGGCGCCCGAAGTTAGAGTTGGATCATGTAGAGTAAGCTTCGGGCTACCAAATCCATTCAAACACGGAGCTCGAGGGGTGTCGGAAAGTTAAATAGGAAGAGTTTGAATGTGGGCGTGCAAAATCCCGGTTTTTGCCAAAAATTGATGTGTTTTGCATAACCATTCTGCTGGCACCCCCGGCAATGGGGCGCCCGAAGTTAGACCTGTTTCTTGTAGAGTAAGCTTCGGGCTACCAAATCCATTCAAACACGGAGCTCGAGGGGTGTCGGAAAGTTAAATAGGAAGAGTTTGAATGTGGGGTGCAAAATCCCGGTTTTTGCCAAAAATTGATGTGTTTTGCAAAACCATTTTGCTGGCACCCCCGGCAATGGGGCGCCCGAAGTTAGACCTGTTTCTTGTAGAGGAAGCTTCGGGCTACCAAATCCATTCAAACACGGAGCTCGAAGGGTGTCGGAAAGTTAAATAGGAAGAGTTTGAATGTGGGCGTGCAAAATCCCGGTTTTTGCCAAAAATTGATGTGTTTTGCAAAACCATTCTGCTGGCACCCCCGGCAATGGGGCGCCCGAAGTTAGACTTGTTTCTTGTAGAGGAAGCTTCGGGCTACCAAATCCATTCAAACACGGAGCTCGAGGGGTGTCGGAAAGTTAAATAGGAAGAGTTTGAATGTGGGGGTGCAAAATCCCGGTTTTTGCCAAAAATTGATGTGTTTTGCAAAACCATTCTGCTGGCACCCCCGGCAATGGGGCGCACGAAGTTAGAACTGTTTCTTGTAGAGTAAGCTTCGGGCTACCAAATCCATTCAAACACGGAGCTCGAGGGGTGTCGGAAAGTTAAATAGGAAGAGTTTGAATGTGGGGGTGCAAAATCCCGGTTTTTGCCAAAAATTGATGTGTTTTGCAAAACCATTTTGCTGGCATCCCCGGCAATGGGGCGCCCGAAGTTAGACCTGTTTCTTGTACAGTAAGCTTCGGGCTACCAAATCCATTCAAACACGGAGCTCGAGGGGTGTCGGAAAGTTAAATAGGAAGAGTTTGAATGTGAGGGTGCAAAATCCCGGTTTTTGCCAAAAATTGATGTGTTTTGTAAAACCATTCTGCTGGCATCCCCGACAATGGGGCGCTCGAAGTTAGAGTTGTTTCTTGTACAGTAAGCTTCGGGCTACCAAATCCATTCAAACACGGAGCTCGAGGGGTGTCGGAAAGTTAAATAGGAAGAGTTTGAATGTGGGCGTGCAAAATCCCGGTTTTTGCCAAAAATTGATGTGTTTTGCATAACCATTCTGCTGGCACCCCCGGCAATGGGGCGCCCGAAGTTAGACCTGTTTCTTGTAGAGTAAGCTTCGGGCTACCAAATCCATTCAAACACGGAGCTCGAGGGGTGTCGGAAAGTTAAATAGGAAGAGTTTGAATGTGGGGGTGCAAAATCCCGGTTTTTGCCAAAAATTGATGTGTTTTGCAAAACCATTCTGCTGGCACCCCCGGCAATGGGGCGCCCGAAGTTAGACCTGTTTCTTGTACAGTAAGCTTCGGGCTACCAAATCCATTCAAACACGGAGCTCGAGGGGTGTCGGAAAGTTAAATAGGAAGAGTTTGAATGTGGGCGTGCAAAATCCCGGTTTTTGCCAAAAATTGATGTGTCTGGCAAAACCATTCTGCTGGCACCCCCAACAATGGGGCGCCCGAAGTTAGACCTGTTTCTTGTAGAGTAAGCCTCGGGCTACCAAATCCATTCAAACACGGAGCTCGAGGGGTGTCGGAAAGTTAAATAGGAAGAGTTTGAATGTGGGGGTGCAAAATCCCGGTTTTTGCCAAAAATTGATGTGTTTTGCATAACCATTCTGCTGGCACCCCCGGCAATGGGCACCCGAAGTTAGAATTGGATCATGTACAGGAAGCTTCGGGCTACCAAATCCATTCAAACAAGGAGCTCGAGGGGTGTCGGAAAGTTAAATAGGAAGAGTTTGAATGTGGGGGTGCAAAATCCCGGTTTTTGCCAAAAATTGATGTGTTTTGCAAAACCATTCTGCTGGCACCCCCGGCAATGGGGCGCCCGAAGTTAGACTTGTTTCTTGTAGAGTAAGCTTCGGGCTACCAAATCCATTCAAACACGGAGCTCGAGGGGTGTCGGAAAGTTAAATAGGAAGAGTTTGAATGTGGGGGTGCAAAATCCCGGTTTTTGCCAAAAATTGATGTGTTTTGCAAAACCATTTTGCTGGCATCCCCGGCAATGGGGCGCCCAAAGTTAGAGTTGGATCATGCACAGGAAGCTTCGGGCTACCAAATCCATTCAAACACGGAGCTCGAGGGGTGTCGGAAAGTTAAATAGGAAGAGTTTGAATGTGGGGGTGCAAAATCCCGGTTTTTGCCAAAAATTGATGTGTTTTGCATAACCATTCTGCTGGCACCCCCGGCAATGGGGCGCCCGAAGTTAGACTTGTTTCTTGTACAGTAAGCTTCGGGCTACCAAATCCATTCAAACACGGAGCTCGAGGGGTGTCGGAAAGTTAAATAGGAAGAGTTTGAATGTGGGCGTGCAAAATCCCGGTTTTTGCCAAAAATTGATGTGTTTTGCATAACCATTCTGCTGGCACCCCCGGCAATGGGGCGCCCGAAGTTAGACTTGTTTCTTGTAGAGGAAGCTTCGGGCTACCAAATCCATTCAAACACGGAGCTCGAGGGGTGTCGGAAAGTTAAATAGGAAGAGTTTGAATGTGGGGGTGCAAAATCCCGGTTTTTGCCAAAAATTGATGTGGTTTGCATAACCATTCTGCTGGCACCCCCGGCAATGGGGCGCCCGAAGTTAGACCTGTTTCTTGTAGAGGAAGCTTCGGGCTACCAAATCCATTCAAACACGGAGCTCGAGGGGTGTTGGAAAGTTAAATAGGAAGAGTTTGAATGTGGGGGTGCAAAGTCCCGGTTTTTGCCAAAAATTGATGTGTTTTGCATAACCATTCTGCTGGCACCCCCGGCAATGGGGCGCCCGAAGTTAGACTTGTTTCTTGTAGAGGAAGCTTCGGGCTACCAAATCCATTCAAACACGGAGCTCGAGGGGTGTCGGAAAGTTAAATAGGAAGAGTTTGAATGTGGGCGTGCAAAATCCCGGTTTTTGCCAAAAATTGATGTGTCTGGCAAAACCATTCTGCTGGCACCCCCAACAATGGGGCGCCCGAAGTTAGACCTGTTTCTTGTAGAGTAAGCCTCGGGCTACCAAATCCATTCAAACACGGAGCTCGAGGGGTGTCGGAAAGTTAAATAGGAAGAGTTTGAATGTGGGGGTGCAAAATCCCGGTTTTTGCCAAAAATTGATGTGTTTTGCATAACCATTCTGCTGGCACCCCCGGCAATGGGCACCCGAAGTTAGAATTGGATCATGTACAGGAAGCTTCGGGCTACCAAATCCATTCAAACAAGGAGCTCGAGGGGTGTCGGAAAGTTAAATAGGAAGAGTTTGAATGTGGGGGTGCAAAATCCCGGTTTTTGCCAAAAATTGATGTGTTTTGCAAAACCATTCTGCTGGCACCCCCGGCAATGGGGCGCCCGAAGTTAGACCTGTTTCTTGTAGAGTAAGCTTCGGGCTACCAAATCCATTCAAACACGGAGCTCGAGGGGTGTCGGAAAGTTAAATAGGAAGAGTTTGAATGTGGGGGTGCAAAATCCCGGTTTTTGCCAAAAATTGATGTGTTTTGCAAAACCATTTTGCTGGCATCCCCGGCAATGGGGCGCCCGAAGTTAGAGTTGGATCATGCACAGGAAGCTTCGGGCTACCAAATCCATTCAAACACGGAGCTCGAGGGGTGTCGGAAAGTTAAATAGGAAGAGTTTGAATGTGGGGGTGCAAAATCCCGGTTTTTGCCAAAAATTGATGTGTTTTGCATAACCATTCTGCTGGCACCCCCGGCAATGGGGCGCCCGAAGTTAGACTTGTTTCTTGTACAGTAAGCTTCGGGCTACCAAATCCATTCAAACACGGAGCTCGAGGGGTGTCGGAAAGTTAAATAGGAAGAGTTTGAATGTGGGCGTGCAAAATCCCGGTTTTTGCCAAAAATTGATGTGTTTTGCATAACCATTCTGCTGGCACCCCCGGCAATGGGGCGCCCGAAGTTAGACTTGTTTCTTGTAGAGGAAGCTTCGGGCTACCAAATCCATTCAAACACGGAGCTCGAGGGGTGTCGGAAAGTTAAATAGGAAGAGTTTGAATGTGGGGGTGCAAAATCCCGGTTTTTGCCAAAAATTGATGTGGTTTGCATAACCATTCTGCTGGCACCCCCGGCAATGGGGCGCCCGAAGTTAGACCTGTTTCTTGTACAGTAAGCTTCGGGCTACCAAATCCATTCAAACACGGAGCTCGAGGGGTGTTGGAAAGTTAAATAGGAAGAGTTTGAATGTGGGGGTGCAAAGTCCCGGTTTTTGCCAAAAATTGATGTGTTTTGCATAACCATTCTGCTGGCACCCCCGGCAATGGGGCGCCCGAAGTTAGACTTGTTTCTTGTAGAGTAAGCTTCGGGCTACCAAATCCATTCAAACACGGAGCTCGAGGGGTGTCGGAAAGTTAAATAGGAAGAGTTTGAATGTGGGGGTGCAAAATCCCGGTTTTTGCCAAAAATTGATGTGTTTTGCAAAACCATTCTGCTGGCACCCCCGGCAATGGGGCGCCCGAAGTTAGACCTGTTTCTTGTACAGTAAGCTTCGGGCTACCAAATCCATTCAAACACGGAGCTCGAGGGGTGTCGGAAAGTTAAATAGGAAGAGTTTGAATGTGGGGGTGCAAAATCCCGGTTTTTGCCAAAAATTGATGTGTTTTGCAAAACCATTTTGCTGGCACCCCCGGCAATGGGGCGCCCGAAGTTAGACTTGTTTCTTGTACAGTAAGCTTCGGGCTACCAAATCCATTCAAACAAGGAGCTCGAGGGGTGTCGGAAAGTTAAATAGGAAGAGTTTGAATGTGAGGGTGCAAAATCCCGGTTTTTGCCAAAAATTGATGTGTTTTGTAAAACCATTCTGCTGGCACCCCCGGCAATGGGGCGCCCAAAGTTAGAGTTGTTTCTTGTACAGTAAGCTTCGGGCTACCAAATCCATTCAAACACGGAGCTCGAGGGGTGTCGGAAAGTTAAATAGGAAGAGTTTGAATGTGGGGGTGCAAAATCCCGGTTTTTGCCAAAAATTGATGTGTTTTGCAAAACCATTCTGCTGGCACCCCCGGCAATGGGGCGCCCGAAGTTAGACCTGTTTTTTGTAGAGTAAGCTTCGGGCTACCAAATCCATTCAAACACGGAGCTCGAGGGGTGTCGGAAAGTTAAATAGGAAGAGTTTGAATGTGGGGGTGCAAAATCCCGGTTTTTGCCAAAAATTGATGTGTTTTGCAAAACCATTTTGCTGGCACCCCCGGCAATGGGGCGCCCGAAGTTAGACCTGTTTCTTGTACAGTAAGCTTCGGGCTACCAAATCCATTCAAACACGGAGCTCGAGGGGTGTCGGAAAGTTAAATAGGAAGAGTTTGAATGTGAAGGTGCAAAATCCCGGTTTTTGCCAAAAATTGATGTGTTTTGTAAAACCATTCTGCTGGCACCCCCGGCAATGGGGCGCCCAAAGTTAGAGTTGTTTCTTGTACAGTAAGCTTCGGGCTACCAAATCCATTCAAACACGGAGCTCGAGGGGTGTCGGAAAGTTAAATAGGAAGAGTTTGAATGTGGGGGTGCAAAATCCCGGTTTTTGCCAAAAATTGATGTGTTTTGCAAAACCATTCTGCTGGCACCCCCGGCAATGGGGCGCCCGAAGTTAGACCTGTTTCTTGTAGAGTAAGCTTCGGGCTACCAAATCCATTCAAACACGGAGCTCGAGGGGTGTCGGAAAGTTAAATAGGAAGAGTTTGAATGTGGGGGTGCAAAATCCCGGTTTTTGCCAAAAATTGATGTGTCTGGCAAAACCATTCTGCTGGCACCCCCAACAATGGGGCGCCCGAAGTTAGACCTGTTTCTTGTAGAGTAAGCCTCGGGCTACCAAATCCATTCAAACACGGAGCTCGAGGGGTGTCGGAAAGTTAAATAGGAAGAGTTTGAATGTGGGGGTGCAAAATCCCGGTTTTTGCCAAAAATTGATGTGTTTTGCAAAACCATTCTGCTGGCACCCCCGGCAATGGGCACCCGAAGTTAGATTTGGATCATGTACAGGAAGCTTCGGGCTACCAAATCCATTCAAACACGGAGCTCGAGGGGTGTCGGAAAGTTAAATAGGAAGAGTTTGAATGTGGGGGTGCAAAATCCCGGTTTTTGCCAAAAATTGATGTGTTTTGCAAAACCATTCTGCTGGCACCCCCGGCAATGGGGCGCCCGAAGTTAGACCTGTTTCTTGTAGAGTAAGCTTCGGGCTACCAAATCCATTCAAACACGGAGCTCGAGGGGTGTCGGAAAGTTAAATAGGAAGAGTTTGAATGTGGGGGTGCAAAATCCCGGTTTTTGCCAAAAATTGATGTGTTTTGCAAAACCATTCTGCTGGCACCCCCGGCAATGGGGCGCCCGAAGTTAGACTTGTTTCTTGTAGAGGAAGCTTCGGGCTACCAAATCCATTCAAACACGGAGCTCGAGGGGTGTCGGAAAGTTAAATAGGAAGAGTTTGAATGTGGGGGTGCAAAATCCCGGTTTTTGCCAAAAATTGATGTGTTTTGCAAAACCATTCTGCTGGCACCCCCGGCAATGGGGCGCCCGAAGTTAGACCTGTTTCTTGTAGAGTAAGCTTCGGGCTACCAAATCCATTCAAACACGGAGCTCGAGGGGTGTCGGAAAGTTAAATAGGAAGAGTTTGAATGTGGGGGTGCAAAATCCCGGTTTTTGCCAAAAATTGATGTGTTTTGCAAAACCATTTTGCTGGCACCCCCGGCAATGGGGCGCCCGAAGTTAGACTTGTTTCTTGTACAGTAAGCTTCGGGCTACCAAATCCATTCAAACACGGAGCTCGAGGGGTGTCGGAAAGTTAAATAGGAAGAGTTTGAATGTGAGGGTGCAAAATCCCGGTTTTTGCCAAAAATTGATGTGTTTTGTAAAACCATTCTGCTGGCACCCCCGGCAATGGGGCGCCCGAAGTTAGAGTTGTTTCTTGTACAGTAAGCTTCGGGCTACCAAATCCATTCAAACACGGAGCTCGAGGGGTGTCGGAAAGTTAAATAGGAAGAGTTTGAATGTGGGGGTGCAAAATCCCGGTTTTTGCCAAAAATTGATGTGTTTTGCAAAACCATTCTGCTGGCACCCCCGGCAATGGGGTGCCCGAAGTTAGACCTGTTTCTTGTAGAGGAAGCTTCGGGCTACCAAATCCATTCAAACACGGAGCTCGAGGGGTGTCGGAAAGTTAAATAGGAAGAGTTTGAATGTGGGGGTGCAAAATCCCGGTTTTTGCCAAAAATTGATGTGTTTTGCAAAACCATTTTGCTGGCACCCCCGGCAATGGGGCGCCCGAAGTTAGACCTGTTTCTTGTACAGTAAGCTTCGGGCTACCAAATCCATTCAAACACGGAGCTCGAGGGGTGTCGGAAAGTTAAATAGGAAGAGTTTGAATGTGGGGGTGCAAAATCCCGGTTTTTGCCAAAAATTGATGTGTTTTGCAAAACCATTCTGCTGGCACCCCCGGCAATGGGGCGCCCGAAGTTAGACCTGTTTCTTGTAGAGGAAGCTTCGGGCTACCAAATCCATTCAAACACGGAGCTCGAGGGGTGTCGGAAAGTTAAATAGGAAGAGTTTGAATGTGGGGGTGCAAAATCCCGGTTTTTGCCAAAAATTGATGTGTCTGGCAAAACCATTCTGCTGGCACCCCCAACAATGGGGCGCCCGAAGTTAGACCTGTTTCTTGTAGAGTAAGCCTCGGGCTACCAAATCCATTCAAACACGGAGCTCGAGGGGTGTCGGAAAGTTAAATAGGAAGAGTTTGAATGTGGGGGTGCAAAATCCCGGTTTTTGCCAAAAATTGATGTGTTTTGCATAACCATTCTGCTGGCACCCCCGGCAATGGGCACCCGAAGTTAGAATTGGATCATGTACAGGAAGCTTCGGGCTACCAAATCCATTCAAACACGGAGCTCGAGGGGTGTCGGAAAGTTAAATAGGAAGAGTTTGAATGTGGGGGTGCAAAATCCCGGTTTTTGCCAAAAATTGATGTGTTTTGCAAAACCATTCTGCTGGCACCCCCGGCAATGGGGCGCACGAAGTTAGACTTGTTTCTTGTAGAGGAAGCTTCGGGCTACCAAATCCATTCAAACACGGAGCTCGAGGGGTGTCGGAAAGTTAAATAGGAAGAGTTTGAATGTGGGGGTGCAAAATCCCGGTTTTTGCCAAAAATTGATGTGTTTTGCAAAACCATTCTGCTGGCACCCCCGGCAATGGGGCGCCCGAAGTTAGACCTGTTTCTTGTAGAGTAAGCTTCGGGCTACCAAATCCATTCAAACACGGAGCTCGAGGGGTGTCGGAAAGTTAAATAGGAAGAGTTTGAATGTGGGCGTGCAAAATCCCGGTTTTTGCCAAAAATTGATGTGTTTTGCAAAACCATTCTGCTGGCATCCCCGACAATGGGGCGCTCGAAGTTAGAGTTGTTTCTTGTACAGTAAGCTTCGGGCTACCAAATCCATTCAAACACGGAGCTCGAGGGGTGTCGGAAAGTTAAATAGGAAGAGTTTGAATGTGGGCGTGCAAAATCCCGGTTTTTGCCAAAAATTGATGTGTTTTGCATAACCATTCTGCTGGCACCCCCGGCAATGGGGCGCCCGAAGTTAGACCTGTTTCTTGTACAGTAAGCTTCGGGCTACCAAATCCATTCAAACACGGAGCTCGAGGGGTGTCGGAAAGTTAAATAGGAAGAGTTTGAATGTGGGGGTGCAAAATCCCGGTTTTTGCCAAAAATTGATGTGTTTTGCAAAACCATTCTGCTGGCACCCCCGGCAATGGGGCGCCCGAAGTTAGACCTGTTTCTTGTACAGTAAGCTTCGGGCTACCAAATCCATTCAAACACGGAGCTCGAGGGGTGTCGGAAAGTTAAATAGGAAGAGTTTGAATGTGGGGGTGCAAAATCCCGGTTTTTGCCAAAAATTGATGTGTTTTGCAAAACCATTCTGCTGGCACCCCCGGCAATGGGGCGCCCGAAGTTAGAATTGGATCATGTACAGGAAGCTTCGGGCTACCAATCCATTCAAACACGGAGCTCGAGGGGTGTCGGAAAGTTAAATAGGAAGAGTTTGAATGTGGGGGTGCAAAATCCCGGTTTTTGCCAAAAATTGATGTGTTTTGCAAAACCATTCTGCTGGCACCCCCGGCAATGGGGCGCCCGAAGTTAGACTTGTTTCTTGTAGAGTAAGCTTCGGGCTACCAAATCCATTCAAACACGGAGCTCGAGGGGTGTTGGAAAGTTAAATAGGAAGAGTTTGAATGTGGGGGTGCAAAATCCCGGTTTTTGCCAAAAATTGATGTGTTTTGCAAAACCATTCTGCTGGCACCCCCGGCAATGGGGCGCCCGAAGTTAGACTTGTTTCTTGTAGAGTAAGCTTCGGGCTACCAAATCCATTCAAACACGGAGCTCGAGGGGTGTCGGAAAGTTAAATAGGAAGAGTTTGAATGTGGGGGTGCAAAATCCCGGTTTTTGCCAAAAATTGATGTGTTTTGCAAAACCATTTTGCTGGCATCCCTGGCAATGGGGCGCACGAAGTTAGACTTGTTTCTTGTAGAGGAAGCTTCGGGCTACCAAATCCATTCAAACACGGAGCTCGAGGGGTGTCGGAAAGTTAAATAGGAAGAGTTTGAATGTGGGGGTGCAAAATCCCGGTTTTTGCCAAAAATTGATGTGTTTTGTAAAACCATTTTGCTGGCGCCCTTAATGTCGGAGCGCCCAAAGTTGGTTTTTCATCGTGCAGCGAAAGTTTTGATCTATTAATGTTGAGTTGTTTGATTTTGTCAGTTGTTATTGTTGGTGTTTGTGTTTGGTTTAACACGAGAGTGTTTTTGTGCAAATTAGTTTTAAATATGAACTATTTCGGTTTTGATTCTGGTTCATTTTTGGCAACACTGTTTTGTTCATTGCTCTTCAGAGGAAATATGTGTTTCTTTTTGGTGACGTCAATGTTTGTTTTTCGATTTACTTGTTGGCAACATCGTTAATACGCAGCGACGTTTCTTGGTTTTTGTTTGTTTTTGTCTGGCAACACTTTCTGCTAGAATGACGCTTTTTATTCTGCCAGAATGACGGTGGTTATTTCTATGCCCTGTTTTTACTCAGTAGCACTAACAGCACCAATTTTTATCAAAATAAGCCTAAAAGTACGTTATTTTTGGCAAAAAATTGCAAAATATTAGAGTGCTGGGACTCCGCCCCCAGACCCTCATTTTTCCGGAAGCTGGGGGCTGAGTTTGCCCCAACACCCCAATTGCCTCCGGCAACTGGGGGCTCTGCTGCCACACCTCCGTAACAGTCCCCATTGCAGATTTCTGGCTACGCGCCTGATCAAACATATGCCCAATAAGATTAAGAATGAGCTAGGTCAAGAACATTAATCATAAACATCCTAAATTTTGAGATTATATACACAATTTGTGCTTATAAGTTTTAGGTAGTGATTATTTCACCAAAAATTTTCAAGTTAAAGAGAATAAAACAAAAATGAGAAATATTCATCCGCGGTTTTTTCATTTGCTTTTTTAGGGGTTAAGATTAGGGTTTAAGTTAGGGTTTGGGTTCAATTTGGGGACAGTTTTAGAGTACGCTTTTGAGTTTGGGTTAGTTTTGAGTCGGAATTAATAAAAAAGTAGAAAAAAATTTCCGGTGAAAAAAATCCTTCCTAAATTTTATCATGCCCCCACCAAATTTTTCTGGATCCACCACTGGGCATATGATATGCACTATTATAATTCAGTATCAGTCTGTCGTTGGACAACCGATATGATTGGTATCAACAATTACTATAGGCCTACCCATAACTATCATCTGTAAGTGTTAAGGTAGAGACTATTTCATCAAATATTTTCAAGTTAAAGAGAATAAAACAAAAATGAGAAATATTCATACGTGGTTTTTTCATTTGCTTTTTTAGGGGTTAAGATTAAAGTTAAGGGTGCGTTTAGACTGGACGCGAAGCAACGCGAAGCAACCAAAATTTGACGTCATCGACAGCTCGCGAAAGGTTGTGACCCGGTTTCGGCCTTTCGCGAGCTGTCGATGACGTCAAATTTTGGTTGCTTCGCGTCCAGTCTTAACGCACCCTAAGTTAGGGTTTGGGTTAGGGTTCGATTTGGGGATAATTTTAGAGTAAGCATTTGAGTTTGGGTTAGATTTGAGTCAGAATTAACGAAAAAGTAGACAAAAATTTCCGGGGTGAAATAGTCACTTCCTTTTATGTCTGAGCTATACCTACACAGTAAACATTCTTCTGAATTAGTAGCAATGGTTTTCCTGCCTTGGCTGTATAGTGTACAGTACCCAGAATATTTTCTGACTTTTATTTTACAGTACTTTTTTCTACAGTTAAGGAAGCAAAAATCAAAAACCTAAAATTTACAGTGTAAACGTTAGGGTTAGGCTACTCGTTATCCATCCAATTTCCAAACAACTTCACATTGCTTCGATGGTCACTCCGCAACAACTACCTACTGGTAATAACAGTTTGATTAGCCAAGGCTTACCATACTACAGTAATTGTATTGTTCACTCAATAGCCTACTCAAGCACGGCACTTATTTACAGTTTAGTCATTAGCCTACTCAAGCTAAAGTTTCTATTCTCCAAGCATTAAAAATCAAGTTACCGCGTAAGTATCACTCAAGCATATCGAGGACAAACCTTAGTTGATTTCCATAGCTCCACTTAGCGGCATTTTTTCCCTCTAAGTTTACCACTAAAGTCGCGTTGCAAAACATTTGATTGATTGATTGGTTAAGAATCGGTAAAGAATTGGACTCAAACTCGCAAGAGCGAAGGATCAGTTTTCGTTCGGTTTCGGTTGCAACTGACGCAAGTGCGTGTATATACATACCTGTGTTGAAAAATTTGTCTTGTGTTTTTTTGGAATTTTACATTCGTCTTGTTAAAAAAAATAAGTGCTTGCATGCATACCTGAATTTATTTGCTCAATGGTAAAAAGACGGCTCACATTAAGAAAAAATAAATCGCAAACAGCGCAATATTACCACTAAGCCAGGAAACACCGAAAAACCCTTAAGTTATGCAGTTAAGGCGCTTGCGGATGGCGCAGTGGTAATGAATTCGCCTCAAGCACGCGAGGATGAAGGTTCGATATCCTACCGTAGCAAATTCCACACGTACATGTGTACTTGTGTTCAAATACCGCCTTGCGTTCTTAATTTAACTCATGTTCTTTGAACAAAATGATGGATCTTTACCCTTCTGCCACGAAAAAGTACCGGTGGCGAGTTATTCTTTGGAAAAATTCACAACCACTTTAGATTTGACCGTTTTATATTATATTTGCTTTATACATAAAGGTCTATTATTAGAACGGTGTGTTTATCTGAAGCATAATTGGCAAAACAAAAAAAATAGAACCACATCAACAGACCACAGTTAATTTCAGGTTACAAGACAAGACAAGACAAATTTATTTCATCGCTCAGTAATAACACGAAGAAGAAATTATGATCAGCATTCGTTTGAAAAGACGAGAGGGAAGTTGCGAAAGACCTCACGGTCATCGAATCAAGCAACCACCCTCTTATCAGAGAGGCAATTTATACCAGTATCATGGATGTTTTTTTTTGTTACTTTGCCTAAGTAAGTTGCGACATTTTGACGATTTCAAAAAAAAATCTTAAAAATAAAAATAGTTGCAATATCTTCAAACTTTCAGAACATTGGTAGTATTTTATTTGTGACCGGAAAACTATTTAATGCGAAATAA
This sequence comes from Trididemnum nubilum, assembly GCA_963965965.1. NCBI lineage: Eukaryota > Metazoa > Chordata > Ascidiacea > Aplousobranchia > Didemnidae > Trididemnum > Trididemnum nubilum. The sequence goes on along the minus strand of OZ014479.1, from coordinate 24,862,893 downwards.
TAGAATTTGAAGATATAAAGCACAGATTCGGATTTACTGCATGCCATATGTTGCTCATTATTTTTCGCTGCCAAGAACCTTAACTGTACAGTGCGGAAATATTAGAGTATTTTTTTGGTTTGATTTATCCATCGTTGTGAATAATTTTTGACGAGTTTTCATTCACTTTTTTGCTATTTATGACTTTCAGCAGTAGTTAGCGATTTACCAAAAATCATGAGCTAATTCTGAAGTATTGCAATGAAACGGATGAAACCGCACAAACACTTGACTTGCGTTTGGGGAATTGCCATTTGAAATTCTGACGTAAGCAAATCATGACTTTTTTCAGATTTACGCATGTTGCTCGCTTCACAGGCGGCCACGCCAAACCGTACAACGGAACACCTGCTGAATATTGCAATGAAAGTGACAGTAGCGAGAAATTCTACTCCTTCAAAACGAGAAAATGTCGTGTTATACAGAGCCACATTATTTGGTTGTTACTAGTTAGGTTAAACTTGAAAGTTATTTTGAAAAACCTGCTAAGGTAACTGCATTTGGTTTTCAGCAGCAGGGTTTTCTATTTTAGTTTAATTACTTAGGTTTTAAAAAAATCAATATGGGAGAGCTGAGCGAAGCTTTGCAGTTCACTTTTGGATTAATAAATTCCAGTGGAAAATATCTCACGGCAGAGACCTTCGGCTTTAAAATAGCAGCCAGTGGTCCAAGCTTGAAAAAGAAGCAAACCTGGAGTTTAGAACAACAATCAAACGGAACAGATGTGTTTTTCAAGGTATTAAAGAAATTTTGTTCATGATTGATTTATATTCGTGTAAATGGTTTCTTAGGCCAGTCGCATTGCCCTTCATTTTTAAAATTGTATTCTTACAAACAATGCTATATTTAGGGTTCACGTATCATTTCATGATGCTCTTGGTATAATTTTAAACTTTTACAGTTGCAAGGAACGTGGTAACGTATTTTTGCTTTCTATCTTGCCTTACTGCACAGTACCTTCAGCATAACTTATTCTGTCGTGTTTGCACCACATACCACCAATTGAATTTCAATTGGCAGCATCACCAACTACTCGGGAACTGATTTTTGAATGATGGACCACAGAGCGCAACCTGAGAGGGGGGCTAAGGGCAGTCGTTTAACTAGAAGTTTAATCTAGGCTGCCAGGAGGGCAAGTTTCACCAATAAATCGCTGCGTTTTCCCGTCAATTTTGGGTGCAGAAAAGAGGGTATTTTTTCCGTCAAAAGAATCTTTTTTAGGTGAAGATCAAAAGGGTTTTTACCGAAGATTTGTTGTTGTTTTTCTTCGAATTTAGTTGGGGACTTTTTCGTTTTCTTTTTTGTAAAGATTTGTTGTAACTGGGGGGCCAATTTCTCAGATAGGGTCTTTTATCTGGGGTATTGGAAATGCCTCCCATCAGCTACACCAGTGGCTTAGGGGACGCAATCCCTTCCCTTAGCCAACTTGCTTAGAAAATTAACTGGAAATATGCCAGCGTTTAAACGTATTTAGGACTTGACCATTTCGTAAAGTGGGTCTGAGGAATTTAATTCTTTCAGCTAGCTTTTAAATCCTATAGTTATATTTAAGTCTTTCAAATGGCTCCAAAACGTGAGATATATGATCCAAATGGCGTAAAAATGACAAATGTTTTCCAAAAATCACAAAAATTGCCCATCGGTTAAGGGCTTATTCACTCTCCAACCCCCAATGCTTCCTGCAGCTAAGAGCTTCTTCAGACCTCCGTTTGTGATATGCCTGAATTGCACGGTTTGCACTACTCGACTCCCAATTAACACATTTGAACAGAAGAATTTTAATTTTTGGTGTGAGCCTTACCACCTACTTTTCACTTCTGCAAACTGCAAAGTTTGCCGCGGAGTCTCTGGGAATGGATTACATGAACAAAAAGCAGTCGGCAAGTTGCAGTTGGTTTAAAAAATGTACCGACATTCCAGACAAGCTTAAATTCTAAGCCCTATGACAGGCTTCGCAACTGTAAAGTTGGAAAGTATTTTAAATGCAGTCTGGCGTAAAAAGACTCTTCCATTTAACAAATTTATTTCGTTATTGTGTATGTAGAACCAATGCGCTCGATGTCAGAAAATATATCAAAAATACTTTTGAAATGCAAAATCGATTGGGCTTGCTTTATAGTTAGGCCATTATAAAGTATGAAGTCATTGCCATACAGCATGGGTTATTCGCTGTACTTAAATTCTAGGGGGGTTCCGGGGGGACGCGTCCCCCCATCGAGAGTGAGAGTCCCCCATCGAGGTTTAGCGTCCCCCCATCGAGATTTAGGTGTCCCCTCATCGAGATTTGAGCGCTGGATGATCAGACAAAAAAGACCTAATTCTTCACCTAATTTCGGCGAAAAACCACTTCAATTTCCGGCGAAGACCTTTTTTTTTCTTTTTTGATCTTCACCTAATTTTGGCAAAAAAAAACACTTCAATATCCGGCGAAGACTTTTTTTTTGGTCTTCATTCAATTTCGGCGACGGAATTACGTCATCTTCTCTAAAGTACTTTCGCATTCCAAATGCGTTTGGTCAAGGCTGCTAAAGCGTCCCCCCATGCAAAATTTTACAATTTAAGTACTGGTTATACGATCAAAATTGAGTGTAATTGAGACCTGTTCAAAATCAAATTACCGGGCTGTCTTTTTGTGAACGTATCTTAATTTTGGCTGTGGTCTATCAAGGACAGTAACTTTATATGCTTATTTTACTGGCAGTTTGTTTTTGTTTTTTTATTTTATTGAAAATGTACAAGAAAAAGACTGTGCCAAAATCATATCTTTCATTATACTCGTTGTATCACGCCAGCATAGCGTGTAACGAGTTGGCGGGGCCCATCTTCGCATTATTGCGCCTGCAGACACACACCCTCTTTTAAAGAAACGTCGAAGCGGGGGCGAGCTTTTGCCAATTCTGTCCGAAATTTCAACCTCGGACCTCCCGCTCTAGCGACAAATGCGTTACCGCTCGACCTACTGGCCGATTAGAATGCTTTGTCTGGTCTCGTTTCTAATGTTTTTTAAAATTCTCTTTACAGAGCTTCTTGGGCCGTTATCTTGGAGCTGACAAAAACGGCAAAGTAAGTTGTGACACAGAAGAACCAGGGGAGGAAAACGCTTTTCAAGTAGAAGCAACCGCTGATGGGAGATGGGCGATTAAGAGCTCGAAACACGGACGATATTTCGGTGGTAGCGCAGACAATCTATCTTGCTTTGAACAGAGCATTTCTCCCGCTTATTTATGGGTTGTACATTTGTCAATGCACCCCCAGGTGAGCATTTTTGTGCCAATTGAGGAAAGCACACAAATGGCTGCTCATGTACTCAACTAACGTACTTTAACGTAACTTGCAACGCTGAACGTCAAACATGGAAGCTGCGAATACCAATTTTTTTAGTTTTAAGTCAAACCAACGACTAAAAAATTGGTATTCACTGATTTCCAGCCTTGACGTTCAGCATTGAAAGGGAGAGTGTAAGATCTCCACCGTCTGTAGTAGACAGATAGACCCTGGGCAGGTGGCAGCTTGACTAAAACACCGAAAGACTCCTTCGCTGTCCACGCAATTTGATGAATCAAATGTAATAACAAATTACTTTGGAGCGATTAGCGTTGGTGCCAGGGCGTGTGGTCACTGGTCACCCTACTGCTGGATCTTAATGTCTCTAATTGCCTTCTTCTGAAACAATGCCTCTCAAATATCAATAAATCAATACTTCTTGAGAAGCAATTTTTGACTCTGCTTAGGTGCGGAGTGTGGCCCAACTGCTGGAACTCTGTAGAATTCCTTAGCCCCTCGCAAGGAAGTTGGTCAGCATTAACACCATTCCAAACCATTGATGTTGATTAAAATTTTTTTCTGCACGAAAACTGCTAGACGATAAATTGCAATAATGCAAAAAATCTACTATTTTATTTGCTCGTAGTCTACGTTTTTGCTTTAGCAGTATGCTACATTGCCACAATATTATCATATATTGATTTAGATAAACTTGTACAATGTTCGGCGTAAGACTTATGCCCATGTAGCACCTAGCGAAGTACAAATGACAAAACGGACGCCTTGGGGAGTGGACACTGTCATTACAATGGTTTTTCAAGACAAAGGATATGCGCTAGTCACTTCAGACAACCGGTACCTTGCTACCGATGGTTCTCTTGAGCCTTCTTGTTCTGACAAAACTCTTTTCACTGTCGAGTTTTATACCGGAAACGTTGCCCTAAAGTCGAAAGCTGATGGAAGGTGAGGATTGCATGTTAGTGGAACCTATCATCGGAAATCATTTTTTTGCAACAGCTTATACTACCGTTTGTGTGGCTTTAAAATGATAAAACTTTTTTTAAATTGAGCGTTTCGTCATAATTTGTATATTTTTGAAATGCTTTCTCGAACATATAGAATTGCGAACCGAAGTTATTACAAGACTAGCGGCGGCAATAGCTCAGTTGGTAGAGCGTGGTGGTGCTATAAGGGTGCTGAGAAACTCCTTGGAGATCCAGCAGTCGGGCCACATCCCAAGGTTTATAGACCAAAAGATCAAGAATAGAGTATGCTGTGAAGCCGAAGATAGATTTACGTAAAGGTGGCCAGGTGAGCTTGGTGGTCAAAAGGTTGCTGACTTTCGGTTCAATTCAGTAGCATAGACAAGGGGCATTGTGTCACGCCTCCCCTCCCTCCTTTGGGCAATGGCACAAAGCAAAAAATGTGTAAAAAACGTTAAAATCGGCGTTGTTAGATTAAAATGGTGTATACACACGGAAAAAGCTTTCGCTAACTAACAATTTAGCTTCATTTTAATCAACTTGAACGTAGAGGTAGTGCAGATTCTACTTTTTTTGTTTTTGTTTATTTTTTCAGCCAATGCGAGTATTTTGCTGTTTTAAGTTGTTTAACTCAAGATCCCCACATCCTATACTGTACCAAAAAAGAAATCTGTATTTCATACCCAATAACGTTATAAGTGGGAAGGAAACTGTGCTACACCATTTCCATTTGGGCCCTAATACCAACAGAGGCTGAAAAAGTTTAATAGCGACAACACAAAAACTTTGAGAAGGCCTTTTGCGTTACCCTTGTCCTCTCATCTGGGTCAAGACCTACTAAAAGACCATGTAAAGGAATCTCAAGCAGCTTCTGAGGCACGTTATATTTCAAATGCTTTCCTGCCCATGCCAATAGCAGTTTAGCGTTGCTGCTTGACAAGTTGCTAATTACTAATCTGTCACCAATAGATACGAAACTTCTACTTTTTTGTCTGGCCTTCTTATGTACTGTAACACAAGAAAGGATGGCTATAAATAACTTGCGTTGCCCTACAGTTGGTTTTATGCTCATTTTGTGTTTGTTTTGCGCTGCTAAAAACATGTTTTTTAAATCAAAACGTAACCTAAAATAGTCTTAAAATTCAGTTATTTCTGTAAAAAAACGTAAAAATGTTGCCGCTGGGGGCTTTGCCCCCAGACCCACAATCTATGTCACAGCTTTTGACCCATGGCCACAGTGTTTGAAATTTCTGCCTGCGCCACTGGTTCGATTCCCGAACTGCTGCAATGCGTCGTTGTGTGCTTTGGAAGTATATTTTACACTCATTTTTCGTTGGGACCAAGTAGTCCACACGTTGCTGTGGTCATGCCTGAGGAAAAAAGACTAATGCAAAAAGAACCCAAAAAAGGTGCTTAGGCAGGCTGTGTTGGTGCGGTTGGACAGGCGCAGAGGGCCTGGTTCAGACGCGCGAACTGTTAAACTCATATTAAGTTGCTTTTGCAGTTTTACAATGCACATGTGATGTGTCGTAGTCTTAAAAATACTCGTTTGAATTCTGAAATATATATCTAACTCTAAGGAGAGCTTTTAAATGACTTCAAGTTGAAATAAAAGCATTAAATTTTTAAAATAAATCCACAAAAATAAATATGCCTTTTAATGTGATTTTTTTCTCGTAAAGTAAAATGTTTAACCCACATGATTGTATTTCGATTACACAAATGCCCTGCTAAACCTTGCATGGGCATCGACTCTCTGTCCAAAGCATTTTACACGGTGAAAGACAAAAGTGATTTAAACGAGGAAGGGCAAAAATGCTCCTTACCCTACTCCTGGTTGGGAAGCATTTTTACCCTTTCCCGAGTAAAATGCGTTTAACCACTTTAACTTGTAGGTAATTTTTCATCAATTTTTTTAAATTGGACTTTAGTTGATGACTACATTATATTGTGACGTCACTGCCGATTTTTAAGCAAAAATGACATCATAGGCGATACTAATTAGAATATGAATCATAGAGTGCCTTAGTCAAAATCATGATAAAAAAGCATGGGTTAACATGCCAAAATTTTGATGCGTTGGGTTGGACAAACCTCAGTTAGGGTGAAACTGTAAAAAAATTTCAAATGCTATTAAATTGTAAGCAAATTTGATTCAGTGTTATGATGAGAAAGATAGATAATGGCCTAGAGTTTGTTGTGGTCTTAAAAACTACAACTCTTGACCGTAAAGAGTCAAATATTTTTGCAATGATGACCAGTATGACAGTTAGTAGCAAGTTTGTTTATTCAGTATGATCATTTTTTCGATGACTCGTGACAAATGTTAGGTGAAAAGCTTCGAAGAAATGAGCTTTCTGACTAAAGAAATTTTCAAGTTCTCTACCACCAAACAACTTTTTAAATAGCAATTTGCCGTTATCTATACAACAAAATGTGCGAAATCAGTTTGCTAACCTTATGTCACAAATACTACATAAGCTACACAAAATAAATAAAAACTACAATTTTTGCAGATACTTATCACCAGTCGGTCCTAAAGGAACTTTGCAGGGTCGAAAAGAACAAGCTGGCAAAGATGAACAATTTACCCTGGTTGATTCGCATCCACAAGTGACGCTATTCTCGAAAACGAAAGAAAGATATGTCTCCGGAAAGCAAGGTTTGTTTTGCGTTTCGTGAAAGCGACAAAAAGCTTTGAAATCGCGAATCCGGAAATAAGTATTTAAAGCCAAACAACGAACCTACATGTTACATGCTGCTGATAATTCTTGAAGCCTTTTTTGTCTAAAATTGTCGTTTCCCTGGCTACTTTTGCTCGAAATATTTTCTGCCGGTTTTTTTATCTAGTAGGCCTAGTCAATAAAGGAGTCGGTCACTTTATTTCTTCCAAAATAAAAAAACAAAAACAGATTAGATGTAAAAGCTTCTTATTTTGAAGAGTAAAAGTGATTTCCAGCTGTGTAAATTAGCTCGGATTTGATGAACTTTTTAATATTTACGTTGTAATTGCCAAGTGCTGTAAATTAAGCATGCCTATTGCCATTTTTTGTGTGCTAATTTTCTCTATAGGAGTTTAGTTTAGGGTTACTCTATTTTGGTAAACAACATCAATTTTTTGCCAGAAACAAGAGCACTATTACTGTATATTTCTTCGCTATTACTTAATTGGTTTTTGTTAATCTTTTGGTAAATAGGCTACTTAAAAATAGTCTTTTAATTTTAATTCATCATCATAAACAAAAAAGCATTTCCAGTAAAGCCTGTAAACTATTGAGGTTTGGCCGAGAGGTGGCTGGAGAATACTCTTGGTTTAGATATGCTGAGGGCTGCTGATGAAAGCCAAAAGCTTGAAACAGTGTTGTCTAGCTCTGCGCTATTCATCATTATATTATTCAGTGCGCTTTTTTTCAAGCAATCTAAACTTGCAATGCTTTTATTAGGCAATGCTTCAATGGCAAAAAAAAGGCGGAATGTGGCCAGAAATATGGCAGCAACCTCTTAAAAGGGCATTCAGGCCAAGCGTTTCATTGTAGACCAAAATGTTAGAAAAAGCCTAAAATACATTCTCATCAAATTTGAACTTTTTACGTCATACCGTTTTTGAGATATTGCAATTCAAAGTTAACAGTAATTTTCCTCCTTCTTCAGTGTTCAAGGTATCAAATGATGTAAACCCAGCTATCAACAAAAAATCCAACCCGTCAGCACGTAGCTTTTCAGGTCATTTGGATGTTTTTGGTACAATGGCAAACTTTCTTTTTTGTTTATCCGTTTTCTTTTAAGCTACTGAGCAGTTATGCATTTTTAATAGATTGCTTTGTGGCCTCTGCGTAATCAAAGGTTTTGCTGTGAGCAAGTGCTGCTGCATCAACGCCCAAAAAACTTCACAATTCCTTATAAGGAGGTTTAGCTTGGCTTGGCTGTGTTGTCATTTGTTAACCACGAGAACCGCTTTACGTGACAGGTCTACAGCTTTCAGCCAACCAATCGGAAATCGGAGAAAACGAAACATTTCAGCTCGAACTCGATCCCAAATCAGGAGTCGTGTATTTCCGCAACGACAAAGATAAATATTGGCGATTAAATGGACAAGGAGTGTTTGCTGACGCGTCCGACACCTCGTAAGTGCTAATGAACTTGTCGTGTTATTTCAAACTTTTTCATCAGTTGAACATGTTGAAATATCATTTTAATAACTTCGTGTCTTCATATTACGTCATTATAGTTAAATTTAGCTCTTCTTTATCTCTCTAGTCACAGAGCATAATGATATCTTAGTGATGTGGTAATAGCTAACATAAACGCCTGCCGCATTGCAGTGCTATTTGTCAAAGAAGTTTATTGGTCGTTTGATCAGCCTATATTTCCTTTTATTTCCGGTCTTCCGTTACTGCCTAACATGATGTATTTGCAATTAAGCAATTGATCAGATTGAAAGCAGGCAGTAACTCACGTCATCAGCACAACTAGCATTGGAGCTTTGAGCTCTGATTGCTCAATTCGCGTTCTATATGTTCTGACAATCTGAGGCAGATTCAATATTGTGACGTAATACTTCGGAAGTCTTTAATTCGGCATTAAACGTTTAAATTTATTGTGATAATTATGTTGAAGCATTTTCGTTAGTAGTACTTTTTCAACTTTTTTTGGTATCAGGCGCGTAACCACGATTTCCCTAAAGCTGCATTCACACGGGCGACTTTTAGATGCGAGAATCGGCATTTTGCCTTTTTTCTTTTTCAATTGCTCTTGTTTCTTGCTTTCTCGATTTGAGAAAGAAAAAAAGCAAAATACCGATTCTTGCAGCTAAAAGTCTCCCTTGAGAATGCAGCTTAAGAGTGAGGCTTGAAATCAAATCTAACATTTTGTCTAACCCTCACAAACAGGGATCTGGAAGGGGAGTCCTCAGCTGCCGGAGGCTACGGGGGTAAACGGCAGAGTTGTAAACGGGCCGACTAGTAAACCCACCCGAGTAGCCCCACCCGGCTTACAACTTTGCTGGGTGGTTTTCGTGATTTTATGGAAAAATTACGATTTTAATGCAATTTGGATGACGTATCTCTCGTTTGCAGAACCATTTCAAAAAACTGATTGTTAAGGTTCGGAAACCCTTCGACAGAATTAAATTAACTCGCCCCTCCTGGTTAAATTCAAAACATGTTTGAAAGCATGCATAATGTTTGGGGTAAAGTTTTGAGTGACTTGGCTATGGAAGAGAATTCGGCCCCCATAGAACTCCTATAGTTTGTAAGCTGTGCCACTGTTTGGTAGTCGCGTGGTGTTTTGATTCATTTTTTCTCTAATGAATAAACTCTGTCATTGAAAAAAGTTTCGGTGACTAATGATATAATCCCTTGGGTTTGGAATCGCCTCTGCATAATTGCGCATCAATAATTTAGTAAAATCCAAGTATTAGCTTTCGCAAAGCATATGGTGCGCAAACTGTAATGCACTGCGTAACCACGCGAACGCTTTTGGACAATCTGAATCAAAAGCACGTAATAACTGCCTCACTTTTGGTGTTGACTTTGTTGATAATGAAAATTGATGAAATTTGAAAACACGAACCTCAAATATGACCTTTAAGAAGTCATTCGAAAGTTATCATAGCGACTGGGGTTATGGATTTGTATCAATCTGTGCTTACGTTTGACTTTAGATATATGAGTATAAGTATCCCAATAACACCGCTATCTTACAAACAAACCCCACAAAAATGTTTACGAATTATAAACAGTTCCAATCAAAAATACTCGAAACAGAGAACCAAGATCCAAGTTTCATTCACACGGTTGATTTTTCTTTGTATTTGCAGTTATTGCCTTTAAAACAAGACTACATTTGCGATAAGTTTTGCGCAGTTTGCTGCAAACTGGTTAGATGACCGTTGGTCACTACTCTAAAAACAACGGTAAAACAACCTCTTAGGGGCATTCTTTTGTATGTTTAATGGTTTCAATTTTCACTCAATTATTAAAATATACTGATGATACGAATTTTTGAACTCAGTGTCCTCATGTTGCTAAAAATCTTATGGAAGTAATTAGCTTAAAGGTTTCTTTCAAAGCTTGTTTTCCCTCTAACGATGTGACATTTTGGAAGTTATGAAATTCTTTTTTGTACGCTTCTCTGATACTCTATAGTCTGTATCAATTAGTGGTTGAGTGGATAGAGCGTCTGCTACTGAAACGTAGACTTGGATTCGATTCCCGGTCGGGTCAACCAAAGATTATCAAAATTGGTATTTACAGCTCTCCTGCTTGACGTTCAGCTATAAAAAGGGACAGTGTGAACCCTCCTCCGTGTGTGGTAGACAGATGGCAGCTTGATTCGAAGATCGAAAAGATTTCTTCGCTGTCTCCTGGTCAAGGCCAACCTTGGTCAATAAAGATGTAATTACAATTATATGCTGCAATTGCTGCATGCATTGCCAATCAAATCTTTCATTATACTCGCTGTAATACGCCGAAGCGTGTAACGAGTTGGCGGGGCCCATCTCCGCATCATTGCGCTCGGGCAATACAGCTCCTTTCAAAGAAATGTCGCAGCGGTGGCGAGCCGTTGGCAACACTGTGTCCGATTTGACCGGTCCGAGATTTGAACCTCAGACCTCCCGCTTCAGAGACGAACGCGTTACCGCTCGACCAACTGGCCTGTTGCATGTATTGCTGTTGTTCAAAATACAAAAAATTCCACGCCGAAATTTATAATGAATATCGAAGTTATGTAGCAGTAAAGAAGCAAATTTTCCTAGTCAAATGTCTTACTAGCGGTAATATTTTTAGCTGCTGCGTGATCGCAGTGACCTTAAATAATCATAAATAAATGGGATAGGCTATCAAACTCGTGGATAATGAGCTATGCATGACCAGACATCAAATAGTTTTGTTTAAAATGACACGCAACAAGATTTCTAGATGTTTGCGAAAGACGCTGACATCCTTGCGAGCGTCTTAATTGCAAGCTTGTGTAAAGCTGAAAAAATAATTGGTCTGGTGCATAGAATTACAAGTCTGCTATTGAAATGGTAAACTATGATTCAATTTTCAGTCGGGCTAAATGAATTCAGAGCTTTTCTACTTGACCTTCAGCACGGAAAAGTGGCAATGCACAGAACCACCACCATTTGTAGTAAACGCGGGAAGGTGGCAGTTCAGCCTTGGCCGGCTTGACTCTTTGACCGCACATCGATTGCAAATCAAATCGTTTATTATACTTTGTCTATTACCCCGGAGCGTGTAACAAGTTAGCGGGCCCCATGTCCGCGTCATTGCGCCTGGATGCAACAGAACTTTTTTTGGCGGAACGGTGGCGACTGGCGACTAGCAAGCCCATTGGCAACACGGTGTCCTATTGACCTTCCCGAGATTTGAACCTCAGACCTCTCGCTCCAGAGACGAACGTGTTACCGCTCAACCAGCAGGCTTGCATTTTATTTTGTCTTTTGTCAACTCAGATCTCCAGAGGCAGCATTCACCATCGAATGGCATGGACGAAAGATTCGGATCAAGGCTTCAAACGGCAAATACGTCAGTGTACTTGCATCCGGGCATCTTGCAGTTGCAGAGGAACCTGAAGATTTTATCCTAAGATTGACGAACAGGTATGTAACAACCAACACACAGCGAACCAACGTGCTGTTCTCTGTTGAATTTTGTTGTGGGTTATTACTGTATAATCAATGTTTTATGATATGTTTTCTTTTTCGAGCGAAGAAAATTTGCATTTTTTCAAAATTCGTATTTTTTTTATTGTATTTTACAGTGCATGACACTTGGACGTTTTTAACATCGCAGATTTCTTTCTTTTTTCTTTTTTTTTTCTTTTTTTCTTTATTTTTGCTCTAGCATGCACAAAAGCCTTTTGAAACCGAAAACTTTTTCATTTTAAATTTGCTTTTGCAAGTATCCCAAAAAGGGCGTAGCGCTTAATCAGAACGTTGGTAAGACGCAGTGTATTTTTTCATGTCCGATTAAATCAATAGGAAGCTAAAAAAAGTAAAAATGTGCAGGATTTATATGATACTATTGGCATTGTCTAAATATATAGAAAATTACTAAAAAAAAGAAATTATGCTCTAAAGCTCCCAAAATGGTATTGCTTTTCGAAAGTTTTAAAAAATCAGCAAGTTTAGCCACCAGCATTCAATTGCGGTTTTCTGCTTGTGTAGTTTAGAAAAACTTCATTTTTTTACAGTCTTGGTTAATTTTAGACCATTGATCGTTTTCCGCGGTGAGCATGGCTTCATCGGCACAAAGGGGGAAAAACTAGAAGGAAATAGAGCCACGTACGATCTATTCCGTATGGAGGAAGATGATGGAGCTTATGCTTTCAAAGGTATTGCTTAAAAATTCCTGTTTCTGGGATTGGATTTTCATGGCTATTTTGATTTTTAGGCAAATAAACTTATCCGTAAGTTTTGGAGCCTGTGTTGAAGGAAAAAGAGATTAACTTTTGTTCAAATTCGATGTTGCCTTTTTTTCCCGGAGGAGTTTAGAATGCCTCCAAATCAGATTCGAATTGAATCAAAAGAATTGATACTTGCTTTAAAAGAATTGATGTATTTTGAACGGAAGTGATGTTTGTGATCCCCAATTTTGTCGTCGGTCCCATCTATTCTTGAAAAAATTTTTGACCTACACACTAATTTAAATTGAAACAACCAACATCAACGAATTAAGTATGCAACCTAGGTGTCAAAACAAAAAATTTTACTACCAAATGTTTTATGCTTTTGTCATCGGTTTTAAACCTAAGCTGCAGTTTCACTAATCAAAGTTGGTTTTTGAAAAGCCTTCACATGGATTTTTGAACGAGCAACATTGCTATAACTTACTGCAACTATGCGGGGGATGTAAAGCATAGGTATAAAAAGAAGTAAAATCGCATCTTCTGCGTTAGTTTTTCTAGCTGTGGAACCTGAAATGTCTCCTTTTAAAAGATAACACGCACTGCTGAACGCAGCAGGGTATGTATTTATTAACGTAATTCTATAGTATCAATATTTTAACAAAGCGTTTTAATCATTTTGCATGAAAATTTTCAAAGCAAAATTTGAAATGTACATTCCACAATTTGTTTCTCTTTTCCGACAGCTCCCAATGGAAAATATTGGACAGTAGACGGAGACAAAAAAATGGCTGCAAACGGGACTGCTCCGTTTTACTTCGTTATCGAGCTGGTCCAAGCCAGTAGGATTGCAGTGAAGCCTGCGACAGAAGGAGGTTACATCACCAGCGACCATGTCGGAATCATGACTGCCTCAGGCACCTCTCTCGACAAGTCGACCATGTGGGAGTATTAGGCAAATGTTGCTAATTTTTTTTGTCTTGACTAAGTGTACGCTGTTATTTTCGTTATAGAATTAATCATACTGGATTTTCTTGCTCAAAGCAAATAGTGCGACTCCGCCCTTACTTGATTTTCAAACCATCCTGGACTAGATGTGGCAGATTTAAAGCTTTCGATGTTTTTCTGTCTTTTCCTACAAAGAGTAATATAACGCCGTATCTTTTTTTGGCAAATGCAGTATATTACTGGAGACACTTGAGAGAGTGGGGCCACTGAGGCACTTTATCTTTGTTGCGCATCACTTTAGATTTTAAAATGATGGTAAAAAAGTTATTGTAACATTCCACTATGTTTATTTTGCATCACTATACTTTTACCTTATTTACGTCATCAATTTGCTTCAAGTTTTTGTCAATTGTATTAAACTAGCTATCAAATGCCAATAAAAAGGAGTTACAATGTTTTTTGCTTGTGATCCAAGTCTTCATTACTGATACTAGCCAACGAATACGAACATCAAAATTTCGAAAAATGGTTCAAATTCAATCTTTGTCTTAATGTCCTTGCTCTTCATACATAAATAAGCGTGAAAAAATTTGTCGGGGTATTTATACTCATCCATTGCACTTACACAATCCTGTGCGCTTGGATTTCTGCAGTGATGACGACAGTGGTCTTCTTGTTGTCTTGAGTTTCAACAATCCTGGACCGAGTACGAAGAGATAAGCAACTGGGCGTTTCTGGATGTGCACTTAGATATTATACTCTAATAATAGTCGAAGTAAATTGAGCTTTACCGGATCCCACGATTACTCATGAAATGATCCATATTACAAAGTAATAAAGTCATAAAATATGAAATGATAAAAATATACTTTAGCGTCTGCAGCGTATGTAGTACGCTACTGAACAGTGAACATATCTTGTACGAACTATGCGAGTACGAAGCACTCAGCTGCGACTCTTCGTTTTTCAATGCAAACTGTGCGATGATATAATAATTTATTTGCCACCAATTATATCGAAAAATAATAAAACATATATCAACAGGGGCGTATTTAGGGGGGGGGCATTCCCCCCTCCCTTTGTAACTTGGGCAGAAGGTTTGAGCACACAAACGGTAGGCGAAGACCTTTGTTTATGGCCTGCACCCAATTTTGGGCCAAAAACCGGATTTAATTTGAGTGAAGACCTTTTTTTTTATCTTCACCTAATTTTGGGCAAAAAAAACGGGCTAAATTTGAGTGAAGACCTTTTTTTTTATTTTTTTATCTTTGGAAATCACTTGTTTTTGGGCGGAAAAACGCTCTGAATTTCGGTGAAGACCTTTTTTTTTTTTTTTTTGGAGATCACTTGATTTTGGACGAAAAAACGTTCTGAATTTGCCTCAATCCAATTGAAAACACATGAAAATTCGGGTCAACTTTGTTTACGGTTGAATCAAACTTCAAAAAAAGCTCCCCTCCCCCCCGTTTGCGAAATCCTGGCTACGCGACTGTACCGACAAACTGTTGGTGGCTGGGAGGCAGCAAAGTGATACTTGGATTTTCGAGCCTGCTGCCACCCAGAGAGTGTTTTACATAATTTGATTAACTAGATTTGAATGACATTGCTAACAAAAAATAAAATAAAAAACAAAAAATAAATAAACGGAATTTTAAATACAAGAAAAACTTCAACGCAATACTATATTTGAACATTTTCAACCGTAAACAAGTACTCATTTCTAATTCGTGTTACCAGCAATCATATACTGTAGCATACATCTTACTCCCATTTTACACTGTTTTATGGAAGTCGCTATGGAGTTCCATACTTTCGAAATTGATTTTTGCAATTTGTTATAGTTCGCTAGTAAGATAAGAAAAAGTTAATCAAGACAGGAAATTCTGGTATTTTTCCCGTGGATATTACATGCAGCTTCAAAATAAATCTTGAAGGTGCTTGGAAGTTTGCTAGATTTGAAATTAAATACAAAAGTTGCTTTATGAAGTTGGACTAAATCAGAGAGTCTAAGAATATCTAAATTAGCATAGAAAGGTCTTGCCTTGTCATACCACTTTCCTCTGCCTACGATTTTAACTGCTTTATTTTATAGGATGCTAATTTTGTTATAATATGACTTGTAATGCGCACTCCATGCTAATATACCATGCTAAACGTGAGAGTGAAACAGAGCATAATATAGGTTAAGTAATGTCTTATTTAGAAATCATTGGAGTTTGCAATAAATGCCAACTGCCCTGGATAATTTTTTAATTAACATGTCATTGTGTGCATTGAAAGGCAATTGATTGTTAAGTATAATCCCTAAATATTTGGTGCACTCGACGGTGGTCAGGCCTGGAGTAATACTGTAACGACAATGCGGTTCAACCACAATTACGTTGGATTTTGTTAAGTTTAAAGTTAGTTTGTTAGCTTCCATCCAACGGCTGACAGACGAAATTTAAAGGCGGTGAGTCATCTAGCCAATTCCAGTGGTTTACAGTAGCTAAACTTGAACTATAATTTTTGATATTTTTTGTTGTAATTTTGGGACTGCGGTTGCAAAGATATTCAACAAATACAAAAAGATATCCCCCGAAAAAAAAATTTGGAAACTCTGAGTTTTGTTCTTTCCGCCAAAACCACTGTAGGCCTAATAGTTTAGAGAACTGTGGTAGGCCTAATAGATTAGAGATAGTTTAGTTTTAAATAGTTTATTTCTAAATAGTTTAGGCCTAATAGTTTAATAAGATTACAGTAGGCCTAATAGTTTAGAAAACTGGGGTTTTGGCGGAAAGAACAAAACTCAGAGTTTCCAAAAACTTTTTTCGGGGAGATATCTTTTTGTATTTATTGAATATCTTGGCAAACGCAGCCCCAAAATCAAAGCAAAAAATATCAAAAATTATGGTTCAATTTTAGCTATTGTAAACCACCGGAATTGGCTGGATGATTCATCGCCCTTATTAAAGCAGTTACTTTTTTGTGAAGGGTGTTTAAATCTTTGTCTTGCAGTATTAAGCATGTATCGTCGGCAAATAATCTTGGACTATTAGTTGCACTACTACTAATGTCATTAATATATATAGTAAATAGTAGTGGTCTAAGAACTGAACCCTGTGGGACCCCACAATAGAAGTTTTTGAAAGATGGTAGTTCATTTTCTACTCTTACGTATTGAAGACTTTTGGACAGAAAGGAAGAAAAAAAGGTGATGAACTACTCCTCTAATACCATAACATTCCAATTTGTGTAATATACTATCATGATTAACAGCGTCGAAAGCTTTTTTATGATCTAAGAATAATAAGGCTGTGTTATTGTTATCATTTATATTGTCAAAAGATGAAGGTATAACATCCAATAGTTCATGTGTGGTTGAATGACTGGCTCGAAATCCGTATTGGTTCTGTAAAATAATAGAGTGTTTCTCAAAAAAAGCTGTTGTCGTTGAGAAGATGAGTTTTTCCAAAAGTTTAGAGATAGTAGATAGAATAAAAATTGGCCGGTAATTGCCAATTTCAGATTTTTCTCCAAATTTATAAATAGGTAAGACTTTAGCAATCTTTAAAGAAACAGGAAGAATGCCGAACTGGAAGGAGCAATCATTCAAATAATAAAAGGGAGTAGCAAATACATTGGTAGCAATTCGAAGAAAATAAGAAGATTGCTTTGAGCACTACCGGATTCATCGTTGATCTTTTGAAAAGTTTGGTAGCCTTGACAAAGGCTGTTAAAAAAAAAGATTCGAATGGTTTTCGTTTCGCCCGCGTCAAGAATCAACGCAAGAATAAATTGGAGTCGAAAAATGTGGCGTTTTATAATTTTTCAAGAAGTCGAAATTTCCACCTAAACAAGAAAAAATACATCCCGTGAATAATTTCGATTGGATGATTGTCAAACTTTCTATGTACGCCACCTAATGATTGATTATTGTAAAATTTGAAGAGAGTAGACGAATTCTTTCTGCGGGCACAAAATTGGTTGCTGTGTTTTGATAAAAATAGCTTCCAGAGCTGCAAGGTGAAATTGAGTTCTTGCCTTTGCCAACATTGAAAATTGTCGATCAGGATAGTTGGCAGCGCAGTCAGAATTTTGAAGCAAGTGAGGTCCGATGGCTGAATCACATTCCAATTGATTTAGAGGAGTCTTGGCTCTGCAGTTTCGTCTAGGAAGAACTTTTGTTGGCTCTAAGAAGAGATATTATCATATCCGCAAGATTTAGTATCTTTTAAAGACGAATAACATTGTAGATCTCATTCGGAGTAGTCTTGTTAAGTAACAACGAAAAAGATAACTTTTCAGGGAGATAATTGATAAAAGCATTTTTATTTGCATTATTGATTTTGTCAGCAAGGGACTTACCAATTTCGCTGAAGTATTTGTTGAATTCTTCCGCCATTGTGGCATGATTTGTCGTAACAGTGTTCTTCAGTTTCAATTTATTAGGAGCAGGCGACTCAACTTTTTTGGTGGATGTTAATGATTTGATTGTGTTCCATGTTTGGTATGCATTACTTTTGGAGGATTCAAGTTTACTATGACAGAATAGTTTTTTTGCAGCAAACTTTAATTTGGTTAAAACATTTGAATACGTTTTATAGAATTGTTTTTGGATCTCATCACCCTTAGTAAAATGGGTGCTATATAATATTTGTTTATGTTTAATTGATTTGAGGATACCTTGAGTTATCCAAGGTTTCATTTTTAATCTTTGTTGAGCTCGTGCGAGCTTTTTCAGTGGAGCATGTTCATTGATTGCATTATCAATTATTTTCACTTATTCAGGGAATACAATGTTAAAGTTTTCGGAATTGATAGCAACTTTGTTTGAAAAGAAGGAAGAAACAGCATTATGCAAGCTTTCATAGAATTCTTCCGATTTCAATTTTGTAAAATTACGTTCATATGCTGCTCTATACTTCGATACCTTTTTGTTCACAAGATTGGAAACAATACAAAATGTGGGATAGTGATAACTTAAATCCGATTTTATTACCCCAGGAAAAAAATGATGTTGATGATCATTTGTCGTGATGTGGTCCATAATTGTGGCTGAATTTTCTGTTACACGTGTTGGAATGTTGATGAGCGGAAAATATCCATTACGGGCGAGCATATTGAAATAATCAGCTACTAGATGAAATGAACTACCAGAACTTGAATCAAATTTCAAATTAACATTACGGTCCACCATTAGAAATTGCTGCACTTGAACCTTTCAAGATTGCCAATAGCTGCATTTATGAAGTTTTACAAATCATTTTTACGATCTTATAGATGTTAGCTAGTATTACATTAAAATCAATTAATTTGGGCAAATGTTTTCGCATCCACTTATATCTATGAGCATTTCCGTAAGTACTTTGCATTGAATCTGTTCAGATAAGTTCATAGCAACTCCCCCTGCATTAGTAGGTGAGTGATTTTGTATAAGTGAGTATCCTGGCAAATTAACATTTAATAATAGTTGCTGTATTAGTCTAGGTTCAGTTAGGCAAATTATGTCTGGCAAATTTAGTTGTAAGCATAAAAATTCTTGCAGAGAGTTGAATTTTTTTTAGCAGGGAACGAAATGTTAATATGAATAAAAGAAAAAAGATTATCTGAAGGATTGGATGACCTAATTTTTTGAAATTTGGTATAGTATTTACATTGAACCAAATTGTTAGTTAGGAGGTTAACAGTCGAGTCCACTAAATCAATGTCATTATTTGTATTATCTGCACAATCATTACTTCTACTAAGATCGAAAATAACAATGGAAAAAGAAGTATAACCCAGCATCAATCCACATGCGCATTGAAGTAACAATCACCACTGACCGATATACACAAATTGAGCCAGTTAAATCACCTTCATACCGTTCCAATGGAAACTGTAATAGAGAGAAAAAAATACGAAAAATCTAAAGACCTCCTAATTACAAGAATTACAAACAATTTTTTTTTTAAACAAGTTCATTAACAGAATAAAGATTAGCAATGCAATAACCAAAGCAGTCATTACCAGTAAGTACATCATTGCCCATAAACTAGGTTGACGCTATTTCCTCCCCGATAATAATGGTCTATCAAGCAATATTCTCGCTACAACCTACATTGAGAATTAATTCTCATGTAGAACTGCAGTGGCAATTGTCGCTTTCACACACATGTAGTTTCAGCTCACATCAAAGACAAAATTGTTCAATTAGTTTAGCATGTCTAAGTCTTTCTTGCTTTTTTCTGGCAGTGTATCAAACTCCTCAGATTTCTAAGCATAAACATTACCATTAGCTGTCCAATAAAATTAAAATCCGTTAGCTTTGGCTTTCAGCTTGACCAACCAGAACAGACTTTTACGGGCTTTAGTTAGGTTTTCATTAACATGCAATGTCTATTTTTTGTACATGCAACCAGTAGCGTCGCTATGAGGGGGGGACCGCCCCGGGTGACATCATTTGGAGTGACACCATATTATGTTGTGAAACCATAACTTCACTGATTTTAGGTGAAGACCTTGTTGTTTCATTTTGTTTGGTCTCCAACCTCATTTGGATCAAAAGCCCACTAATTATACGGCGAAGACCTTTTTTTTGTCTTCACCTATTTTGGACCGAAAAAAGGTGACACCACGAAATCCCGCCCCGGATGCCACCATTCCTAGCAACGCCTCTGCCTGCAACCGAAAATTCATTCAGGTCGGCCGTTCGAGCTAGTTTTCGATTTGCTAATACATTGTTCTGCACATCGCGACTAATAAATCGTACAATAATAGGTGAAGCTGTCCGGTCGTTTTGTTTATAGTTGCGTTTTCGAGGTTGGAGTCTATGGAAATCTGGTCTTGCGTTAATGCAACATTGACTAGTTTGGCCACTTCTACGACAATCTTATAGATATACTGTTACAATAGATGATATTATACTGTAAAAATGAGAAACATCTACTCCGTATATGGCATACTGTAGTGGCCAACTTCAGGGAAATTTGCTGCTTTTCAATCTACTTTTTCTGTATATAAAGCATGACATTATTAACATAAATTATTTATAAACGATTTTCGTTTAAATAATTTATGCTATGTTAATAACTTATTTGAATAACTTATGGAATAAGAGTTAATTCACATGCTTGAATAAACCAAAAAGCACGGAAACGCTTTAAATATTTGAATAACTTCGTAACTTATGCTTTATCTTCTTTTGCTTCTTTCTTCATTGCCCGCTTTTCCTTGAGGGTTGCGGGGGCAGCAGCTCGAGATTAAGCCATCACACTTCACGGTCTTCCATCACATCCATCATTTTGCTGGGGTGAAATTCCAAGCGATTCTACCCTAGTTCCATAATGTAATTCGTCCATCTAGTTCTAGGTCGTCCAACTGGTCTTCTCCCATTTGCTTTGACATGTAAAGCTTGTTTGGGGAGTCTTTCCTGAGGCATTCTGCTTACATGGCCAAACCATCTAAGCTGAGATCTTTCAATTCGGAGAAGAAACAGCTCAATGTTAACAAGATTTTCGAATCTCAGAACTACGCACCTTGTTAAACAGTGTAACTCCTTCGATTCTTCGTAAAAACCTCATTTCGGACGCTTGCACTTGTGACCGCATTATTTCGGTCATTACCCAAGATTCATGACCATGAGTGGGAATGGAGACAAAAGCTGTTTTGAAAATTGAGAGCTTTGCCTTTTTTGACAATTCTCGTTTCAAGACAACCGAATAGTGCAAAGCTCGCATTACTGCACTAGCCTTGCCTATTCGGGTATCCAGTTCTTCGCCTTGCTTTCCGTCAAAGGTGGATTACTTGAGGACGTTCTTGGCCTCGAAGACGACCTCGAAGAAACATTTTGAAGTCCTTGGCCTTGGCATCGAAGCCTCAAGTCCTCGAAAATTGCCCTGTCCTCGGCTCGAGAACAGCACTATTTTTTGAAGCGTTAAAATTTTGTTGGAAAACACCAGAAACCTCGCAGAAAATTTGCGAACAACTTTTTTTGTTTTCCTCTTTTGGAGATCGCCTGAAAAAATTTTTGAAGACGTTTTTCTTTAGAACATTTGCGCCTGTGTACTAGGTCCTTGGCTTCGAGCATTCCTGTCCATGGCCTCGAGAGGTTCTTCTCTCGGAAAAGCTGCCTTGGGCTTGGCCTCGGATCTTGTGACCTCGACTCCACCTCTGCCTTCCGTCACTCGTAAATGCAACCCCAAGATACTTGAGCTTCTCTACCTGCTTCAGTGTCGCTCCATTCACTTGTAACACGCACTAATCAAGGTCTCTTGAAAGACGAAGTACCTCAGTTTTGTCCAGGCTTATTTTCATTCCGGCAGTGTCGCATGCATCTGCAAAGCTATTTAATGCGCGCTGGAGGCCAGATTCTGTGGGAAGCAGAACTAAATCATCAGCGAATAGCAGACGACTGATTTTGCAATTTCCAATTGTGGCACACTCATCAGCTTAGCTGCATTTGTCGATCCAATTCATGTAAATAATGAAAAGGAGTGGTGACAAAACGCACCCTTGCCGGAGTCCAAGGCCCACATGGAACGGTTTTGATTGCTTGCCATTTACCCGAACACAAACCTCCGGTGGGCAGTAGAAATGACTTAATGGCATGTAACAACTGGCAATCAACGCCTTACTCCCGCAAAACCTTTTAAAGTTTATCCCGAGGAAGTTGGTCATATGCTTTTTCAAGATCGGCAAAGCATGCAAAAAGATCTTTGCCAAACTCCAAGATTTTTTAAGATTTGCTTCAGAGTGAAGATTTGGTCCGTGATGCTGCGACACGGACAAAAATCGCTCTGACCATCTTCCAGTTTTGATTCCACTATTTCTTGGCATCTCCTTTCAAAGCCTTTGGCATATACTTTCCCTGGCAAACTAAGGAGTGATATTCCTCTGTAGTTTTTACATTGCTTGCGATCTCCTTCCTTGAATATCGGAATAATTACACCTGTTTGCCAATCTCTGGGAGTTTTGCCAAACTTCCACGCAACTTGACACACTCCCGTTAACCAGAGAATTCCTTCTCCAGTCAGCGCTTTTAACACCTCGAGTCTGATTTCATCTTCACCAGCAGCTTTTCCAGATTTTATCCCTTTAATTGCCGTTGACTCTTCTGCTGCAGTGAAAATTTCCTTTTCCTCTAAATGTGTCACTTCGTGTGCGTCACGAGTCGATGCCTTTACCGGATTCCTGAGATCTTCAAAGTATCCTCTTCATCGCAAAAGGATTTCATTTTCATCCGTTAGAGTGCTACCTGTGGAATTCTTGGTGGCATAGGCGTAGCCAGGGGGGGCCCAGGGGGCCCGGCCCCCCCAACTGAAATGCAACCAATGATAAAAATGTCACAAAAAAAACTATTGTTTCTTCAGTTTCAGTTTCTTTTAGCATCTTCGCGTACAACAGTACACGCGTGCAGCAGTAATTAAAGGCGGTGAATCATCCAGCCAATTCCGGTGGTTTACAATAGCTAAAATTGAACTATAATTTTTGATATTTTTTGTTTTGATTTTGGGGCTGCGTTTGCAAAGATATTCAACAAATACAAAAAGATGACCCCCGAAAAAAGTTTTTGGAAACTCTGAATTTTGATCTTCCCGCCAAAACCACAGTTTTCTAAACTATTAGGACTAATAGTTTAGAGATAGTTAGGCCTAATTAGGCCTAAACTATTTAGAAATAAACTATCTCTAAACTATTAGGCCTACCACAGTTCTCTAAACCATTAGGCCTGCTGTGGTTTTGGCGGGAAGAACAAAACTCAGAGTTTCCAAAAACTTTTTTCGGGGGGACATCTTTTTGTATTTGTTGAATATCGTTGCAACCGCAGTCCCAAAATCAAAACAAAAAATATTAAAAATTATAGTTCAATTTTAGCTATTGTAAACCACTGGAATTGGCTGGATGATTCACCGCCTTTAACAACAATATTGATCAAGTGATCCCGGGCCATCTCAATTAAATTTTTAACAATCAATTTAAATGATCCCCCAACAATAATATTTAAATGGGCCGCCAACAATAATATTGATCCAGGGGGCCCATTTAAATGGCCCCCAATTTAAATGGGCCCCCAACAATAATATTGATCCAGGGGGCCAGGGCTCCTTCAATTTAATTTTTGCCAACCAGTTTAAAAATGCCCTCTACAATAATATTTAAATCTCCCCAATTTAAATGGGTTCCCAACAATAATATTAATCCAGGGGGCCCGGGCCCCTCATTTTAATTTTTCTAACCAATTTAAATGGGCCCACTACAATGATATTTAAATGGCCCCAATTTAAATGGGCTCTCAACAATAATATTGTTCCAGCGGGCCCGGGCCCCTTCAGTTTAATGTCTGCCAACCAATTTAAACGTATAACTCGAGTGAAATTAAGGGTTTTTATCCTACAAGTTGCTAACTGAGGCCCTGATCTAACCTTTTTATGAACGTAATGCAATAACCGTTAACTAGAGACGGATTTAACATATGGCTCAATGCCAGGGGCCCCGCACTTAGATAAGACTTTTTTTTGGTCTTCGCCTGTATTTGGCAGGAAAATATTGCAAAAATCCCAAAGTGCCAAGGGCTCAACTCAATCTAAATCCGGCCCGGGCAATAACATGGTTTGTAGGCGTAACTATCTACTGTACATTTTTCAATAACAGTTCACCTCGGCCTCGCCAGTTTTTATGCAACAAAATACTTTAGAAAAAAATTAGGTACAGTAAGGGAAATGCTCATTGAACAAAGCTTTAGATTGAGAGGGCCTGGCCGTAAGTGTACTCCTATAACTGGTTAATTTCATAACAAAGCAATAATCTTCAAGGAAAATATCCGACTGGATTGTTATTTACTGCTAAAATATTGCAGGAGGCAATGCACTTTACTTCCCCTACCTGGGCCAAATCACTTACAAAATTTAGTCCCAAAATGCAAGATTCTAAACATGCAAAAGGAGAACTGAACAACTTAATTTATTCAATTGGCTTTCAAATGTTAAAAATCTAGTACTTTCAAATGGCTCTGAATTCGTGCGAAATGCGATCCATATGGTATTAAAATAGCTTTTTTTTCCAAAAAATTACGAAAAATTGCCCAGCGGCTGGGGGCTTCGCCTCCAGTCCCCCAAAGCCTCCGGTGGCTGGGGGCTCCGTCCCCAAACCCCCGTCTGTGATACGTTTCAATTACAGTACACTTCTTTACTCAAATGCGTCTCCCACTTTGACATTTTCGCATTTTAACTATTGGTTTAAGCTCTTTCCTTGAAAGAGTTTCTAGTTACGTGCCAACACCAGGCCACGGCTTCTGATCTTCCCTTCTACGATATCTTTGTCCCCACAAAAAATTCCGCTTTCGAAGTTTCTGATGACGTTATTGCATGTCATTTGTGGTTTGGGCCCCCTAAATCAAAAATCCTGGCTACGCCTGTGCTTGGTGGAGTACGTGACACTCGATCTTTTGCCTCGTAAAAGGCGAATGGTCTGGCAAAATAATTTTTTTGCCGAAAAGTAGTTGGAATCCAACCGTCGACCAAACTCTTCCCATAATTTCTTCTTGGATTTCTTTACTGCTGAAGTTGCCGCTTTGCGCGCCTCAGAGCACCGAGATTGCAAATCAAATGACGTTCTGTCCTGTAGCAAGACCTTGAACGCATCTTTCTTTGCTCCAATAGCTTCTTTAAGCTCTTGATTCCACCAAGGTGTCCTTTTCTCACTATCGCCCGCCACTCTAAGCCGTTTTCGCCCAAAACTTTCAGCAGCTGATGAAATGATCGCTGATCTGAACAGCAGCCATTCCTTCTCGATGTCCTCGGATGCATCAGGAAGTTGTCTGAACTTAGATGACATTCTGGATGCAAACTGTTTTCTTACTTCTTTGTCCTCCAAAGCGTCCCATTTGACCCGGTAAGTCACAAACAACCTGTTGGATTTTCTGCTTGGCCAAGGTTTCGAAAGTCGCAAGAAACTTGCTACCAGATGGTGATCAGTTGACAAATCAGCACCTCGCTTCACTCGAACGTCCAGCACATCAGAAACCAAATCTGACGAAACTATGCAAAAATCTATCAAAGATTTTTGATTTATACTAGGTCGATACCATATATCCTTGTAAGCCTCTCTGCGCTGAAAAAAGGTATTCATAATGCGGAATCCGTTGCTATAACGGAGCTGCAATAAATACCTTGTGTTCTCAGTCAGTCCAGTGACTTCATGTTTTCCGATCATACCCTTCCACGTATCTGTGTCTGTTTCAACAAGTGCGTTAAAATCCCCAATAAGCAGTACTTAATTTGTAAACTTTTGCATGGGGGGACGCTTTTGCAGGCTTGACAAAACACATTTGGCATGCGAAAGTGCTTTAATGAAAATTACGTATTTCCTTCGCCGAAATTGAATGAAGACCAAAAAAAAAAGGTCTTCGCCGAAATTTGAAGTGTTTTTTTTCCAAAATCAGGTGAAGACCAAGAAAAAAAAAACGTCTTCACCGCGATTCGGGACCATATTTGGCCGGAATTTGTAGGATCTTTTAGTGCTGGCTGGCTCTTTTTCGTCTGATCATTCAGCGCTCAAATCTCGATGGGGGACGCTAACTCTCGATGGGGGACGCGTCCCCCCGCGTCCTCCCTACAATTTAAAGGGGGTAAAGCATCCAGCTGAGATTATGTGCAAAAAATAAAGAACAATCTGAAACATATCTTCACCAAATTTCACCAGCTTATGACTTAATGTTTCTGAGATATTTTATTTCAAAGCAACGAGATCTCTCAAACAGTGTTGCCAGTTAAAAATTCATTTTTCCTAAAATTGTGTTTATTGTAATCTTTTACAGTAGTTTGAAAGCTCCTGAGAGCAAGGCTTAATTAAGTATGAATTAGTGTTACAACAAAATTTTTTTTACAATTTATATAGTATATCCCAATTCCTAGAAAATTATATCTTAAATAGCAACACTGTTGGGGAGATCTCCCAACTTTGAAATGAAATATCTCAAAACGATAGATCGTAGAAAGCTGAAATTTAGTGAAGAAATGTTTTCGACGTTTCTTTAATTTTTGCTCATAATCCCAGCTGGATGCTTCACCCCCTTTAAGTACTGCCCATAAGGACTGTAAATTTAGTTGGAGATACTCCTAGAAGAGCATCATTTACTTGATCCACAAAAGCCTGATATTCACTCGCAGCATTGGGGGCATATACCTGCAATAAGCACAATGACCAATCCAATACCTTGAGCTGCAACATACAGACCCATGATCCCAAAGGAATCCAATCTGACTCACAGTCTGTCAACCGGGAGCTTGGGGGAATCCCTACACCCGCTTGAGCAGACATACTAGGATCAGTATCAGAATAGAAGAGCTTCCATCCGCCATCTAGATCCACAGTTTCAGAGTTCAATCTTACTTTCGTTCAATTCTGCTACTACAATCACTATACTAATAATAACAATAATAAATTATTCATACGGGCAGCTTGACTCGATGACTCGCAAAAAGGTCTTTCGCTGTCCTGTTTGCTTGATAGTAAACTACTCATAATTTTGGAATAGCGTATTAATTTCTACGCTTTCATTAACAATACTTCCGGTAAGAGTTAAATTAGCCCACATTTATTTCCGTGATTAAAATTAATATTGATTCTATTCAGGCGTGTTCATATTTCTCATTGCTATTAAGTTTCTGGAAGTTGAACTCAAGTGAACAAATTGAATTTGTGGTGCCCCACATCCTCCTGTTCTTTCTTTTTTTTCAACACTCTTTTCCGTCTCCGCTCTCTTTCTCACTCCGCCCTCTAGACTGTCATTTTTTTTCCTTTTTTTTTTGGCTAGTATGCTATATAAGGCGAGTTCTATCGCACGTGGCTCTTTTTCGTTTCGCATGCTGTCGTAAACATTAAAAAAATGTGGTTCAAGGACATGTGTATTTGATTTTTTTGTGGTGGATGAAAATTTCTGATTCCCCACACTGGTGACCGCCGATTTCACGCAACACCTTCTGATGATGAAACAAGAAAGAAAAAAGAAGATTCAATCTTACGAAAACTCGATTCAACGAGAATTCAAGATGTACAACAACATGAAAGGTAGGCTTTCGCCTATACACAGACCAGATATTGTTAGAGGCCGTGGCCAACCACGCCCAGCCACAGTAGGCCTACCAGTAGATGAAGTTCATAGTCCACTACTAGACACGGCGTCTTAGTCACCGCAGCCAAACCTCCTAACACCGGCTGATTTTTTCCGTAGGCCTAGTTACAGTTTTGTGTCACCCGGTCCTGCTTCGCTGCCCAAATTTTGGGAGCACGAGGCTGGACTTTATTTCTCGGCAATAGAAAATATTTTCAAAGTAAAAAGAATAACCGATAATGAGACCAAATCAGATAACCTATTGGCTGCTTTAAACGTACGGCACTTTCAAAAATTACGGCATGTGCTTCCCAATTTATCGCCAAAGCATTCGTACCAGCAACTCAAAACCGCTTTATTGCAGCGCTATGCCCCGTCGGAAGACGAAAATCTCGAATGTCTCCTCCACCAAACTAGGCTAACTTCAGACATCACCCCATCACAATTGCTAGCTCGCATGCGAAGTTTGATTGGAGAAGACCACGCTCCAGAACGGTTGCTTCGCAAGCTTTTTTTAGACAGCTTCCAGCGAGTGCGAGGCGAATAATTGCTGCGCATCCGCGTACAGATTTAGACGAATTAGCGGCAACAGCGGATAGGATTGCAGCCGAAGATCGTGATAGCGTGCTGTCCAATGCTGGATCAGGAGAATTGAGTTCCAGAACAGCATTGGAAAGGCACCATGATCAGGAGCTCGCAGCGGTTCGCGAACAATTGGCTCAACTGAACACTTCCATCTCATTTCTCTC
Organism: Trididemnum nubilum; assembly: GCA_963965965.1. Lineage (NCBI taxonomy): Eukaryota > Metazoa > Chordata > Ascidiacea > Aplousobranchia > Didemnidae > Trididemnum > Trididemnum nubilum. The sequence goes on along the minus strand of OZ014479.1, from coordinate 24,834,484 downwards.
TAATACGATTCCGGCACCTACGCCTACACACACAAGCACACCCAATTGACCACGCGCACCGCCGCCCCGGCGTCAATCACCCCACAGATCAATCTTTCCTCACAGAGACAACATAACACAATGCACTGCACCTAGCATTCGCTCACGACCCGCCACACCCACCCACACATAATGATCCTGCTATTTGCTTCTACCATCAAAGATTTGGTGATAAGGCCTTGAAATGTCAAGGCAGCTGTGCTTGGCAAGGCAGACAACGTAGCACTGTGTGCAGTCACCGTGCTTCCCCCATCAACACCATAACTGCTCCCAAGGAAGGCTGGAATGTCCGGGACCCTAACACTGCCATTGTGTTTGTTATTGATACCGGATCCCCTCGCTCACTCCTCCCATCCACGCGGCCAACGTCTGATCACCGTTATTCCGGAGAACTAACAGCCGCCAATGGCAGTAAAATTCCCACTTTTGAGAGGGAACAATTGAACCTAACGTTAGGATTAGGCAAAAGTTTCACTTGGGACCTCATCGAAGCTGGAGTGGAAAGAGCTATACTTGGCATGGATTTTCTTGAGCATTTCGATCTTTTGCTGGACACACGCCAGCGCAAACTTGTGCCCCGCGAGAACATACCGGGGAAGGAAAGCACAGCACTTCCAAGGAAGGGACCAACCAATCCCGAAGTCACTCCCAAAGGAGACTGCCCCCAGGTTAAACAGGCATCGTCATTGCAGGAGTTGTTTGACCTTTACCCATCCCTGTTTGATGTGGAAAATTTCAACAGGCCAGTGCGACACCAAACCAAAGATCACATCAGGACCAAAGGACCCCCTGTCGCCAAGAAAGTACGCCGATTGAGCCCGGAAAAACGGGAAATATTGAAAAAGGAAATTCAACAATTGCTAGAGCTTGGGGTGCTCATTCCGACTGAATCTCCATACGGTGCGCCTGTACACATGGTTGCCAAGAAACAACCGGGGGAGTATCGCATCACGGGCGACTTTCGTCTCTTGAACAAGCAGACCGTGGCGGATAAGTACTCAATACCTTTACTTACTGATTTCATTGGGCAGCTTTCTGGCTGTCAAATTTTCTCCAGTATTGACTTGTTCAAGCCTTATCACCAAATTGAGATAGCTGCAGAAGACATACACAAAACTGCAATGTTCACACCAGTAGGGAACTACGCATACAAACGCTTGCCAATGGGGCTCCGCTCTGCAGGCTCCACATTTCAACGATTTATGAATGAAGTTCTGCGCGAAATCCCCAACTGTTTCACATACATCGACTACATCCTAGTTTTTAGTGAAAATCGCGAGGAACATTTAAAACATCTTTCACAAGTCTTCAACAGACTAGATCATTACGGCCTCATTTTAAACAAAGAGAAGTGCATCTTTGAGGCCCCCCAACTTGATTTTCTAGGACACAGAGTGAGCGCAGAAGGTGTAAAACCACTCGACGCCAAAGTCGAAGCAATTCGAGATTTCCCGCGTCCTCACACCATGCGAGATTTAAGGAAGTTCCTAGGAATGGTAAATTTTTACCGACGGTTTATCCCAAATGCAGGAGGCCTCATGGCACCCTTACAGTGCATGTTATCTCATGACCATGCTCCTAAAAAAACAAGCAGACAAAAACTAACCTGGGGACCAGAAGCTGAAAAGGCTTTTCAGACGGTGAAGGACACTCTTGCCAACTCAACCACGCTGGCCTTCCCCACTCCGGGCGCTGTAATCTCTCTTCTAGTGGACGCATCTACTTTTGCGGTAGGAGCTGTCCTACAACAAAAAGTAGAGGGGCACCAATTTCCTTTGGGATTTTTCTCGCGAGCGTTATCTTCGACACAACAGAATTACTCCACCTTTGATAGAGAACTCTTGGGAATTTTTTTTTCGATTAAACATTTTCGCTATTTTGTAGAGGGCCGTCCATTAATCATTTGGACTGACCATGCTCCTTTAACGCATGCGATCCCATCTGCCATTACGGAGTTTACTGGACGCAGATTACGCCAGTTGCAGTTCATCTCGGAGTTCACCTCTGATATAAGGCATATCAAGGGAGAAGAAAAGGTGGTGGCCGATTATTTGAGCAGACCACCCACAGTCAACGCAATATTTCAAGGATTTCAATTGATTGATCTTCAGCGTATTGCACAGGAACAGCAGACAGACCCAGACATTAGGAACTTGCAAGAAGACGACAATACTTCCCTCAAACTGGTAGAGCAGAATCTTCCAGATAGTGGTTTGACGTTGTTGATCGATATCTCTAGGAAAGCCCCACCGGTAGTGGTTCCCTCTGCATTGCACAAGCACGTCTTTGATGCTGTTCACTCAATATCACACCCGGGCATTAGAGCTTCCAGAAAACTGATCGGACAACGCTTCGTTTGGAAGGGAATGAACAAAGATATCGCCAACTTTGCCAAGGTCTGCATCTCATGCCAGCAAGCTAAAATACACCGGCACAACACAACACCTCTCCAATCCTTCCTTCAACCAGACTCCCGGTTTTCCTCTATCCAATGTGATCTCGTAGGGCTCTTGCCCGAAAGTTCTGGACATGCTTATCTTCTCACAGTCCTAGACCGGTTCACCAGACACTTGGAGTGCATACCACTACGTGAGATAACCGCAGAGGCATGCGCCGACGCTTTTCTGTTGAACTGGGTCGCTAAATTTGGTTGCCCACAACTTATGACTTGTGATAGGGGCACACAATTCACATCCCATCTCTGGGAGGAGGATGTAAACTAGTACACACGACAGCCTTCCACCCAGAAAGCAACGGATTCTTGGAACGCCAACACCGCACCTTGAAAGCAGCCCTTAAAGCTTAAAACAACCCTCGTGACCGGTACTCTAACTTGGGGTTGGTTCTGCTTGGACTGCGAAGCACTCCCAAAGCCTACATAGACGTATCTTCAGCCGAACTTAGGTTTGGCACTACACTTCGCCTACCGGGGCAGTTCTTTGAGGAACCTGTTGCGCAGATACACTCTGACTACTGCACGCAACTCAGTGAATTCATGAGCACCATTAGAGCCCCACCAACACAGCATCACGACACACCTCGCCCCTACGTCAAGAAAGCCCTACAGGCATGCACATACGTTTTAATGAAACATGACGGAGCGAAATCGACTTTTGATAGACCTTACTGTGGGCCTTTTAAGATCCTCCACAAGCATGACAAATACTTCATACTCGATCTAGGAACTAGGGTGGACAACGTATCCATTCACAAGCTGAAAGTTGCACATTTTCTTGAGCACGACATAAACGACACGTCATCTTCAACGGCCACGCCAAGTCCACATGTGCATTACCCTAGACCGAGCACACCACCGGCTCTTGACCAGCCTGCGAAGTCATATGACGAACAGCCGAAGCCCATATTACGAACAAGAACTGGACGAGCTATACACAGGCCCAAAAGATATGTCCAGTTTATCTTACCCACACATTAACACTTCACAAGAACACGCACATACAGTTCATCTTTTGCTGCTGCTGTTAATGTTTTGACACCATGCCAGCAACCTTTTACATTTCATTTCAAAGTCTTGGCATGAGTGTTGTCATAATCATGTATAGTTTCGTATTAACCTTTATTAGGCTCTAACTAACTTAATAAACAAATAACCTGCAAATCAAATAAATAAACACTGGTAAACAAACACGCTCAAAATAAACTTGTCTTGAACTCTACAGCATTGAGCTATTGTTGTTCAAATGGATGTCAACGTTTAGTCCGGTAGAAATAGCTTTTACCCGGAAAAAATTTACAATAAGCTGAAATTTGGCTCGATGACTCTGAACCATGTCCTGAGTCACCAAAAAAAATCTCCATGTTTTCGACGTGAGACTTCCCCCTTTTTCGGCCTTTAAAGTCTGCTATCTAGTGTCAAAGAGCCTTTACTATCAAATAACCAATCCAAAAGTTGTGGAACAGCCAAGTTTTGAATAATAATTGGTTTTCAAGTGCAGGTATAAAAAAATTTACTTTGAAATTGATGACGTCATTGTTGGTGACGTCATTGTCAAAGCTTTTGAAAAAATGACGTATTGATGGCTCAAATTGTAAATGAGAGTTAGGCTTTTGGTTCCAAATAAAAAATTGCTTAAATCAAAGTGATGACGTCACACACGTTTTTGATGACGTCATCTGTAACGAGTTTTGACTGTAAATTTGAAAGTGTTTGACCAAACGGAACACTGCAAACTTTTTTTTGTATTAGCTTTAAACTTTGGAGAGTAAAACTCCGGTGTAGCAATCAAGCAGATAAAAATTTAGATCTCCCAATAGGCAGTGGTGGCGGTAATGAATTACTTTTTTATTAATTTTTACAGTGATGATTCTATTTTTTTAAAAAAGTAACTTTTGTGGTAATTTTATTATTTTTTTAGAGGTGTCAAAATGACTAATTACAAATTACTTTGTAAAAGTTACCATCCAGTAGAAACGCTATATAGGCTGCTTATTTTATACCTCCGGCCCATCAAAAAAGTTGTTTCTGTTGAGAATGACGCAGGGTCGTTCCATGGGCCGTATGTCTTTGCATGCCAGAATGGTTTATTCATGCAAAGCTAGTTTCGTCTAAGACAATCGATCATTGATAGAGCTCATAGAGACAGAGTTGTAAGTCAAGCCGGGCTTTTCGGGTCGGGTTTGGGCTTAAAGCTGACAAAAATTTCGGGCTTAATTCGGGCCTGAGACGTTTTGTCTTAGGTGCTTTGTTTTAATTTCGGCTTTTTGTTTTAGGTGCACAAAAATATAATTAAAATAGCTTGGCAAAATTGCTAAATTTTTCAGACCTAACTTAACTTTCGTTTTTTTTCGGGCATAATTAGGGTTTTAAATTAGTTTTCGGGTTCGGGCCTCAACTAGTCGGCCCGTTTACAATTCTGCATAGGGATTCAACAAAAGCGCAATAACAATAGAAAATATACTGTCAAGCTTTTTTATTCCTCTGGTTTTAAGGGGAAGACTTTAGTGGCGGTATTTTGTTGTCTGTTTGCTTGATTATAAACATGCCTAGGCTTTATTTACAGAAGTTTTGTTTTGTACGTATCTTTGATTAACAAACATCAATCTGAATAATCTACCGTATTTTGGGTCAACATTATCATCTACCTTCGCGTAGTATTAAATTTCGATGTTGAGCAAAAACCGAAGATACGCATTGCAATACCCTATTCATTCATACGCCGATGGGTAAAATTCTAGTAATAGTTACTATACATCACTACAAAAAAAGGACAGTATTTTGTCCAAAACAGTTGATATTTTTAAACATTTTGCGAGAAATAAATTTTAGGGCAAGAGCTGAAAACTACGGGCTTTTTCCAAAGAATATCAAAGAAAAAAATAAACGCATAATAAACACAGATAAATTTGCAAAAAGCGAATAAAATCACCAACCTGTTGATAAACTTTCATGATATTTTTAGTAACTAAAGAGAGATGATACCTGTATGCGGGACCAAATTTATATTGCCCCGGACCCTTTACCACATTTTTTGCCAACAAAATATTTTGACTAAAAAAAAGTTTTCCAACGCTTAGGTCTACAGAAACTCTGTCTCTATGAGCTCTATCAATGATCGATTGTATTTTCCGTCGAAACTAGAGCTAAAAATTCTAGAGCTAAAAATTGCATTTTTCGTCGAAACTTAACCTAAAAAAAGTTTTCGCCACCCAGGGATTGCCATATTGCTTCAGGCATAGTGCCATCATCGACTCTTTATCAGTAGACCAGATACAAACGTGCGGAAAAAAGAGAAGAGCAATGAAGAAAAAAGTTTGCTTTTGTTGCAAAGTTTTTTTGCGGTCACTGTATTCGACTGATTTGATTGGACATTATCGCAGAACGAGTGAACCGTGAAGAAAAAAGTCACGCTGATTTGACGAACCGGCGTATTTTAGAACAAAATGAACCATGAGGAAAAAAGACATATTGTTAGTTTCCAGTTTACTAATATGGCGCCATTTTGCCACAAGGTAAACTCGGCTCCGCCGGTAAGTACTATGAAGATAATATAATAAATTGAAAAAATACTACCGGAATGTCATAGATCAAAAAATTTTCATTATACTCGCTGTATAACGCCGATCCGTGTAACGAGTTGGCGGGGCCCATCTCACGTCATTGCGCCCAGGCAGCACAGCTTCTTTTGAAGAAATGTCGCAGCGGTGGCGAGCCGTTGGCAACACTATGTCTAATTTGAACGGCACAAGATTTGAACCTCGGACCTACCGCTCCAGAGACAAACGCATTACCACTCGACCAACAAATAGATCAATCACAGAGTATTTTTTAGAGTTTTTATCTTGATAGCACTTTTATGTGAGAATTACCTTAAGTGTGTTATTTATATTTAGATGATTTATCTGAAACTATCTATCAAAACCTGAGGAAGTGAAATAAATGGGAGTTAATTACAGCATTTATTTTCTATTGCTCAATTTTTCTTCGTGAATTATAACGTATGCGTGATATTGCTTCAGCGCACCAGGAGTCACAGTAGTCGGCTTGTTATGATATGACCTTAACCGCAGAAACGAAAGACCCGAAATTCGAAACCCGCTTAGTTTTAGAACAATTCTGTACTCACTTAGACCATGGGATTGATGCTTAGACGTAATGCAGTGATCAAAATAATATTTGTGAGCACTGAGCCGTATCAAAGAGGCAGCACAATAAAAGCTATAACTTTATAATGATACTATCACGGACGAAACTAGTTTTTTTTGTTTAGCGCCATTAGAAATAGTGATGTGGAGTAAGACTATTGTCATTTTGGCTGAATTTTTCATTTAAAGTAATTTGCAACAAAAAATTACTGATTACTTTTTCCTAGAAGTAACGAATAAAGGTGAATTTACACAGTATCCGTTTTTCGTACGTTTTCGTCCGTTTTTTTACGTTTTTGCTTCTTCTTGAAAAAGTATGCGCTTTTTCATCCGCATTTTTATAAGTCAATATCTGCACTAAGTAGGCTGTTGTATGTAGGTAAAAATTTTGTTCAAAAATTTTGTGTATGAAGGATAAGAGCGATATTTCAAAACAGAGCTGTACCCCTGTACAAAAAAATTTTTTCGGAAACTTTTGTTCAGTATGTGACTGTCTGGTTAGTGCGGATATGGACTTATAAAAATGTGGATGAAAAAGCGCGTACTTTTTCAAGAAGAAGCAAAAATGTAAAAAAACGGACGAAAACGGACGAAAAACGGATACTGTGTAAATTCACCTCAAGGTAATTTTATCACTTTTTTCCGGTAGTTTTTGGTGACGTAGTGACATTAGTTTTATACAGTAATTTGTGCACCAATGCCAATAAAGGATTAAAACAAAATAATGTATTTTGCAGTTTAATCAAGAAAGCCCTTGAATATTTCTCGAAAAGCTCCCACGCGCAGATAAAGTTAATCTGCAATATAGTTTAAGATGCAAGCTTGAGGAACGATAAAAAATATTATTCAAGCGGCAAATTGTCAAATATTAGCGTGGTTATTGTAGATTAAGATAATAATATTGTCAGACATTGCAATAATATCGCAAATACGCAAAATAATGCCGGATAATAATATTGTCGGACATTATTTTGCGTAAGATAATAATATTGTCAAACATTGCAAAGCGGTAGAAATTTTGTTCGTATCGGATATATTATCGTGCTCGGCAAATATTCGTATCAATTTACATATAATTACGCTAGTTATTCTTTTTTAGAACCATTGCATGTAGGAGGATAAGGCAAGACCTCGGCCAAGGACTCGAAGATGCCTTAGAAACTCGAATGATGATGCAGATATTCCCTAAGTGTTCCAATGTTTCGTTTGGACAAACACTCCTTTTCAAATTTACGATCAAAACTCTTGACAGATGACGTCATCAAAAGCGTTTGTGACGTCATCACTTTGATTTAAGCAATTTTTGGTTTGGAGCCAAAACGCTAACTCTCATTCACGATTTAAGTCATCAATACAGAATACGACATTTTTCAAAAAAAATTGGCTATGACGTCACCAACAACGACGTCATCAATTTCAAAGTAAATTAGTTTATACCTGCACTTGAAAATCAATTACTATTCAAAATTTAGCTCTTCTACAACTTTTGGATATGCTGTTGGACAGTAAAGGCTGTTTGACATTAGATGGCAGACTTTAAAGGTCAAAAAAGGGGGAAGTCCCACGTTTAAAACACGGTGATTTTTTTTTTTTGGTGCCTCAGGACATGGTCCTGAGTCATCGTGCCAAATTTCAGCTTATTATAATTTTTTTCCGAGTTTGCATGTATTTCGTCGTATTTCTACGGGACTAGTTTAATCACATGAACAACATGCAAAGACAGCAGCGAAGCGTATCAACGCAGATGCATGCTAATTGCGCTGCTCGAACAAGCTGCAACACTGATTGCAAAATAGTATGCAAATTACCACAAGTGTTTCGGGGTTTTTGATCTTGTTAAGGGAGTTTTTTTAGCCCTTTCCTGCAGAAGGTCTTGCCTGGCCAGCACGGCCACCTGCTAGGAAATAGGCTCACCAAATACATTTTTTTCATCCAGGTTTCTCTTGCCATGATGCCGAGAGCTGCAGATCTCGGACATCATGTCTAGAGCAGTATCTTGCAGCAGCAATGGAGCCCAATATACATTCACACTAACACACACGGAACTGTTTTAACAGCTCACACAGTCGTGTTCTTGGAGGACGCCGAATTTTGATGGGTGAGACAGCCCTTACTCAAAATCTCAGGGGGGGACCCAGCTGACTGTTTCCTTTGATTTTTTTTACACGTTTTTTTTCCCGTGTGCTGCCTGCCGCCAGCGCTAGCTCATGCTTTAATTTCATCGCAGTTCTGCATACAACGGTATGCAGCCCCGTGACCGCCGAGAGCAATGTCGCAAATATTACGTTGTTTTAATACACTGCAATCAGGCGCGTAGCCAGGATTTGGAAAAGGGGGGGGCTATTTTGAAAGAGTGAGAAGTGTGCAAACGACCTTGAACTCGAATTTTCATTGACCTTGAATCAGTTTCAGACGGTTTGTCCGAAATTTGAGACGAAATGTCTCGGAAAGCTCGGAAATTCAAAGGTTTTTTCCGCCCAAAATTAGGTGATCTCCAAAAAAAAAAAAAAAAAAAGGTCTTCGCCAAAATTCAGAGTGATTTTTCGGCCAGAATTCAAAGGTTTTTTCCGCCCAAAATTAGGTGATCTCCAAAAAAAAAAAAAAAAAGGTCTTCGCCAAAATTCAGAGTGATTTTTCGGCCAAAATTCAAAATTCAAAGGTTTTTTCCGCCCAAAATTAGGTGATCTCCAAAAAAAAAAAAAAAAAAAGGTCTTCGCCAAAATTCAGAGTGATTTTTCGGCCAGAATTCAAAATTCAAAGGTTTTTTCCGCCCAAAATTAGGTGATCTCCAAAAAAAAAAGGTCTTCGCCAAAATTCAGGGCGATTTTTCTCCCAATTTCACAAGTTCAAACGTTTGAGGGGGGGCTCTTTTCGTATGGGGGGGGCTATTTTCCATTTTTCACACAAAATCGGCCTCAAAATCACAAAAAACATGCGATTTTGCATACTTCACTACGCCCCCTTCCTGGCTACGCTACTGACTGCAATGCGTCATGATCATTGATCATCCCACCAGAGACTGATTTGAAACGGCCACATTATGGCCGGATTGAGCGCCAACCATGGACAAATCACTCGAAAACAAGAAACAAAGAACTGAATCGTGCTCATCCGACCGCCTAGTCTGCACGCCGTCCGAATGTTAAAGTACTCAAGTCATCGCATACCTCTATGAACGACGTTGCGAACTTTGACGGACACAAAAATAAACTTCTTGTCAGTGTGCATGTTTTGTTTAGGCCTACATTGTGGTATTGCTTTTCAGTGCTCGAACACTATGTCGCAGTTCCTGCTTCATCCAGTGGCGATGTGGAAAACTAGCATGGAAATAACCACAAATGAAAGATAATTGGAACCGATAGCCTTATAACTCAACAGATCATATCAGCTCAAAGGTTGTACAACCGAGCCGGTTAACCGCAATCGGAGCGCGCTCCCTTTTGACACGCCACAACTGGTGACCCCGACGTGATTGGATGGTCGGCGCTCGAGACGACGTTAGCAGGCCCCTTCCTACCACTGCTTTCAGAAAGGGGGAAGTGTGTCGCAGTTCCTGCTTCATCCAGTGGCGATGTGGAAAACTAGCATGGAAATAACCACAAATGAAAGATAATTGGAACCGATAGCGTTATAAGTCAGCAGATCATAGCTCACTCGAGGTTGTACAACCGAGCCGGTTAACCGCAATCGGAGCGCGCTCCCTTTTGACACGCCACAACTAGTTCAACAAAAGCGAGTGATACAAACGCGGAGTCTCGACTTCATGACTTTCGTATCTTCCCCCTTTTTCTTCCATTTCTTTTTCAAGTCAGAGACCGCAAAATCCCATCTTTCGCTTTGTTTTGCGTCCTCTTGGGGTGGGGTAGTGTGGTGCCCCTCATCTTCCTGTTCTTTCTTTTTTTCAACACTCTTTTCCCTCCGTCTCCGCTCTCTTTCTCACTCCGCCCTCTAGACAGTCATTTTTTTCCCTTTTTTTCCGCTAGTATATAACGCGAGTTCTATCGCACGTGGCTCTTTGTCGTTTCGCATGCTGTCGTAAGCATTAAAAAAATGTGGTTCATGGACATATTGTGTATTTGATTTTTTTGTGGTGGATGGAAAAGCCTGATTCCCCACAAATTGAATTGGAAGGATGATGGAGGAAAGGTGCCGTCCCTCTCCCAAAAAAAATGGTCTGCAGCACATATTGATTGCTGTTTTTGGACGCTTTTGCTTATGTGAAAAATTTGCCAAGAATGCTCGTTTCGATGTTTTCTGATGCTTTAGTTTTTTTTCTTTTCTAAAAAATCTGATGTTTTAAGACATTTTAGCTGAGAACACTGTCTGCTGGCCAGATTTTGGCACCCCTAATCAAGCTTTTTGTGAAAGCTTTTAGTTTAAAAGCTCGCAACTCACTAGGATTTCGTCAAAATGAACAACATAAATTCTGAGAACAATAAATAATCTATATTGAGACATCATAATACCAGTTATTTTATTACATCATATTACTTTATTTCTGCTTATAAAAACGGCTGACGAAAATTTATGTTCGTAATCGAACAGATTAAATTAAATCAAATTTATTCAGATTATGGGTTCAGCTCGAACCAAAAAGTACAGCAACAGCAGAAATGAATAATTCACTGTTGTTTAAAAACTAAGTAACACGAGTAAAGCAACGCAAATTAACAAAGCTATGGATACAATTACGATTTCTATTATATCGGTGCAGCTCTCTGATGATTTTAAATAGGGTTTGACCCCGGGTAGTGTTAAAATTCTTTTGAAATCATTAACGAAAGCTTCGAGCATTTCACAGCCAGTTAGTTTTAGCATTTAGATATAAGTTTGATACCGGAAACAAACAAGATTTTCAAACAACGCATACTTCGGTAGCTCGCTGATCAAAGCAAAACCAACAGTTGGTCATTTACAGTGTAATTTATTATGTACAAAGCATCCGAGTACAGTTCTTTATTTTGAGCTGACAGGTACAGTCAAAGTTTAATTTCCTTAAGCAGGTATGAATAAAAGTGGGCTATATTTTTGGTACCGTAATCAGCGTAAAATTAGTTTAAAACAGCAGCGCCTAAAATCAATTAGTACTAACATGAAATATGAAGACAAACATGTAGATCGTAGCAGGCCCGGAGCCAGCGTAGCGTGACTAGGGGGGCATAAACAATTTTTTGGGGGGCACAAAAACTTTTTTCCCTCAAATTGGAAAGTGAAGACCATAAAAAAAGATTTTGATTGCGAAATATGCGCAAATTCTACGAATTCTGGGGTGAAGACTAAAAAAAGAAAGATCTTCTTCGTGAAATAAGCGAATTCTGGAGTGAAGACCAAAACAAAGCAATAAAAGGTCTTCATCGGGAAATCTGCAAAAAAACAGTTCTTGCCCACAAATACCGAAAATGATAATGATAAATGTATTATTTTTTGCGTACACACCCACAAGCCAAAAAAAATGACAGACAGTATCGCAATAAGTCATAGTATTATAGTTGCATTTTCTGGGGGTGCCAAGCAGCAAGGGAGGACTGCGAATGGACCTTTTGGTCTTCAAGTCAAGCAGCCACCCAAAGGAGACGAAATGTTCCGAAAAGCAGCCACCCAAAGTACAATGTTCAATGTTCATTATAGAATGTGGCGACATGTAGGAAAGCGAAAAAAACTGATATTGCTTCAATAAATAGTTTTTGTAATGACGTTTGAAGTGATTAAAAGATCTATTTTTTATTTCAGTTGGAATATTGTTCCAAATTTTTACTCCTTGGTATGCCACGCATCGTTGCAGTTTGGTTGTATGGTATCTAGGAATGTAAAGTGTAGTGCTTGGTGTGAGCGCTCTTTTGTTCCGTGAGTCTCACAACGCGGACGGAGCTTGGCTTTCCTTTAGTCGGATTGACTTCAACAAACTGCACACGCGGACTTGAGTGTCTTTGTGTCCGTTTATTCTATATTTAAAATAAAACAACCAATTAGCATTCAAAATATTAGGAATTTCAGACGTAAAAAATTAGTTTAACGAGTTACACAATAACAAACATTTATACTTGAAATTGAAATTCGCAAATACTAATTACGAGAATTTGATGATTCAATTTAGACAATACAATAAAAAATGATAATAATCTATTAAACTTACGGCTGGTCGCAGCTCAAGGCTCCAATTATTGTTTCGAAAGTACACTCTAATGGTTGTCAAGCGGAGATTTTCACAAGTAACTATTTACATTTACGATTCTAAATAAACAAACAATTTATTTTAATGCAGATATTACTAAACTAAACAAATCTGTTCTGATTGCTGTAAAATTTCTACAATAACTCATATATTGTACACATTAATATCTATCTAACTAGAACTAGCAAGCTTACGTTACGCGATTCCAATATCACTAACCTAGCTTAGGCAAAACGAAAAGAAAAAACGCAAGCAAAGTTATCGGTCAGTGTTTCCAAAAATTAAAAACTTAGTTGGCGTTAACACTTGGATCATTTGATGATCTTGTTTTTCTGGAAAAGGGATTTCACTTGTTTTGGTAAATAGGTGAGATATTAAGAAGGGAAGGTTATTTCGAAGATGACGAAATACGAATTTAGCGACTTCATGTTTAAATATGTCAGGAAGCTTTAGTATTTTGAGAGCTGAATAAAACGGAGTAACGTGGTCTCGATAGGCTCCTCCTCCGAGGAGCCGAACGGCTTTGTTTTGAAGAATAGAAAGGTTTTTTAGATAAGTTGGGAGGTGGATCCCCAGACGATAAGTCCATCGAGTAGGTGGGGGTGAATAAAAGCATAATAAAGTTTAAGAAGGGCGAAAGTTAGGAGAAAGTATTTCAGTTTTGAAATAATGCCAATAGATCTTGAAATTTTTTGTTCAGTGGCTCTTATGTGTGCTTGGAAGTTTAACTGGGGATCTATATGGACTCCTAGATATTTAACATTGTTGGAATAAGGTATTTCGGTATCGTTTAAGGTTAAACAAATTTGGGATGGAATTGGATTCATTTTTGGCGCAACAATTAAATAATTAGACTTTGTTGGATTTAAATGGAGCTTGCTGGCTTGGAGCCATTTATAGACATTAGCAAGGTCTTCATTCATTACATTTTCTAGGGTACTGAGGTTAGGACTATTGATAACAAGGCAAGTGTCGTCAGCAAGAGTCGCAGAAGACAGTTTGTGGAGCAGGGCAAATCATTAATATAAAGCAAAAACAAAAGAGGGCCTAGGGTCGAACCTTGGGCGACTCCATATGTAACACGTTCAACCTCTGAGTTGATACCATTAACACAGACAAACTGTTTTCTATTGAGGAAGGATTGCATTAATTTATGCGCGGAACCCCGAATACCGTAGTGATCAAGTTTAGATAACAGAATTTCATGCGACACTGTGTCGAAGGCCTTTTGTAAGTCCAAAAATAATAAGCCTGTGTAAAGGTTATTGTTGATATTGTCAAAGGATATTGTGACTAGATCAAATATAGCATGAGCTGTCGATATTTTCTTTTGGAAGGCTTATTGTGATTTATAGATAACGCTGTGTTTTTTTAGAAATTCTAGAAAACGAATGTAAATAAGCTGTTCCAGTATTTTTGAGAAACACGTAAGAATTGAGATGGGTCTATAACTGTTAGGATCAGATTTGCTTCCTTTTTTATGAAGTGGGATGATTTTAGCGAGTGTACAGTTGTCGCGAAATGTGCCCTGTGTGAAGGAAGAATTAATGAAACATTGCAGATAGGGTGCAATGGTGGCGGCAGCAGAATGTAAAAAAAATGCAGGAATATTGTCGTGGCCTACAGCTTTGTTCACATTTAGAGAATATATGACGTTTATTATTTCATTTATGCTTGGTGTGCTTAAAAAGATGGAAGAAGAAACACGATTTGTCAAATACCTAATTTCGATAAGTGGGAATGTTTGAGTGAGGAATACTGTAGTTTCGGCTAAAGTTTTGGCTATGGAACAAAAAAAACGATTAAAGTAGTTGGCTACTACTTTGGGATCGTCGGATTTGTTTTGAGAATCAATAAATATTTCAATCGCAGAAGGCAGATTTGATTTAGAGGGGAGAATTTTATTGAGTATGTCCCATGTTTTTTTTGATCATTTCTGCTATTATCTAAGCTGGTTGAAAAGTAAAGCTTTTTTGCTAGTCTAATGATTTTAGTCAGTATATTGGAATACTTAAGAAAAAAAGTTTTTTCTGTATTGTTACCTAACAGAAAATAATTTTTAAACATGGATCGCCTTTTTTTGATAGAAATGAGAATACCTTTAGTTAGCCAAGGTTTACTTCTTAATCTCTGCTGGCGACGAGAGATTCTTTTTAGTGGGGCGTGCTTGTTAATTGTCACTAGAAAAGTATCAACAAATCCGTTAAAGAGGTCATTAAAGTTTTCTTCTGTTAAAATGGGTTGACAATCAAAATAAAGAAGGAGATTTGCCAGTAATTCGATGGAGAAGGCTTCACTGTTAAATTTTGATTTGTCTCTGAAATAAGTAATTTTTGCTTGGTTTTTCGAAATTTTGGTATTAAAAGCTTTTGCATAACATGCTACCGGGTAATGAACAGTAAAGCAACACTCACGGAGGAAAAAGGGTAATATTTCGTGTTTCAGGTCGTTCGAAATAATATGGTCAATTACGGTGGCAGAAGTTGACGTAACTCTAGTGGGTATTGTGATAACAGGGAAAGCTCAGTGGCAAAGTAAAACATTGATATGATCGATTGCCACGGTAGTGCGATTATTTGGGTCAATATTGATATTTACGTCTCCGAGTAAGTAAAACGATTTGTTACAATTAGATAATTCAAACAGGCATGAGGATAAATCATTTAAAAATTTGTTGATTTCAGTTAAAGAAGGATGGCGGTATATTACACTGACAATACAATTCTGATGACAACCTGAAATGTTTAGCCAAATAGATTCAGCCTTGTGTAATCGAAATTGTTTTTCATAAAATTTATAGTTAAGTCTGTTGGAAATGTATGCTGCTACTCCACCAGCAGCAGTTTTAGAATTAACGTGAACAAAGCTGTAGCCCGGCAGTGAGATGTTGAACAGAGGTTGGTCTCTGATACGAGTTTCGGTTAAACAAAGTAAGTCGGGAGAGAATTTAAGAGATTGTAAAAGATTATACAAAGCATCATAATTTTTATGAAAGGAGCGAATGTTAAGATGCATAAGTTTCAAGGAGTAATTATTTGATTGGGGAAAGTTGGTAGCATTGACGTCAAAATGTTCACATTTGCCAATTTTTGAAGTTATTGCTCTATAGATGTCATCACATTAAATATCATTTTCAGTGTTGCAATGAATAATTGGTGTGGCAGTTTGACCTGGTAGCATGAAGTCAAATAAATTTGACTCGTTACCAAAGTGCGCCATTACAGTACGTTATTGGGGAGGGAGTTGAAAACATGACTATGCAGGAAAGCAATTATAAACGCCAGTATGCGCTGAAGTGGCTATAAGAGCAAAAGTTGGGGTCAAAGTTCATATTTCATCAGCGAGGATTGGTTGCGAACCAAATTATTTTAGACCATATGTGTCAAGGGTTATAATAACTTAACCTGGTAGCTCATGAAATATGATAGCTTGGTTGGTTCTTGGTATTTTTGTTGGAATCTGTTCATAATTAAATGCAGACAGCAATTAAGTCGAGCTGATATAAGTAGTTGATTTGCAAAGAATCGGTGCTGGTGAACATGAACAAACGCGCAAGGCCTAACATTGAATGCAAAGCAGTATTTTGTAACTGCAACAAAATAATCAGTAAAAAAACAAAACTGGGTTGTTCAAGTTCAATACACAATATATACGATACGATTGTTAGTGGCTCTGGTTGCAGGTTTAAATGATTTGGAAGATGGTCGTAGATATTTTACACAAAGTCAAAATTGATTATACAGTAACAGTACTCAGCAATGCAATCAAATACAAAATGCAAAATTGACTGTTCAAAAAGCGTCTTTAAAACAAGACGGATACTAATTTATCGTCTACATATAAGCGATAGTGGCCGTTAATCACAGCCCAAATAAATTTTTTATTTGCTTTTCTTGCTGCCTTGAACTCAGGCATGAGTTTCTTCTTTTCTTCGTAAAGTTTTTTGGGAAGATGCTCAGAAACAAAAACAGGTTTAAACTTTTGCAAAGATTGTGAGTGAGACGAACTCGTCTCCTGTTTTCTTTTTTTAATAGTCCAGTAAAGATATGGTTTAACCCCAAAAAAATTGCTAGAAAACGTTTTTCAACGGTTTTTGGTAGTATTGGGTGTGTCAAGTAACATACTAAAAATCTACCAAAATCGGGCGGCCGGAAAGGGGAAAAATCGGCCTCCAAAAAATTAGTCTATCGCCCCCTAGTGGCGAAACTATAATTTACTGATAATTTGTTGTATATCTTGTGTAACTTAAGTTTTTCAAATGTTTTTAATGCAGTGGTGAATGTTAACGATTGCAAGATGATGCTGACGTCATTGGAGGTAATTGCGACGTCACAATCACGCCTAAATAATTGTCATTGTAGAGCTAGAAACAATATTACTATCAAATGCAATTCGGTTTAAATTTCCTTCAAAAATATTGATCAAGTGTTTGCTGCAAAGTGGTAATTAGGTCATCATAACGTTACCGTGAAGAACGCTTTATTTTTCGCTGTCGCGGAGCTTTAGAAACACATTGGTACTGCCAAGCACTTGCTAAACGTTCGGCAATTAAGTAGCGTGGAGGATGAAATGAACCGTGAAAAAAAACGTATGTCAGTTACTTTTAAGTCAAAACTCAGCCCTGGCTCTTTATGACCTTAGCAGTTAATAGCGCCATAAAATCACGCACAATTTTTTTCAATTAGATGTACTTCATTACAACAACAACATCAACATTAATAACACAGTAATTGTTATTGTTGCGATTTTTCGTCATCATCAATTGTGAAATTGAATAGATTTTCGCAGGCATCTATTTGGCATTGCCCGCAAGCATATGTACAAGGCAGTCCATAGACCCTGCAGCTGCAACGATTTGTTGCACATCCAGTTTTCAGAGGAGGGCAAAGCGCAATTAGAAGCGCAAAGCGCAACTTCCGCAACCTCCGCAATTGCGTAAGTTGCGTTGCGCTTTAATTTTTTATTTTGAATCATTGCGGAAGTTGCGTTGCGGAATAAAGCCTTTAAAATTTGTTGCGCTTTAATTGCGTTGCGCTTTCAAAATTTTTTTCGGGTAAAAGCGCAATTCTATACATTGAACTTAATTTTGCTCCATTTCGATCGTAATATTGATAAATGTCGGGCTTGTTTAGCAAATTATTTACCCTTTTTTAGTCCAAAATTGCAAAAAATGCGGTATTTGCATTGTGTTGTGAAATTTCCATTGCGCAAGTTGGGTTGCGCTTTAACTTGGTACAAAAATGCCGTTCCGCAATTGAGGAATTGCGTTGCGCTTCAACTGGAACAAAAAGTTCGTTGCGGAAGTTGCGCTGCGCTTCAGAAAGCAAAAAAATTAAATTTCGCATTTTGCGCTGCGCTTTCACTGGTTAAAAAGATCGTTGCGCTTTGTTGCGCTGCGCTTTTGATATAATGTTATTTGTGCCCACCTCTGCCAGTTTTACAGTTGCAGTGGATCATCTGTAATATTTGGGTTGGGACAGCAAACTAATCAGTCATCACTGGCTTCAGATTGTTGTTTGCTGACATCCAACCCCAGTTCATTACGATCATCTCGTTCTCCTTTCCCATCCATGCCATTATTTGGTAGTAAACTCTGAAAGAGTGAAATTTGGTAGACGATGCTGTAGGGGGTAAACGTTCCGGAGCAACAAACGCATTTGATAAAACAATTTTTTTGGTTAAAATGCGAGATCGCATAGTTGTCAATGACTCGCCACCTTTGCCACCAAAAAGTACAATCATTGCCTGGATTCCAATCTTTTGAATAAGTTCTCTTTCTTGGTTTGGAATAAGAAACTGATCAGCACAAGAAATCATTACAGAATGACCATTTATAATTTTTTCGAAGGCAGCCTTTTTTCCAACTCCAAAGAAGTACTATCGCAACCAGTAAAGGCGTGAACGAAAAGCAACTGACAGCATGTGTTTTTTCCCGAACGTGCCTGAAGGCTGTTGATGTGATACGCAATCTTTGCACAGCTTGGTTTATCCGATCGGAAGTAGAGGTCTTTGATATCAGCATTAGCATAGAAAAGAAGCAAAACTAAGAGATCTGTGTCTTCTCCAATCACGGTGGTAACATCATAATGAGCTGCTTTAACTGCAAACTTCGCAATGTCTGCATCAGCATCTCCAAGTGAATTGATGACAAGGCATCCTTTCTTTTGCTTTTTAACACTGATCACATCAATGATGTTCTGCGTGTTGGTTGGCCTAGACAGAAAATCTTCTTTTTTGCCAACAAATTTTGTTTCAGCAGTAAAGCTAACAACAGGACAAACTTTATGTCTTGTTCGTCTTTCATGAGTGTTGTCTTTGATTGATGGGCCTCTGGTATAACCATCAAAAACTACAGTTGCTAAGCCATAATGCCGAATAGTAAAATCCGCATATGATTCAGCTATTTCTCCGTAACTGTCTCCTTTTGTCCATGGTATTCGATGTAGTAACGACCCTCCATCCAGTACATAATGTTCATTACGATGATTGCATTCAGTTTGAGCCTCACTTATCATATACTCCGATATGGCGTGAGCAAGCTGTGGTTTGTTAGGTTTTCGAAGTACATTGGTTGCTTCAAAAAGCGCCGGAGGATACGGGCTAAGCTCAAAATCCAAAACATTTTCCAGAGACAAATCATCGGTTTTTGCCACAACAAGCAGCCGCTGAAACAACAAGGCCGGATCGATACTTCGATCAGAAGTTACTGTAATAGCTGATTCGTCACCTAGCGTTACAGCTTTATTTTTTCGTTTAAAAGAATAGGTAAATGTACACAGTCCGATCATAGCTTCAATTATACTTCTTCCAACAGACTCGAACTCAACAACATTAACATTCGGATTTGCCACGACACCAGTGATTATATTTCGCAGTGAAGGGTCTTCGGAAAAGGGAGAGTAAGACGTTAATTTTGTCTTGAGCTTTTCTAAATCCATATTGTCTCGCTTCAGTCTCGCTTTGGACAAATCTTTGTGCTGTTCACAAGTGGTATAAGACAGGCTGTTGAGTTTCTGCATGGCCTAGTTATATTCGGCTGTGATGGGAGCTGACATTATCCAAAGAGCTCTTTGCTCTTCAGTCATACCACTTCTTCGTGTTAGTCCGCCAGAAGTTTTTAAGGACCTCAGTAAGGTTTGCTCAATTGCAAGATCTGAGCTAACACCTGCCCAGTACTGATTACTTCGACGGATGACATGCAAACCATTGGAAAATTGGCAAAACACAGTTGGATGAGTGTTTTCCAAGTGCGCCATTTGTTGAACATACAAATGTGCGGACTTAAGATAACTGCAATGTCCAGCTGCAGCGAATATTGGAATACAGTCAGTTACAGCATTCAAATGCATTTGCCAAGAGCCAGTCCGATCTGCCATAATCAATCTTCTTACGATTTCCAACATCTCACGATAATTGAGCCACAGGTGACTTGTTTTTGAACGATCTGTAAGTTTTTTCTAGTGTTTGTTCAGTACCTGATTGATTTGCCCGAATATGTGTGATGTGATAACACTTTCTAGTGATATCTGCTCTTTCAAAAGTAAAGAAAACTGTTCTTCAGACTCAGCTAGCAGCATTGCGAATTCAGGCATACCATTAGCTAAGTCGGACACAATCATTTGACCTAAACATTTGTCCACAAGCAGGTGACCGCGTATAGCTCTTTGAACAGCTTTTCCAGTCAGCACATGTTGCACTGCGTTTTCGCCATATATCACTTGCAAAATATCTTTCAATCCTGTACCATTCATGAGGTATCCGACAGCACCCAGCAAGTTCATCAACGTATGAAAGCAACCCAGCAATAGGACAATTTCTTTTAAATGGCTGTTATCAGGTGCGTTTGCAATAATCTCACTGGCCTTCCAGTAAAGAGGCTGATCAAAAGTTATAATGGGGATCACGCTATGTTTGACTGCTTCTTTGTAGATAAATTCAAGAGTAGACAAAATGCAGCTTTTGTTTCCAGGTGGCAAGTCAATCATTGGAAGATAATAAATAGAAGACCGGCCTGGATGTGTGTGGTTTCGATGAATAAGATGCATCAGACCTGACCAGCTAGGAGTTTTCTGCTTAAAGCAAGAAGAAAGTTCCCATAAAATGTCTGCAGCTTCTTGATCACGCTTGATGAAGCTTGGAAGTGGTTTGAACAAAACCTTACGGCAGTTGTAGTTAGCAAAACGATACTCAACTATTTCAATCTTTGATTTTTCTACGTGATTCAGTTCTAAGATACTTCGCCTTGGAATGATACGCATTGTATTTTGTTTTGGTGTCACAGCAGCAATCATCCCCATTCCATGAAACGTACCTTTTCCGTCGAGACTGATGATATTGTGATCGACGTTGTCACCAGCAAATAGCATGGCAACATCACTTGATGCATTACTTGTACCAAAAATGTCTACCGCAGCAGTATCAGCAGCGTTTTTTTCGAATTTTAAAACTTCTGCGTATGAGGCAGCAAATCCCATCTTATGCAGATTGTCGATAATAAATCTTGAGCGGTACAAATGATGTGTTTGTAAGGCAAGGCCTATTTGCGCTGGGGCAAGAACAGCTCTTGGTCGCACGGCTTGAAAGATGGACTGGCCTATTTCCACAATTTTTTGCTTTTTATCAGTTCCCACAAACAAATCATCCAGAAACACGCGAAGTGAGCTAGGAAGATATTCCAAAGCGTTGTCAAGCTGAAGCATATCTGTATCAGGATATTTCTCAGTACCAGAGGGAACAACAGTTTTAATGTCACTTTTCAGCAATCTGGCAGCAGTTTTGATAATTTTCATTTTCCGAGCTTCTTCGTCGATGTCTTCATCAGCTTCAAAATGCGATCTAAGGATATATGAAGTTTTTTCCCTCATAGTTACAACGTTATTGAGTCCATCTTTTTGCGCAAAACATACAGAATTCTCATAGTGTTCCTGTAATTTTTGTTTCAGGTAATAATTGCCATAACCAAGGGCGTCATTTTCGCACAAATATTCTTTCATTTTGTTGGCAAGATCAGCAACCGTAATTTGTTCCTCATCATTGGCCTCTAAGTACGAACACATTTTTAAAAAAGCCTGCTGCTTATCATCGTCTTCTGGCCGACCTGGTTTTCTGCGTTTTTCGCCCTGCTGTTTAGCCTGTTTACTAAATCTAAGTGGAATGTCACGACTTGAGCGAAAATTCCCGTCGCAAGAATGATGGTATACACAATCAGCTGCATGTAAATCAAATCCATAATATTCAATCCGACTTCTCACTACCAAACCCCACTCATCACAACGATCATTACAGTATTGCAATATTGTTTTCACAAACGTATCAGTTTTAACATAACTAAAGTCTGATGCATCAAATTTTACTGTCGTTCCGCAGTAAATACAATCAGTACTGTTATTAAACGGTCCATCTAAAAGTCGTGCGCTTCTTTTCCGAGGTACTTCAACTATGGTCTTGTTTAAAGCATGGCTAATCATACGGTGATTAGTGTACTGCTTACGGCTATCCACATGAACTTCACAGTCAGCAGTTACAACAATACTGTCACCTCGTTGAATGCTTGCAGCATTAATTCCTTCGGCACCTTTTTCCCGAATTCGAACCGAGGAGTCGTGATCTTCAATTCTTTCTTTACAAATCACACATACGCGAGATAAAACGTCTGAGTCGCTCATTCCCAAACCTAAATTAAACATACAACCAATAAACAATTTCCAAAAAAATAAAATGTATGGGCCTACCGGTACCCATGCTTGTTATTTTCTCTCTAATTCTGCGCTCAAAGCAATATAGTTTAGTTATTTTATGTTAATTTTCACAAAAAAAGTAGGCCTATCGGCCCCTTGCTTGCTATTTTGTTCTCTCTAAGTCTGCGCTCAAAGCAATTGGCTTATGAATTTTACGTTATGCTTTACACCAGTTCTGGAATCTGTAAGTGCGATTGGAATCTGTAACTGCTACATGCTTGAAAATACCCTTAGTTCATTTCAAGAAAAAAAAGTAACAAA
Organism: Trididemnum nubilum; assembly: GCA_963965965.1. Lineage (NCBI taxonomy): Eukaryota > Metazoa > Chordata > Ascidiacea > Aplousobranchia > Didemnidae > Trididemnum > Trididemnum nubilum. Next base: position 24,811,672 of record OZ014479.1, on the reverse strand, counting down.
TATTCAATTAACTAACTTGATTGTTGAAGGTATCAGCTCTCCTTCCACGTTTAACGATATGATGGATTGATGGCTTTCCCTCAGCTACACCATTACTTCACTCAGTTCACGCTTGTACTGTTGTACTTTCTACTTGTACTTTCTACTGAAGTTTTTCTTGTTTAAAACCTGTTTTACGTAGCTTCTGAAACATAACCAATATGCAACGCAATCCTCAAGAACAACTTAAATTCAGCACTAGTATCAGAGCTTTATTTCGAAACGCTGACCTAACTTAGTGCTGGTAAGGTACCAGTACTAAGTATAATCACTAGCCTGTCTATATCTCAAGCAAGCTTGATAACTGCAAACTGCAGGAAAAGTACTAGGCTACTGCTGCAAAAACTGGATTACTTACATTTGACCGAAAAAACTACGTTTCGATTTTCGCCAAATGTAGCAGTATGCGAGCGTCAAGCAGGAAAACTGAAGAAAAAAGGCGTTTTCGATCAAGTGTGGGGCTACCGCAAAAACTTACACTGCTAGAACTTTCGCACTAAATTTCGACACAAATTACTTAGCTGTGCAAGGCTGGAAGTTTTAAACTGCTACTGCTGGACAAGCCTAACCTAACAAGCTAATAGTCTGCTTTGAGACGAGAATGCAGCTATCCAGCTAAACCCACTTTCCGAGTATCTATCTATTTACGCAACAATGCAATTTTTGTCGTCATAACCATCGTTATCAATGCACCAAATAGTGTTGCCAAAATTACTTGAAAAATCGCATAGGAGAGAAATGGCCTCAAACCTGCTCAAACACCAGTGCTTGCTGTTGTTTGAAAAGACGTGGATTTTACCTGCATCTGCCACAACAAATTTATAACATCCATTAGCTAGCAAATAAGGCTAAAAATACCAAAATAAAATTAAACTAATACGTTAAGGTCAGAAGTTTATGTAAACGTAGGAACACTAAATTGGAAATTTGGTTTACTTTATGTAAACATATTTTGCTCGTTTTCGTAATGCTAGGTTAAGAAATTACGTCACCTTTATGACGTCATTGCTATGACGTAATAGTGACATCATGTTGCTTTCTGTAATATGGCTTGAGCAATGTTCTGAGTAAAAGTCTTGCCTAATATGTTTGGCAATAACAGCACTTCTTAGCTCTACAATGACAATTATTTAGGCGTGATTGTGACGTCACAATTACCTCCAATGACGTCATCGTCATCTTGCAATCGTTAACATTCACCACTGCATTAAAAACATTTGAAAAACTTAAGTTACACAAGATATACAACAAATTATCAGTAAATTATAGTTTCGCCACTAGGGGGCGATAGACTAAGTTTTTGGAGGCTGATTTTTCCCCTTTCCGGCCGCCCGATTTTGGTAGATTTTTAGTATGTTACTTGATACACCCAATACTACCAAAAACCGTTGAAAAACGTTTTCTAGCAATTTTTTGGGGGTTAGGGCCTTTTTTTTCATATCTTTACTGGACTAAATTGGTGAATCCTCTTTTAACTTGCAATTTAAATCCAAAACACGTTTAACATCTTGCATTTTGTAGTTAAATTTTAATTGCAAGTGATTTGGTCCAGGTAGGGGGAAGTAAGGTGCATTGTCTCTTGCAACATTTTAGCAGTAAACAATAATCCACCCGAAGATTTTCCTTAGAGATTTTGGTTTTGTCATGACAATAACCAGTTATAGGAGTACATGTTGGGCCAGGGGGCCCAGGCCCCCTCAATTGAAGTTCAATGATTCGTTCAATCAGCATTTTCCGTGCCTAATTTTTTAACAAGTATTTTGTGCGTAAAAACCGGCGAGGTTGGAGGTGAATTACTGAATTGTTTTCGAAAAATGGTACAATAGATGGTTACGTCTACTAACCATGTTATTGCCGGGCCGGATTTACATCGCGCTAGGCCCCTGGCACTTTAGAGATTTTTGCAACATCTTTCTGCCAAATATAGGTGGAGACCAAAAAAAGTCTTACGATTCCAGCTCGGAGCCCCTAACTGCTACTGCGTCATATTATGGTAAATCCGTCCCTGATTAATGCATTACGTTCACAAAAAGGCTAGATGTGGGCCTGAGATAGCAACTTTTAGGACAAAAACTATCCATTTTCTCCGGGTTATGGGTTTAAATTGGCTGGCAAAAATTGAATTGAGGGGAACCCGGCGCCCCTGGTCTTCAATATTGTTGTTAGTTACACTGTTGTAAGCGGAAAATGCTAAAAAGAAACTGAAACTGAAGAAACAATAAACTTTTTTGTCACATTTTTGTCATTGGTGAAATTTCAATTGGGGGTCTTCCTGCCCCTCTCCCCCCCCCCCCCCCCCCCCCTTGGCTACGCCTATGCTCCAAGTGAGGAACACAAAAAAGTGTTTGCAAATTTTCCGCGAGGTTTGTGGCGTTTTCGAACGAAATTTCAACTGTCCAAAAAATAGTGCTGTCCTCGAGCCGAGGACAGGGCAATTTTCGAGGACTTGAGGCTTCGAGGCCAAGGCGAAGGACTTGAAAATGTGTCCTCGAGGACTCCACCTCTGTAAAATGTCAAAGAAGTTTCAAATGACAGTAACTCATTTTGGCAAAAAGAGATGCCTACAGGTCCGCATTACAGAAACTTCCTCGTTCGCATTATTAACAAGAATTTTCAAGAGGGGCTACCGAAAGAAATACTCGTTAAAGGCAAGAGATTATTTTTACATGTGTATGTCAAGCTCTGCAAGCTTGGCAACGTAATTCTGGCTCGCTAAGTTGCTTGGAACAATTGCGACACGCAGCCGGAGTAAAAAAAAACGTCACATTTTCCTTGCCAACTTAAGCAAGATTTTGAAACTCTCTTTTAAACGTGCAAATCATTTTCGTTCAGAAATTTGATGGCGAAATGATGAAAACTTTAACTGAAGCGAATTTTTGCTGAAAATTAATTAAAATGGTTGCTATGTTTTGCTATTAGACGCAAAAAAAAAAGAAAAGAAAAGAGAATTGCATTGAATCATTTGCTGCATGGACTGATAAAGAAATTTTAAGTAGCGCCAGTTAACAAAAAGTCAAAAAAAGCAATACACTCTTTTTTTATGTGAACAATTTTATTAGAACGCAAGGCACATTTTTGGTCAAAATTTTAGACCAAATTAAGAACAATATGCCAGCCTCGGCAGCAAAAATACATTAAGAATAACGAAAAGGAATTAATTTTAAATCAAGAAACGAAATTTATTTGTGATTTTCTTGTGTTTGCAAGCAAAATTGCAACTGTTCCAAAACTATGGTGCGCTGTAGCTTTGCGCAAGTAACTGAGAATTTGTTTGGCTGTCGTTCGAGTTGAAAAAAGCTCACTTTTTCGCTTTTACAATTTTACGATGATGCTTACTGCTTCAAAAAAAAAGAGAGTACTTCGATTTGCTCACTTTTGAAAAACGTTAAAACTTGATGTTACTGTTGAAACTTAAGTTTATCCACCAACAACCCCCAAGGGCGCTTTCCATCACTTTGAATTGAAGCATGGAAAAAGTTGCTCTTTTTACATTGATTCAAAAACATAATTAAATTGCTATCGTTTCTTGACTAATCATTATCAGTCGAGGATTTTGCAAGCTTAGGATAATAACGCATGGGCTGTACCCTATACTATATTTTTCCTTAACAATTTCAGTACATGCGCTTAAACGCATAATCTTTTAATAAAAAATCATTGGATATCACGATTAATGTACGTAGCAACGCAGGTTACGAACATCTCGCAAAGAAATTCGAGGGAGCATTTTAAACGCTTTTTGGGCGAGACAATTCAAAATATCGTTTTGTCTAAGAAGTTTTTTGTTCGTTAGCGCCTTTCAGCGAGCGAAAATGGCGTTAACGAGCTTGCTATGTAATGTTCTGTTATGTGGAGCTTGTGGGCTCCGGAGTTATAAGTTTGCTTTCGCAAGATGCTTCTTCTCAGGTAACTACTGCTGAGTGCTGAATATCAAAAATTCCTTTCTGATGGCTTAGATACTCACAGTGGCGTAACTATGGAGGATCTAAAGGGGCTTCAGCCTCCAATTAGCCAAGTCACTTAGAACATTTCTCTTCAAAATACAAGCGTTTAAACGTGTTTTGGACTTAAACTGTAAGTAAAGGGGTAGGCTGAAGTGGGTGTGGAATTTGATTCTTTCAAATGGCTTTCGAATTTCAGCTATTTAGTTCTTTCAAATGGCTCTAAAAATGTACGAAATGTGATCATAAAAGCGCCAAAAGGTGATTTTTTGCCCCCAAATCTTCGTGGCCTTCGGCGGCTGGGGTCAACGCCTCCAGATTCCTGACCCCTCTTTGAAATGTGCTTGAGTTGCTCCAGTTCGCCCAGCATACTGCCTAAATGAAACATTTTTCGAACAAAAATTTTTGCTGTTGGTTCAAGCCTCCCCCCTTGGCAAAATCTGGGTTGCGCGCCTGGATGTCAATTAATTTAAATTAACGTGGTTGATTCAAGCATTTATGCATGCATTACCAATGTATCAAAGGGTAACCAAGCATATCGCAAAGTATGTGTTAACGCAAATAAGCCTACTGATAATACCAAGTAGGGTCAGTTCTTCTTCGAGCAAAACGGCTGTACACAATGTCCTCGATGTAACTATCAAACTACATCATAAAAACACTGCATACGGCATAATTTATTATCGGTTTTGTACCTGGGATGTCGAAGCGCCAGTTTGGGAATCGCTTCTGCTTCCACCCTCATCGCTTCTTCTGTCAACACTAGATGACGTAATTTTTGCTTAAAAATTTTTATCTGGAAATATTTTTCAGAACTTTTGCTTGGTATGTCAAACATAAACGTTTTATGCTATCTCATCATCTTACAAACATAATATGGAACCAACTTCTGTAATATTGGTTTATTATTGCAAAGATCTGAGCATAGGCATTAACAGAATTTGGATTGGGAGCGGCCCAAAAGCGAAACGTTCTAACACATAATTATATGTTTTAGCTGATAGTAATATTTCTAACCGTTCAGCCAGAAATTTATTTGTTACCTCCCTCCAAATTTCTGCGTAGCAACGTCCCGTCTACAAGAGCTCAAAATAACAAACACTGCTAAAATTTTGTGGTTATAGATGTAATATTATTGGAATAATCCTTCATTATGCAGCAACAGTATAGCCTACTCTGCAATAAGACATGCATTGAAGGATCATGTTTGAAAGTTCTAAAATATTATACTTTGAGAGAAATTATGTTCAGAGGTGGAGTCGAGAACACAAGGCTCGAGGTCAAGGCCAAGAACACAAAAAAATTCCAAGGCCAAGGACAGACCCTCTCGAGGCCAAGACCCAAGTGTTCTCCAAAAAAAAAAAAGGTAATGTAGTTGTACACCAGGCATTTCAAATAAAAAGTTTTTCCTGAGGTTCCTCTGGTGTTCTAGGCTAGCTTTGAGAAATCACACAGGTGCTACTCAGACTAACTTTATTACTGACGTTTCGCTAGTTAGAAACAACTAGCTTCTTCAGAGCACTGCTATCAGTAGTGATGACAAATCGCCATCAACTTCTAATAACAAAAAACAGAAAAACGAAAAAGAAGGTGTTCAAAAAAATTTTTTCAGATGATCTCCACTTGAAGAAAAAAAAGGCTTGGCAAAGTTTCCGCAAGGTCTCTGGCGTTTTCCAACAAAATTTCATCGGTCCAAAAAATAGTGCTGTCCTCGAGCCGAAAACAGGGCAATTTTTGAGGACTCGAGGCCAAGGACTTCAAAATGTGTCGTCGAGGACTCCACCTCTAGTTATGATGTTTTTCTGCCGTTGCTCAGTAAAAAAACTAAATGCTAGAACTGGAGACTTTACATTAGTGAATGCTGTGTCATATACTTTGGTCTTTCGCTCCTTTTCGTCGTGCTAAATCGTGTCTTTAAATGTTTGCTGAATTTACAATTTATATACATACAGGGTGAGCCAAAAGTAGGTGGACGGAATATGGAATAGATTTATGCCTCAGTTACATTAATCCAATTGTTCATTTTAACTTTGTTACAACTATGTTATTTGTGGTATATAATTACAATTATATTACTAAAATTTGTTTTATTTTACCTGTTTTCTATTACTATGTTACACCTAATTTTTTTTTACTGTCCACCTACTTTTGGCTCACCCTGTATATATTTTTTGGTCGGCAATAAAAGAATACTACTACTACCACATACGATTTTCGAGTACTTTTTGCACTACTGATCAGTACCTAGTAAATGATATAGAAAAGTGGGCAATGAACATCTAACAAGCATAGTAAAAAAACTCGGCATACAATAAGCAACGTTTTTACGTCAAGGTAGTATATTTAATATATAAAGGATGTAAAACATATCAAATTGCAAAGATTACGACGACATATACACTCGAACATAAAAATATAACAGGCACCAGTTAAATAAAAATTTTATGCAGAAAACTACCGATTCCCAAGTGAAAGAGCATGCCCAACACACATTAATAAAGTTATTTTAGATATCAAAGATACTCAAATGATCCAAGCAAAAATTAAGCTAACAGTTTGCAGTTGAAAGGGAATGAAGCTTCCAGCTAAGATTATCAGTAAAAGATAAAATACAACCAAAGCATAAAGATAAATTACTTCTAAAGTCAAAAAGGAATAACCAGTACTTAAATTGTAAAATTTTGCACGGGGGGACGCTTTAGCAGCCTTCAGTAGAAATTATATAATTCCGTCCCCGCAATTGAAGTGTTTTTTCCCCGAAACCAGGTGAAAACCAAAAAAAAGTCTTCGCCGAAAATTGAAGTGTTTTTTCCCTGAAAACAAGTGAAGACCAAAAAAAAAGGTCTTTACCGCAATTTGGGACTATATTTGGTCGGAATTTGTAGGATTTATTCGTGCTGGCTCTTGATCGTTTCACCATCCACTACTTAAATCTCGATGTGTGGACGTCTAAATCTCGATGGGGGACACTAGATCTCGATGGGGGGACGCGTCCCCCCCTACAATTTAAGTACTGGGAATAACTACTTCACCAGTTTAGAGCGCGACATCATGTCTTACAATCCAACCTCGTCTGTAATGGCGTAATTGTAATTCCCGCTTATCATCTTTCAACCATTTCCCGTATGCAAGATATTCTATTTCCAGTCCAAAACATGTTCCCTGCAGTGTTGCTTGTTAAAATTTATCATTCTAAAAAGTATCTGGGAGGTAAATCTAACAAGTAGTTTAACAGCACGTGGTTGCAAGGCTTCAGCAAATGTGTCAATGTAGCAAAAAATGTACTGAAGAAAGTTAGATGGGAACCCCATTTATGGAAAATTAATTTATCTGGCAACATTTGTGAAAAATTAATTAATCTGGCAACACTGCATAACAAGGAAGATGTAACTTAAAAATATCTCGGAAGCGAAAGGTCGTAGAAAGCTGTAATTCAGATAAGATATGTTTCAACGTTTCGAGGTCGTGTGGTTTCAATTTCAGTTGGAAGCTACAACCCCTTTAATATCGACTCTTCGAGCAGCAAAAGTGGACAGTAGATAACCAAAAACATCATCCGATCTCAGAAATTAATATAGGGCCGTTGTAAAATAGTTGTTTTTGCTTCGTAGCTTTGGAATAACTTCACCATAAAATCTTACGAACAAGTTTTACCTACAAAAGTCCATTAAAAAATATAATAAAAAAAACTTCAAGAGATCAAAAAAATGCAGATCAAACAAAACAATTGGTGAATTGGTATAAGCTAAGTACAGCTGCAACATAAACTAAAAACTCCAAAGGTTTCATCAAAATGCAAATGCTTTAATTTACTGTAAATAACTACGAACTATCTTACGATTAACACAACAAGATCTAAACTTTTTATACGAAGGATGCAAACAACAATATTATTTTAGCGCCAAAAATATTTAGGAGTACCAGTGGAAAACTGAAACAATACATTTTAACGCTGCTTAAGTTTGGACTACCAATTGATTTACTTTTAAAAAAATTTTCACAACTGTGACGCAGCACTTCACTGCATATTTGCTTTCCCATTAGGCTAGTGTTTTATCAGCATCTGAATTCACACGCAGCCTATCCTGACAGCCCACCCGAGCCTTCAAACCACACAAGATGGCAACGTCTGCACTAGCCATCGTACTCATAATAATTTGCTTTACTGGCATGTAGGCTAATTTTGGCATTTTGGGTTAAAATTTGTAGTTATTACGTTATTTGTTCTTTTCCTTTGTTTCAAAAAATTATTGGCTACAACGTTAAATACAGATACTCCTAAACACAACGTTAAAGTGTGACTTGAAACGTAACTCATGCTATCGAATAACGTGACAAATAAAACATTCGTTTTTTTGAACATTAAAATTAAAAAGACTTCGATCCTAAGCCGCAATAAGATTTTGAGATATAGGTAGCAGCGCATCTAGCAGAGTGGCGTCTTTTAAAATAGTATTTAACACTTCCAAAACAGCAAAACTCGTTCTCCTAAATATTCATTTTTTAAGTCACGGCCAAAGACCGAATGCTGCTTTTCATCATGTTTTTGGCACATCCCACCACCCAAACACTGTAGCAACTAATCATGTTTAAGATATAGGTAGTGTAGTGATTACACTTAAGACGGACAGCAGGCAAAATAAACGGAGTTTTACAATTTCTATACCGGTAACAAATTAGATTATAATGGCATTACTATTAGTTTATTCACCAGGTTGCCTGGGCCAGTAGACAGCGACGTGACCTTGCGCTGTTTGAGTCAAGCTTCCACCTGTCCACCACACAAGATGGATTCTTCACACTGCCACTTTTAATGCTGAACGTTAAGTAGCAAAGCTGCGCATACCAATTTTTCTACTTTTTGATTTGACACGACCGGGAATGGAACCCCGGCCTACCGACTCGATAGCAGATGATTTATCCACTCGATCACTGATCGGTTTTTCATTATAAACTCTGCGCCATCATAATGCACCAATCGATGTATACTGCAACAGCTGTAGTTTTACAGGGACAAGAAGATTGAAGCTGACGCAAGTATACTAGTATTTTCCCAGCTTTGTACTCAGCATTAAAGTGGACAGTATGAAGCTTCCACATTGTGCGGTGGGCAGATGGCAGTTTGACTCGAAGACCAAAGCGTCCTTTCGCTGTCTCCTGGCCAAGGAACTTCGAAAACGAGGAGACAAACAGTTTCATTCACATAAATTATACTTTGAAAGAGACCACACAAACTTTACATTTACATTAAAGTTTTCACGCGTAAAGCACTAATTTTAAAAGCCCAATTAATTTTGCCTGCTCCACTACTTTTAATAGAAACCCTATTAATTTTCTTCGTTTAACCCTTGACGCAAAAATAAAAGTGAATAGACAGAATGGCTACTTGCCTAGTCAAAAGCGCAACTAACAGTTCAATGCTTCTTCCCTTTCAGAAAAAAATCGAGAAATTAGTAAGTACGAAATGGTGCAAAACGGTAGAAACACGCAAACAACAAATACCACTCATGCGTACAAACGCCACTTGCAAATGGCAACACAATAGGCAATACCACCCAAATCTCTTGAAGGATGAAATCAAAATCAAACCTTTCATTATACCCCCTGTACTACGCCGAAACATGTAACCAAGTTGGCGAGGCCCATTTCCGCGTCATTTCGTTCGTTCGTATGAGTCAGGTACTCTGCATCTGTCTAACCACAGCAACGCAGAGCACCTTTTTTGGGTTCTGTTTGCAAGTCTTTCGTCCGGCTGGTCCACCACAACGGGTAGACTGCTTGGTCCGAATGGGAAATAAGCGTATAGTATCTTTTCCCACGACACAACGACGTAAAGTATTTTTCCCAAGACCAATTCAAGATTCGAACAAACCTTTCCATCACTATCCAAACGCTCTACCACAGAGCTATCGCCGCCGCTTTCAGCGTCACTGCACCCAGGCAACACAGCTTCTTTAGAAGAAATGTCGCAGCAATGGCAACACTATGTCTGATTTGACCGGCCCAAGAGTCGAACCTCAGACTTCCCGCTCCAAAGACAAACACGTTACAGCGCGACCAACAGACCGGTTTCTCTTGAAAAATAAACATCCCAATTCATGTGGCAAGCTAACACTTAGAACCATATGTACCAACTTAGATCCACGGGTTTTCACGTTTCTATCTCCGAAACCGTTAGATTTATAACATTAAAACAAACTGAATTTAGGAGATCAAAAAATTTACCTTTGAATTACACAGTAATTATAGCAATTCGCCCAGGCTATTCGTCCCAATTTTCTCCGTAAATTGTGTTACACCGAGGATTAAAGTTAATTCATATAGGTGCAAACGACTATTAGATCACGTGCCAAAAATATAAAAATATTATCGCAAAATACAGGCTGACTAAAAGCAGATAACAAGAAAGCATCAACAAAGAAGCAATACACATCAGAGGCTTTGTCAGCGGGGCCTTATACCGCAGTTCAGACCTAAACACTAATACTAAAAATATCAACCAATACAATAATACAATAGAGGCCCTTCGCAGCTTCCTGTTCGATTTAATTGTATTTATGTGTGTTCATGAGACTTTGTTTCTTGTTTTGAATGGAACGAAATAAAACAAATATGAAAAAAAATTAACGTTAGGTAGGCTAAATACTAAACAACTTAGTATAATTACAAGAATTTGAATTTGATCTTTTTTACGAGAAACGTGAGAGCGATTATTACATTGTAAGAATAATCTAATCGGTTTACTCAAGATCTAAAATCCGACCTAAAAAGACCCGGATACGACCCGATTGTTAACTCTGATACACAAAACAAAAATTGTACAATACTACGAACATAACCAGTTAACCACTTTAATAAAAATGAGTTGCAAACTTAAAATTTCATCGCGAATGTTGTGGCACATTGTGTACATTTTACTTCATACCTTAGAATATATCCTACGTGTTCACTGCTCTCTTCACGATGACATGAACTTTAATTTCGATTTTGCGATGGACAAGTAATGATAACAAATTTTTGTCGACAAATCCCATTCAAGTTTCTATTGATTTTAAATACCAGATTTAGCCAGAATTCAGACATCCACCAAACCAACTAATTTTGATTTTTTTTTCCAATCAAGTGACAAATGCGTGCTCTGGTACCATGGATCATTGAAGAAGTTTTAATTTGTAATGGAGCCGAACTCGTTCACGAAAAACTTTACAAATCGTGCTTTGTGGAAATTCAAGTTTATTTGATGCAATAACAAGACTTGATTGCCTTGGGCTGCAGGAAAAGGACTACTTGATGAGGGCTTTGTCTATCTTCATTCTTGAATTTGCTCTTCGCTGTAAGTAGGTGGCGATTTTGATACATGGTACCAAAAACACATTGAGCATTTTAATAAACAGTCCATATTTTTTAAACTTTGTGGCAAATTTATGCCCTAATAAATAATATTACGTATTTTTGTTTAGTTTAGCTGTGAAACGACTTGATAAAAGATAATAAAACTTTGTGATGGTATGAAACACTATCAAAACATGAAGTTTTTATCGTGTACGGTTTTAAAGACAAACTTTTTAAATATGCGCAATTACGTATCACTGGACACATCATCCAACCATAAAAAAACTCACAGCAACGTCAACGGCGCTGTTATAAAAGAATATAGGAGCATGCAGATGCCAGGAACCGTCATGCTGAATCGAATCAAGAACAGCTACACATCGAAACCGTGACGTTTATACCAAGATTTCCCTTATCTGCAAACATGTGCGCAATTGCGGAGTCGAACACTAAGCAGTCACTGTTCATTATAGCAGAGGAAACTCCTTCGTGGATCGAGCGCGGAGTTGCTTCCCACGTGAGGCGTCGTTTGGGCCCGTTCAATTCAAGCCTGAATGGATAAAATAAAATAGAAAAAAGTACTTCCAATTTCAATCTTGAAAGAAAAGTTAGTGTAGACGGGCTATGAGGCATGCGAGACAATATATTAATTCATAAGAGCGCAAAACAAAAACGATAATTTTTCGGAGACTATTTCACAGAAAATTTTTAAGTACATTTTATTTTTTCTTACCTAAATCTAACTCAAACTCAAATCGTTACTCGGAAAATAACGCCATACCCGAACTTAAACCTTAATTCTAATCCTAAAAAAGTAAATAAAAAATGGGCGGATGAATGTGCTTCATTTTCGTTTTATTTTCTTAAAATTTGCGGTGAAATAGTTACTCCCAGACTTTTTTTGTCAATTTTAACAAAAAAATTGATTACTTTGCAGGTAGATTTAGGTTACTTTATATCTGGATAAAATATCGCACTTCAACACACAAACTCAAAAGTCAGACCAAACAGAAAAATAGAACATCATAACAACATACCTGTAAGCAAAGTTTGAGGCTTGTTTCCTCGTACCAATTAACTGAACAACCGCGAAAAATTGTTGATGTCCGTCTAGTTTTTCTTGTTTTTCAAGCACTAGCATGAAGTGATGACCAAAACACGACTGCATCATTACCCAATCGACCGCGCCAGGCAAATTTATATCCGTTGCAAGAAAAACGATATCTTCACCCTGGATTGCAAGTGAAGCATAATATCAACTTGCAATGGGGATGGGTTTAAGATTGAGAAATACGAGAGTTTTGTTTTTAAACATAGCACTGAACAAAACAAGTGATTCGATACCTGAACGAACACTTGTTGCACTCGGAAAAGTCTCGAAATACGTTTGATTGTGGAACACTTTAATTGTTTTTTAGTATACAATTACTCGCACAATTCCCTTTGCGAACAAACAAACTTAAAAGTTCAAAAAATTACAGTACTTATTGCATGAGTGCATGCTATGGAAAAAGGGAAAACACTTTCACGTAAAGGTTGAGTACATTGAATGCGACATAAATTTAATGGGATCTTGGCTCACTAAGAATAAGCTACCAGGACCAATCGACCACTCGTGATAATTGATCACCTTCATCAAAATGCTACTTGGTTTTAAACTTCGTGGCTTCTCAGGTATAGATAATGTTCGAATAAAACCAGAGACACCATTATTTTGAAGCATAAACTTTTAGAGCAATATTAATAAATTGCACCTGCAAATTGGTGATAGACTTATGTGCAGTCATTAGGTGAGGCATGACTGCATCCAGGGTACCCTGCCATTTACAAGAAGCTCCGGGACACGGGCAAGAATACGGACGAAACTCACAAGTCTCTTCATGTTCTGACTTTTGTGTGTAATGGAGTGTTACCTCACATCCAGAGGATGCATACTTGCAAGGGAAATCAACTGTCATCGCAACCTAGAAAACAAACATGGGGCTTTTACTTAATAATTCGACGAAAAATTGGGAAAAACCTCAAAACAAATTACAGTAGATAAAAAGTAAGAATGTATTGTACATGGTACATGGGAAGTGTTGTATGAGGTTCCAGTCAAAAAAATAACACACACATTTTTGATATGTTGCATTACCTGCCGAGTCTTCTGACATAATTTGTATCAGCATGTTCATCAGTTCAGACAAATGCATCTTGTAATCAGTTATATTTGAATACTACTGTATGCTCTCTAGCAGGTAATCATTCAAAAGTATCAAAATATTCAAAAGTACCGTATGCTTAAAACTAATCTAGCTAGACCAATGCAGAATCAATCACGTTCTTATTTCATACAAAGACTATTTACGGTCTTAATTGGTGCTAAAATATCAATATGTGACACAAAGTAATTACAATACTTACCTTCTCCATTCCAAGATTGCGAATATTTCCCAATGTTCCTCGGCAAGTGGGACAGCAAGTGAGTTTTGGTCGGCAATTGCCACAGACCAAATGTCCACTTTGGCATTGCAATATTGGAGGAAGAACATAATCAAAGCATACCGGACATTCAAACAGGCTAGCCAAGTCAGAAGCTGATGAGCTCGGACCAGCATTGCTTACCTCCATTGGCCTGAAAAGGAAAAGCAAATCAAATGTTAAGATATTCCCTGCATTATGATGAAGCGTGACCAACTGAAGATTTGAACTGCAAACCTCCTGCTCCAGAAAGGAACATGTTACTGCTCAACCATCTGATCGGTGAGGTAAAAAGGAAAATGAAAGACATAATTAACCATTAACATCGTGTAGGTCATTTTGCCTCCCCTGCACTTAATCTCCCTGACGGAAAAGGTAATGAGCATATCACAAGTATTGATGAGCCTAGTATGAGATTTATCATGAAATTGGAATAACACAGTAAACTGCATTACAGTACCCTTCCATTCACAATGCACATCACGAAAATGAAGAGTTGCTATTTCATCAAAAAGTTTTAATTAAAGTGAATAAAACAAAAATGGAACAAGTGTTGAGAGAAGTTATTACTGTAGTAACTTTTAAACTAAATGCTGAATAGCTTCCCCATCCCCATAATGAAGCCTACACTAAGCATTTTGCATCAAGCAATCAAATTTGATTGCTAATTTTTATCCATTTTTCAATGTGTTTACTGATTTGAAAGCTTTATTTTGACAAATATTAGCCCCCTCCCTAAATAAATGTTTAAAAAGTACTTTAAACCCTTTTTGATTCCATATTACTGGAAAAGACTGCCTCAGAAATGCGAAAAACATATTTTCCAGTAGCGTATACAGGGGGCATTGCACCATGCCCCCTCCTTTGGGCAAGGGCACAATGCAAAAAATGTAAAAAATCAGCATTCTAAGATTAAAATGGAACACGCACATAGAAAATGCTTTTGCTAGCTGTCATTTTTGATTTTAGCATCATTTTTATTATAATAGCTTTAAGACAGTACTTAAATTGTAAAATTTTGCATGGGGGGACGCTTTTGCAGCTTTGACCAAACGCATTTGGCATGCGAAAGTACTTTAGTGAAGATTATGTAATTCCGTCGCCGAAATCGAATGAACACCAAAAAAAAGGTCTTTGCTGGAAATTGAAGATGCCGCTAAAATTAGGTGAAGACCAAAAAAAAGAAAAGGTCTTTGCCAGAAATTGAAGTGGTTTTTTGCCAAAAGTAGGTTAAGATTTAGGTCTTTTTTGTCTGACCATCCAGCGCTCAAATCTTGATGGGGGGACATCTAAATCTCAATGGGGGACGCTAAATCTTGATGGGAGGATGCTAACTCTCGATAGAGGAAAGCGTCCCCCCCTACAATTTAAGTACTGGCTTAAGAGTAGGAGTAGTGCTGATTTTATATTTTTTTAGCCGATGCCAGTATTTTGCATAGAAAAAAACATAGCTTTATTTGATACCTAATAAATAACATTTCAAGTGGGAAGAGAACTGTGACTTACCATTTGGGTCCTAATACAAACACATGCTGAAAAGGTTAGATGTCCATAACACAAAACATTTTAGAAGGCATTCTGTGTCACCCTAGATCTCTTATCTGAGTTATGACCTATTCAAATATACAGTAGGTGGCTTGCCATGCAGTAGCATCTCAACCTGCTGCTGAGGCCAGGTTATATCTCAAATGCTTTCCTGCTTTACAATAACAATCTAACATGTGCTACTTGGTAAGTTGCAAATAACTAATCCTGAATCTGTCACCAAAGCTACAAAACTCTTAACAACTCTCACAGCTACAAAACTCATACAAAGGCTGTAATTCCATACTGTATCACAAGAATCGATGACTATATAACTTGTAACCTTCAGTTGTTTTTATGCACATTTTGTGCATGTTTGCGCTGCATAAGACATGCTTTTTAAACCAAAATTTAACTTAAAATTGAGTAATTTTTGTAAAAAAACATAAAAATTTTGTCTTCAGTGGTTTCAGATCCCAGAGTTTACCGAAAGGGTTGGGGCCATGGGTCAAAAGTTGTAACTGAAATTTTTTATCTACTTTTTTGTTAATTCTGACCCAAATCCAACTCAAACCCTGTTTTTTACTCTTCACAAAAATGTTAGGATAAGCCTAAAATGCATTCTCAACAAATTTGAAGATTCTATGCTTTCTTGTTTTCACGATATTGAAGTTCAAAGTTGGTCGCTTTCATCTTACTTCAGTCTGTCAGTGTCAACATTTTGTCAATGATTTTGTGACAAAAGATTAACTTTTGGAAAGCTGGCTAACATTTACGGAAAAGCAGCTATTTCTACAGTTCTAAATCTTTACTTTGTTTTACAAGAACTCTGCCACAAAATATCTATTTAGAATCAAGAATATGCTGTACCTTTTCAAAATTTTATTTCTAATTGGCAATCTTGGCAAAATTTCTAAGGAGAAAAATCCTTTCTACAGGGAAATCTAATCTGTTATATCTCTGGAATTGAAGATTGTAGAAAGCTCAAATTTGGTGAAGTTAGTTGTAAGATGAAAAAATTTTTGAGAGAAAATCAAGCAAAAAAATTTCAACCTAAATGACCTTTAAAAATTTTCGGTGAAATAGTCACTCCCATTTAAAAAAGGTAGTGTCTAGTGCACCGTCCTGGTTTACGACATCAAATCGCTGCTGAACCAGATTACGTTTTTCTCATTGATTCAATTTAAATACAGCCCTTTGACACATCGAATTCGAAGCCCTGATGGCATAGTGGTTAGTACGCTTGCCTGCAATGCAGAGGGTTGGAATATCGATTCCCGCAGGACGCGCTTTTTAAATATAGCGCTAGAGAGCTACTTCGCTTTATACACCTTTTTTTTTCTTTAAAATCTTATTATTAGAGTTAGGGTTTGGGCAGCGATGCCAGCCTGAGAGATAGTAAATTGAACAACAAAAGAAAACGACTGCCGCCGCCAGTGCAGCAGCGATTAGATGTTGGGAACCGGGCCGGTGCAGCAGACACTGCCTTTAAAACACTAATCTGTACAATTACTGAATTACAAAACAAATTTTGATAATGAGCAACTATATTTGTATCCACTGATTTTATGACAACAATATCATAAAAACATGAGATTTTTTTAGTTCAAGAAAATTTAAGAATGAAGAACATTGTCAATGCCAGCCTAATCAGCAACAAATAAAAAATCTTTAAAATGATTCTGGTATCTGAACACTGAATCAGGAATGACTACAATCATGAATCAATCAAGGACAAAGGTAACTGATTAAAAAAAAGGCAAAAACTGTCAATGCCTGGCCATAAATACACAATAAACTAGGGCTTTCCAAACTGGAGGTTGCGACCCCCAAAGGGGTCATGTAATGACCTTTAGGGATCACACAGAGTATACCAATTTTTACAAGGAAGTGTAAAATTGCTATATACACTCTCAGCAATCCCTGACTGTCATGAACAACTCAAGCAATTCTGCAAAACGTCATTCTTAACTGAGCCGTAAATTCTACTTAAATAAGTGCTTGCTTTTAAATAGTGAAACTTTGTTGAACAATGCATTATATATATAAGAAAACAGCAGATGAATTTTCCCCATTCGTTCATGTAACACAGCTGGATGCCTAACTTGCTTTGTTTTGTCACTTTGGTTTATGACATAATAGAACTATGCAGACTAAATTCAATGCTAGTGTAGTGCTGTGCATAGCCAAAGGGAATGAGGAGCCATAGCATGGTAATTTTTTTTTAGTTCTGCATTTTGTTCATAGCCCCCCATTGGCCTGCAAAACAAAATGCAGAAAGAAGAAAATAACACGTTCTAACACTTCTGACACTGTCTTTTACGCTAGAATAGACTCAAATACACATAGAGGTAAAATAGATTACTCCTTAAGAGTTTTATTGAACCACCGATCAAGGATTTTATGATTTCAGATTTAACAGCTTGTAAAAACAAAACTAAAATTCTACCAATAGCTAAATTCCACCATAGCCCATTTATGCAACTAGTATAATCATGCTTTTGCACCGCTAACTTCTATGCCATGCTTCAATAGTATTAACTGGATCAAAATAGGCCTTAAATCTGAAATTAGGCCATTTTGCCAAAAAAAATACAAAAAGGCAGGAGCTATTTTGCCTCTGGAGGCAAAATAACCCCATGTTATTTTGCCATTCGGAGGCAAAATAGTCCTAATGGCTATTTTGCTGCAAGTGCCAAAATATCCCTAAGGTTAATGCTAACCCAAACTTTAACCTTAACCCAAACTCTAACCCTACTGCCAACCTCAGCCCTAACCCAAACCCTAACCCAAACAGAGCAAAAACACTATTTTGCCTCTAGAGGCAGAATAGCTACTGCCTTTTTGTATACACTATTTTGCCTCTATTCCCCCTCCCCATTGCAGAATTCTGGCTACGTGCCTAGCTGTAATATCAATAGTTTAGTAGAGGAGTAGGAGTGTACGGTAATAAGCGTACTGCAGATGATATTGAAGCAACACTAAAGACAAATGCAAACCGGGTGTTTGCAAACGTAGTTGTGTTTTGTATGCATTGGGTACCAGCGCCTTGTTATTATTTTTTCCATTGAATAATCACCACAAATATGCAACTCACAGTGTTTACTATTTCAACTATGAAGGGTCACGGAAATTTTTAGAAGATTACAGATTAAAAGGGGTCGTGAACAAACAAGTTTGGGAAACCCTGCAATGAACTACCGTACCAATACAACTGACAAACCTCTCTGAAGAAAAATCAGAATTTCCATTTCCTTTTTGTCGACTCATCATTTGTGATCATAGAATCGCTTTAGATTAGAACTTGGTCTGGGTAGGTACAAATTATGTAGAGAAAAAATAAAAGTTGAAGAATAAAATCTTGCTCATAGCTGGTCTTTTACAAGTAACTGAAGAAGCTAAGTCAAAACCTACCGGTAACTTACCATAACTATCACTATTAGATTAGCCTATCTGTTCAAGTCAATCTATAAATAGCATATCCAACCTATAACAGCAAAATTAAAAGATTTTATTTCATTAAAAATTTTGAATCTGCAGTCTGACAGTAGGCCTAGCTCACAGTCAGTAGGCCTAGCTGGTCAACATCTGACATGTACCAGTACCTATTCTAACACTAATTCTGTCTACAACAACACAGTAATAGTATACCTATATTCTGGCCATAGCACTAGCGACCACGCCAGTTTCCTGGATCTGGACCAGAGTACCATGGTCTTTTCGCAGCCCTAAGCCTCTCATCAGAAAGACATTGCCTACAGTCTGATAGTAGCCTACGTGTATTTCTGTACAAAAGTAAAACAATCAATCAACCATACCAGGTGCTGTGGGGCGATTGTTACCGTTACAGGGTAGCAGTAGGCCTACTACGGTATTATTAAAAAACAGATGCAAAAATTACACTCAGCACTAGTGTACTGTGCAGACCGGTAGCGGTAAGTAGTACAGTGCAGACTTGAAACCCAACACCAACATCATCCTTTCTGCCTTAGCCCTGTCACAGTATGATATTTATACTGTGGCCCTGTGTTGGAGAAGGGGAGATTTAAAACCTCAGCCTATGTCAAATGCGTAGGCAAAGCAAAGATAAATAGGCTACCACCAGTAGCCTAGCCTGCTTCTTATTCTCCGTCGTTTTTTGCAATTTTCTAGCAAAAAAGTACTTAGCAAACCAGCTCGGAAATCAGCATCTCAACAAGGTAAAGCCAACTGGGTTTATACTAAAACTAGATGGGAGTTTGCCAGCAAACCCAGTGAACGACCGACGCATAGCTAATGCTGTGACGCTCAAAAGTACTTTTTGTCTACTGTAAAATCAGCAATTATTCAAAAATATCTGATTATGGAACCTCCAGAAAAGTAGAGTCAAAATATTTGTCAGTTGAATATCCCCTGATATCATAATACACTGGCACCCTAGCTTGAGCCATTCAAAAATTGATTTTTGGGGGGTCCTTTTGGGGAGTTCCTGGGGGGGTGGGACCCCCAAAATATGACAAAATATTTGTTTGTTAAATATCTGCTGATATCAAAACAGACTGGCACCCAAGTTGATCTATTCAAAAAATTGATTTTTGGGGGTCCATTTGGGGGGTGGCACCCCCAAACTATGTCAAAATATTTGTCTCCTAAATATCTATTGATATCAAAAAAAAAACTGGCACCCTAAGTTAAACCAATAAAAAAAATTATTTTTGGGGGTCCATTTTGGGGGGGTCCCCGGGGGAGTGGTACCTCCAAACCATGTCAAAATTTTTATCTCTTAAGTGTCTACTGATATCAAAAAAAAACTGGCACCCTAGGTTAACCCATTAAAAAATTCATTTTTGGGGGTCCATTTGCGGGGTCCCCGGGGGGGTGGTACCCCAAACATGTCAAAATATTTATCTCTTAAATATCTACCGATATCAAAAAAAACTGGCGCCCTAGGTTAAATCGTTAAAAAAAATTATTTTGGTGGGGTCCCCGAAGGGGTGGTACCCCCAAATTATGTTAAAATATTTGTCTCTTAAATATCTACTGATAACAGAAAAAACTGGCACCCTAGCTTGAGCCGTTCAAAAATTTGATTTTTTGGGGCCCCATTTTGGGGGGGTCCCCGGGGGGGTGGTACCCCCAAATCATGTCAAAATATTTTTCTCTTAAGTATCTACTGATATCAAAGAAAAATGGCACCCTAGGTTAAATGGTTAAAAAACTTGCTTTTGGGGGGTCCATTTGGGGGGGTCCCCGAGGGGGTGGTACCCCCAAATTATGTCAAAATATTTGTCTCTTAAATATCTACTGATATCAAAGAAAAATGGCACCCTAGGTTAAATCGTTAAAAAATTTATTTTTGGGGGGGGTCCCCGAAGGGTTGGTACCCCCAAATTATGTCAAAATATTTGTCTCTCAAATATCTACTGACAACAAAAAAAACTGGCACCCTAGGTTGAGTCATTCAAAAATTTGATTTTTTGGGGGGGTTCCCGGGGGGGTGGTACCCCCAAACCATGTCTAAATATTTCTCTCTTAAATATCTACTGATATCAAAGAAAAATGGCACCCTAGGTTAAATCGTTAAAAAATTTGTTTTTGGGGGGTCCATTTGGGGGGGTCCCCGGGGGGGTGGTACCCCCAAATTATGTCAAAATATTTGTCTCTCAAATATCTACTGATATCCAAAAAAACTGGCACCCTAGCTTGAGCCGTTCAAAAATTTGATTTTTTGGGGCCCCATTTTGGGGGGGTCCCCGGGGGGGTGGTACCCCCAAATTATGTCAAAATATTTGTCTCTCAAATATCTACTGATATCAAAAAAAACTGGCACCCTAGCTTGAGCCGTTCAAAAAATTGATTTTTTGGGGCCCCATTTTGGGGGGGTTCCCGGGGGAGTTGCCCCAAAAAAATTTCAGGAGACACAATTGCGTATGTACCTCAACAACTTCGCACAAAAATTAGATTTCTATGTTTTGTGGTTTAGGAGAACTCGAGCGTACAAGATTTAGGAAGAAAAAAAAAGGAAAAAAAAGGAAAAAAAAGGAAAAAAAAAGGAAAAAAAAGGAAAAAAAAAGGAAAAAAATAAGAAAAAAACCTCATCGCGGCCGAAAGTGGGTTGGTAGGGATGAAAGGATATGTTAAGACATATAACCATGAGAAATATTTTTTGCCGTACTTAAGCCGTTTTTGACTTAGACCGCTTTTTACGCCAAACTTTCGGGGCGGTTTTCGGGTCATAAACCCGAAGTCACGTGACCGATTGCCTCGAAATTTGGTACAAACATAAAACTCATTAATCTCAAACTGCTGTGAAAATTTCATGTAGTTAGACCAAACGTTTCTCGAGCTATAAGCAAAAGTCTGAAATCTCGCACTCATTAGTTAGAAAATGGCCGAGTAAAAACAAAGGAACACGCGACGCGAGCGTCGGTCGTTCCAACTAGATGCGAGTTTGCCAGCAAACCCAGTGAACGACCGACGCATAGCTAATGCTGTGACGCTCAGAAGTACTTTTTGTCTACCGTAAAATCAGCATAATTATTCAAAAATATCTGATTATGAAACCTCCAGAAAAGTAGAGTCAAAATATTTGTCTGTTAAATATCTCCTGATATCATAAAACACTGGCACCCTAGCTTGAGCCGTTCAAAAGGTGATTTTTGGGGGATCCCCGGGGGCGTGGCACCCCCAAACTATGTCAAAATATTTGTCTGTTGAATATCTACTGATATCATAAAACACTGGCATTCTAAGTTGAGCTATTCAAAAAATTGATTTCTGGGGGGTCCATTTAGGGGTGTCCCCGAGGGGGGAGTGGCACCCCCAAACTATGTCAAAATATTTGTCTGTTAAATATCTGCTGATATCAAAAAAAAGTAGAACTCTACCTTGAGAGCCATTCAAAAAATTGATTTTTGGGGGATCCATTTGGGGGGTCCCCGGGGGGGAAGTGGCACCCCCAAACTATGTCAAAATATTTGTCTGTTGAATATCTACTGATATCAAAAACAACTAGCACCCTAGCTTGAGCCTTAAAAAAAATGGATTTTTTGGGGCCCCATTTTGGGGGGGTTACCGGTGGAGTTGCCCCAAAAAATTTCAGGAGAAAAAATTGCATTTGCAGCTCAACAACTTTACACAAAAACTGGATTTCGATGTGTTGTGGTTTAGGAGAAGAAGAGCGTACAAAAATTAGGAAGAAAAAAAAGGAAAAAAAAAGGAAAAACAAGGAAAAAAAGAAATCAACCTCATCGTGGCCAAAAGTGGGTTGGTTGGGATGAAAGGGTATCTTGAGACATTCAACCCTATGAAATATTTTTTGCCGTACTTAAGCCGTTTTTGACTGAGACCGCATTTTACGCCAAACTTGCGGGGCGGTTTTCGGGTTCTAAAACCGAAGCCACGTGACCTATTGCCTCGAAATTTGGTACAAACATGCAACTCATTAATCTCAAACTGCTGTCCAAATTCCATGTTGCTAGACCCAACCGTTCTCGAGTTATAAACAAAAGTCTGGAATTTCGCACTCGTTAGTTGGAAAATGGTCGAGTAAAAACAGAGGAACACGCGACGCGAGCGTCGGTCGTTCCAACTAGGCAATCCTATTAATAAGTAGTGCTAGATTACACAGTAGAACCTACTAGGCTACGCCTACATACCGACATTGATTAAACCATAGACTCTATTAAACCAATGACTTAAAACTAGATGATCCGAAACTGCGTGAATTCGCTCATTTTATTCTCAGCTTGGTCACGCTTGGCTGCAGGCCTCACTCTTCTGCTTTTCTCTGGCACTGGCGATTGGTGCACAGTTTGAAAAAGGTCGGTTGAAGCGCTAATAATGTGCTTGCAAAGTCATTAACGGTGTTTGAAGTAAACTAATCTGTATTCATGTTTATGTCATTCGAGTGAAAGCGATAACTTGAAAATATTGGAGCTGATTCTCCAGGTCTTTGGTAGCCTATTCAGCGTAGGATCGTGTCCATTCTTAATCGTTTAAAGGGTGTGAACAAACTAATCGAAGTCTTACTCATCCGCACCAACATTTTTTATAGGTCATGAACTTTTGCTGTAGTCACTCGATCGATCATTCGTATGAACCAGGCACTTTGCGTCTGTCTTACCACATCAACGCTTAGCACAGGCGTAGCCAAGGGGGGCAAATTGAATTGCCACCAATGATAAAAATAATGACAACAAAGTCTTTTTTCAGCTTAAGTTTATTTTAGCACTTTTGCGTTCAACAGTACAATATTAATATCCAACCAATGTAAATGTATTATCCGGAAGAAACTCAGGCTTTTTGTTCTAAAAGTTGCAATATCAATCCCTCATCTAACCTTTTCGTGAACATAATGCAATAACATGACTCGTAACCATCTATTGTACCAACTTTGAATAACAATTTACCTCCATCTCGGCAGTTTTAATGCGACAAAATGCTTTCGAAAAAAAATTAGCTTGGGAAAATGGTTGTTGAACAAATTATCGGAACGACCGACGCTCGCGTCGCGTGTTTCTCTGTTTTTACTTAGCCATTTTCCAACTAACGAGTGCGAAATTCCAGACTTTTGCTTATAACTCGAGAACGGTTGGGTCTAGCAACATGGAATTTGGACAGCAGTTTGAGATTAATGAGTTGCATGTTTGTACCAAATTTCGAGGCAATAGGTCACGTGGCTTCGGTTTTAGAACCCGAAAACCGCCCCGCAAGTTTGGCATAAAACGCGGTCTCAGTCAAAAACGGCTTAAGTACGGCAAAAAATATTTCATAGGGTTGCATGTCTCACAATTCCCTTTTATCCCAACCAACCCACTTTTGGCCACGATGAGGTTGATTTCTTTTTTTTCCTTTTTTTTCCTTTTTTTTTTCCTTTTTTTCTTCTTTTTTTCCTTTTTTTTCCTTTTTTTCCTTTTTTTTCTTCCTAATTTTTGTACGCTCTTCTTCTCCTAAACCACAACACATCGAAATCCAGTTTTTGTGTAAAGTTGTTGAGCTGCAAATGCAATTTTTTCTCCTGAAATTTTTTGGGGCAACTCCACCGGGAACCCCCCCAAAATGGGGCCCCAAAAAATCCATTTTTTTTAAGGCTCAAGCTAGGGTGCTAGTTGTTTTTGATATCAGTAGATATTTAACAGACAAATATTTTGACATAGTTTGGGGGTGCCACTTCCCCCTCGGGGACCCCCAAATGGACCCCCCAAAAATCAATTTTTTGAATAGCTCAACTTAGAATGCCAGTGTTTTATGATATCAGCAGATATTTAACAAACAAATATTTTGACATAGTTTGGGGGTGCCACGCCCCCTGGGGACCCCCCAAGTAGAACCCCAAAAATCAATTTTTGAATGGCTCAAGCTAGGGTGCCAGTGTTTTGTGATATCAGCAGGTATTTAACAGACAAATATTTTGACTCTACTTTTCTGGAGGTTTCATAATCAGATATTTTTGAATAATTATGCTGATTTTGCGGTAGACAAAAAGTACTTCTGAGCATCACAGCATTAGCTATGCGTCGGTCGTTCACTGGGTTTGCTGGCAAACTCGCATCTAGTTGAATTTGAATTGAGCGAGTCTGGGTCCTGGTCGTTTATGTACTCCTGAAACTGGTTATTTTTGTGACAAAAAAAAAATCTCCAAGGCAAACCTTTGAGTGAATTATTATCTACTAGCTGCTAAAAATACTGCAGGAGGCATTGCATCTTGCTTCACCCCACCTGGACCAAGCCACTCGCAAAATTAAACCTAAAAATGCAATATTTTAAACGTGTTTTGGACTTGACCTGCAAGTAAATGAAAGATTGAACAATTTAATTTTTTCTGTTGGCTTTCAAATCTTAAAAATTCAGTGATTTTAAATGGATCTCTAAACGTGCGAAATGTGATCTAATTGGCCTTAGAATTGCAATTTTTTTCTAAAACATTACAAAAAACCGCCCAGCGGCGGGGGGCTTTGCCCCCAAACCCTAGCCTGTGATACGTTTAAGTTACACTAGTTTACTCGCCATCTCTCCCAATTTACAATTTTTTGAAAACTTTTCAAGTTTTGGTTCAAGTCCTGATCGATCCCCTTTAGCAAAGTTCTGGTTACATATATGGTACCGGTAACCCAGGCTTCTGCTTCTGATGCTCCATTTTACGGTATCTTTGTCCCATTAAAAATTTCTTTTGAAAAGTTCTGATGACGTCGTTTCTTTGCGGTTTGGGCTCCACTAATCAAAAATCTTAGCTACGCCTATGGCTCGGCTTATGACGGCCTATGACGCCGAGTCCATTTTTGGGTTCTATTTGCAAGTCTTTTCTTTGGTTAGGCCTCCACTGCGGGTAGACTGCTTCGCCCTAATGGGAAACATGCGTTAAATGTCATTCCCAAGGACACAAGGACGTATATTGCAGTCACTAATTCTGAAAAAGGTGCGTTGACGCTTTTTCGCAAGGAGTTGGTAAAATATATGAATCTTCAAAGGTTGAGGGGTTTATTTAAGACATTAGATGACATTTAGAGTTTTGAACGTATGCTGTAGCTGATGACTTATTTTTGCTTTATCTTGCTGTCACGAAACAACGGTGACGCTGTATATTAGACAAAACCGCAACTGCTTGGGAGTTTCTCTGCAATCAATTTAAAAACATACCCGTAATTTTTCACTACATTATTTTGATAAATTCAATTTTTTTTCACTAAACGTCTCAAATCGACAGTTTTCTTAATGAAATAAGCAAAGATTTCTTGAGCGGCGACCCTCCAAAATAAAATTTGCAGCAGAAATTTCACGCAAAAATATTATAAAATCAATCTTTTTCGTGAAAAAAAACAAGATTTTTCAGCAGCAAAGACTCCGCATTCCAAAGTAGAGGTTAATGTTACCTTAAAAAAAAGAAATCAAAAACGCATAAACTAACTAATTATATGCACTCTTTTCTAGAACAATTTTATGAGAACTTTATGCTCATTTTTGCTCAAAATTTAAGAACTATGAAAAATTCCAGCCTCAGCAGCAAAAATAAATTAAGAACAAACGAAAAAGCAAAAAAATCCAAATTAATAAAAGAAACTTAATCCTGTACTGATTCAAACGAAAAAAATTTCAGTGGTTTTCTTGTTATTGCGAGCAAAATTGCAACTATTACGAGATTAAAGAATGCAGTTGCGCTCTATGCGTGTAACTGAGAAAATTTTTGGCTGTTGTTCAAGTCAAAAAAAAAGCAATTTTGCGGCAAAAGCAGTAAAAAACGTTCACTCAAGCACACAAAGCTTTGGGACTAAACAACTTAAACAGTTTTACAAATATAATCGCTAAAATTACCATCTTAAACAGTTGTACATATGTGGTCGCTAAAATTAACATCTGTGGTTTCAAAATTTAAGAACAATTGAGGCTAAAATTCGGCAAAAAAACTACGAACAGCCAGCCTTAACTTAATATTTATGGGTTCTTATAAGAAAGGTATACTATATGCCGTAAAAAACTACGGCAAATTTTTTAACATTATTCAATTCTGTTTATTTTTGCCATTTTTGGAATGGAAGCAACAAAAATTAACATACACTCTTGACTCTTCAAAAGTTCAATGCCACCGTGACAACAGCACAAAATAAAACGTAAAACTGAAACTTACATATTTAGAGGAGTTCAATCAATTTAGAATAAAACATTTATCATATTTTGACTCAGAAAAGCAGAAGAAATGAGAAACCACAACAATAAACAAAAAAAAAACACTTTTTATATTTGCATTTCAGCATAGGTGGGCAAGTTAATGCAAAACGTTAGCTTCGTTAACCACTAGTCCGTAAACAAACTTCACACCTCCGTTAACGTTAATCCGTTATTTTCAGCTTTAATTAACGGAAGTTAAAGGCAGTGAATCATCCAGCCAATTCCGGTGGTTTACAATAGCGAAAATTGAACTATAATTTTTGATACTTTTTGTTTTGATTTTGGGGCTGCGTTTGCAAAGACATTCAACAAATACAAAAAGATGTCCCCCCGAAAAAAGTTTTTGGAAACTCTGAGTTTTGATCTTCCCGCCAAAACTACAGTTCTCTATACTATTTATCCTACTGTAATCTTATTAAACTATTAGGCCTAACTATCTCTAAACTATTAGGCCTAATCGTTTAGAGATAGTTAGGTATAATTAGGCCTAAACTATTTAGAAATAAACTGTTTAGAAATAAACCATCTCTAAACTATTAGGCCTACCGCAGTTCTCTAAACCATTAGGCCCACTGTGGTTTTGGCGGGAAGATCAAAACTCAGAGTTTCCAAAAACTTTTTTCGGGGGGACATCTTTTTGTATTTGTTGAATATCGTTGCAACCGCAGTCCCAAAATTAAAACAAAAAATATCAAAAATTATAGTTCAATTTTTGCTATTGTAAACAACTGGAATTGGCTGTATGATTCACCGCTTTTAATAAAGTCCGTAAATCCGTTAACATTTTGCGTGTAATTGGAACGACCGACGCTCGCGTCGCGTGTTCCTTTGTTTTTACTTAGCCATTTTCCAACTAACGAGTGCGAAATTCCAGACTTTTGCTTATAACTCGAGAACGGTTGGGTCTAGCAACATGGAATTTGGACAGCAGTTTGAGATTAATGAGTTGTATGTTTGTACCAAATTTCGAGGCAATAGGTCACGTGGCTTTGGTTTTAGAACCCGAAAACCGCCCCGCAAGTTTGGCATAAAACGCGGTCTCAGTCAAAAACGGCTTAAGTACGGCAAAAAATATTTCATAGGGTTGCATGTCTCACAATTCCCTTTTATCCCAACCAACCCACTTTTGGCCACGATGAGGTTGATTTCTTTTTTTCCTTTTTTTCCTTTTTTTTCCTTTTTTTCCTTTTTTTTCCTTTTTTTTCCTTTTTTTTCCTTTTTTTCCTTTTTTTTCTTCCTAATTTTTGTACGCTCTTCTTCTCCTAAACCACAACACATCGAAATCCAGTTTTTGTGTAAAGTTGTTGAGCTGCAAATGCAATTTTTTCTCCTGAAATTTTTTGGGGCAACTCCACCGGTAACCCCCCCAAAATGGGGCCCCAAAAAATCCATTTTTTTTAAGGCTCAAGCTAGGGTGCTAGTTGTTTTTGATATCAGTAGATATTCAACAGACAAATATTTTGACATAGTTTGGGGGTGCCACTTCCCCCCCAGGGACCCCCAAATGGAACCCCCAAAAAATCCCATTTTTTGAATGACTCAACTTAGAGTGCCAGTGTTTTATGATATCACCAGGTATTTAACAGACAATCATTTTGACATAGTTTGGGGGTGCCACTCCCCCTGGGGACCCACAAATGGACCCCCAAAAAGCAAGTTTTTGAATAGCTCAACTTAGAGTGCCATTGTTTCATGATATCAGTAGATATTCAACAGACAAATATTTTGACATAGTTTGGGGGTGCCACCCCCCGGGGTCCCCTCCTAAATAAAACCCCCAAAAATCTCATTTTTGAATAGCTCAACATGGGTGCCAGTCTGTTTGGTATCAGCAGATATTTAACAAACAAATATTTTGACATAGTTTGGGGGTGCCACCCCCACAGGGACCCCCCAAATAGACACCCAAAAATCAATTTTTGAGCGGCTCAAGCTAGGGTGCCAGTGTTTTATGATATCAGCAGATATTTAACCGACAAATATTTTGACTCTACTTTTCTGGAGGTTTCATAATCAGGTATTTTTGAATAATTGCTGATTTCACTGTAGACAAAAAGTACTTTTGAGCGTCACAGCATTAGCTATGCGTCGATCGTTCGCTGGGTTTGCTGGCAAACTCCCATCTAGTTTACCTTTCGTTTTATTCACTCGTTTCTAGAACTTGTATTGACGCTGTTGAGCTGATTGCAAGGAAATATTTATTGCTATGGTGGTCTTTTTGTGTTTTCGAAGTTACTGTTTACAGTCTAATCTAATTTTAAGATAACAACAAGTTCAAATGCACAACAAAGCTGCGATCGGAAAATCTTTGGAAATTGTGAACAGAGATAATTAATAGACCTATGAAGCTGCAGGTTATTATTTTCCACAAAAAAGAGCTCCTTTCTTCGCTTCTACAAAACTTGTGCTTATATGCAACAAGGGTTACCAGTGCAAACTGGTTTGTACAGGTACGATGAATGAATGGTGCAAGATATTAACGATAAAAACCTTAACGGAAGTTAGCAGAACTTAACGGAAGTTACTTTAGTCCGTTAACAGCATTTAACGGAAGTTAATTTAGTCCGTTAAGATGAAAAAACTTTTTAACGGATTAACGAGTTAATAAAAAAGTTAGCTTCGTTATTAACGGATTAACGATTAACGGACTTGTGCCCACCTATGCATTTCAGTGATGTCGTAACATTAGGTTGTGATAACACATTGATATTTATGTATTTTACGCAAAACTTACTCGAAATTGGAGTTTGGGGGGTAATTTAGAAGTTGACAAAACTTTACATAAACTAGATGGGAGTTTGCCAGCAAACCCAGTGAACGACCGACGCATAGCTAATGCTGTGACGCTCAAAAGTACTTTTTGTCTACTGTAAAATCAGCAATTATTCAAAAATATCTGATTATGAAACCTCCAGAAAAGTAGAGTCAAAATATTTGTCAGCTAAATATCTCCTGAAATCATAGAACACTGGCACCCTAGCTTGAGCCATTCAAAAATTGATTTTTGGGTGTCTATTTGGGGGGTCCCTGGAGGGGACCCCAGAAATATGTCAAAATATTTGTCTGTTAAATATCTCCTAATATCAAAACAGACTGGCACCCAAGTTGAGCTATTTAAAAAATTGATTTG
Source organism: Trididemnum nubilum (assembly GCA_963965965.1). NCBI lineage: Eukaryota > Metazoa > Chordata > Ascidiacea > Aplousobranchia > Didemnidae > Trididemnum > Trididemnum nubilum. The sequence goes on along the minus strand of OZ014479.1, from coordinate 24,781,600 downwards.
TTGGGGGGTTCATTTGGGGGGCCCCCGGGGAGGGGGGGGCGGGGTGGCACCCCCAAACTATGTCAAAATATTTGCCTGTTAAATATCTGCTGATATCAAAAAAAAGTAGAACTCTACCTTAAGCCGTTCAAAAATTGCTTTTTGGGGGGTCCATTTGGGGGGGTGGTACCCCCAAATTATGTCAAAATATTTGTCTGTTAAATATCTACTGATATCAAAAAAAGTAGAACTCTAGCTTGAGCCATTCAAAAAATTGATTTTTGGGGGGTCCATTTAGGGGTATCCCCGGGGGGGGGGGGGGGGGGGTGGCACCGCAGAACTATGTCAAAATATTTGTTTGTTAAATATCTGCTGATATCAAAAAAAGTAGAACTCTACTTTGAGCCGTTCAAAAAATTGATTTTTGGGGCGTCCATTTGGGGGGAAAAATTGCAGGAGAAAAAAAACTTTCAAGGAGCAGGGGAAAAAATTGCACAGGAAAAACTTTCAGGAGAAAAAATTGCATTTGCAGCTCAACAACTTTACACAAAAATTGGATTTCGATGTGTTGTGGATTAGGAGAAGAAGAGCGTACAAAAATTAGGAAGAAAAAAAAGGAAAAACAAGGAAAAAAAAAGGAAAAAAAGGGGAAAAAAGAAATCAACCTCATCGCGGCCAAAAGTGGGTTGGTTGGGATGAAAGGGTATCTTGAGACATACAACTCTATGAAATATTTTTTGCCGTACTTAATGGAGGCCTTCATTTGAAATAGACTATTATTTAAATAATCCGGAATATTTTTCTGAACACGTTATCGAAAGTTCCGTCCAGAAATTCCTCACCGTTCTTGAGATATCCTCTAAAATCCGCTAATACTTCGCTAATCTGTGACGTCACTTGCCCGAGTTTGGCTGAGTTTGCATGGGCTGTGTAAGGTATAGAGTAGACAGTTTTGAATAAAATAGGGTATAATTCACTTAATTTAGACAAGGATAAACATTCAAAACTGTTGCCTACCTACTCTATACCTTACACAGCCTATACAAACTCAGCCAAACTCGGGCAAGTGACGTCACGGATTAGCGGATTTTAGAGGATATCTCAAGAACGGTGAGGAATTTCTGGACGGAACTTTCGATAACGTGTTCAGAAAAATATTCCGGATTATTTAAATAATAGCCTATTTCAAATGAAGGCCTCCTTTAAGCCGTTTTTGACTGAGACCGCTTTTTATGCCAAACTTGCGGTGCAGTTTTCAGGTTCTAAAACCGAAGCCACGTGACCTATTGCCTCGAAATTTGGTACAAACATGCAACTCATTAATCTCAAACTGCTGTCCAAATTCCATGTTGCTAGACCCAACCGTTCTCGAGTTATAAGCAAAAGTCTGAAATTTCGCACTCGTTAGTTGGAAAATGGCTAAGTAAAAACAGAGGAACACGCGACGCGAGCGTCGGTCGTTCCAATTACGCAAACCCACAACTTCCAGAGACACCAGAGATAACAATGTTTGTTATAATACTACCCATTCTTAGTTGAGCAAGGCAAAGGCTGTACAATACAGTCACCGTCAGCAGTTCAACGCGGGCAAAGACAGAGCAAAATTCCGCACAATAAAGAAACAAAGAGGAAAAAGAGTGGGAAAGAGTTGCGTATCATCTAGTTTTATGTCATTGATTAAACCATTAAAACTCTTCGTCGGTTTGTCAGTCACTTTAATTATTGTTCTTTGGTAATTGCCGGAGCAGTGTTGTCGGAGTGGACTCAGAGCAAAGAGACCAATTTTTTTTGTGGTCAAAGCAAACGGGTGAAAGCCAAGGATTGCAGTACGGTACAGTATAAGTAAGTACGGCACACCTCAACTTTTGCTAAGAGTACGCTTTTTTTTGTAATGGTACGGGTACTGTACGTTGGTAACGGGTAACGGTACGTTGGTACGGTACGCTTCAAAAGTTGAAATGAAGTACGGTACGCTGGTACGGTACGGTTCAAGGTGCGAGGTACGTAGTAAGCAAATTCTGAACGTACCGTGCCGTATTGCCATCCTTGGTGAAAGCACAGGCTCGACGACACTGCCGAATGAAGAAATTGGGTTGGTTTTCTGCTCATGAGCAATTTCATTCGTTTGTTGGAACGACCGACGCTCGCGTCGCGTGTTTCTCTGTTTTTACTTAGCCATTTTCCAACTAACGAGTGCGAAATTCCAGACTTTTGCTTATAACTCGAGAACGGTTGGGTCTAGCAACATGGAATTTGGACAGCAGTTTGAGATTAATGAGTTGCATGTTTGTACCAAATTTCAAGGCAATAGATCACGTGGCTTCGGTTTTAGAACCCGAAAACCGCCCCGCAAGTTTGGCATAAAACGCGGTCTCAGTCAAAAACGGCTTAAGTACGGCAAAAAATATTTCATAGAGTTGTATGTCTCAAGATACCCTTTCATCCCAACCAACCCACTTTTGGCCGCGATGAGGTTGATTTCTTTTTTTTCCTTGTTTTTCCTTTTTTTTTCCTTTTTTTTCTTCCTAATTTTTGTACGCTCTTCTTCTCCTAAACCACAACACATCGAAATCCAGTTTTTGTGTAAAGTTGTTGAGCTGCAAATGCAATTTTTTCTCCTGAAATTTTTTGGGGCAACTCCACCGGTAACCCCCCCAAAATGGGGCCCCAAAAAAACAATTTTTTGAACGGCTCAAGCTAGGGTGCTAGTTGTTTTTGATATCAGTAGATATTCAACAGACAAATATTTTGACATAGTTTGGGGGTGCCACTCCCCCCGGGGACCCCTCCAAATGGACCCTCAAAAATCAAATTTTAATTGGCTTAAGGTGGCCGGAGTTCTACTTTTTTTTGATTTCAGCAGATATATAACAGACAATCATTTTGACATAGTTTGGGGGTGCCACTCCCCCCTCGGGGACCTCCCAAATGGACCCCCAAAAATCCCATTTTTGAACGGCTCAAGCTAGAGTTCTACTTTTTTTTGATATCAGTAGATATTTAACAAACAAATATTTTGACATAGTTTGGGGTGCCACCCCCACAGGGACCCCCCAAGTAGAACCCCAAAAATCAATTTTTGAATGGCTCAAGCTAGGGTGCCAGTGTTTTATGATATCAGCAGATATTTAACCGACAAATATTTTGACTCTACTTTTCTGGAGGTTCCATAATCAGGTATTTTTGAATAATTGGTGATTTTACGGTAGACAAAAAGTACTTCTGAGCGTCACAGCATTAGCTATGCGGTGTCCTGGAAAATGCCGGTACTGCAAATGCCGGTACTGGAAAATGACAGTACTGGAAAATGACGGTACTGGAAATTGCCGGTACTGGAAAATGCCGTTACTGGAAAATGACAGTACTGGAAAATGCCGGTACTGGAAAATGCCAGTACTGGAAAATGACGGTACTGGAAAATGCCGGTACTGGAAAATGACAGTACTGGAAATTGCCGGTACTGGAAAATGACAGTACTGGAAAATGACGGTACTGGAAAATGCCGATACTGGAAAATGACAGTACTGGAAAATGCCAGTACCGCAGTGTTGCCAATGCAAAAATTTTCATTGTTCAGATTGTGGTAGCTGGTAGTAGGCTAAGATAGGACATCTAATTACTCAAAATTTCTAAAAAATTGAACATTATTGAGCCCTATACTCGGATGTGCCTTATGAATGGATAAGGTTATGACCTACTCTCTTTTTTTATGATTTAAATTGGAATTATTGCAGCTTTGTTGAATTTTTATGTAGTTTGTTTGTTTGGTACGGTAAGTGTGCTTTACCGGTATGTAGTCTGTTGAAATAAGCATGATTTCTACTAGCTTATGAAAATGAAGCCATTATTGATAGCCTACTGCAAATATTTCAGAGCACCATATTATCAGCTATTGTCAGCTACACTACACCTTTTTGTTGTCAGCATGGCAGACTATTATATGTTACAGTATTTACAGCAGTTCTAATAGTTTACTATTTTTCAGACTAGGCTATAATAATGCAAACCTAAACTGTAAATTACTTAAAATTTTTCCAAAAAAATTGAATTTCCTTCTTGTATAAACTACAGTAAATCAAGTTTTTTGATAGATTGCTTTAAATATGTAGATCTCGAATATACTGCAAACTGCTTATTTACTGTTTAAAATGAAATTTGCTTTGCAGATGGCTTATAATCTGGTGTGGTAGGTTACTTGTCAGTAGTACATCAGACATAAGTTCATGTTGCTGATAGTGGTGCCGGCATGTAACTGTCATGCCCATGCATTTCGTTATGACAAAGAGACTAAGACACCAACTAACAAAATTTTTATCCAAATCAACATAGGCCTGTATGCTACCCTAATCTCATCATCATCATCATATTTATGTATTTACCAAGTGACGTCATATCACAAGAAAAAACTGCAACTTCATCTAGGTCTATTAGCTAGGCATTGAAACATGCAATTTATGATGATAAAAACTTCAATGAGAAAAATGTTAACAAATTTAAGTACCAGTAGCAAATTTAAATATCACTAACATGAAACAATACCAATAGTAGCAGTAAAATCTTATTAAATACGATACACCACAAATACAGTTAACATTTAAAACTAAAAAGACATGATAGCAATACTGCGAAAGAGCAGAACACCAAAAAATAGCCTGATACATACATGTTATCAATACTGTATACAAAATATTGCAGTAGCCCTCACTCACAAAAAAATGTCGAAACATGGTGTTGAGTTAAAAAGTTATAATAGTTTACAGTATCTAGTTCAAAAGTAGGCCTATCTGATTGAAAAGCAAAACAGTAAAAGTAGATACTGCCTGACTGCATGCAACTCAACCAGGCAAAAATTTATGTTGTGCCGGCATGGCTGGGTATCCTTGCTGACCCTAACCACATTTATAGGCAACTGTGTATATTGTGGTTCTAACCTCTACTGAATTACAGTAGGCCTATTGTAATTTTGCTTACTCTTAGCCTACTAATTCTAGGCCTCCTACTCAATATACCTTTCAGCCTACCTCCAGATTTCAAATTTCTCTCAGTCCATTTCCAACACAGGCTGATTTTTTCACTGCAAGAATTTTTATAGGCCTAGCTTATTTCCGTAATACACCAATTCACAGCCTACCAAAATACTGAATGGCAACACTCTAGTACTGGCATTTTCCAGTACCGGCAATTTCCAGTACCGGCATTTTCCAGTACCGGCAATTTCCAGTACCGTCATTTTCCAGTACCGGCATTTTCCAGTACTGTCATTTTCCAGTACTGGCATTTTTTAGTACCGGCATTTTCCAGTACCGGCATTTTCAGTACCGGCATTTTCCAGTACCGGCATTTTCCAGTACTGTCATTTTCCAGTACCGGCATTTTCCAGTACCGGCATTTTCCAGTACCGGCATTTTCCAGTACTGTCATTTTCCAGTACCGGCATTTTCCAGTACCGGCAATTTCCAGTACCGGCATTTTCCAGTACCGGCATTTTCCAGTACTGGCAATTTCCAGTACCGGCATTTTCCAGTACCGTCATTTTCCAGTACCGGCATTTTCCAGTACCGGCATTTTCCAGTACCGGCATTTTCCAGTACCGGCATTTTCCAGTACCGTCATTTTCCAGTACTGGCATTTTCCAGTACCGGCAATTTCCAGTACCGGCATTTGCAGTACCGTCATTTTCCATCGACCCTAGCTATGCGTCGGTCGTTCACTGGGTTTGCTGGCAAACTTCCAGTTAGTTTTTCAATAATGCAGCGCACAGCAATAAACATTCAGGACTGTAGCTGTGAAACTATTATAGCTAATAAAAAAATTCAATTGGGGCTTAACTTCAAAGGCATAAGGTGGTCAGTTTGAGTTAGGGGTGTGAAATAGTAGACCCAAAATCGGCTTGGAAACTTGTGAAGTGAGGAAGTGGCTATTTTGTCTCTAGAGGCAAATTAGTGCTTTTCCTTTGTTTAGGTTAGGGTTTGGGTTGGGGCTAGGGCTAGAGTTGGGATTAGGGTTAAGATTAGGGTTAGAATTTGGGTTAGGGTTGTGGTTTGCGTTAGGATTAGGCTTAGGGCTATTTTGGCACTTGCGGCAAAATAGCTGTTAAAACTATTTTGCCTCCAAATGGCAAAATTACATGGGGCTATTTTACCTCGAGAGGCATAATAGCCACTGCCGTGAAATAATGGTACTTTGTTAAAGTAAGTAGCAGAGCACAAAATATTAGTAGCCTATTAACTTACCGGTAATAACCTGATAACTAGGCTACCGGTATATAGTACAGTATATATTAGCATACTGTGGCCAGAGACTAATACCGTAATAATAGCCTAATCTCAATTCAATTCAGTTTATTTTTGCCATGTCTGGCTTGGAAGCATCAAAAATGATCATACTATCTTCAAAGTTCAATGCTACCGTAAAAAACAGCAAAAGAAAAAAGCAACATAACATCAGCACTTACATTTGACATATTTACAACATTTTGATCAACTTAGTGTGTAACATTTTACATTTTTTGGCACAGAAAAGCAGCCAAATGAGTAGTTGGCATTATCAATAAACACTACCATGACCCTAAAAATAGGAATTAAAACACTTTTCTTATTGGCATCATAATAATTTCGTTCACTGGTGCATTTCAACTATATCATAACATTACTAAGTTGTAATAGTTCCTTGCTGTTTGGAGATTAAATGGTTCTTAAGTTTTCTTGCAAATGTTTTTGGGGGATATTTTTTGAGGGATAGGGAAATTTTGGCCCAGATTACTGGGCCAGTTACATTTACTGCTTTTTTTCCAAGGGAAATATTGGTTGGTTTGATGTATATAATAGTTACCTTTATCACTGTATCTTGTGTAGTGTTTGTGAATTGAAGCAGCTGTCTTGAATAAATTAGAGGTTTTATTGTTTTCCTTGTAGTAGATAGATTTGGCAGTTTCAAGAAAGTACCGTGCATATCACTTCGTGTCAGTAATTTCGTTTCCTGAAATAGCCTATTGGTTCAGTGTAATCACGATAATCACATCCTCCTATAATTCGAACAATTGGTTTATGTAATTTAACCAATGGCATTAAGGTAGTTTTAGATGCAGAGCTCCAGGTGGTTGTGCAATATCTCAAGTGCGAATAGATCATGGAGTGGTAAATTTTAATCAATGTTTGTTTACTGACATATTTTTTCAATCTTGTCAGAGCCTAAGACCCCTTGGCCATCTTTGAGCAAATGTGTTCAATATGTGTTGTCCAAATAAGCTTGTTATCAATTATTACTTCCTAAATGTTTTATGCTATCAGATTCAGTCAAGTGATTGTTGTTGATCTCAAGTTTAAATTTGCTTTTTTTCTGTTTGTTTGTAAATAACATGAAATTAGACTTAGAATAGTTGATAGTTAGTTTGTTAGCATTCATCCATTTTCCCAACTGGTTCATTTCGTAATTGACTTGATTCTGCAGTATTTCAATGCTTTTGTGTGACATTACTAATAGTGTGTCATCAGCAAATAGATTTACTTTGAAATTTGTAGTTTGGACTAAATCAGTGATGTATGTTATAAACAATAAAGGACCCAATCTGCCAATGTTGACCCTTGTAGAACACCGCAAGTGACATTTTGAGATGATGAACAAACATTTTTGACTACAGTGTATTGTTTTCTATTATCTAGGAAACTTTCAGTTAGTTGAAGTGCTATTCCTCCAATGCCATAACAGTGAAGTTTTTTTAGTAGAACTGAATGATCAACTGTGTCAAAAGCCTGTGCTAGATCGAGGAAAGTTCAGCACACATTATTTTTTTGGTCTAGATTAGATAGAATTTCATAGCATAAATCCAATATAGCATCAGATGTGGAGAAAACCATATTGACTGTCACTAATCAAGTGGTGATCTGATAAGAATCAAGATAATCTAACATATATACATTTTTCCAGAATTTTGCTAATGGTAGAGAGCAGGGAAATTGGTCGATAATTGGAGCAAGTCTTTTTGTTTCCTTTTTTGTATATTGGTGTTATTTGGGCTACTTTTAACACTTGTGGAAAATTGCCCTCTATGAGGCACCTGTTGTACAAAGAAGTCAGTATTGGTGCAATTACGCAAGTAGAAAGCTTTATGAACTTGATTGGAATATCATTTGCAGCTGTGGTTTTATTTGGGTTTAAGATGTTCAATTGCATTATCATTTCTTGTTCAATTATAGGTGTTAAAAATAGAGATTGTGGCAAGCTAGGAAGTGAGGTTTTGTTTATGTCTTTTGGGGATATTACTGAAGCCATTTTAGCACTAACATTAGTGAAGTATTCGTTAAATGCACTACTAATGTTAAAGGGATTTGACTGCAACTTGTTGTTCCTGTCGATTATAGTATCTGGTATAGAGCCCAATTTTTTCTTCTTTTAGTTTATTATTTCATTTATGATTTTCCAAACTTTGTTATTGTTGTGTTTATTCACATCAAATAAATGTTAATAGTGCATCTTTTTTGAAAGTTCAATTGTGTGTGTCAATTTGTTTCGATACCTTTTATAATGCTTATACAGAAACTCATTACTTGGATTTTTTTTTATGTATGCAAACAATTCATTTTTTACTTTAATAGATATTAGAATGCCTTTTGTGAGCCATGGTTTTGTGCGTAGTTTCAGGATTTTGTGTGTTACTTTTTTAATGGTTGCATGTTTGTTTAATGTATGTCTTAGTACATCAATAAAAGCTTTAAATGCATCATTTATTGATTCTGTTTCTGTGACATGCTTTTCTCTATACTGCATATGTAAATTTTCAAGCAAGTATTCAGGTAAAAAATTTTCATACTTCGGTATGTGTAGGACAAAGGTTTATTATATTTCACAGTACAATTTATCACTAGATGTAGTGGTAAGTGATCAGAAACTTCAAAGAGTATTCTAGAGCATTTCTGGTCTTGTTCTACATCTTTGGTGTAGATATGATCAATCAGAGTAGAACTTGATGCTGTAATTCTAGTGGGACTGTGAAGTAATGATAAGCATCCAAGCTATATATGCAATCATAGTATTGTTTTATTATTGAATTCGATTGGACTTTCAAAAAGTCAATATTCATTTCTCCGCAAATATAAAATTTCCTGTTCGTTTTGTTTAATTGTTCGATTCTTTTTGAAAGATGAGTTTGAAAGTCTAATATGTTGGTTTTAGGGTGTTTGTAAATAACACTAATGTAACATTGTTTACCATTTTTAAGTGGTAGTTCAATCCATAAATCTTCACAACCTGGAAGTTCTAACCGAAACTGATCTCTGACTGTCGCATTTATAGATGCTTTTATGTAGATACCTACTCGTTTAGCTAGACCAGTTCCATTAGGTGAAGCTGTTAATGCATCTGTATGAAAAAAATTATATCCTGGTAGTGTAACTGTTTTGATTCTAGAGGGTTCAAGCCATGTTTCTGTGGCGGCAATAATGTCAGGTTGAACCTGCATTTCATTAAGTAATTCTTCAAGCTTATAGAAATTTTTTGCAAGGCTTCGAATGTTTACGTGTATTACTGAAATGGAATTTGCTTTATACAAGCTTTTTAAAATTTTATAAGCTTTTAGATATTCTGATGTACCACGCTCATCTAGTGAATTTAATACATGATTTATTTCCTTGCTCAATTCTATTTGTGCTATTTGGTAAAGATCAGCAAATTCAGAATGTGTTAATTTTTAGAAAGGTATAATATCACGAGCCAAGTCAACTGACCGCGACAAACTGACCGCGAAGCAATGATTTCGTTACATGTTTTCCTCACTGATTTTGTCGCAGTGGTTTCGTCACAAAGTTAGAGTTTGGGCAAGATGGCTTTGGGGATAGTAAAAATATATTTAGGATTGCCCTTCCCAGCCAGTCGGCATTGTTCGCGGTCAGTTTGTCGCGGTCAGTTGTCGTGGACCCATAATATCGTGTAGACAATTATTACAGAAATAAGGTTTCTTTAGAGTCACCTAATAAATTGAACTGTTTTGTAGTTAAAGAGGTACATGTAAAATACATCCAATTATTACAAATATCATGACAAATCATCTTCTTGTTATTTTCAAGACACATATTACACATGGGGCATTTAGGTTTCTTAAACGTTGACATTTTGTTTTGTCTGGTCATTTTGCTGCTAGTAGTATCCAAACAAATGAGGAAAATAAAAATAAAATTAAGTGTATATACAGTAGGAAATGCACAGATTATGCACAACTTCAGCAGTACTTGGCTAAATCAATGAAGCAGATGCAAGCACTAACATGCTTCATTACTACAGTTTATCAAAATGAGCCTTAATGAAAAATGACTTAAATTGTAGGTTTTCATATATTGGTAATGTTTATCAAATTTCTCAGTATTTCGTATAGACTTAAAGGACTGATTAACTTCTAGTAATGCCAGGTAGACAATTAAGAATACAGACAATTATGTCAAGTAGACAATTATGATAAAAAATAATGTTCCTCAGAGTCACCTACTAATTTAAATTGTTTTATGGTTGAGGAAGTATAATACATTTAAAATGTATTTAACTAATGCTGATGTTGCAACAATTGTCTTCTCATTACTTTGAAAAAGCACTGACATTTGGTTTGTCTTGCAAGTTTTTATAGTGTCAGAACAGGTAGGAAGAGAAAAAAAATTAGTGAATGCACACACCATGCACACTTCAGCCGTACAACAATTTCTCAGTTAACTAGATACTGCTGATATATTAGCATAAATCAAAATGGAGGTTCCAGTTGTTTGCATTATTATAGACTTTATTCGTATTCTGCATTAAAAATGAATTGGGTGTGAAAGTAATGCCAATTGTAGACACAACAATAATATAAGACCTTAGTATCAAATTGCGGGTTCGAGATGTTCGCATTAACTGTAAAGTACACTTAAAGTCTTGTTTTGCTTCATTAGCTCAGCATCAGTAGATGTCAGCGACGCATGAGTCAAATTTGTGAATATCTTCGACCCAAATTTTTGTTTTAAAATTTTCTTTCATAAATGTGATGTTTCTGTCTATCGTCCAAAAGGATGATTTTTTTGCTTTTTTAAGTGATGCAAATCTTCCGCTTTTCGGCAAAATTCGCCGATTTTTCGACCAAATGGGTCATTTTTGTGAATTGTCCAGAACCGATGAGAAAAATTTAGTGGTGTTGGGGGGAGTTGGGCAAGTGTGTTTGCGCTTTCTTATTTAATATAAAGAATAAAGAAGCTCTGTTTTTGCAATAACAGCGTTGCGATTATAAAAACATCGTTATTTTTCCAAAGTTAGTACTTCTTTGAAAATTTACTGCTTAAGAGAAAAAGCGCTAAACAGCAGTGCAAGAAAAAAAGGAATTGTAGATTAATAGAAAAAAGCAAAACATTCATTTTTCGGTGGTTTTCTTCTTACATTTTAATCAAAGCGATTGCATAATGTGGCAAAAAAGCAAAGCGGTTTTTGCAGCAGGAAAAGTTTCTCTACGCGATTTTTCGCTTTGAAGAATAAAGATGCAAATGTTGTTTAAAACCCATTTTACAACTGAAGCCAAGCACGGCAAAAATTGTTCTTTTTTTCTTCGCTAGTTGTGATGACGCGATGCGTTTGACTTGTTTTTGATGAGCTGTCAAGGAAAAAAAATCGCCACGCTTTGCTCGGGTGCAAAATGAGCTTTATGTTTTGTGGTCTATTTTTTCACTACAAAAAAAAAAATTACTGAAATTTCAAATTTAGGTTCTTTATTCATTTTCAGTGTTTTATTCTTTAAAACTTTGTAGCAAATTCCAGATGCGGCATTGATTCTTTATGCCGAATTACTGAAGCCAACGTTGTTCATAAATGCGCCTCTGCCCCTCCTCCCCCAGATCCAAGGCCCACAACAAAATCTTGATTGGTCCTCAGCTAATATTGGCGAAATAAATTGCCAAATTCTTAGTGGAGTTCAATTTTCTCAACTTGTGCCGTCGAATAGTGGACTCTTTGAAGCGTTTCCCCCTGGCACAAATCTCTTGTTATGCCACTGGTTTTGCCCTCTGTTGATGTAGAGAAAAGGTTTATTAGTTAGGGAGTTACTAATTTGTCCTAAAATGGATACTTTCCTAAAATTTTGTCAAAGCATAGCAGTTTTAAACCCAAGTCGATTTTTATCCATTTTTTGAGCTTGATTGTATGTGAATCTTTCATAGACAATGCATTGTTTAATTGAAATAGTCATTGGCTGCTTTGGGAAACCAGCAAGGCATGCAGTTTCGCCCGTTTTACTTATTGGGTGTTTAATATCTTACTTGTTTCCTATCTGCTATTAGGTTCATTCCACGCAATGATGCCCTGAATGATGAATTTCATTCCCAAGATTTTGTTACATATTTATTAGTTTGAAACTATGATGAAATGGGTTTAAAAAATTAATTGCTGTCTTTGGTTTTCACTGGGCCAAAACGTTTTTTCAAATTTTTCCGTTCTGTGCAGAGTTTGCTTAGCGTGCACTGAACGAAAGGCCGTGTGAGCTCCTAAAAATAAGGTTTGCTCCTTAAAAAGTTCGAAAATATAAATTAACTACTAAACTGAAGCAAACAACGATTAGTTTGTAAAATGAATGCTTGAATTACAAATATACTGATGTCGATAAATTTATGTAACAGCAGGCGCATCGCCAGCGAGGGGGCAGGGGGGCATTGCCCCCCCAATTTTTATTTTTGCTCCCCTGATTTATTTCTTGCCCCCCACTGTATTTTTTTTTAAAAGTGAGCATCACCCTTCACCAGTTCGAGATTTAGGCGTCCCCCATTGAGATTTGAGTTCTGGATTTTGGGAGGAAAAAGTTGCTGTTTTTGGCCAAAAAAAACATTTAAATTTCTGATTTTGGCCGGAAAAAGCCTTCGGATTTTGGTGAAGACCTTTTTTTTTGGAGATCACCTGATTTTCACAGAAAGTTCGCATAAATCCAATTCAGGAATAATTAAAATTTGGGCCAAGTTCAATGCTGGTTTTCAGCTTTGCCCCCCTGATCTCGCTAAGCTGGCGACGCCCCTGTGTAGCAGCATTTTTTGTGCGTTACCGATTGTTAATGACAGATTTAACCCCTCACTGCCTTGTTTCACTCTGTTAGGGATCTTCAGTCAGAGTTCTAGAATTTAAATTATTTCAAAGCAATTAATGTACAAAAGGTTTCCTGAAATATGTATCATCACCAAACAGTAAGTAGGTTTAGAACATCTGAAACCGTGACCTTGGTAAGTGGAGCTACGCACCTTATCACTAAGGCCACGAGAGCAAGTTGAAATTCAAATCTGATTTCAAGTACTCATGCCGTAAGCTACCGCTTATTCACACTGTAGGCTAGGAACGATATCTCAGCGATTTTGCCTACAATTTTGATTCCTAGCCTCCAGTGTGGACACACGGTATGGTAGCTTACGGCATAAGTACCTGAAATCAGATTTGAATTTCAACTGCTCTTGTGCCGAGTGATATGGTGCGAAGCTCAACTTACCATGGTCACGGTTTCATCAACTTCTTACCAACCGAAAACTTGTCCAGCTGGGGAATAACTTTGTTAGAGAAGCTGAGGGCTGCCAAGAGAGCTAAAAGCTTGAAACAGCGCTGTCCAGCTCTGTGCTTCTTACCAACTGTTATGTGATTCCTTCAAACGTAATGCTTTTGAGTACTTTGCAATGAAACACGCTACTAACTGTCACATGTTTTGTGCTTATTGATTTATCCCTTAGCAGAAGAGCACTTCCAAGTAACTTAATCGAAACATCTGTTAACTAAGTTAACAATTGGCGATAGCATGTCGTTTTCACATTTTTTTCAATGGTAATGCGCGCTATTGAGATTGTCAAATAATTATGACGTCATTTTAGTTAATATGCAGGAATAATTACTGGCATAGTAGAAGTTCATGATATCATAGCAAAATTAACTGATTACAACGTGATTTTCTAAAATAATTTCATCAAATCTCAATTATGGGATTTTCTTTCATCAACACTTATGTCGTGGGCAGCAGAACTAAAGTACTGCGCGGGGTTGCTAGGCTATCTGCGTGGGGGGCTAGGCTATTTGCGCGAGCGCGCAGCTTTAAGGGAACTTAGGTTCTGAGACCTTTGTTGATTGCATGATTTTGACTCGATATTTTTAGATATGTTTGGCCCTTCAGTCAGGGGTGCCGAAACCGGGGGGGGATGGGGGGATATATCCCCCCAATAATTTGGCTGTATCCCCCCAATAGTTTGAGAATGGTCCACATCTGCATCCCCCCCAATAATTTGAATGGGTGTACAGCTGAGCATAAATTTAGGGAAAAAAAGTGTTCTACCGTAAGATGGGGATACTTTGCCTGGCAGGGTAACTTTGCCCATTTTTTAGAAAAATGTTATGAGCTGTAGCTACTCCCATATGCTAGGAAGAAGTGGAACAATGATGTTGTGACAAGGGTAGTGTATGAGGTTTCTTTCAAACACACTTTTAACTATAATATTTTTCAGATATTGTACTACAGCATGAAAATATACATGGTGCAAAAAAATTGCCTTTCCAACTTTTACTGCCCCCTAGTGGAATATAATTCAGATTTGTTAAACAACCTTATTTTCTGTTACCAATGTGTGTTTTGTGATAGACAAAAGCACAATTTTTAAAAATCTGGTATTTTGCTACCTATAATTGTAGATATTGTTGATGGAGCCCTAATATGCTGCTGGTATGGGGTAACTTTGCCCACCCACAAAAGTTAGGTTTTATTTTAAGTTCGGATACAAATTACCAGTAATTACTTTGATTTGATATTTTCTGTTCTTTGAGGTTATTGCACTGATTTTTAGTAACTCTTTTTGTGATTTTTTTAAACTCTGTGCTCTGTTGTAGACTTAATACCTATGTTCTATGCTACTCAACTATGTGATTAATCAAAATGTTACAAAGCTCCCTCAAATTCCCTTGCAGGTTTAGGCTTCTTGTACATTGCTTTTATTATTGATACCCTACTTCACAGGAAGGTGTTTGGATTTTGCAACTTATCCGCCATAGTGTGTTAATATGTAAAGTACTCCACACATGGCACCATTGTAATGGTAAAGTACACCATTGACACCACACAAAGTAGGCCTACAACACTTGTACATTACAATTGGAGTAAAACAAGTTTAAAATCTGTAGTTTCTTGCGTTCTTCCTAAACAATTCTTCTGTTGCAGCACTTGGGTTTTAGAAATTTAGATAAAAATTTGTTTCTGTACACTCGATTGTTATCGTGGCTAATTTGAATTTAGTTTGATTGTTTTTGAACAAATGTGTACACCAAGGCTGTATTATTTTGCGGACTTAGTTAGCTACTTGTTTTGATCTATATCGCACATATATTTCGGTGACGTTACTTGCGTCTCAATTCGTACTTCAGCAGTAGTTTCGTCATAAAGTCTTTTTGCAGTCGCATAGCAATGGCAAACCGTGCTTGGATTGTTTTTGACTTTATTGTGAATTAATTTCTCATAAACAATTCGCCACAATGGCGTGATTAATTTCAATGCTCTGTGGCTTCACTGATTCTTCGCGGCAAATATAAAGCGAGTTTGAGACGCAGTAACCTCGCAAACGACCATACTGCACAACATTTAAACAATTGCACACCGCATAGTGCTGTCGTGTATTGATGACAATTGTCCCTGATTGCTGTAGTAGATCTGCACTATGCAGTCTTTTAGTTAATAAAGCTGTTGTTAGTCCTAAAGCTTCCGGGTTACGCTTCGAGCCTTGCTCAATGGGTAAGCTTTCTGTTTTTTCCAAATGCGTATTTTTTTGGCGCGGTTTTGCCACAGCTACTCACAGTTACTCAATTTTTCTTGCTTTTGTACTTCATTTTGTTGTAGCTCGATCTGAGTTGATAAGTGTGGATTATAATGATGGTTGCGGTAGCAAATCTACCATAAAGTTTGACGTTTATTTAAGGGGTCTGGTAGGCTTCAAATGTTGCTACACAATCTCTGTTACTACTTGCCGGTTTTTTCAATGACGTTCGCATCATTGATAATATATACAATCTTGTTGGACGGTAAATGGGGGTCTAGGGGGCTTTGCCCCCCAGATGTTAATAGCTTATTTTCAAACTGCTTGCCGATTTTTTGTAAAGCCGTTTGCATCACTGTTTCTTAATTCTTCCAGGTTCTTGAGACAGCGCAATTTAGGAGCTGTCAAGGATTCAGTGATTAGAAAAATCGTTCCTTTGAGCTTCTTTTTGTTAAAGTAAATGAAATTTTTCAGGTCATGACTGACTAATTTGACAATGATAGGCCTTGGTTTTCCATCATTTTGTGAGCTTTTTTGTTTCAGTCTATGAGTACGGTTATTATCTGAAACATACACTTCTATTCCCAGTTTATCCAAAAAAGTTTTTTTATTATTTCACTGGTATTTTCTCCAGACACTTCATGAATACCATGGACAATTAAGCAGTTTCTTCTGGTGTATTGGCATTGCTGTTCCAGTTGTTTTTCCAATGCTGCTATTCTTTCGTAGACCTTTTCATTAATTAATTTTATGAATTCTTCATTTTCCACCAGAACCCTTGCCACTGCTAGAAACAGGTCCTTCAAGAATGTTTTATCTTCCAGCAGGTTTTTGTCACTTGCAGCTGTGTCATTGGTGAAATTACTTTACTTTACATCATTCTCTTCACTTGAGTGCCTTTTAACAACACTGGCTAAAAGGTTTTCTTGTTTCAGAATGTCTCTTACAAAAGCTTGCAACAGTGAAGATCGAGATAAATCAACAGCATCTACAGCAATAATCCCAGCATCAGTTTCAATCATTGTTTAATCTTTATCAGCAGATCAGAGATAACTTATAAGCTCCCAAAATCAAATCACAAATTCAGAAAATCAGCAATTATTTACAAATCCAGAGAATCAACCTAGCTATTTTTCTTTTTATTGCTTATTGTTTTTTGCTCAAATTGATATATATACTGTAGCCTAGTAGCTTAAGCAATAGCTGTTCAAACTTAATTAAATAGAAATCTGAATTTTATAATGATGATTATTTTAAGTAAAACTAGGCCTACAGCCTACTAAGATCAGAAATTGTTGATTTTCATGATTAGATTTAGAATTTGGATTTTGAAATGGGCGTAAGTTATCTGTTTCTTTTAGGTAGCCTAAGTTCGAAATCGAAGGCATGTACAACCTGGCTATAGTACTGATAGACTGGGTAGTTGGGCATGTTGTACCATACGTGTAGGCATACTAACTAACTAGGCCTACTGATAACCGATAAGTAACTAGAATAGGTGTAGGTCAGCACACTTTTAGCTTTCGTCTATCCATATTGGTAGATTGAATTGGTACAGGGTTTGATTTTGAATTTGAAATAAAAAATCATTAAGATTGGGCTAAACGCAATTAACACTGCTTAATGGCATGCAGATTTTTCAATACTAAGATGCACTTAGCAACTTTTTGGCTCAATCAAAGTACTGCTTTTTTTAGACTCGAAGACCAAAAGGTCCCTTTGCTGTCTCCTGGCCAAGGCAATTTGGTGAATGAAGCGTAATTATAAATACAATTCTGAGGAAATGTTTTTTACACTTGCCACATTAACAGCTGTTTCAAATATCATAAGTACAACTAGGCCTACATAGTCTCCACTGCATGAAGATAATGTCAAGAATTTTGCAATTTTTTTGCTCAGTGTCATGATTATTTTAAGGAAAAGGTTTGGCACCTGTTCCGTGCACGCAGGAATTTTGTAATAAAGCCAAAAAAAACTAACCTAAACCCTAATCCTAGCCCTAACCCAAACTGATAAGTGTACCTAATAATCAAAATAGAAATTTCCAAAAATGAGTGACGTCACCGTAATCTTTCTTTATTTAACCACGCATGTTTTGTGCACCAAGTCACTTCATTTCAAAGATCTTTTTGCTCCTGAGTCTATAACTTTTTCAAAAAATTTTGGTTTTTTATACATTAGCTAGTGGAGTTCCCAAATTATTCATGATTGAAAATGCCTTTGCAGCAAAACCACAAAGCTAATCAATATAAGCGTAATTCCAATACAATGTGATTGAAATATCGGTAATTGCAAGATTCAAAACTCAATTTTTGCGTAGGCCTATGCATTTGAAAAAAGTTATATATTACATCACATTAACATAAAAATTGCGAAGCATACCAAAACTTGATTCTTGAAATATGCTCACTTGTATTACGCAAATTCAGTGTTTTTTGCCGAAATGTGAATATGATGGACTGCAGCCCCCTTAGCCCTGAGCCAAGTCACGCAGAAAATTTATTCGAAAATGCAAGTGTTTAAACGTGTTTTGGACTTCATCTGAAAGTAACAAAGGGGAGACTAAAGGGGCTGGGCAATTTAATTCTTGCAAATAAATTCCAATTTTAACAGTTAAGATCTTTAAATGGCTCTAAAAACATGCCAAATGCCGGTGTGATCGAAATGACACTAAATTGCAGAATGGCTATTTTTTTGCTGAAAAGTCAGAAAAATTGCCCAGTGGTTGGGGCCTTAGCCCCCAGACTCCTGTCTGTGATACAGTTATTTCAGATTTGCACTGGTTTGCTCAGTAGCACTTAGGACATTTTTTTATAACAAACAATTTTAATGTTGGGGCTAAGCCCCGTAACAAAATCCTAGTTGAGGACAATCTATTTGTAAAAGATTTTTTATTTGCAGAAATATTACATAAATAAAATTTTCATGTACAAATTTGATTTTGTTTTGTGGTTGGATTTTTTTGGCACTTATTTTTGAAATTGCAATATTAGAAACAGAATGTCGCGATTTAACAAACTTTATTTTGTGGTGGTAACAGTGGTTCTGTTATAAATTTCGACTTGTAGGTCTATAAGTCTAAGTTGTGCAAAATTTTGGTATGGAAAAAGTCGGAAATATTTTTTTGAAAAACCGTTGAAACCCTGATTTTTGTTTCTTATTGCTTCCAGCTACTAATACAAGTTAAATTGGCTTTAAAATTTGTTAAACGTTGTTATTGTATAGGTATGTTGCAGAGGTTGGCATTGATAGATAACATAAAACTAAAAGTTCATCGCTTTGCTGAAGTGCTGCACAACTTTTGCATTAAGGCAATGAGCTACCGGTATTTGATTAAGTTGAAGCACATCAAAATCTCTGCAATAGTGTGATGGGATTTTCCTACCAAGCCAAAGCATAACCTAACTTTCACAATCAAATTACAAAACACAGTTTCAATTCCACATTTTTGTGATTTTAGTTGAAAGGTGTAAATTACTTGTTAGACAAAAGCTGACACATGACAATGTTATGATAGAAATGAAACAAGTTTAAAGTGTAAAATTGCGGTTTCAACAAAATAAAATTTTGAAAGCATACCACAATTAAGCTGCAGCAAATTTTAAAAGCATCAGGTTGCAGTGCATCTTGCACAATGCCACAAAATAAAAAGATATTAAAGCATAACTCACATTAAACAATTGCAGAATGCAGAGGTTTAAGAAGTTGTATTGTGCAATTTTAACTCGCGTGTCGCTGGTTACCTTACAGTATCAGTATTTCACTAACTTGTTTATTAATTTGCAGCTTGATTTTTATCCCTATTAAACAGATTTAAGATTGCCCTTTAATTCTTCATAGTTTTCAAATCACTGGATGGCAGTGTTTCCTCCAGGGGTGCACCCAGAAGTTATTAAAGGGGGGGGGTTAAAGTTTTCAAAAACCAACCAGTACCCAATTGTAGTTAATTTAGTTATAGTCAAACAAGGTTTCATGGTAACAGTTTCATCAATACAACATTTGTTTATTCAAAAACCTTGTAGTAACAATTTTGAAAGTTGTTGGTGGTGAAGATTGCGTGCAAGATAACAATTTATCCCAAGGGGGGCCTGGGGGCGCAATTCCTGCAATTTTTCAGAAAAAAGTAGCCATTTTAATGCCATTTGGATGACGTTTTGCACATTTTTAGAGCAATTAAAAAAGCTAAATTACTAAGATACGGGCCTGGGGGCTTCGCAATTCTTGCAATTTAAAAAAAAACAACATTTTTACGCCATTTGGATGATGTTTTGAACATTTTTAGAGCAATTAGAAAAAGCTAAATTACGAAGATACGGACGAGTTTGAAAGAATTTATTTTGTTCAGTCCAATCAACCCCCGCACACTTTCTGGTCAAGCCCAAAATATGTTTAAATGCTGAAAGATTGCAAATTTGGATTAAAATTATTTGAATCAATATGTTTTTTAAATTCAAAAACTTTGTTCGTGATGCAGAATTTCAAAATGGCTTTTTTCATTAGCGTCAGATCTATAATTTCCACTCTTTGAGTAATGGGTAGTCTTGAAAAACGCTGTTTTAGATTGAATGGTTTCATCCAGCTCTCTTTATGAATCTACGCTGAAATGAAGAAAAACTAAAATGCGATGGTAATATAGAAGTTGATTACTCTGAAGTAGGCAATGGGTTGTTATTATGACGTATGATGCTGCAAAATCACCTAAAATACTATTGGGTTTTTTAGGTGATTTTGCAGCATCATACAATATTGCAACATTCTTTCAATTGCATTTGCATCATCATGCAAAAATATAGAAAAACTCATTTGGAAAAGATAGCTTTGGCACCATTAGAAGCTGCTTTTAAATTCCTGAATATGTTTGCAGAATAAAAATCGCGACGTTTGAATGTAATTTTGTCGTGGTTTTCGTCTTCAAACAGTGGATTTGTTTGCTTTTTTTTTTGCAAAAGTGCATTTGGCTTAGTAGGTATTTTTTATGCTAGGACGACTTTTTTCACTTAGTGGCGTCTGTCTCTTTTTTGTGTCAAGCTCTGTTCTGCTCAGAAGTTTATGATTGGGTATAATATTATCCATTATTCAATGGGTATAACAAATACACATAGTTTCACAATATATCGGTCTTGTAGCTGAAACACTGTAGAAGCAATATTGTAGTTGAAACAAGTGCAAAAATCTCAAGTGCTTGGTAAATATCTTGCAGGATCAAATTACATCCCTAAAACAACATCTTATCTTGCAGGATCAAATTACAGTCCTAAAACAACATTTTAAGTGATTAACAACAACTTAAGTGATTATTTATTGAAAAGTAAATATGGCAAAGAGTTACAAACTGCGTTATATCAACAAAATTATGTTGCTTTTTGAGTTCCAGAAGGGGGGGTTACCCTCAATACCCCCTCCCCTGGGTGCGCCACTGGTTCCCACTAAGCCAATTTTTGTAGCGAATCAGCAATTTGTTGGATAATGGGCAAATAATTTTTGGCAATGTACGAGGTGTGATAAAAAAGAAATCAGACTGTTGTTATAAAAGTTTTAATACAGCATATTTTGATACTTTATGAATTGTCCCCTTTAAAGTACTTCTCCTCCGAGTCAATGCACTTTTGCATGCCATCATGCCACCCATGAAAGCACTTGGTGAAATCTTCTTTAAGTCTCTTGAGCTCCTTCATCACTAAGACTTATTTTCTTCAGAGACAAAAAAATGAGTCCCTTTCATCACAGCTTTCAGTTTCGGAAAAAGCCAGAAGTCACAAGGCACCAACTCTGGGGAATAGGAAGGGCGGTCAAGAAGTGTTATTTGTTTTTTTTGGCCAAGAGCCTCTTCACACTAATTGCCTTGTGTGCCGGTGCATTGTCATGGTGGAGAAGCCATAACTTGTCGTTCCACAGTTCCAGCCTGCTGACTCTTTGTTTAGGCTCAGTTCTTCTGATATCATTTGTATAGTAACCTGCGATCACTTTGCATCAGCAGATTCACTCTAGTAATGTTTTCATCTGTCCTCGTTGTGGAAGTTCGTCCCGTCTTGAGATTATCCTTCACTTCCTCGTGGCCTTTCATGAAATGTTTGTGCCATTTGAAAATCTGCGTCCTTGACGTCACATCTTTACCACAAACCCCTTAAGAAGTTGAAAACACTCCGTTGAGGTCTGTCTACTTTAGTTTCACCTAAAATTTCAAGTTGATGCATTGTTCCATTCATGAGCCACTAGCAGTTTCGTAATAACCAACAGAACAGAGTGCAAACAAACATGACAAAAAGTAACAAAATTGTGACAAAGGCTACTAATACTATGTTGCATAAAAACTTGTAACACAAAAATGGAATATCCTACTGCAAAAAAATTGCAACACAGTGTAACTAAGAAGTTGCATTTTACGGTGACCAAGTGGCTTGCCAGTTGGCATTGTGCCAAGAGCGTGGTTAATGCAGACCAGTTTCTTTTTCGTCACACCTCGTAATAAACATTACTTTAAAATCGCCCACAAATTTGTGACAATTTGATTTTAGTATACTTTAACATATATTGGTTTGGTACGGAATTTAGGGCACTTAAACATATTTTTACTTCGATGGGCACAATTATGTTTTTAGGTAAAAACTGAGATGCTATTTCATAGCTTACTACTAGAAGCTTGTTGTATTTTGAATAACTGAAATATAAAATGCTGGTAAGATGCACTAATTTGAAAGTCCATTAAAATAGAGCACTGTGATCGTAAATCAGACAACTTAAAAAAACTTCACTTACAATATGGATGACAATGATGGAGTGAGTATCAAGAGTGATTGTGAAAATGACATTGAAAACGCTGAAATCGAACCAAGTGACGTAAATAATGGATTTCCTGCAGAAATAACTGATTCGCAGGCAGTTTTGCCAGATCCCAGTAGTCTTGAAACAGCAGTTGCAAATGGAGGTGATCTCAGTGAAGAAAATTCAAAAGCAACTTGTGAGCTAGAGCAAAATTCTGTAGCTGCTGATGTTGAAAACAATGGTTCAGCACCAGCAAAGGAAATAAATGTTGAAGAAAAAATGAATAATATGACCATGCAAGATGTTAATGGATGTTGCGCACAAGCTGAACTGACTGGCGAAGATAATTTACATGGTCTTTCTTTACCAATTGAAGTATATGCTCAACCTGAATCAGATAATACTGATGTTCTTTCAATTGATAGTCAATCTATAGCTAAAACTGATAAATATAGTGCTGGAGATAAGGTCCAACTTTCTAATACACAGGATCATTCTCACAAATTCGATAACGAAACACCGGAATCAAAAAAGCCAGAAATTACTCCCCAAAGTCAGTCTGAAACTGTAACTAATGTTAGAAGTGACTCTCCTTCAAAAAGTGTGCCAAAGCCATCTGTTGAGGCTAAAGAAAAACTAGACCAAGAAGTGCAGAATATGATGAATAAAAATATAGAAAAGTTTTCTCCAAAAAAAGAACCAAAGCCAATATTGAATCCACAGCTTGCAAAGACTCCCGATGCTTCTAGCAGGCCTCGAAGAGTCAACCCATTTAATCATGCTGAAGCTGCAGAGGAAGTGGACTCAGATATATGGAGAATGCAACCACCTGGACCATCTTCTTCAATTAGTCTCCAGGCTTTGTCGTCTTATGGGCAGCAACCACATCCAAATTTTCAACCTGGTAATTATTCGACTTCAGAGCACAGTTTTTTAGCAAATCAGATGCCTCAAAGACGGGTTCCACAAAATTACAACTCATCGTATTCACAAAATCATCACATGCAGTTTGAATTAATGCCACCCGCAACTCGTGTTCGTCCATTAATGGAAAATCCTACAGACTTTGAAGATGTCGATGCCATTATTAAAGAAGCTAAAAGTAGAAGAAATCGCAGGCAACAAGAACAATCTCCATCTGATCCTTGGGTAAAAATGGAGCAGCCACCACAAAATTTGTCTCCTGACGACCCTGAACCATGTACCACCATAAATGATTTTAAAAATCGTCATAACAATGTACCAGTATCTCCGTGTTCTTCTTACAGAGAACACCAAGAAAGAGAGCCTCATGTTTCTTCATCTTCTGGGGAGCACAGAAGGAAAGATGTTGCTCCACCTGCATCTTACACAGATCACGAAAAAAGAGATATTCCTCGTCCATCTCTAGTGAGACCTCTTATTGAAGCTGCTGGTCCATGCGAGCCAGAAGATTTAATTGAGGGAATTATTTTCACAGCTCATTATCTGGGTTCTACTCAGTTACAATCAGAGCGAAACCCTGGAAAAAATGCCAGGATGATGCAAGCACAAGAAGCTGTTAGTCGTATCAAAGCTCCAGAAGGTGAATCACAGCCCAGCGTTGAGGTTGATCTTTTTATTTCTACAGATAAAGTGAAAATTTTGAATGCTGACACTCAAGAAACAATGATGGACCATACTTTAAGATCGATTTCTTACATAGCTGATATTGGAAAGCTCCTTGTTATTATGGCAAAAAGAAGAGCTCCTCAGAGTGAAAATCAAGATCAAAATCAGATTGTACGAGACCCTAAGCCACAGAGATCTTATCGAGTTATCTGTCATGTGTTTTCATCCCACGATGCACAATTAATGGCTCAAGCTATAGGCCAAGCATTCAGTGTAGCTTACCAGCAATTTTTGACTGCAAATGGTATCGAGCCACAGACTTTGACAAAAGACGACTACAACCAACTTTTAGACATGCAAGAAATGTATCACGACGATCTTGTTCATTACTCGAAACAAGAAAACATCAAAGACATATGGGTGGAGAAAAACAAAGGTGAGAACCTTGGAGTTGTGATTGTGGAATCGGGATGGGGGTCCATTGTACCAACCGTGATATTAGCCAATCTTCAACATGGAGGACCAGCTGAGCGTTGTGGAAAACTAAAAATTGGAGATCAAATAATGACTGTGAATGGCACCAGCCTAGTTGGACTGCCCTTAGCTACTTGCCAAAGCATAATCAAAGGTTTGAAAAGTCAGAGTATTGCTCGACTGAACATCATATCTTGTCCACCAGTTGTTACTGTGCTGATAAAAAGACCGGACTTGAAATATCAATTAGGTTTTTCGGTACAAGATGGCATAATTTGTAGCCTGATGCGCGGAGGTATTGCAGAAAGAGGAGGTGTGAGGGTAGGTCATCGTATTATTGAAATAAACAATCAAAGCGTTGTGGCTACTCCCCATGAAAAAATTGTTCAAACTCTTGTGTCTTCTGTGGGTGAGATTCAAATGAAGACAATGCCAGCCATGATGTACCGACTTCTAACTGGACAGGAGCAACCTATTTATATCTAAGGTCGTTAAATCATTCTGGGATTTTATGATCACTTATATTCGCTATTCAATGTTGTATTTTTTGATTTTTAACCGTTAGATCGGTGGTGTCCAAAAGTCTGGCTCGCAATGAAATTTTATCCGGTTTCCACCCAGTTTTCACTTTCACCGACCGAAATTACTCTGCAGGTACGTGTTCGGACCAGCCCAATAAGTTTTACGACCGAAAATAGGTCGAAGATTTTTTTGGTCTTACCTTTTAACTGATCTTATGTATTTATCGGCCAGTGGTCTTGGCGTGAACTGCTGGCCGGCGGGCACTTACGCAAAGTCTCATTTGGCACTCCATCAAAGAAGTTTGGACATCACGCGTTAGATTAAGCAATTATGCGAATGATAAGCACAGGCTATTACGCGTAATATCAGGTCCAGAGTAAATGCGAGGCTCACGCGTTAGCCGCAAAAGCAACCTATTTATTCTTAATGTGGTGAGTCTATCTAGTAACTTGTATGAATAGAACAGAAGTTTAATTTGTATGCTGTTCTAAGCAATAAATAATACGATTACTGAAAAAGAAATGCAGTTTTCTTTGCTTACAAAGTTTTTTGTTGAAATCCTGTGTGTGGAAGCAATGTAATCAATAATGCATTAGGCAAGTGCTTATTGTCCAGTCGAATTTGCTATCTAAGCCCGTCTAAATTGTTGTCAAATCAATCTGCTTAACCTATGTCGAACGGTTTTGCGAATTTAGCTGTTGCTAAATGTATTCAGATTTATAAAATTAAAACTCTGCATGCAGCATTTACTCTCTGTGCTGGGGTGGTTATGAAACACATCGTAAATGTGATTTGGTGCTGAAACTAACAAAAATTTCCGACATTGCGATCTTTCTTCAACGTTGACTAATGTTGTCCCTGGGTTCTTAATGTAGTTAGTGCAAAGCGGCAAAAGCACAAACTATAGTGTTATATGGAGTCCAAGGCAATCATCACACGCAGCACGCAAGCATACTTTATTTCATTTTTATGTGCATTGTGCAATAAGTTTTTTGTTACTAACGCTTATGATCGTTAATCGATTCCCTCTCGGCATAGCTAATACTCTTCGGCCAATATTTTTGTGCTCGAACTTGTCGCGGTTAAAATTCTCTTTGGAAAATAAGGCTTTTGGATGACTGTACCTGATATCGGAACTGCGGTACAAAAGTTGGGTCCGGTATCGTGGTTGCGAGACGCTGTTGATTTCACGATTAAGAAAAGCCTGAACATACGTGCACCGGAAATTTAAAATGATTTAATGATTTCTGTTACGGATTTTTGTTTTGGTCTTGAAAAAATCATAAACAATTTTAACGACAACGTAGACTCATTAACTGCGATTGCGTTTTGGCGAAAGGCTAACTTAAATGTTATTTTCACGTCACACAGACAATGGAAAAGATGGTTGCAAAACCATACTGGGTTCCAAAAGCTTCCTCAGGTATATATAACACAACTGCCGATTTTTTAAACCCTTGTCAATGAGCTTTAGCTTTTATTTATACTTACAAGTATTACTACGCACTACTAGTCCATCATAACGAAAACCGTTCCATGAAATAAATTGTCGTTATCAAAATACCAATAATAACAGCGATATCTTTGTTTTG
This sequence comes from Trididemnum nubilum, assembly GCA_963965965.1. NCBI lineage: Eukaryota > Metazoa > Chordata > Ascidiacea > Aplousobranchia > Didemnidae > Trididemnum > Trididemnum nubilum. The sequence goes on along the minus strand of OZ014479.1, from coordinate 24,754,917 downwards.
GTTTGTGGAGGTTTACATTTTATACATGTAACGAAATTTTGTAGTACTTTCGTTTAAAAGGCGGAAGCTGGTTTTTGTTTTGTTGATATTATGGCCAGTTGTTTTTTAGCAAAAAGGCAGAACTTGATCATTCGAATGCTCAATTTCAGCAATTTTAGTACTAAATTAAATGTGTAATTTTCTTGTTGATTTGCCAAACTTTTTTGTTCGTTAATGCTCATTACGACAAACCATATTGATGTCAATGTTATTGATTTTTTATCCTGTTAAATTTTTTCGTAATTGCTTGCAGGTTGCTACCATGCTTTGGCAGATTAAAAAATTTTGGAAACGGATATATTCAAAATTTTTTAGTAAGGATTTTTTTGTTTTGTTTTTTTTTGATCTTAGAAAATCAACTACGTTCGTGCTGCTATAAAACTTTGGCGATAAATGTGACCAACCATAGAGCATTTTTAGAATTTTTTAAACATTACACCCAAATACCACGATGCGCTAGAGGGATATCGGGTTTGGCAACAGAACAAATCCTTGCAAGTTCCAGCCTTTGGGCATTTTTCAATTGTTTTCAAAAATGTAGATATTTTAGAGTTTTTGCTAATTGTATCGCATTAGTGATGAACCTTTTTGAAGATTTAGTTTGCAATCAATTTACTTGAAAGAAATTTTCAGATTTTTTACTTTCTGAATTCGATACTGCATCAGTACTATTTGACTGTTATGACATAGGAAGTATTCAATGTTTAGTTTTAATTTTCAGCATAAACATTTAAAAAGTGTTAACAGTTTTCATTTCTATGTAGAGCCAGAGTACATAAAATTTTAATCGACATGTTAGGCTAAAGGTTACCAGTAGCCTCAGTGGTAGCTCTCGCGTCAGAAAACACAATATGTCAAATAAAATTTCAAATTGATCCAATGGTCTTTTAAGGAATCAATTGTTTATTGTTTAAACTCGAGTTTGATACGGTGTATCGTCAATGTCGCGCTTTGATCACTTTGAATATTTCGAGCACTGTCTCGCTCGTTTAAATTTTTGTACTGCATTGTAAAAAATTCTTCACAGAACAAATGTAGGCAGCTTATAGACTACCTTTATCCATAAACCAGAAGTAGCTTGTGTTGCAGAGGTGAACACGCTCTACAACGAAGTAGCGGCGCTACCGCTACTCGCTACTCTTCTTTAAAAGTAGGCTGGCGCCGCTACCCTTACTTGCCAACAAAAGCAGCGGCGTTACCCACGACTTTTACAGCTTTTTACTGGATCTCTGATTAGTTTAGACTTACCTTATCATTATCGAAAGTACCATTTCATAATTCTTATTTTTCCAAAAGCTTGTGGATTTGTCTACCTCATTTGGGCTACGAATCCCCAATGAAAACATTTATTTCAATGTTTTATCTGTTTTTGATGTGATCTTAAAACGCGTCAAAAGTAGCGAAGGTGACTCACTGAAGGTGATTTTTTTAGCCAGATACCCCAGGCCTAGATCGTACTTACTTGTATCTGGACGGAGAATTCAGTACTTCACATAAAGTTTTGTTAAAATAGTTCTAAATGTGGACTTGAATTATTGTTAAAACTAAAGTCTTGAAAGTCGGTAGAAATTTGTCCCTTGTTTTTTGAAGAAGCTTGTGCTTATCATTTGTGGCCAAACGGAAACAGGGTGTAACTTTGAATTTGGTGCTTTTCAGTTATATAGCTGCAATTTCAGAAGATTTTCTCAAGTGTAATTCTCCAACTGTTTGATTTCTAAATATCTCGTTTATTGGGAAATGAAGATTGTATTTAACTTACCCATATGCATTGAATTATTGAGCTATGTTACAGTATTATTTAACTAGGTTAAACTAGCTATCTTCGCTGAGCTGTTTTAAAAGCAAATTCTGTTGAAGTTCACAGTTACACAAACAACTAACTGCTGCTAACTGACCGCGAACCAACTGCCTGTCAACATTAGGGTTAGAACTAACCCTACTGTTCCCATAATTTAAGCCCTTTAACTGATTAGAAAATGTTCGAACGAATAAGCTTATTTGGTAGGGCGTTTTTGCACCAAATTTTGACCTCTTTTCAGCTAACCTTGAGACAGCCTTTTTTCATACTTCTAAATTAACGCAAATATGGTGAAAATTATGTCTGAGAAATAGGGCTATAGGCGTACTAATAGGTCATTTTACATCATGAGGATGTTAAATTATTTCCTTTTTTCGATTCCCTCCCGGTCTTTTTTATAATGTCCTGTTGTGTACACCCAGTGGTGTAAAGTAACAAAATACTTTTACTTGAGTAGATTACTCCAGTAGTTTTTTCCAGTAACGAGTACTTTAAAGTACTTTTTTGGGCTACTTTTACTTGCGTACTTTTAGAGTGAAGTAACGCTACTTAGGTAGTATTTTGATTCAGAAAAGTACACAGTACTATAATTTTAAATTTGAACCCCAAATTCGTCAGAACGGTCGACTTTGCTACCAGAAATTGTTCAGTTTAGTTAAGTTAGTTGTCTTTTCCTCCTTTTTCGGCTGGCAACTCTTGCGTGAGAGATGATGACCACCACAGCGACTGTAGCCATGCTTTTTTTCTACGTGTGCGCGTACGTATCAGGTCCGGTCCGGCGAAAACCAGTTTAGATGGTTTTAGTTTCACGTTCATTGTTTGGAGCCTGCCCTTCACCGCATACTGGCATAGATGTTTACTTTGTTAAAAGCAAATCATGAAAGAAGTAATCAGAGATATAAATTGCTAAAAATTCGTCGTATGATTACTAAACGTTTCTATTGCTAAATTCTGCAGAATGAGCCAAAAATCACGCACCATATATGGAACAAACATTATTGTACGGTACTGCAATGTAATTACAAAATGTTTTTAATATGACGATCAATTTCATCCCAGTAGAGACCCAGACTATCTAAATGGGCTATCTACAATAATTTTGTGTGATTAGTGACGTAATGTTTATCAGGTTTCTGTCTGCCTTTACATGTTGTGAAATAAATTAAATTAAAAAAATCCGCAATAGTTTTGATTAATTAATCAAAAAAAGGTTATCGCAGTATATCCTCAAATAGCTATGATGCAAACTTTTGGCCCAACCTAGAGACACAATAGACTTTTGTACACTGGTAAGACACGTCCACAGTGATTTTAAATTTTAATGTAATTTAGCAATGACAATGAATGAGTATTTGAGCAAAGATTTTGTGAAATGACTCCATGTAAATTCTGCATAGCATGATTTTTTAATCTCGAAGTTTTACTGCTGTTCTTTTTTGATTAATTTTTTTGAATATAATTACAAAAAAATTGCAAAAATTATTAATTCATGACTTATTGAGAGAATGAGGGATTAGAAGACTAAACGCAATGAGGCAGTGATGTAAAGGTAGTCGACCAGTTGTCATTTATGTCGATTGAATAGTTTGTTTATTTTGCTTGAATACTTTCAGAAATACTTGCACTTTAGTGCTTTTAAAACGACTGCTTTTTTACTCAAGTACTTTTTTGATCAATACTTTGTACTTTACTTCAAGTAGTTTTTTCGTCAATAACGAATCTTTTACTTGAATACAATTTTCGAGTACTTTTTACACCACTGTATATACCCTCTCGAACCGTTTTATCTTTGAATGCTTTCTAATCAAAAATTCGCCCGAGATCTTCGCGTTACTTTAAACAAGGGCTGCCCTAAGTGCACTCCACGCAACAAGTTTTTGCGGACCGCGACAGGTATCAAGATTTACTGTTAGCAATTTTTTACCAAAAATTATTTTTGTCAAATTTGTGGACGCTGATTTTTTGAATTATTAGTTTCAATCATTTTTCGTGAATGTTATTTGGTTAAGAACGCCTTTATATGATTATATTATATAGTACAGCAGGCGTTGTGGGGTCTGAAGCCTACCTCTTTAGCCAAGTGATTCAGAAACCTTGACCCAAATATGCTAGCTTTTTAACGTGTATTAGACCTGCCCTCTGAGTGGGGAAATGAATTGACTTCAGCGTTTTGTTTTTTTGGAGTGGCTCTAAACACGCGCAAAATTTCTTTAAAATGTTGTTGATATGGCAATTTTTTTCCATGAAATTGCAAAAATGATCCAGCGAGTTTAGGCTTTGCCCTGTCGTCCATGATGCATTTTTAACGCGCTGCAGTTAATTAAACACTTTAAGCCTGGATAGTGCACAAACTTTGGCGTAGAAAGGGTTAGCTTTTGGTTCCAGTACCTTTTTTTTCGCAAAATTCTAGATATGATGTGCTGTGTAATAAACAGGTTTGCTTTTGTTGTGTAGTAAAAAGTTCTTCCATATAGGAAAGCTTAAGCAGTGCAGCAAAACGGTTAGAAAGTTAAACATTTTTGAAAGGTTAACTTCTATGTTTAGGATCTAAAACTAGAGATACTAACGTGTTTCGACGCAGTCTTATGTCATCTTAACGGCGTTACATTCAAAAACATAAGCAATACATTGAAAACAATTTAATGGTAATATGCGCTTGAGCTATCGCGACGCGTTTCGACCTTGTTAAGGGTCTTCCATATAGCTTACTGTAATTGAACTATATTCCTTCATATAGCGTACTGTAACTGAACGAATTTTAATTTTTTGGGAACATGAAACAAAATTTAATTTTATCAAAGGTGAACTCCGTTTTAAAGAATTATTCGGTAGTTAATTTGGTAGGACAGTACAAAACATATAAGCAGTATTCGGGATAAAAATTATCCAAGCATTTTATGAGAGTTGTACGGCCCGCAAAAGCTAAGAAAAAATGTAATGCGGCTCGCTCCTCAAGAACTTCGGGCACCCCGCTTTAAACATTACTTCGTCAGCATGCTATTTGATTGTACTGTACTTGTCCCAGTGTCATTTAAAATTCGCAATCGACTTGAAATCATTAAGCGTAAACGTCGTATATTAATTTTGTGCGAGCAATTTCAACGTTTGTTCTTGTTTTATGGCTGGACAATTAGTGATATGTTTTTGTCTATATGCTGCGTTATGGAAGAGTTTACCAATGCGAATTTTTACATGTGTCAAAAATGTGTTATCGACATGAGCTGAATGGCTGAAATAAAACTGTATATCAGAAAAAATTTTCAAAGCTTGATCCTACGTAAATTTTGCCGACATAAGATAGAGTGATGAGTTCGTTATCATAAAGTTTAAGAGTTTATTTACAGAGGTGGAATCGAGTACACAAGGCTCGAGGCCAAGGACACAAAAAAATTTCGAGGCCAAGGACACAGACGCAAGTGTTAAAAAAAAAAGGTTTTCAAAATTTTTTTTCAGGCGATCTCAAAAACAAAAAGATCTTCAAAATTTTTTTTAGGCGAAAAAGGTCTTCGAAAATTTTTTTCAGGCGATCTCTACTTGAGGAAACCAAAAAAAGGTCTTTGCAGATTTTCCGCGAGGTTTCTGTCGTTTTCCAACGAAATTTCAACGGTTCAAAAATAGTGCTGTCCTCGAGCCGAGGACAGGGCAATTTTCGAGGCCAAGGACTTGAAAATGTGCCCTCGAGGACTCCACCTCTGTTTGTTTATGCTTCATAGTAAAAAACAAGCACTAATGCAGCGAAAAAAATTAGGTTTCTATGTAGCGTCAGCGTGGCTGCAAATTGTTTTCAGTTCCAAGTTTGTTTTTTTTAAATGTACCACATAAAGCAATAAGAACGGTATGGCAAAAGAAACTGCGATTTTTGAAATGGTGCACTGGAGGCAGTGTTAGTTCTGATTAAAATTGCCAATTTATTAAATTTGACTAAAGTAGGTACTGGCTAATCCTGATCGAAAAAAAAATTGTTTATTTTGCAAAAGTTTCTACATTCGCGAATTTTTGAGTGGTAATAGTTGCCGCTTGCAAAGTTGTGTCCATTTTCCGGTTCCGTTTTTTGTTTCTAAATTCACGTTTGCAGTATAGGTTGTAGTAGTGTAGCGACAAGGGTCATCAAGGCACGTCCCCATTGCGGTCGACCAGCTTGGCTGAACAACCTATGAGCTGGTGTGATTTGTTGGTTGAGTTTGAGGCTGTTGATGTGGTTTTGCATGCCTGACGCAGCCCAATGCGGTCGACCGGCTCGGCTTGAACAACTTATGAGCAATTGTGCTGGATTGCTTTATTAAGCTATGCAACTGAATTGAGTTTTGTTTGCTTGTTGCTATTTCGTTTGCTGGTTTTGATGCATGACGTCATCGGTTGGAGTAGTTGCATGAGTGCGACGGTAAGCCTACCGCACTGTATATTAGAGATGGCGCGAATAGCAAAAAAATGCATCCGCATGCTGCGTTGTGTCCGCAAACCTTGTCCGCATACTGCACCGCATCCAAACACAGCAAAGTTCACGCCGCACCGCAAGTTTTATACCCTTTAAATTTCCACTAACATCAGAAACAAATTAGCTCTCTAGCTTACAACATATAAAAAAAAGATTTTAGAGGTATTATTTGAGGGTTTTCAGAAAGGTGGCACTCTCAAACTTCGTCAAAATATTTGTCATTCAAACATCTGCTGATATAAAAAAGAACTAATGCCCTAGCTTGAGCCGTTCAAAAAATTGATTTCTAAGAAGTCCATTTGGGTACCCCTGTGCGGGAGTGGTACCCCAAACTATGTCAAAATATTTGTCACTAAAATATCTACTGATAGCCCTAGCTTGAGCAAGTAAAAAAAATTAATTTTTTGGGAATTTCTGGGAGAAAGCCCCCCCAAAATTTCAGCAGACAAAATTGCATTTGCAGCTTAACAACTTTACACAACTTAACCGATCAGTGGTCGAGTGGATAGAGCGTCTGCTACTGAAGCGGTAAACTCGGGTTCGATTCCCGGTCGGGTCAAATCAAAGACTACAAAAATTGGTATTCACAGCTTCCCTGCTTGACGTTCGGCAATTAAAGGGACAATGTGAAGCCTCCACCGTGTGTGGTAGACACGTGTGCAGGTGGTAGCTTGACTCAAAGACCGAAAGGTCTCTTCGCTGTCTGCTGGCCAAGGCAACTTGGTGAATAAAATGTAATTACAATTACCAAAAAGGAGATTTCGATATTTTGTGGTTTAGGAGCTGTGGTGGGCAAGTTACTCTTTGTAAATGCCAATTTTGAGGAACCTAGGTCACGTGATCGTGATTTAGGAACTCTAAATTTGAAAAAAATGCCATTTTTGTCTCGAAAATTTATTAATTCGCTTGTAGCTATGAATTTGCTAAACGTGGAACGTTGAAATATGAGCTTAAATTGGGGACAGATAGAGACTGTATGCAGGATTGGAAATATCAATTAGTAATCGATACTACATTCTTTGCTTTTTTGCTATCGATTATCGCAGATGCTTAGCTTCCAATTTTTTCTGTCGATTATCACCTTTACTATGCTTTTTGCTTACATTTTATCGATTGGTAGAATCTTTAAACTACTTTTGTTCTTGCTAAGTCTGCCTAAGCTTTCATCGTTTTGTTTCTCTTATGCTATATTGCTCTTTATAATATTATCCTAAAAGTGTATTTTTGGCCCTTGGTAGTACCGGTAATAATAGTTTTACCACTCACAAGTTTCATTTAATGGTCAATACTGCAAAAATTTTAGTACATCCTAATGAAAAATAGAATAAAAATTTTTGTTTGCATTTTGGCATCGATTACTAACCTTTGCTTTTTGTTTCTGATATCTTTGCTTTTTGTTTCTTTACTTTACTCTTTGTTTTTTGTGTAAACTATCGATTCGTCTTTGCTTTTGAACAGCATCGAGTTCCAACCCTGACTGTATGCGCACCAAGTTTGGAGGTGCCCAGTCACGTGATCGCGATTTCAGAGGCCAAAAATCACCAAAAGTGGACAATTTTAAACCGGTATATCTCGGTAACTACGCAGATTAACAAAAAAAAAGTTTATGGTTTTTGAACATACTACTTACGACCATGGGCGTAGGAGCTCAAAATGATTTGGGGGGGGGGGGCAACAAACTTTTGCCCGAAAAATGACTATATGCATTGAGCTTTGCACACAAAATCAATCGGTTTCTCTGTCGAAATTGAGGTGTTCTCCAAAAAAAAAAAAAGGTCTTCACTGAAATTGAGACGGTTTTTCGCCACTGGTGTCCCCAAATAAAGAAACTATTTGCCCGAATTTTCGACGTTTTGAACCAAATGGGGGGGCGACCGCCCCCCTGCCTTACGACCTTTATCATGGTCATATTCATTTATTTTGCCTTGGATAAAATTTTTTCTAATTTTTTTCTTTTTTTTTCTTCTATCACTATCTCCTTTCAAACCACAAACCGCATATCGAGCTATTGTAACAGGGTGTCTCAAAAGTAAGTATACACTTTCAATTTTGATTTGCTTTTTAAGTACTCATCATAGGGCATTCATTTCTTCAGAGAATATAGCGTGGATAAGCAGTAAAATTTAGGTATTGTTTGCATTTTTCATCAATCCACGTAAATGACTAGGAGATTAACCCAAGAAATGAGGTGCAAAATTGCTGATTGACAAGAAGCATATGGATCAGTAAAGCAAACTCAGCCCTTTTTTAACAGGGAATTGAGGTTTTTCCTCCCAGAGCTGAGAAATAATGCTTCGGTTAAAAAGCTGAGAAATAATGCTTCGGTTAAAAACTGTTTAGCAAGATGGAGCTCTTACACATTACGCCAGGAAAGTCAGAGATTACTTAAATCAGTTGTTTCCCCGATAGGTGGATCGGGCGCAGATGTCCTCTGGAATAGGCAACTTTTTATTCTTTGGGGTTTCCTTTAGAGTAAAGTTTACTCCACATGGCCTCAAAACCTTGAAGAGTTGAAACAAAAAATTAGAGTATCATGTGGACTATAGCTACACAAGATTTATTGTAAAGTGTCGGGCAAGAATGCATCAAAACGTGGTAAAACGTCTCAAAATTGGTGTTTTTTACGTTGAGATCTAATATCCTGTCAATAAGTAAATTCAACGAGATAGTAAGATGCTAATCTGTTTCTAGTAGTTTATAGGATATTTTTGCAAACTTTTGACAAAGTTCAATTAGCCATTAGATTGTTATTCAAATTTTAAAGTGTATATTTACTTTTGCGACACCCTGTATATATCCCAAAGTACTGATACCCGCCTGAAATCGGAGGTGCCACGATGGGGGTGTCTTCCCCAAACGGGCCCTCCAAAACTTAAACTTTTTTATCTTTAAAGCTAGACCCATGAAATTTTTAAGGTACCGTAAGTAAATATAAGAGAAATATGAAATTTGACAAAATTTGGGGGTACCAGAATGAGGGGGTCCTTTTCAAACAAGGCCGCCAAGATTTAAATTTTTTAACCTTTCAAGCTAGACACAAAATTTTCAGGGTAGGCAAACATAAAAAAAAATTTTTGACAAAAGTTGGTGATAAAAAAATGAGGGGGTCCTCTTCAAACAGCGCCGCAAAAATTCAAACTTTTAAACTATTCAAATTAGACTAATAAAATTTTCAGAATAGGTCAATATATGTAAAAGATACATCACATGCCAAAATTTGGAGGTACCATAATGGGTGGTCCTCCTTAAACGAGGATGCAAAAATTTAAACTTTTTAATTGCTTAAGCTAGACACGTGAAATTTTTAGGATAGACAAATGCATAGGTGGGCACAAGTCCGTTAATAACAAAGCTAACTTTTTCAGTTTCTCGTTAATCCGTTAAAAAGTTTTTATGTTAACAGACTAAATTAACTTCCGTTAAGTTCTGTTTACGGACTAAAGTAACTTCCGTTAAGTTCTGTTAACTTCCGTTAAGGTTTTATCGTTAATATCTTGCACCATTCATTCACCGTACCAGTACAAACCAGTTTGCACTGGTAACACTTGTTGCGTATTAGCACGAGTTTTATAAAAGAAAGCGAAGAAAGGAGCTCTTTTTTGAGGCAAATAATAACCTGCAGCCTCATAGGTATATTCATTATTGTTGTTCACAATTTCCAAAGATTTTCCGATCGCAGCTTCGTTAGTGCGTTTAACCTTATTTTTATCTTGAAATTAGATTAGACTCTAAAATGTAACTTCCAGAAAACAAAAAGACCACTACAGAAACAAATATTTCCTTGCAATCAGCTCAACAGCGTCAGTACGTGTTCTAGAAGCGAGTGGATAAAACGAAATGTAAATCACACGCAAAATGTTTACGGATTAACGGACTTTATTAACTTCCGTTAATTAAAGCTAAAAATAACAAACTAACTTTAACGGAGGTGAGAAGTTTGTTAACGGATTAGCGGTTAACGAAGCTAACGTTTTGCATTAACTTGCCCACCTATGGACAAATGTGTAGAAAAGATAAAATTTGACAAAACTTTGGGGTTCCACATTGGAGAGGTCCTCCTCAAACAGCACTGCCAAAAATAATAGTTTTATCCACTTAAGCTAGACGCATGTAATCTTCAGGATAAGTAAATATAACAAAAAGTTATAATACGACAAAATTTGGGGTAACCAAAATGGGGGTCCCTCAAATAAGTCCTCAAAAATTTAAACTTTTCAACCATTTAAGCTAGGCCTAAAAAAAATTAATAGAAAGGAAAGATAAAGTTATGAGTAATTTCAATTGTCACAAATTGGGTAGTCCTTCTCAAATATGTCTTTCAAAATTTTTAACCACTCAAGCTTAATGAAAAATGAAATTTTCAACATAGGTGATACGATAACATACAAATTTTTTGGGATGCCATAGTATAGAGGTCCTCCAATTATGTTGACACCTGCCCCCGTGAACTACAAAAGTTAAACAAACTAATTAATCTAATGAATAGGTTAATATGAATCCAAGATTAAAGGTAACAAAATTTGGTGGATCTTATTGAAAAGACCATGCCAAATGGGCCCTGTAAGCTAATCGCATTCCAATCTTTCAGCGTATAACTTAGGTAAGCATTATGGTTTCCCAATTCTCATTCTTGTCTGAGAATTTTCTAAATCGATCATTTTGTGCCAGAAGCTTTTTCTCTATGCCTTTGATGCCCTCATCTGTGAACACGATTGTAAATAGACAATAATTTGTAGCTTTTATCTGAACAAAGACACATAACCAATCGAAATTCGAGCAGAAAAGACACATTAGTTGACGGCAAGAATAGCTTGTTAGTGGTGGACAATATGCTTGTGTTAATTTGCTGGTATCCTATAGTTTTTAGTACTGGTACTTTACTAATTAATCGTGTTTTCAATTATAGAAACCAATTATGGGAATTTACCGCAAAATTTTGAAAGCTGTTAATCACAAACCTCATAAATTTAATGGAACATTATAAAATTCAAAAACAGAGTATTTCAGATCTGACTATCAACAACTATAAACACGCTTAACGCAGTTGTCAAGTTCAGTAAAGTTAGGTACTTTTGCTAAGTCCTCGTATCATAGGCGTAGCCAGGATTTTTGATTGGGGGGGGGCCCAAACCACAAATCACATGCAATGACGTCATCAGATATTTTCAAAAAAGGAACTTTTTGTAGGGCAAAGATATCGCAGAATGAAAGATCTGAAGTCGTGGTCTGTTGTCACTTGACCAGGATTTTGGTAAAGGGGAAAACTAACAGTTAAAAAGCGAAAATGTCTAACTTAGGAGACGTGTTGGGAAAGCTAGTGTACTCAAACGTGTCACAGACGGGGGTCTGGGGGCGGATCCCCCAGCCGCTGGGCGATTTTTTTTTAATTTGGAAATGTTTGTTTTGGAAAAATGTTTGTTAAAAATGTTTGTAAAATTGGGATTAAAATAACTTTTTTTACCCCTGGGCCACCACCCTGGCTTCGTCTATGATTTTGAGATAAGATCGCGCCCTTAAGTTTTTTCATAAAAAAACATTTAAGGCAAACTTAAAATAACTTTTTTTCCAAAACGTGGAGGACTTGAGTCAAGTTACTTGACAGTTTTTTGAAACGTCCAAGAATTGCATGACATTATTATGACGTGGACACGTGATCCTCATTATTATTGCTTACTTTAGTACGCCTAAATCCTAAATTAGAGAAACTGCAATTCCGGACAAGGACAACGTATTGGCTATGCTATTATTATATTTAGCATTGGCAGTATTTCGATTGGGGGGTTTGCTTTACCGCCTGTGTTATAGCATTAAGTTCATAATAACGCTAAAGGAAGGCCTGGGGCTGCAACTTTTAGGAAAGGACTCTTAAATTTCTTGCAGGTTTTGCTTATAAATTATTAAAAATTTGAATTAAACGGCTCGTGGCTCAGGACCCTTAGTCGTCAGTCAGGGGTTCTGGGGCTCCCTGGTTGTCAGTTAGAGGCCCTGGGTACCCCTGGTTGTCACTTAGAAGCCTTGGGGCCACCAGGTTGTTAATTAGGGGCACTGAATTAGGATCCTCAGTTAGGGGCCCCCTGGTTGTTAGTTGGGGGCCCCCTGATTGTCAGTTAGAGGACCCCTTGTTGTTGGTTAGGGTCTCCGGGGCCCCTGGTTGTCAGTTAGGGGCCCTGAGGCCCCCTGGTTGTCAGTTAGGGGCCCCGGGGTCACTGATTGTCAGTTAGGGGCTCCTGGTTATTAGTTAGGGCCCCTGGGGCCCCTGGTTGTTAGTTAGGGGCCCCGGGGTCCCTGGTTGTCAGTTTGGGTCCCTGGGGCCCCTGGTTGTCAGTTAGGGACCCTGATCCTCCCTGTTCGTTGGTTAGGGGCCCCGGCCCCTCTGGTGGTCAGTTAGTGGCCCCGGGGGCTGTGGTTGTTAGTTAGGGGCCCCCTGATCGTTATTTAGGGGCCCTGGGGCCCCTGGTTGTCAGTTAGGGGCCCCTGGTTTTCGGTCAGGGGCCCGGGGCCCCCTGGTTATTAGTTAGGGGCTCGGGGGCCCCAGGGCTCCTGGTTGTTAGTTAGGGGCCCTGGGCCCCCCTGGTCGTCAGTTAGCCTCGGGGCCCCCTGGTTATCAGTTAGGTGCCCTGAGGCCCCCTAGCTGTTGGTTTGGGCCCCATAGTTGTTAGTTTGTGGCCCCCTGGTTGTTAGTTGTGGGCCCCGGGGCTCCCTCATCGTCATTAATGTTATTGTTAATTACTCTCATGTACGTAATTGCTGGAAAAAAAACTGCAACTAAACAACGCTAGCCTACGTTGTCGTAATTTTTATCATTGGTGGTATTTTAATTGGGGGGGGGGGCCCGGGCCACCTGGGCCCCCCCCTGGCTACGTCTATGCCCCGTATATCGCTTGCGATGTCACATTCTAGTTACCGGTATGAATTAAGTATCGAAAATGTTGATTTTGTACTTTGAAACCGGTATTAACAGATTTCTTCCTTTATTCATTTTCTAATTTTCATGTGGTGCCTCTGCACACCTGCTTATGGCTATTTTTGCTGTTGTTATAACAAAAATACGCAACGTAACGTATTGATGCACTTTATTTAATTGCCTATCAAGAAAGCAAGCATCTCAAAATGTTCATCGCTGAGACCAGAACGTTTGGGTTTCAAAATATCTTTGCCCATGCTGTCTTTGTGTTTCAAAATGTCTTTTCAAAATGAAAAGCAGCAAAAAGGGGTAAAGCGGCTATATTAACAACAACGTTATCTGCTGAACGAACACTACACTCTATTGGTAAAAATTACGCAATCAAAACAATTCCTGCAGGGAAGATATTAGAACGTAACTTATTAGATCATTAAAAGGAGGTCTTTAATTCAAAAACGTTCTAATATCTTCTCACAGCATGGTTAGGGCTGCCACGTTAGCGCACAATAAAAAATCCGTAATCCGTAGTGTTACGTCGCGTCAGCTGCAGCGGGTACCGAACCTGGCCTTGTCTGCTTTTTGTCGAGCCGGGCATCGCTACCCTTTGTATTGCTGCTAACACGTGATGCTTCACCTCACAAGAACCAGCCAGTTTGCTACTTCCTTTGCTTTTCGCAATTTGCATAAATGCTAATCTGCTTCCTTTCTGCTCGGCGTTATGCCAGCTTACTGCTTGCCTTTTCTCGATTTACACTCATTCTTTTTCTGACTGTAGTCTAGGCAACTGCCATTTTCTCTGAGCTTTCCCACGTGGAATAATTTTCTAATTTGGATACTTCTCTAGCAACTGGTTGGAAAAACTATTTCGGTACGTATAAACGTTTATTTATTGTTTTGTTCTTCGTATGTTTACCAATGATTTAGGTACTATTGTTAAAAGGTAATTTCTCGACCCCTTGATAGTTAAGGATTTATATTTGCATGTTAGCTTCTCGTCCCTCTTTATAGTGTAAATCTTTCTACTTGTTTTGTAACTTTACTCTAGGTTTAGAATTCTGACCCTTCAGCTCGTATAGCCGGGTTTTTGTTGTTTTTTAGAAACCGCTCTGAATGCTCTGATCGCTCCCATCCTTTACAACAAGTGGCAATTCAATAGAAAGAACTCCTTTACAAAAAAGTGGCAACTCAAAAAGCGCGTTTTGAATTATTAGTGTGAGGCCCAAATCTCCACAGCCAGTTGTAAAAGCTTAAGTCCTTACACGTAGCGCCAACAGGGATTACATAGGATGGAGGTCTTTCATTTAACCAAGATCTAACGATTAAAGAATCTTTTTTAACAGGATCAAAACTAAATCTAACTGTAACTAGTAACTTAACTTTTTAATGTCTCCAAATAGTAACTAGTTCCCACTTTCGTTACTTTTTTGAAAAAGTAACTTACAGTTACTAAAAAAGTAACTAGTTACAGTAACTGGTTACTGTAGTAACTAGTTACTGCCCACCTCTGTTTAGATGAAGAGCGCACAAGATTTAGAAAGCTAAAAAAGAAAAAAGACTCAACGCGACCAAAAGTGTAGGTAGGGATGAAAGGGTAAAAAACCATGTGAAATGACACCAAACTTTTGGGGTGGTTTTCGGGTCCTAAAATCGAAGACACGTGACTTATTGCCTTGAAATTGGGCACAAACATATAACTTAAGAATCTCAAACTGCTGTCAAAATATCATGTAGCTTGGCCAAACCATTCTCGAGTTATAAGTAAAAGTCCCGAACTTTGCACTTGTTAACTTTGAAAAATGGCCAAGTAAAAACAAAGAAACATGCAACGCAAGATCGGTCGTTCTAATTATAGCCTATTGGATTTATCTGCCTTCTGTATGTTTTCTATCAGTTTTTCTTCTCCGTTCAAAACCCATCCACCAGTCTACCTGATGATTCCACGCAACTACTGTACTAATCATGAGCAGTAGCTCAAATAATAAAATACATCAAGTGCTCTGCATGCTGTCACAAGCTAACTGCACTTGCATTTAACCGTCTAGCTTAATTAAAACAACTTTGCTGCCTCCCAACATTAACCTACGTATGGGTATTCAATATTGGGTAAACTGGCTTACTTATCATCACCTTATCCGTAAACCTTTTAACTCTTGCAAAACATCTCTCACAAGCTCACTTACTACTACTACATACCCGCAAGCCTACCAGATCTGAGATAGGCTTAAAACCGAAAGCCTAATGCTTGATGCCATGACCTGGTGACGAATAGGCAACTCTGACCTAACTCTGTCACTCTACAATGCAAGCGCATGTGCAGTAGAAACTGTTATCTAGCCTTGGGCTTGTACTACTACCATAGCCCTACTCATAGGTGGGCACAAGTCCGTTAATCGTTTATCCGTTAATAACGAAGCTAACTTTTTTTTATTAGCTGGTTAATCCGTTAAAAAGTTTGTTCATGTCAACGGACTAAATTAACTTCCGTTAAGTTCTGTTAACTTCCGTTAACGTTTTTATCGTTAATATTTCGCAACATTCATTCATCATACCAATGCAAACTAATTTGCACTGGTAACACTTGTTGCGCATTAGCACGAGTTTTATAGAAGAAGGCGAAGCTGCAGCCTCGTCGTAGATCTATTAATTATCGCTGTTCGCAATTTCCAAAGATTTTCTGATCGCAGCTTCGTTAATGCATTTAAACTTATTTTCATCTTGAAGTTAGATTAGACTGTAAAATGTAACTTCCAGAACACAAAAAGACCGCCAGAGCAATAAATATTTCCTTACAATCAGCTCAACAACGTCAATACGTGTTCTAGAAGCGAGTGAATAAAACGAAATGTAAATTACACGCAAAATATTAACGAGTTAACGGACTTCATTAACTTCCGTAAATTAAAGCTGAAAATAACGGATTAACGTTAACGGAGGTGAGAAGTTTGTTAACGGACTAGTGGTTAACGAAGCTAACGTTTTGCATTAACTTGCCTACCTATGGCCCTATTGCATACAGGGTGTATATGTGGCTAGGCTTTGTTTTGTGTCTCTGTTGTGATGATTGTTTCCGACAAACCTATTTCATCTACATTTGTCTGCCTTTATTTTATCTTCTCACAGAACGTTTTAAACCTTTCATAGTCTAGCCTAGCAAAATCTTTTTGTTGTTGTCAAGAAACATGTTCAGCCGATCAAAACGACGTTTGTTGTTGCCATAATTGAACTCCAAAAAATTTATACATCATCAATTTAGAGTAATACTGATTCTAAAAAACAAATTTTTATGAACTATAATCTAAATAAATGTATCATACCATGTACATGCCTATCTTTTGATCCACCACTTCCTAGCTTGGTTGGAAACCAACAACTTTCGTTAAAAATGAAAACTTTTGAGCAATTAGATATCCAAAACTTGTCTAGGCTACTTTAGCACAGTACACAAAAAATTTACATGTGAATTCATGCAGTACAGTATGTAGTGACAAAATCAGTGCTATAACTTCAGACTATTAAAGAATTGTGCAAATTTGTTCATTATTGGAACGACCGACGCTCGCGTCGCGTGTTCCTTTGTTTTTACTCGACCATTTTCCAACTATCGAGTGCGAAATTCCAGACTTTTGCTTATAACTCGAGAACAGTTGGGTCTAGCTACATGAAATTTGGACAGCAGTTTGAGATTAATGAGTTGCATGTTTGTACCAAATTTCGAGGCAATAAGTCACGTGACTTCGGTTTTGGAACCCGAAAACCGCCCCGCAAGTTTGGCGTAAAAAGCGGTTTCCGTCAAAAACGGCTTAAGTACGGCAAAAAATATTTCATAGGGTTGTATGTCTCAAGATACCCTTTCATCCCAACCAGCCCACTTTTGGCCGCAATGAGGTTTATTTCTTTTTTTTTTCCTTTTTTTTCCCTTTTTTTCTTCCTAATTTTTGTACGCTCTTCTTCTCCTAACCACAAAACATGAAAATCTAATTTTTGTGTGAAGTTGTTGAGCTGCAAATGCAATTTTTTCTCCCGAAATATTTTGGGGCAACTCCACCGGAAACCCCCCCAAATTGGGGCCACAAAAAATCCATTTTTTGAATGGCTCAAACTAGGGTGCTACTTTTTTTTGATATCAGTAGATGTTTAACAGACAAATATTTTGACATAGTTTGGGAATGCCACCCCCCCGGGGATTCCCTCAAATGGACCCCCCAAAAATCAATTTTTTGAATGGCTCAAGCTAGAGCTCTACTTTTTTTTGATATCAGTAGATATTTAACAGACAAATATTTTGACGTAGTTTGGGGGTGCCACCCCCCTGGGGACCCCCCAAATGGACCCCCCGAAAATCAATTTTTTGAATAGCTCAATTTGGGTGCCAGTCTGTTTTGACATCAGCAGATATTTAACAGACAAATATTTTGACGTAGTTTGGGGGTGCCACCTCCCCAGGGACCCCCCAAATAGACCCCAAAAATCAATTTTTGAACGACTCAAGCTAGGGTGCCAGTGTTTTATGATATCAGTAGATATTTAACTGACAAATATTTAGACTCTACTTTTCTGGAGGTTCCGTAATCAGCTATTTTTGAATAATTGCTGATTTTGCGGTAGACAAAAAGTACTTCTGAGCGTCACAGCATTAGCTATGCGTCGGTCGTTAACTGGGTTTGCTGGCAAACTCCCATCTAGTTTAGTTGTAGTGTTCTCCTTATTACGGCTAGCTTGCATGAAGGCCTATTTCTTAATCTTGCTATTCACCACACGGTAGGCCTATATGTTGGACCAAACCTAGTTCTAGCCTAGTCTTTTATATCCATTTGCATAGTTTGCGATTGCAGCACTTTACATAGACTGTTTCAACTTTTACTATTATTTAACCAACACCAAGTAGCAGTCGAACCAGATTAACCAGTAACCAATCGGCCTATCAGTATCAGAATGTTATTCAGCATGACCTGATAGGCCAGTGCAGCCTAAACCAAGGTTTATGCTAGCTAACGAAAAACTGACGACTTCACGCTAAGTTTAAAGCATAGCCTAAGACCAGAGTTGACAGAAAACACCAGCTTCAAAGCAAGTTTAACAGTTTTGTACCTTCATTTCTTACCTTGCTTGGCAGCTTGGGACTTAGCGTTTCAGGTTTTTTAGGCTATGCGTAACTTTAAATTCGAAGAACTTCGCTGATAGTTCTTCTAGTTGACTAACTATCAGTGCTTTATCTGGCCTACAAAAGCTCAGCTGCTGAAATTCGATGAACTTGAACGCCAATATCGTCTCTTTCTCATACCAACTCTTGCCAACCTTCAGAACTGATTTTTCGCCAAATCACAATTTTGTGCATTATCATTCATGCGTGACGAATATAATAAAGAAACAAAAAAGAGAAAGTTTACCAACCCCTAAAAGAGAACTCTGGTGTTACAGTAGTTGTACACTGGCGAACAGTAGCGTAGCCAGGGGTGGAGCAGAGAAAGTATGCAAATCAGCATGTTTTTAGAGCTTTTGATGGTGATTTTCGCTCCAAAATTAAAAACAGCCCCCCCAAAGGGATTTGGGAGCTGAAGTTGTGAAGGACATTCCGTCATTTGGACCAGAATAGTGGAGGTTTTTGATTCTGGGGCTCTTTTGTTTTTTTTGAAATCACCCGTTTTTGGTCGGAAAAACCCCGTAAATTTCTGATTTCGGCCAGAAAAAGCCTTTGAATTTTGGCGAAGACCTTTTTTTGAGATCACCTACTTTTCACTAAAAAATCGCCTCAATCCATTTCAAGAGTAATGAAAATTTGGGTCAAGTTCGTTTACGGTTAAATCAAAGTTCCAAAAAAGCCCCCCCCCCCTTTGCGAAATTCTGGCTACGCGCCTGCTGGCGGATCCGGATCGGATTGGGATTGCAAAATTTAAAAGGTTTTCGATCCAGGTCTTTTCTAGTCGGATCCTGAACGTTTCTGGATGTTTCAATATGTGGATACGGCCACCTCTGAGGCTTGGCGCAAGAAATAACATAAATGTTTTGTTGGCGCAAATTAGAAATGGAAGCCCTGCACCTACGCGGTTAGACCAGTTCCACGGTAGTTGTAAAACGCCAGCACATTCTACTACGTCATTTCCGCTATGCTGCTACGTTGCGCTATCCATAGAGAGAAAATCGCTGTTCTAGCCATAACCCCAACTCTAAACCTAACCCTGACCCCAACCCAAACCCTCACCATAATTTACAAACCGTAAAAGAGTAAATGAGGGCTCTCTCTTATTCTCTTTACGGATGTTACGTCACATACGTAGTAGAATCTGCTGGCGTATTAACATTTTCCCAGTTGCACAGTATAGAGAACATATTAATATGTGTAGAGAACATAGGCTATTAATATATTAATACATAAAATATGTTACATTAATGTATTAATGATATGACAAAAAAATATGTCATATTAATATATTAATACATAAAAATATGTTTTCTATACTGTGCCAGTACCGTAGTTTTGTAGTGCAATGCAGCTTCAGCGTGTAGGATGAAACCACTTCTTTAGGATTAGGTGAGGAATCAGCCACTGTTTACCCCAGTATGCATTTTATGTTCTGGCCACGCCGAAGTTACGCCAAGCAGACGCATCGCCACGCCAAGCAACTTTTTTCATTTTAGAACCTTGCAAACTTTACGCCAACTTAAAGAAACTACACAGAGTCGCCAAGTGGAAAAGGAGTTCAGCACATTTTGCAATCAGCTGCCGTTTGTGCAGGCGTGCAGCAGTGTTCGGAGTTTCTCGCTCAGCTTTTGGTGTCTTCCGTTTACCACCTTTTAGTATTGCATTGAAATTTTTTGAAATAAAGCTAATACTTTTTGAAAGTTGATTCGGATGACCTCTTTGGTCCTTGGCAAGTGCCTGTATGTTTTTTTGTGAACTGTAAAGACCGTAGAGCAGGTTGGTAACCACAAGTTCGTAGTGGGGGTTGTTACGGAGGTCTAAGGGCAGAGCCCCCAACGCTCGAAGAATTTGTATTTTGTTTGCAAAAATAACTTAATGTTTGGCCTATTTTGAAAAAAATTAATGCTATTAAGACGTGGAATAGAAATTAGCAGTGCAAAAACATGATTATACAAGTTGCATCAATGAGCTATATTTTATAGAGAACGATATAATTAGGAGGAGCTAATGGAAGTTTGAGAGAAGTGATTGGTAATTAACTGATACTGAATGGCTCCCCTCCATTCCTCAGCTAATATATGTATGTATGTATATATTTTTTTTTTTTGATGAAACATATTTTAAGCATTTTTCAATGAGCGATCAAATTTGATTACCAGCTTTTGGCCATTTTTCAAAATTTTTTCTGATTTATAAGTTTACAGTATTTTGGACAAATTAGCCCCCCCCCTCCCTCCAAACTAAACGTTTCGAAATATGCTTTAAATCACTTTTTGAGTCAATTCCGGCGCTGAAGACAGTCTCAGATGTGCGAAAAACGTGGTATTTTCCTTATTCTTCGTTTTGGTTGGCTGGATGATGGGGGGCTGTAGCCCCCATTCCGCCCCTTCTGGCTACCCTACTGCTGCTGAATGTTTTGCTTTCTTCGATAGTTGTTTAGTACGGTTGGGTTAGAGACCGAGACGGCATCTACCAAAACACAGATTGAGACCTCAAACATTTTCTCTAGAGACCGAGGCCGATTTCGAGACCATCAGCCTTACTTTGAAATTTTATTCTCAAAAAATGCAGTTTTTAATGTTAAGCCAATAAGCTTATTTTGTGCCTACCTTTTCGTTAACAAATTGTCCTGATTCCGAAAGAAAAAAAATGCCTTATTATACAGTAACTCGCCTTAACTTTTCGCACATTTTGAGCACGTGACGACTTTGGCATAATTTCTTCTCTTTCTGAAGTTCCACATATTAAATGCACGTGCTTGTTGCCAGAGTTGGAGTTGAGTAAACAAAGCTCGAGGCCAAGGCCAAGGACGCAAAAACATCCGAGACCAAGGCCAAGGACTTCAAAATGTGTCCTCGAGGACTCCACTTCTGCTTGTTGCAAATTTTGTATTTATGGCCACCCCTTACTGCTTTGTTGCAGACGTAACATTCCATAAATAATAGAAAATGATAGCGTGACCGAACAACTTATCTATGCCAGTATAATGATGTTGAAGTGTATCAAATAAGCGATAATAAAACAATCAGAACTGATGAGCCTCAATATGTTGTGACCTTCATGTCTGAATCAAGATATTATTTTTTCATACGTTTTCACAGTTTCGACTTCCAACATCTGCTATAAGCTATTAGTCCTATTATAAATTATTTCGTAAGTTAGTACCAATAGTTATCATCAAAGAATATTTCTCCACGTCTACTCAATGGCTATTCACTGAAACAAGCGTTTTGGTGGGGGTAGGAAAGCAGGCTCGGCACCACGAGGGGAATTTCGGGGCCGTGCCCCCCCAAGCGAGAAATATGTTCTCCAAAGCGAGGATTGTGCGCAAAAAAAAGTAACAGGCCCGGTGCCATTGGAGTGCATTTCGGGGCCTGTATCCCCCGAAAATACTGCTAGCGCTCCCCCAAGTGTCAGTAAAGTCTCGTTTCAGGACGAAAAACACAAGTGAACGACAAGACGAAGCCTAAGATTTTGTGCTGAAGACCTGTTTTTAGTTTTTTTGGTCTTCACTCCTGAATTTGCGAGCAAGAACCGAGATCCGCTCCATAAAATTCCGTCGCACCCCTACGAACGTGTCCGATGCCAGGCTATAAACGAGTCCCCCTCCCCCCCCCGAGCGAGAATGGAGTTCGGAAAGGAGGCAAACGGCCCGTATCCACGGGGCATATTTTAGGATTTTTCTGCCCCCCTCCCCCTAGTCACGTTACTCTGACTCCGGTCCTGTACGAAAGCCTGGTTTTTGACTTGCGACTAAAAAATCACGAAAAATATAAAACTATCCTCGCCAAGTTTCAGCTTTCGATGTCCTATCGTTTTCGAGACACTACAGTACAAAGCAGAAAAATTCCCCTTAGGTCAGCGTGTTGCCAAAGTGCCAATGCTGTGATAAAAATATCTTCTAAGTTACTTACTCTGACTTTTAGAAGCTTCTGATTAGCTACAGTGACCGATATTCTGGCATTAGCACTGATATTACTACACTTTTGAAGTAATCGTAATTACACTATATTTACCTGGTTGCCTTGGCCAGAAGACAGCGAAGGGACCTTTGTGGTCTTCTAGTCAAGCTGCCACCGGCCCACTTGTCTGCCACACACGGTAGAGGCTCCTCACTGTCCCTTTTATTGCTGAACGTCAAACAGGGAAGCTGTTAACACCAACGTTTATAGTCTTTGGTTTGACCTGACAAGAAATCAAACCCGTGTTTACCATTTCAGCAGCAGACGCTCTATCCACTCGACCACTGGAGTAGTGACATAGCTATTTTAAATATTGAAATAGCTATTTTAAATACACTTTTGAAGAAGTGAAATTGCTGACTTCCGTTGTATCATCACAGGGATACTAACAGTAGCGTAGCCAGGGGGGGGCGGGGGGGCTCGAGCCCCCCCATTGGCTTGTGAAGTATGCAAAATCGCATGCTTTTTGTGCTTTTGAGGCCGATTTTATGTGAAAAATGGAAAATAGCCCCCCCATTGGAAAACAGCCCCCCCTCAAACGTCTGAATTTGCGAAATTGGACGAAATAGCAGCCTCAATTTTGGCGAAGACCTTTTTTTTTTTTTTTTTGGAGATCACCTGATTTTGGGCGGAAAAAAACATTTGAATTTCGGATTTCGGCCGAAAAATCACTCCGAATTTTGGCGAAGACCTTTTTTCTTTTTTTTTTTTTTTTTGGAGATCACCTGATTTTGGGCGGAAAAAACCTTTGAATTTCCGAGCTTTCCGAGATATTTCGCCTCAAGTTTCGGGCAAACCGTCTGAAATTGATTCAAGATCAATGAAAATTCGAGTCAAGGTCGTTTGCACACTTCTCACTCTTTCAAAATAGCCCCCCCCTTTTCCAAATCCTGGCTACGCGCCTGGATACTAACAATCGAGCAAAAAAGTCTCTGCTTAATGTTGTTATTGATGCCATACTTAGGCTAAGCGGCAATTATTCTCCATTTTGCTTGGTAAATTGTTCTCGATTTTGTATCTAATGAGACAAGTTAGCAGAAGCATCGCCACCACTAAACCCGAACTGGGCTGGAGACCCAAAACTCGTCTCAAGCTTAGGCCCGAACCCGATCCGGAAAACCCAGCCCGATTCACAACTCTGCGTCATGGTGATCCAAATGATGGACAAAAGACTTGCAAAGTCTTTATTCTCTGCGCTCGAGTGGAAGGCATCGCTCGATTTTGAATATGGACCTTATAGGCTTTTGCTTATACCGGTATGTTATTTTTTCATTGAAAATTCGCTTAAATTTTCAGCGGCTCCCCAACCCCCTCCACTTTTTACTTGATCCATAAAGCTGAGTCAAAATTTTGATTCCTCCCTGGAATTTACCTCCAATTTGAAAATGGATCCGCTACCATCACTGTGGCAACTGAAGAACAGGAGTATTAGCTACCGGTACCACAAGCGTAGCCAGGGGGCCTACCCCCCTCCCAATTGAAATGCCTCCAATGATAAAAAGTGGACAGAAAAGCCTATTGTTTCTTCAGTTTCGTTTTTTTTAGCATTTTTGCGTACAACAGTAACTATTAGTAATATTGACAACTAGGGGGCCCGGGCCCTCTCAATTCAATTTTTGCCAACCAATTTGAATGTATCACCCGGGTGAAATTTAGGGTTGTTGTTCTAAAAGTTGCTAACTCAGGCCATCTTCTAACCTTTTCATGAACGTAATGTTTCAAGTTTCAAGTTTATTTAACCATACGCAAAAATACGCAGGAAGGACACAGCGAAAAGACCACCAGGTCATCTAGGTCAACTGCACCTTTATGGCAATACTTCTACACTTATGGCGGTAAACTTAATTTGAAAAAATGAAAAATAAATAACACAACACATAAATGAAACAAAAAAAAAAAAAAAAAACACTAGACAGTGCTGCCGACTAGAAGTTGTAAATTCAAAATTAATAAGACTTGTTTGGGGTACAGTACTTTTTTTAAAAAAAATCTTAGACGCCAAAATTTTATTTCTGGAATGTGTGTAGTGCTCAGTGGTATGCAAAAAAAAAAAATTATTATAATCTACCGATTATTATGAAAGATACACTTTAAAACTACAAGCAATTTAAGGAGAAAAGTTGTAAAAAAAGGAAATATACATAAATAGAAAAATGTTAGCACTAATAACAATAAAACTGCAAATTTTTTGTTACACCAATGAGAGAATAAGATTGAATGGCAAATAACGCTCAGCCAGCCAAAACAAAAGCCAACCCTCTGCAAAATCAACCCACCCACGACAAAACCGACCCCAAACCATCGCCAACCATCATATCTCACTCAAATAGATATGATAGTCTACTTGAATAAGACACGATAGCCGACGACGCCCCGAAACCAAAACCACCATAAATAAATTAATCCCACAAAAAAACCGGCCCCCACCTTCGGCCGACTACGCATCATCTACCACTCAATCTTATTCGATTTGACGAACGCGAGGTCGCGTCTTCAGTTACATTTTTTTACTGGTCCTTGGCGTTGAGGACTCGATTCGGTTCTCAACACCAATTGCTACCAATGAGAGAAAGTTTTTTATTAGGCAACACTATCACCAGCTTCAGATATTTAACTGTTAAAATCAATTTTTAGTTGTTGGGAGCATGGGATGCATGGGTTGTGTCAACAAGCACTGACAGATAGTTGTACTACCGGTAAGGTAGTCTAAAACAATAGAAAAGTTTGCGGTAGAACAACCCGCACATTGCACACCCAGTGCTAAACCTAGTTCTTGGAAAAGACACTTTACATTTACAACAACCACCTCAGTTAGGCAAAGGGAAGCACACAGAAGATACAAAGTTGAAACGTTAAGTTTTATAACAATGCTCAGTTGCTAGTACATGCTCCAAAATCAAATTCATTCATCCCGACCTTAACCGGCTGCCGCCATAGCCTTTACAGCAGCAAATAAAGCTACAACCGGGCTGCTACTCAAAAACCACAGCTACAGCCAATCAGACCCAAGACAAATAAACCCGATCTCAGAACGTACATCCAAATAAATTTGATTTTCCATAATAGCAATACGAATCAAAGGCCGGTTATGGGCAACTACTATTGGCAATAAAATCCTCGTAAAAATACAAAATTGGGCATTACACAATGAACATCCTCAATCAGAATTACACAGCACAATAGCTTACAACTTAGAACTGCAAATACAAATCAATGGCTGAAGCCAATATCTAACAATAAAAATGTTTATCTTACAATAAAAACGTTTATCTTACAACAGGTCTAAATAATAGCGCTATTGCAACATGTTACAGTGGAGAGTTCTATTAAAAAAAGTTATCATTACGAAACATAAATTTGACCAGTTTTAAATTATCGATGCCTTAAAGGCAATGCATAAAAGGTAGCAACGTGGGGAGTTGGTTTATTGTTTTACTGTATATATTGTCCGAAAAAAAAAAAAAAAAATGGAACATACGAAAGGAAAAAGAAGAATAAATAATCCATTAATCATGTTCTACTCGTTTCACTAGTAGTAAGTTTACGAAATTAAAAGCAAAGGAAAAAACATCTAATATTCAAAACAACAATACTTTTTATACCTAAAGCATGTTCAAGAATATTTGTCTAAAAAATAATTTTTGCAATATTTTTTAAATTTTGTAAACGAGCAATGTCGGAAGTCCTCTGGAATAGTTTTCCATATGTTTATGCCAATATATTGCAGGGTTTTTTTCCCTGCTTCGGTCTCAGCAGAAGGTTGAAAATACTCATTTCGATATTTTTGTCGTGTATTGTGATAATGTACATTTTCATTTTTGGTGAAATAGTTATCGAATGACTTAGGTAGCATATCGTTACTGTATTTAAAAATAAATTTAGCAAATTCCATTTTAATCATATCTTCAAGTTTTAAAACTCTAAATCTGGTATATAATAAATTTGTGTCATATCTACGTGGACAGAAAAGACAAGCTCTCAAAATTTTGTTTTGCAAAATGGAAAGTTTGTGATAGTTACTTTTGGCCGCTCTTCCCCAGTTTAATATCGAATATTGCACATGTGAGTGGAACATACTGTAATAAACTATTCGTAACGTTGATAAGGGAACATAGTATCTTAATTTATAAATCATTCCACATACTTTAGAAAGTTTTTTTACTAAATTATCAGTGTGAGTCTTCCACGTTAATTCTTTGTCTAATTGAACACCTAGATACCTAATACTATTTTTTAATTCAATAGGATGATGATCTATATTTAATTGGAAATTTGTTGTTTTGATACTTTTTTTCCGAATCAGCATATAGCAGCTTTTCTGATAGTTGATCGTCAATTTGTTTAGTTTCATCCACTGGTTAATTTTTTTTATTTCTTCCGATACCTTATCTTGAAGAATATTGATATTCTGTAGTAACCAGAGACGGATTTACATGAACGTAATGACATAGTGCAAGGGGCACCGCGCTCAGATGGTAAGATTTTTTTTGGTCTCATCTGCATTTGGCAAGAAGATGTTGCAAAATTCCCAAAGTGCCGGGGGCCGGCGCAATATAAATCCGGCCCGGGCAATAACATGGTTAGTAGGCGTATAGAATAGAGTAGAAAACAGTTTATTCGCAATACAAACACATACAAAACGAACACACATAAAACAAAAATCACGGTCAGTTTGTTCACGCCAGGAAGCACCAACGAACATGCAGGTTTTTTAATCCAAGGTGCTTCCAGACTTGTTACTTGATAGTTTGAAAACTTAGAGAAGACCATTAACTATGCCAAAACAGTTCACCACCACTTTGCCAGTTTTTACGCGAAAAACTACTTTTGAAAAAAAAATCAGCTAGAGGAAATGCTTATTGAGCAAATTATTGAATTTGAATTGACGGAGCAAGGACCTCGTAGTGGTACACATACCCCTAAACTGGTTATTTTTATGACAACACAAAAATCTCTAAAGGAAATCTTCGAGTGGATTATTATTTACTGCTAAAATATTGCACGAGGCAATGTATCTCACTTCCTTCTACCTGGGCCAAATCACTTACAAAATTTAACACTAAAATGCAAGATTTTTAACTTGCTTTGGACTTAAATTGCAACTTAAAGGAGGATTGAACAATTTAATTTATTTAATTGGCTTTCAAATGTGAAAAATCTAGTTTTTTCAAATGGCGATCTCTGAACACCTGAGAAATGTGATCCAATGGCATTAAAATAGATTTTTTCCAAAAATTTACAAGGGACTTCGCCTCTAGACCCCCGTTTATATTATGTTTGAGTTGCACTACTTTACTCAACAGTCAACACTTCTCCCAGATATTTTTGCTTTTCAACTTTTTGGTTTAAGCCCTCTCCCTTTGGCAAAATCCCAGTTAAGTGCCAAAATAGGCCACGGCTTCTAATCTTCCACTCTACAATCTCTTTGCCCCACAAAAAGTTCCTTTTTCGAAAATTTCTGATAACGTTATTGCATGTGATATGTGGTTTGCTCCCCCCCCCCAATCAAAAATCCTCGCTACGCCTGTGACCGGTACCAAACGTTACCAGTATGTTTCAAACAACAACAGTAAGCATCACAGGTGGGTCGCCAATGGGGGGCAGGGGGGGCATTGTTTGCGATTTGCGAAAAAAACGTTAAAATTTGCGATTTCGGCCAGAAAAAGCCTTCGGATTTTGGCGAAGACCTTTTTTTTTTTTTTTTCATTGGAGATCACCTGCTTTTGGTCGGAAAATTTGTGATTTCGGCCAGAAAAAGCCTTCGGAAATCGGCGAAAACCTTTGCCCCCTGATTTTAACTTTACCCCCCCGATCTCGCGAAGCTGGCGACGCCCCTGATGCATCATAATAAGATTTCGGAGTTGCTGAAAAAAACGAAGAAAACAAAAACTATCGACAATCGAGTGATTTGCAACTTAGTGAATTAGTGAAACAACAGTGACTCGACAAGCGATAGACAATCGCTATTGCTATCGCCATTGCTATTGAAAGCAACAATCGCTATGGCTATTGACAGCGACTAGCGATAATATGAAAATACTGCGTTTCCTTCAGAAAATTTTGAGATATTTCAATTTATTTTTACATGTAAATCAAATAGCAAAATACGTTGTAAAAAGGTCTATAAAAAGCCCATAGCATCTGCTAGGCTAGTTTGACAACCAGTCAATCAGCATATTCTTGCTGCTTTCCCCGATATTTCTATGTTTTTGAAAGAAAGTGATGTTGACTGTTGTCACGTTGCATTTTCAAAAAAAAAAGATATATGAGGTTCAGACCTGAAAAATGGGGGGAGAATTAGGGGAAGGGGCAAGTGAATAAAGCACGGAAAAAAGAAAAAAATGTATTCTCAAAATCTATTTTTAGATTTTTGAAAACTAGACAAAAAATGTAACATATTGATATTTCATGTTCTTAGCTTTTTTTTCTGACATAAACAGGTAGAGATATTGGCCAAAATATTGTGATCAATGAAGCATGACAGGTGCACAATTTTAGCTCGGCGGAGTCGGCGGTCAAAGCAAAAGGTTAAAGCAGATAAAAAATAACATGCTGCGAGTTTCGTGCCTAACTTAAACTCCCTGTCCAGAAAAAGGTTTACGCCAGAGCAGCAGCATCTTGCGCCAGTGTTACGCCAATTGTCGTAGCACAGTAGCAGCTCTTCAACTCACGCCGCCACGCCAAAGAAACAAATTTTCCACGCCGGAGATCTTCGGAAAAGCATAGTAGGCTACTGTACATAAAATGCAGACTGGTGTTTACCTCAGTTGTTAAATTCTTCCGCTGTCTGAATGTAGCCAGCCTAGGCCTGTTAGATACTGTAATATACGTGTCAAAAGACCGCGCCCCAATGAGGTCGACCAGCTTGATTGAACAATCTACTGATATCAAGCTAGGGCTGCTCTTCAGGTTGAGTTAACAACCCATTAATCTGATTAATCTTTGACTTGTTGCTACATTGGAGTTGACACTACAGCACCATGGTATACCGGTAGCTTAGGTTTATTCTTCAAATCGTAGGCTCACCGTGCATACGTTACTGGTAATGCAACCTGTACCAGTAAGCTTGGCTGGATGGGTAGGCTACTGGTAGTTGTTAAACCCTAGGCTATTGTATAGGCTAGCCTACTGCATTTTCATTTTGTCTTCAATTCATTTTACTAATCTGTTGGACATTTTGTGGTTTGTATGTGTTTCGCTGTGGTGCTTTTGCACTGGATCGGCTTCTAATTATTATTATTATAAGGCAGTAGCTATTATTTTGCCTCTAGAGGCAAAATAGCCCCATGGTATTTTGCCATTTGGAGGCAAAATAGTCCTAGCGGCTATTTTGCCGCAAGTGCCAAAATCTGAAATAGCCCTAAGCCTAATCCTAACCCAAACCCTAACCCTGACCCAAACTCTAACCCTAATTCTAACCCTAATCCTAACCCTAATCCCAACCTTCAGAACTGATTTTTCGCCAAATCACAATTTAGTGCATTATCATTCATGCATGACGAATATAATAAAGAAACAAAAAAGAGAAAGTTTACCAAGCCCCAAAAGAGAACTTTGGTGTTACTCTGGTGTTACAGTAGCCTAGTTGCATTCTGGCGAACAGCAGCGTAGCCAAGGGTGGAGCAGAGAAAGTACCGGTATGCAAAACAGCTTGTTTTTAGAGCTTTTGATGGTGATTTTTGCTCCAAAATTAAAAACAGCCCCCCCCAAAGGGATTTGGGAGCTGAAGTTGTAAAGGACATTCCGTCATTTGGACCAGAATAGTGGAGGTTTTTGATTCTGGAGCTCTTTTGTTTTTTTGAGATCACCCGTTTTTGGTCGGAAAAACCCCGTAAATTTCTGATTTCGGCCAGAAAAAGCCTTTGAATTTTGGCGAAGACCTTTTTTTAAACTATTGTGACCATTTTAGCTACATTACCTTTTCACTACTCTACTAACACCTCTTTGTTAAGCTGTGCCTTTAGTTTTTCTAGTAGTGACATTTTCGTATTAATTTAATTGCATTATTTTGTTGACTTGTACTCCCAGTGGTAGTGAAATTATAGTTTTGTGACTAAGGGTGTTAAGTTGAAGTCCTATGAGTTATATCAGTGTTGCTAAATCAGTATATCTAATATTGCTAAATCTGAAACTGCTAATTTGCTAAATCAGTATATGTAATATTGCCATATCCGTATAATATGTAGTATTGCTAAATTGTCCTGTCTAATATTACTATGTCAGTGTATCTAATATTGCTGAATTTATGATGAACTGACTTTGATTAAGGATTTCAAAACTGGTTAGAATTTGTTCTGTAGACCTTTCATACAAGTGATTTTTTTAAAATTTTTATTTGATAATATGTAGTATTGCTAAATTTTTATTTTGATAATATATGAATTTTTATTTTGCTGAACCTATATTCATTAGAAAACTTTAACCCAGTATAATACTGAGTTGTACTGGGTGATAGCTAGGTGCTAATTATTTAGCTAGGTGCTATTTTGTAGTCACTTTCTACTTGTAGTTATTTATTTAGCTAAGTACTTTCCATTTGGCTAGGTGCTATTTTGCCTTGTATACCGATACTTTATCTTTCAATATATCTAACTTTTTTTTTTTTGCTTTTACATGTTACTGTAATCTGTGTTATTATATTCTTATATTACCTGTACTGGAAATTTTTTGTATCTGAATTTACCTACTGGTACTGTTTACAACAATGGATGATACTTGCAATGATTTTATATTATGGTAATCTGATGGTTTTACTCTTTTTGTGGAAAACTTGTTTGCTCTGTCTGGCTGTTCCATCTTACACTTGACGACTGTGCCCTTATGTCTTCAATTCATTTTACTAATCTGTTGGACATTTTGTGGTTTGTATGTGTTTCGCTGTGGTGCTTTTGCACTGGATCGGCTTCTAATATTGTTGTTATTATAACCCTAAGCCTAACCCAAACCCTAACCTAAACAGAGGAAAAACACTATTTTGCCTCTAAGAGGCAAAATAGCCACTTCCTTATTATAACATCAGACACTAACAAATATGTATGAGATAAGATGATATCATTTAATACCGTAGTTAAACTGTAACGTAAGCAACAATTTTTTGCCTCATGTTGATGGTTGCTTACGGTAGTTGCCGGTAGCCTACACATTGTTCCTCTACAGGAACAACGGTCCACTACAGAAGCGCAGCTGGATGTAATTGGCGTGGCAGGCATTTGTCTTGTGGTATTGTTTACTTCATTGGCAGGAAACGCAAACAGACAATGGACATTGATGGATTAGGCTAGGCCTACTGTATAAGCAGTGGAATGCCTGTGTAAATAAAACTGTGATTTCTGTTCTAGGTTTGATCAAAATATTACAACCAAAGCTTTACTAAAAACAATTTCTTCAAAAAACTTTTCAAAATACTGTAGTAATAGGCACTTTTATTCAGATCTTTGGCTTTATCAGAGAAATTTTAGAGAACTTATTTTCATTAAAAATTATATTACTGATGTGAATGTCTGTGATTTGACATGAATTTGCAACGAGTTATTGCAGCTTATGCTTATTATGTTAGCAAGAGGCTTGGTGAATGTTCCATTTGCGCAGACATTTAAAAAACAAGCCTAAAAAAACTAGGCAGTTGTTAAGGTTACGTGACCGTAATTTTCGTTTTCGGAATTAAAAGTTACATGACCACTTTTGCTGTTCAATTTACTATCTCTCAAGCTGGCATTGCTGCCCGAACCCTAACTCAAATAATAATATCTCAAG
This sequence comes from Trididemnum nubilum, assembly GCA_963965965.1. Lineage (NCBI taxonomy): Eukaryota > Metazoa > Chordata > Ascidiacea > Aplousobranchia > Didemnidae > Trididemnum > Trididemnum nubilum. Next base: position 24,722,886 of record OZ014479.1, on the reverse strand, counting down.
CTGGCATCGCTGCCCGAACCCTAACTCAAATAATAAGATTTTAGAGAAAAAAAAAGAATTATGTAGCAAAATAGCTCTCTAGTGCTATTTTTAAAAGTGTGTCCAGCGGGTATTGATATTCCACCCCTTGGCATTACAGCCAAGCGCATTAACCACTACGCCATCAGGGCTTCGAATTCGATGTGACGGAGTGCTGTATTTAAATCGAATCTCTCACGTAACTTTTAATTCCAAAAACGAAAATTCTGGTCATGTAACCTTAGCCACTACCAAAAAACTAACCCTAAGCCCTAACCTTAACCCTAATCCTAGCCTTAACCCAAAGCTTAACCTAAACCCTAACCCAAACCTATGAGTGTAGTAATCAAAATAAAAACTTTTGAAAACGAGTGACGTCACTGGAATCTTTGTTTATTTAACTGCACATGTTCTATTCGCCAAGTCAATTTAATTATGTTATGGCCCATAATCACTTGTGTAGACATTATCTGACTCTACAGCAGGCAGTTGAAGAAGTTGCAAACTCACTCAAAAGTAATGAGGAAGACATTGTAATTTTACCTCTCGAGCAAGGTGATTCTTATGCTACTGATATAAAAGAAGATGAAGACGTACCGGTTAGTCATAAAAATAATTTCTTCCAAATAATGTTGCAGGGACGTTAGAAATACATAATCATAATGAGCATAATGATAAAGAAAATGAAGTTGTTTCCAATTCACGAGCTAATCAGATTGAAAGAAAAACATCGCAGCCTCCATCAAAAAGACAGAAGGTGAAACCTGCTGCAGTAAATTGGAGAAAAAAACAAAATTTGAAGGAAATACCTGAGAAAAACCTTACGTGCTTAGCTAACAGCCATCCACATCTTGCCCCGTTGAATCCATTGCATTATTTCGATCATTGTTTAATGACAAAATTTGTGATCTAATTGCTACTGAAACAAAACAATATGCATCTCAGCAGAATGAGTTATTTTATCTTCAGCAGCACAAAATTGATACATTTATTGGCATCATTTTGTTGACAGGTTATAATAGCCGACCACGTCAGCGCCTGTATTGGAGTGAAGATGATGATGTCGCTATCCCACTGATATCAAGGTCAATGTCAAGAAAAAGGTTTGAAGATATAAAGAAGTTTATTCATTTTGCTGATAATGATAATCTTACTGCTGGTGATAAACTTGCCAAAATTCGACCTTTGCAGGATAAAGTAAATACTTCGCTACAACAGTTTCGATTGTTTGAAAAAGATCAATCAAGTGAAGAAGAAATGGTACCATATGTTGGAAGGCACTCCACAAAGATGTTTATTAGGGCCAGCCAATAAGATTCTGCTACAAAAACTGGGTTCTAGCTTCAAGTGATGGCTACCCTTACAAGCTTGGAACATACACTGGAACTTGTAAAACAAAGGACAGCAGCAAGCCTCTTGGTCCTCAAGTTGTGACGGATCTTCTTTCGATTGTAGAAAAACCTGCCTGTAATCGTGTTTATTTTGACAATTTTTTTATATTGTACTGTTACTGCAAGATTTACATGAAAAAGGTTTCAAAGCTCTTGTGGCTATATGCAAAAACTGCATCATGAAGTGTTCCCTAAGACCCTCAAAATCTGGTAGAAAAGAAAAACGTGGATTCTTTGACTACCGCTCAGACGAATATGTGTCCATATTACTGGGGGAGGACAATAAGGTCGTTTACATGGGCTCAAACTTCTGCAACATTGAGCCCACCAAAATAGTGAAACGCTACAGCCAGCGAGAGAGGATTAATTGTGTTCAACCTTTTTGCTTTTACTTTACAATCAAGGCATGAGAGGTGTCGATCTGCTAGACAGATTTATAAGTCAATACTGGCCAACAATTCAAGGAAAGAAATGGTATTGGCCACTGTTTTTGAACTGTGTATGGATGATAACTGTGGCTGCATGGAGGCTCAATGTAGTGGTGCAAATTTCACCATGTTTGGATCTTTTTGATTTCATCCCATCAGTTGTAGCTGGTTTGTTAAAAAACAGTTGAAGACCTGCGTCTTCAGGCCCTTGTGGCAGACGGATCATGAACAACAGTTTTGGCCAGCATAACCCTGTCAATGCAGAGAGTCAAGGGCGTCGTGCAAAATGCAAAAAGAACACTGTAAAAAAATGTCAAGAATGTGGCGTTCGCTTGCATACTATGTGCTTCCTTCGTTATCATAAGTGATGATAACGTGAACTTGCTAATTGTGTCTGTGTCCTTGCTCTATAATGTAATTAGAATGTTTTCAGCATCATAAAGTGCTTTCTTTTAAGCTGAAAACAATAAAAGCTTTTTTCCGATCAAATTAGCTAGCCACAGTGCTTTAGACCATTGTTCCTGAAGAGGAACAAAAAAAGTAAACATAAATAATATTGCTTGAAAGTCAAAATTTTGCTAAAACCGATAAACCAGTGCATTTTTTAAGGACTTTTATTTACAGAAAATGTTAGTAAAATATTTTCATATTTTTTTCATGAGTCAGCATTTTTTTGTGAATAAAGAGAGTTTTTGATTACGCAAAGTGACTATTTTCCGGTGGATATTTTAAACAAAAGTAAAAGAGCTTAGCACACAAAATTCAAGAAGTGCGTTTATTAGTGTCCAAATCAGGCTGTCAAGGTAAATTTTTAAGAGGGTCTTTTAAGCCTGTATATTCATTGTTCCTCTAGAGGAACATTGGTCCAAAATGGGTTAAGCCAAATACTGTAGCCTGACACTGGTATCCAGTATCATTTGTGGTACTGGTAGGCCTAATGAAATACAGTAGCCTATTGCTAACTCAAGGACTATGGTAGCCTAGTAGTCTTATATGTTGGGCTTGCCTTAGCTTTTTGATGTGTGGTAACGTCGAGGTTTTGGTTGAGTTTATTGCAATTCTGTATCCTATCGCAGATCCTAGGCTGGTGGCTATTTCTGAAAACTGAAGGATCAATTACAGCTAGCTCTCTACGTTCTTTTATGTTGATCTCAAAAAAAAAAGTTATCGGCGAAGGAACCATGATATTTTTCTAGGGAGTTTTCCTGTTCTCCCCCAAAAAAGTTAATTTGGCAGAAAATGGCACTTTTTGGCTGTCTTTGTCTACTTCTATCACAACATTAGGAGGAAAATGGCATCACGCCATAAGGTCACTTATAATTGACGGTTTTTGATACAAAATGAAAATGTTGTAAGTTCACAGATCAAAAATGCCGTAATGCCATAAAATATTAGTGCAAAAATGCCAGAAAAAATTTTGCACTTTTCACCCTTTTCTTCGCTTATAAGGATGGCTGATCACTATCAGTCACCCAACCCCACGCGCCAACCTATTCCTACTGTATGATGTAAAGTAGACTCAGAGTTCTACTGTTTTATGAGGAGCCATATTTAGATGTCAGTGTATCTTTTTCTCTCCATTCCAAATCAACAATAGACATAGATACCCTAGTTGGTAATAATTGCGTGTAATATTGGTTCAAGGCAGTATCTTGAGCACCGTTGCGCTTACCACTTCACTACTGCGGCTACGCATTTGATGCGTCACAGCGCCGTATTTAGGTCGAATCAATGAGAAAAAAGCAATATAACAGGCTGCCAGTGCAGCAGCGATTTGATATCGGAAATCGGACCGGTGCAGCAGACACTACCTTGGTTCAAATTCAACATGTCAATGCTCATAAACTGATGGTGCAAAAGTACAAAGTGCTTAACCTTAAACCACCTTTTTTATTTATAATTCTTAGTATTCTTGTATCATTCTGAATGTGATCGAAGCAGGACATCCTGACGCGACCGACTTGACGCGAGACAACTCACCCCGGGAATCCTGACGCCAGGGACATCCTGATGCTAGGGACATCCTGACGCTCTGGACATCCTGACGCCAAAAGCTCCAAACTTTTGCGCTCTGCTTTCTTTCTTTTTCTTCTTTTCGCTTTTCCGCGCTACGCCACAGCTACGCTTTTAACGATTAACGTTCGATTATTGTGACGTTAAGTATAATATTTTCCGTTAATTGCAAACTTGATACAAATCTCTGTTTTGCAGAAACAACTCAAAAGCGAAGTGTATTTTTGCGACAAAAATCGTGATGAATCAAAGTCGAGTTAGCGAATATGTAAAATCGCTGGCGATAAGTTTCAAACGATGACCGAATGCCGCGATTGAAAGTAATATATGTTTTGCTGTTATTAAACGACCACGTAGATATTTCATATACAATAATATGTGTGATTCATTTACAAAGAAAAATGCTCTGAAAGGAATTGTATGTTAAAAGAAAATAGTAAAAATATAATTCAAAGTCAAGTACTGCAAATCGAAATTAATTAATGCGGCGATTAAAATTTGGTATTTTTGCCTATTATTATTGGATGACCACCTAGCAATTTTACACGCATTTTCATAAAAAAATTGTTAGTTTTTGGTCAGCAATAATTTATCGATAGCATTTCGATTAGCTGCTTGTTGTCATTTTTGTGATCTTACTCTTTAATAAACTGAAAATTTTAGAGCTTATACAAATTAGTAACTTGTTATTGTTTAAATGCTTTGATTTTGCAAGCGGAGAAATTACGATAATTTGGCATGCTGATGTGAAGCGTGCGACCGTGTTGTTTTGTTCTTTCAAAGTTAAAAACTGCGATTGCAAAAACTAATGGCTCCATCTATCAAGGTTAAAACCAAATAAACCACCCATTGGGAAAGTAATTAGTTGGATAATTACAAAGTATTGCACAATATTTTTAATCTATTTTCCTATTTGGCCGTAATTTCAACTTTGCTTTCAAACGTTGTCCATCGACAAATTATTGCTGACCAAAAACTAACAATTTTTTTATGAAAATGCGTGTAAAATTGCTAGGTGGTCATCCAATAATAATAGGCAAAAATACCAAATTTTAATCGCCGCATTAATTAATTTCGATTTGCAGTACTTGACTTTGAATTATATTTTTACTATTTTCTTTTAACATACAATTCCTTTCAGAGCATTTTTCTTTGTAAATGAATCACACATATTATTGTTTATGAAATATCTACGCGGTCGTTTAATAACAGCAAAACATATATTACTTTCAATCGCGGCATTCGGTCATCGTTTGAAACTTATCGCCAGCGATTTTACATATTCGCTAACTCGACTTTGATTCATCACGATTTTTGTCGCAAAAATACACTTCGCTTTTGAGTTGTTTCTGCAAAACAGAGATTCGTATCAAGTTTGCAATTAACGGAAAATATTATACTTAACGTCACAATAATCGAACGTTAATTGTTAAAAGCGTAGCTGTGGCGTAGCGCGGAAAAGCGAAAAGAAGAAAAAGAAAGAAAGCAGAGCGCAAAAGTTTGGAGCTTTTGGCGTCAGGATGTCCAGAGCTTCAGGATGTCCCTAGCATCAGGATGTCCCTGGCGTCAGGATTCCCGGGGTGAGTTGTCTCGCGTCAGGTCGGTCGCGTCAGGATGTCGCGGACCGGAATGTGATACCAGTAACACAAAATAAGATGTAATGATTAAAACTACTTTTACATAACAATTCTTCACCTTATGCGTTAGAAACTTTGAGCTAGAGTTGTTTATGCAAGACAAGTTATGCAAGACTATTGGTAGGTACGTGACAATAAATTTTTATTTTTGTCCAAATTTCTTAATTTGAACTTCTTTGGAAAGAACTTTTAAACAGAAGCTCTACAACGCAAAAATTAAAAAAATTGATGAAGATATAAAAAAGTTATAGCCAAAAAACGATCAAAAATTTTGGTCCAGGCTTTACCATTGAAGTCAATGCAAAGCGACAATTTTCGTAATGCCGCAAGACAAGTATAATCGTTGTAGTATAATCCTCGTAGTGCATACGACTCATTGAATTTAAAACCAGTCCAAGAATTATGCACTGTCCCTGACTGCGGCATCAGAATGACGAAACCACGCTTCATACTTCAGTGCACTTGACCGTAAAAAACTTATCGCAAACGCGCTTTAGCGAATGACATATTATCGGTTTGGCGCATCGACGCTAAAGTTTGAAGTTGAGAAATTGTACTAGAAGTGGGTTTCGTGCGGGTAAAATTTAACATAGTGCGCATCATTATTTTTTATTCAAATTTGGCTGAAACGTAGTTGAGTGAATATTCTACGAGTCCATGGCAGTTTGAAGATCGTCCGTGAACATCTTTATAAACCATTTCAAAGATAAACACTTTTTAGGAACAAATTCTAAAAATAAAAACAGCGTCAGACAGAGCAGATATTCGTCTTCCTAAGTACCAATTTTTGTAGAAATTAAAGCACTTTTAGATACTTTTTAGCAAGTTTAAAATAAACTGCTTGTGAAAAGTGCCGTAAAAAATGCGTTCAGCAATGGCGACCAAAAAATTGCCAGACAGCAACGTGATACACACATGCCTACTATTGGTGTTAACAGGGTTGGAACTCAGAGCTGTTTAAAAGCAAAGATGAATCGATAGTTCACGCAAAAAGCAAAGAGTAAAGTACAGAAACAAAAAGCAAAGATATCAGAAACAAAAAGCAAAGATTAGTAATCAATGCCAAAATGCGAACAAAAATTTTTATTCTCTTTTTCATTAGGATGTACTAAAATTTTTGCCTTATTGACCATTGAATGAAACTTGTGAGTGGAAAAACTATTATTACTGGTACTATCAAGGATAAAAAAATACACTTTTAGGATAATATTATAAAGAGCAATATAGCATAAGAGAAATGAAATGATGTAAGCTTAGACAGACTCAACAAGAACAAAAATACAGTTTAGAGATTCTACCAATCAATAAAATGTAAGCAAAAAGCATAGAAAAGGTGATAATCAATAGGAAAAATCACATGCTTGGCCCTCAATCACTAAAATAATTCCTCGTAAAGAGATACAACTGGAAAATTTATCATTCAACCGAGTTACAAAACATTTCTGGGAATTTTGTAGAAATGGCAGGTGATTCACGTTTCTGCGATGATTTCATCCAACTTTGATAGAAAAGAAGATTGAGCGGTTAAGAATTCGTGTTTATGAACTCTGAGGAGAAACGTACAGTCGTAAACAGTAATAACATATTCTATAGCACCGGCAACATGCTATATGCTGCTATATAGGTACATGTTAAGTAAATGATAAACCATGCAATGCGATTCACGTTACACATATTTTTTTGATGAGTATAACTAAATTATCTTTCAAGCTTATTTATTACCTGGTTCAATTTATTAGTTCAATTCTCAGCTCACTGTAGATTTAGTTCTCAGTTTTACTGTTCACTGTTGTAGCAAAATTTATTTTACTATGCATTTTACAGTAAATATAACATAATTTATTATGGTACTCAATGTTTGAATAAATAATTCTCATAAAATAAGTTACACATTAGAGTCAGCGGTAAGGTGGATGTGAAGGGACTGGGAAGTCATCAGGTTGAGCACCCACCTTTCTAGTCACACTGCAGTCTAAATAAATAGCGCAATGAGATAGAAATCTAAGAAGAAAAAAATGCAAATAAAAAACAAACGACCTCAAGAATCAAGCATGAAAACAGTAACAACCAAAAACGAGCAGTGATCAACTTGAATAAACTACAAGCAAGTTTACATAATCACTGGAAAAGAGAAAATAATGAGCTTAAATTTGTTCTTAAAAATCTTTTATAATCTTTTTTAAATTTTTAAAACGAATATTTTTTGATCCAAATTGAAATTGAGTTCCAAATTTTAGCACCTGTTTATTTAATAGATCTTTGTTTTTTTTGGGTTATAAATAATAGAATTGTTAATTGATTATTGCAAGAGGCTCGTGTCCTCCTCAAATGTACATTTTTAGTTAAAGTAAAATAATTCAAAAAACTTCCAGGTAATTTCGACTTATCGTGTTGGTAAACAAATTTAGATATTTCAAAATTTAAAAGCAAAACCAATGGTAATATATTTAATTTTTGATAGAGGGGATTTGCGCAATCATTCCAATTTTTCCCAGTCACAATTCTAATAGCTTTGTTTTGCAATTTACTTAATTTAGTTAAATAGGATGGAAAAGTGTTACCCCACACAAGAATTCCATAAATAAGATTAGAATGTACAAAAGCATAATAAAGGTTTAGCATTGCACTTTCAGGTATTAAATATTTTAGTTTGTATAATATGCCAACTGCACGAGCAATTTTGGTTTCTAAAGATTTTAGTTGCTGTCGAAAGTTCAAATTGCAGTCCAAAATCACTCCCAGATATTTTGCTTGGTCAAGTGATCGAATAGTGCCAGCTTTGCTGTTGATACTTAATTCATATTGAGGAGCATTTCGTTTTGGGCTTATAATTAATAGATTGGATTTAGAAGTATTTAGAGTCAGTTTGCTTGCTATCATCCAATCTCATATGTTATTAATTTCAGATTCCAAATATTTTTCCAACTGTTTTAAAGTAGGAGCATTAATCATAAGACACGTGTCATCTGCAAATAGTCTTGGAGTGCTGTTTATACAATTTGGTGTATTGTTAATGGAAATCAAAAATAGAAGCGGGCCCAGAGTGGACCCCTGAGGCACTCCTATAATATTAAATTTGGACGTAGAATTTTCATTTGCTATAGATACTAGTTGAGTTCGGTTTTTCAGAAAAGATCAAAAAAAATTATTCGCTATTCCTCTAATACCATAGTAATGCAATTTTTTGGCGTAGGATATCATGATCGACTGTATCAAAAGCTTTCGCCAGATCAAGCAGCACCAGACCAGTAAACATTTGGTTTTCAATATTATGGTAAGTAGACATAATTATATCCAGAATCGCATGAATTGTAAAATGATTGGAACGAAACCCATATTGAGTTGAAGTTAAAATATGATGAGAATTTATAAAATCAGCTGTTCTAGAATGAACTAACTTCTCGAGAATTTCAGAGAAACACGATAACAGGGAAACTGGTCTGTAATTTGTTAATTTTTGAATTTCTCCAGATTTAAATACCGGAATAACTTTGGTCGTCTTAAGGCAAGAACGAAAAACCCCAAGAGTAGAACAGTGGATATACAAATTGGTTAGTAGAAGAGCAATGGTTTCTGCAGCAATTTTCACAAATTTAGTTTCAATACCGTCGATTCCACTGCTCTTGTTCGATTTTAACTGATTAATAGTATTGAATACTTCATCGTCTGAGATAGGTTGAAAATACATAGAGGAAGATACACGCTTTGACAGATAGACATTAAACTTAGAAGCCTTTGTGGTATCTATGGAATCAGATAATTTTTTGCCGATACTACAAAAGTGACTATTAAACTTCTCTGCAATTTCAACTGAATTATTAATGATTTTTCCATCAACAGAAATAGAATTTGGTGATTTTCTTGTAGCTTTTTGAGGAGTCAGCGTATTCATGATGCTCCAAAATTTTTTGCTGTCATGTCTTGAATTAATTTGTGATCGAAGTTCCAATTTTTTTGAAAGCCTTTTATTTTTAGTTAACTTGTTAGCATATGTTTTGTAAAAACTTTTTTTGCAATTCAGAGCCACGCAAATAGTGAGATGTATAGAGTTTTTGTTTATGACAAATGGAAACAAGAATTCCCTTTGTTATCCATGGCTTTTGTAATAATTTTCGTTTTTTTTTTTTGAGGCTGGTACCAGAGGAGCATTTTTCCTTGTGCAAGAATGCACCAATGCTACAAAATCAATAAAAATTTCTTTCAACTCTTTCAAAGAAGTAACATTAATGTCGACGAAATAATTTAATAGGGCGATCATCTTGGTGAAAATTTATCTTTGTTAAATCTTCGCATGTCTCGCAGAAAAAAAGTTTACTTCTTGGTTTTGACACTTTCAGTTGATATGTTGGGATTAGCCACGAAGCACCCTACAGGAAAATGATCTGTTAATGTCACTCGAAAATATTGTGGGATAGATGATATTTGAGATATCATTTGTAATTACGTGGTCTATAATTTTTATTGGAATTATTTCCCACTCGCGTAGGCTTATCAATTAGCATATAACAATTATTTCTAGAGAGCATATGCATATAGTCAGTTGCACTTTCCGTTCTTTTATTGGGGTCAACATTAATGTTCAATGGTGTATTTACATTGATGTCCAACTTGCAGTGACCGAACTACACTGTGGTTTTTGAGCAAATATCCAACAAATTATATGTCCTACTAAATGCCAGCATTTTGGGGAATATCGCGAAAAACAGTCTATGCGATCTGCAAGTTTATAGCAATTTATCGAACTGTAACTATCACATTTTCATTAAAGAGATATATATATATACTGCTCGAAATTGGTTTCATTGAAGAAAGGAGAACTACTTCTTTCTTCATTGCTCACTTTTCCATGAGGGTTGCGGAGGCAGCAGGTGGAGATTAAAGGCCACCTAATGTCCACAAAGCAATGCCCTGAAAAGCCCCATTTATATTCCCTACCCCCTGATTTTATTAATTCATAAACGATAATGAAATTGAAAAATTGATCGATTATGAATTCGTAACCAGTGTTGAATTCTGAATCTTCCCGAAGTGAGATTATTTAAAAATGCAAATTACCGCTTTTGCTACAATGCAGTAAAATAAATGCAAGTAAAGTAAGCTTTTACTTGTTTTATTTTAGTGCAATCACCGCACTTAATTTAATTGCACACACATCATTTTGCTATGTATATACACTTTTTAATTGCATGCAGATTCGATCAATAGTCAAACCAGAGGTGGCAGTAGACCGGATCGGACCCAGATCTTGCTGTTTTTGCTCATATCTAGATACAGTTTCATTACAAGATGTGGATCCAGATCTGATTTTGCTGATTACTTTCAAAAATGTATATAGTTTAAAAAAGTGTGATTTTTGATCGATTGGTTTCTGTTCCTAGCTAGCCAACTTTTTATGTGCTTGTTTAGCAACTCATTGTTGATATTTATCAAAAGTTTTGTTAATGTACAGAGTATAGGTGCATACTGGCAGATCCAGATCAGGGTCCATATTACGATTTCTTCTCGGTGAGCTTCTCGAATTAAAAAACGTTGAGTCATTCCGCTAAGTCAATTTGAGCTATTATGAAGTTTATTTAGCGAAAAAACTCGCTCGAAAAACGTCAAAACTTTCCGAGCGCTTAATTGTGCTTGGTAAGCATCTTGAGTTGCTGAAAACAAGGCATAAGAATGGCAGCGCTTTAATTTTGGTAGAGACAGCATATTTCGCTTTTGCGCAACAACGAAGATTGTAAAGGTTGCAAATTTGTTTTACGAAGATTGTACATTTTGTTTCAAGCCGTGCTAAAAATTTCCGAAAAAGGCAAAAAATAGTCCACGAGCTGTGGTGTAAAAAGTATTCGAAAAGTGTATTCAAGTAAAAGCTTTGTTACTTGAATGAAAAAGTACGTGAAATAAAGAACAAAAGTACTGGAATAAAAGTAAAAAGCAGTGGTTTTAGAAGTACCCTACTCAAGTACAAGTATTTTTGAAAGTAATTAAGTAAAATAAACAAATTATTCAATCGATAAACTGTTGTATGACGACTACCTTCACATCACAGCCACACAGTGCTTGGTCTTTTAACCCCTCACTCTCAAGAAGTCTTAAATTACTAATTGATGCAAGTTTTTGTTATTGTATTCAAATCAAGAAGAAAATCAACAAAACTTCGAGGTTTGAAAATCATGTCATGCAGAATTTACTTGGGATTATTTTAATAAATTTTTGCCAACTTAAATTAATTGAACAATTGCCAGTAGAAAACACCACCGTTCTGACAAATCTGTGCTTCAAATTAAAAACTACAATACTTTTGTACTCTTCTGAAGCAAAATGCTACTTAAATAGCATTACTTCACTGTAAAACTAAGCAAGTGAAAGTAGAAAGTATCCAAAAATATAATTACTTTAACCGATATAATTTACTTTAAAAGTAAAGCTACTTTTGTTACTTTGCACCCCTGTCCACAAGCATGTCAAATCAATGACCTCGTGGTTTGCGGTTAGCATCTAATGTTGCAAAATTGTTGCCGCCTAGACTTGTCCTGCGAAAAATTCATTAAAATTGTTAATATTTCCCACTAGAAATTCGAAGCATTCCTTAAAAATCTAACATATTTTCACGTTTTCCACTAGAAGTTACACGCGTCCTTGAAAAATGTGATGCAAAATATGCATTTTTACGTTAATTGTGCGTGTCTGGAGCGCCGCTGCGTTTATACGAGCTCGCTTGAGTTTTGTTGCACGGAGAAGAAATCATGATCACATTTTGCTTTTCGAGCAATCTTGCTCGAAAACAGCTCGCTAATTCAAGTCGAGAAGTCTCGTTATCTCTAAACTTCGTAATATGGGCCCAGATCTGGATCTCAAAAGTTAAAAGGTTTAGGATCCGGATCGGATCCAGATTTCTTCTTGTTGGATCCAGATTGGTTCAGGATCGTTTAATATGTGGATTTGGCCGTTTCTGACTCAGACATTCTTTGCAATTCTTTTAGCCCAAAAAGTTTCAGTCTTTTTCATGAAAACTTTTCCCACGCTTGCGACGCTAATTGCTCATTCAGATATCACAAGTAAGAAAGCAACGTCGAAAATTTCACAGCTTTTTATTTTAGTTTTTTTTTTTCAAGATCTTTACTTCCTCTATTTTTCACACAAAAAGTTTAGATTTTTAGCTGGGGTGCAGTTTGCAAGATATTCATGATTGAAAAACAAGTGCGTTTGTAGCAAAAGGCAACATGAATTATTGTTAACATACCAATTTAAATGATTATATACAATCCAAAAATCAATTTTTGTAAATTGAATGATTGAAAAAAAGCAGGGATGCACATTGCATAGATGCCTCTTTGCGATATTTGCTATGCAAGAAAACTAAGATGCAATGCAAAGTAGAACAATAAATGTGATTGTTTTGTGATAATTTGAAATTTTTTTGATGCGATAAACTCGCCACCAATTTTTGTTGATAGATTTTTTTGATTTTAAAATAACGTAAGCTGAAGCTCAGCCAGCGCAAGACTTTAGTTTAATTGTGTGCTGTGATTGTGACTTAACCAAAGCCAAAGTATTCCCAGACTTCTGCATAAAATGCAACTTATGACAAAACAAAACCAAAAATAAAACAGAAATAATGACAAGAATCAGGAAAAACAAAATTTTTTTGTTAAATTTTCTGATGTGATAATAAATGGATGTTGATTTTTTGGCATGTTTCGATGTGATATTTTTTGAAACAAGCGTGCAATGCGATTGCCATCCCAGAAAAAAGTGTCTCTATTACCTCAATCTGATTTAAAAATCGCACACAAGAACTGGATTTTTTGAAATAAGATATTACGCAAATTCAGTAATAATCACAATCTTCAAAATTAAACAACATCAAAATGCGCTGTGCCTCTATGTTTCGGGCAAGGTTAGATTTCCCTGGGCTAGTAAATGTTTGTTATTTATTACTTGCCCGACAGGCAAGTTGTTGTAAAAGTTAATTTTGACCCCTGATCTGTGACAAATGTTAACTCTTTTAATTGAAACAGGCCAATCTTTGCTAAATTAAACAGCATAATTACGATAGCCTAACCTACAGGAACGAAAAAAAAACTAGAACTTCGGAAATAAAAACTAGAACTACAGTTTTAAGTGTAAAGCTGAATGACTGAAGTTATTGCAGATTGTTTAGAACTAGCGACACTCTCTTCTCTGCACTAACCATGGACTAAAACTTATCATTTACCGTGGCGACTTTGATTATTTTGGAACCATTTTGCTTGTCACTTTCGCCAGGTTTAAGCAACAAAACTGTTTATAGACTAAACTTAACACTTACGGCCTCAGCAACTAGGACTGCCATAACTAAAAAAATTTTGCTATAATAAGCCAGATACTCTATCTCAAAGCGTTCAAAGTTGCCCCGCCATTAGGGTCGACTCTGAAGGTTGGATAATTTGGCCATTTGGGGCAACTTTGAAGGTTAGGATAATTCAGCCATTTGGGGCGACTTTGAACTTCACTTTCAAGGCCTAAACTTTCAATGTCACCTTAGCCTGGGTTGACTTTGAATGCTTTTATTAAAGAGCTTCCAAAAACATTTTTAGGGAACGATATAACGTAGGTGATCAGGGATGGACGTGTTTGTGGACATGCATTAGTTTAAAAGTCTCAGTTGCCAAACTGCATTTACATGGTTGCATGGCCGAGTGGTTAGACTAGTAGACTTCCAATCACGTTGATTAGGGTTCGAGCCTTCATTCGTCCGTCACAGATCGGCTTGTTTCAGTGATTCTCTGTCAGAAGTTCAAACCAAAACATAAGCAATATTTTTGTAGCATTATGGTCATGTGACCTTGTGCTAGTCCAGCAAAAAAGGAAACAAGTCGATCAAAATTTAAATATTGATCGAGTAGGAGACCATTCATGGTTCGGAAAAGCTTTTAACTGATGTTGAAGTTTGTTTTAGTGTAACCTTCAAAGTTGCCCCGGTTGATGGTAGATATCATTCTATTTTAGATTAGGCCTAGTTATAAATACCTGTATATCTGATATTATGCCAGATTTGAAAAAATAGCATATACCTTGCCTTACTGTTTATGGTTCAAAAATACTTTTATACAAGTTTAATCTGATATCATATTTTAGGCCAATACTGTTAGTGAGCTTGAGGCTATTTGTTATTACTGGTTCTTCTAGTGTAATGATATTATAATTATGCTACAAAATAAATTTGCCAAAGGAATAAAGCTAAAGCCACTTGAAAGCAAAAAGCAGCTGAAAATTTTGGAAGAAATATTTGTATTTTCAAAAGGCTTCAAACCTTATGATTTTCATGAAGTAAATGCTGATGTGGCACAATTAAGTGCAAGCAAAAACATTTGCATTAAAAAGTTGGTTTATCAGTATGTTGCTTTATCTTCATATTGCAAAGAGGATATATTTTTGCATGTCATCAACTCTTTAGCAAACGACTTGACTGACCCCAATCCTTTGGTAAGGACTACAAGTTTGCGATCTTGCACTGAAATATCAATTGCTGACGAAACCAGTTTTGAGTTTGTTTGCAAAGCTGTTTTGCAAGGTTTGCAGGATAGTGCTGCCAGTGTGCGATGTTGTGCAATAAATGGTGTAATACAGCTTAATTTAAAAACGTCTCTATCATCTAACAAGCATAATTTGACTGAGGTTGGTGATATTTTGAAAAAAGTTGACCATTTAATCAATAGTGATCCTGATGCCACTGTTGTTGTAAGATCTTTAGAATGTCTTGCTTTTTCTGATGCCTTAAATG
Source organism: Trididemnum nubilum (assembly GCA_963965965.1). Lineage (NCBI taxonomy): Eukaryota > Metazoa > Chordata > Ascidiacea > Aplousobranchia > Didemnidae > Trididemnum > Trididemnum nubilum. Next base: position 24,707,642 of record OZ014479.1, on the reverse strand, counting down.
AAAATGTGCATCCAATAGTTTTGTCATTACTTCACAAAATGTCAATGCTTGATCCACATTTAATTTTGATAGTTCTTCACCGAGCTAATGTTTCTTTAAACTGTGTCAAACTTGATTCAAGTGAAAAGTTTAAGCTTTTAAACAAGTTGGAGACTTTGAGAAGCTTATCCACTTACTGTTCACAGACTGTCCAATCATTTTCTTTGATGCTAAAATTGTCATCCAATTTAGAAAATGTTCAAAATGATGTTCTGGTAGAAATTGTCCAAAATATGATTGCTATGTTTTCTGTGTGCAACAAAAATTTGCGTTATTTTATATTGTCCAGCTTGTATGCTATTTTGAGAGTTTATTGTGTTCACATACAAGAATATTTTCTTGCACAGTTGCCTTTGTTTTTGTTGTGGAATGATGATGACTCACATGTTTTGTTGAAAAAACTTGACATTTTACACTTTTGTATCAATGACAACACTGCAAAAATTATTTTGGCTAATATTCAACCTTACTGTTTCTTAAGTCAAATGCCACATGTCTTAAAAGCCACTTTTAGTGTGATGAAAACTCTTTACAAATATGCACCCAAATACTGTGAAAAAATTGTGTATGCTTCGCTATACTCAAATTTTAGTGTAATTGTTGACTCTTCTGTTATTCTTTTTCATTATATTACAATCCAAAAAGTAAAGCAAGATGATGATTTCCATATTTCAAGCAAATTTGCAACTGCTTTACTGGCTTGTTATGCACATCTGTCATTACTTGAAGCAAAGGCATGCTTTTTTATGCTAATTAGCTACGTTAGGGATATTGATTATGCCAAAAATATAGCAAATACTGTAAAAGCTGAATCAAACAAGTTTTTTGATGCTTCCTCATTGACTTACCAATATTCCTTTATGGTTGCATTATTGCGTTGCTTTTTGAGGTGGCCAAATGTGTTTCATTCTAATGTAAAAAGTTTGTTTTCAAGTGTGTTGAAAAATAATAAACACTCATTTGTTTATGAGCAAGCTAAAGTTTATTATAGACTATTGCAAAAAGATGATCACTCTCAATTAAAGATGTGTGTAAATTTTAACAAAATACCTGCAATAACTCTACCATCTATTATTCAGGGTAGCAAAATAGAAATTGTTCTTGATGAATTAAAAGCTGTTGCAGTGAGCTATGACTAGTAGTTGGTTATAATTGATAATGCACTTTGTCCAGTTACGATATTTTTTAGAATTGCTTTCAGAAGCTGCCCTACACTATATATCGCATTGCATGGCAGTAAATTTACTTTTACGAGGAAAGACTGCTTATTCAGTCTCGATTTCAATGGACTTGCTGTTATTTTTGTGCATTATTATCATTTTGCAATTTTTAGCTTGCATCATGTGCATAACATTTTGCTTTCTGATTGGCCAGTTGGTCGAGCAGTTATGCGTTCTTCCCTGGTGCTGGAGGTTTGAGGTTCAAACCTTGGGCCAATGAAATCGGATACAGTGTTGCCAACTGCTCACCACTGCTGTGACATTTCGTTGCAAGGAGCTGTGTTGCCCAAAGGTGCAATGACGTGGAGATGGGCCCCGCAAACTTGTTACACTTTTCGGTGTAATACAGCAAGTATCATGAAAGATTTGTTTTGCAATTGCATATTATTTGCTTGTATTAGCTGCTCTACTGTAATTGCAGAATAGCAAGCCAACCTCCTTGTGCAATAGTACATTTTTCATTTAAATGGGCAAACCTATTGCACCCTTTGAAAGTGAAGCTTTTTTTTAACTGACTAAAATGTGTTTCAGAAAAACAAACTGCAATCAGATTTATATGTGAATTTCATGTTTAGTGATATTTATTTAAAATAAAATTATTGGCTCACAGTTTATACAAAATACCGCATAATTGCCCCAAATTCTATTTACAGACGAAACTGGTTAATCGCATACCTAGTTGGCCAGACATTTTTATGCGATTATCCGATATATGCGTTTAAGCGATATGCTCTAGAAGAAGTATTTATCATAAAAGGATGTTGTACTAGGGATTGCATATCAGTCAACTGGGGAACAAAGCGCTTTATAGGCCTACTTGTCTAAAATTACACTACAGCAATTCATCACAAAGCACTATATATCGCCAGCAGTCGCATAAATAGCGCGACTTCAAGTTAACTCCAATGCACGCACGTACGCTACAAACAACCGCGATAAAATATTGTATTGATCTCAACAAAAGTCGTTATTGCATCACAACTACTTTGATCGGAGCGCGACGGCTTTTTTCCTTTGTTTAAGCGCTGCATAATAACGAAAAAAAGTGATCAAAAAAGGCCGCTTGCTGTTAGTGTTTCAGACATAACCTTATTTTATTGTTTTACAGTACTTCATGCGATGCGGTTGTTTTTGTCTTTTCAGCTTGCCTTTGAAAACGTGGACGCATTTCTTTTGCAAACTTTTACGTCAATAAAACACTGCACTCTAGCAAACCAACGCAAACTTCGTGAGAATCAGTGTGAAAACTTTCTCTAAGGAATGTTAACTAACTATCTCTTGGCACATGATTCACTTTGTTATCGATGATTTCCTGAATGAAATTGTGTTTAACCGAACAAAGGTAGCAATTAGGGCAATAAAGCTTATGCGATAATCCGATTTATTCCTTTAAATAGTATGCGATTAACCAGTGTTTTTACTTAATGTTAGATAGGATTTGGTTCGGGATTTCAGATTGTATGCAATAAAACGATATATGTGTTTAAGCGGTATGCAATTAACCGATTTTGTCTGTATAAAGCACTAGAATTATATTGATTTGTTTATGTAAATAATTGTTGTTTTTAATGGGTAGCACAAACCAAAGTTTTATTCTATAACTGGAGTTTTTATTTATTTTATTTTTTTATTGTTAGTCTTGTGAGCATAATAGTATCTTACATTAAATATTTTATTATGGAAGCTTTATTAAAGAGTGAATTGCACTGTTCCATGGTCAAACCTTTTGGAAGTGCTGGTGGTGGATGTATTAATAGTGGAAGTGGATACATTGTTGATGGAGAAAAAGTCTATGTAAAGTACAACTCCAAACATGGTTCCAGGTATAACTAAATAGGGTAATACCATTCTTGTTTATTCTTCTACTGTTATATGCAGGATGGACCAAAAGTAGGTATATACTAGTCACAACAAAAATAATGGAACTTGGTTTTTACGTTCTGAAGCAGCACATTTCAAAACACTTGCAAAACTTAGTCAGTACTAGGAACTGAAATATAACTTGAGATGAAGCATAGAGCATTAATAAAAAACAAATTGAAGAAAGTTTGAGCAATAGCTGTATACCTACATTCGTCACACCCTGTATTATACAACATGAATAATAGAGGAAAATTGCATTTCATTAAGTATTATTTGTTTCGGAACGTGATGTTGTTGCTACCGGATAACTTATGATAACAGTTAAGCTCAACTGGTAAAAGTGGAAGCAGGAATTAGAAGCATAAAGAATCCTGAATCAAAGTGCCATTATCTGGGCGTAAATGCTTGGTTGCTTCTTTTCAGCCCAGGCGAAGATAGGCAATCAGGCAGTAGAGCTCTTTTGCTAGCCTATTAAAGTGTTGGCGTTTTAATTTAGAATTCTTTGAGGTTTCCAATCACTACTGATGCTTCTGTTTTTACCAGTTGAGGGTAGTAATTATTACTATTTGTTTCTGGTTAGGTCTTACTCTAAACAAGGAAAAATTAAAGTTTAGCTAATCCAGCTAAACTGCACCAAACGTGTAATTTTTTCTGTATTTAGAACAATGTTTGATGGCGAATTCATAAGTTTGGTCAAAATAAATGAAACCGGTACTGTTTATGCTCCTAAACCTATCAAGGTATTCAGCGTTGGAAGTGAAACTTACTTTGTGATGGAATACCTGGAAATGACTTCACTGGACAGATATGCTGAAGGTAAGTTGCTTGATTTGTGCAGAGTTGTGAACTTTTTTATGCAAAATGTGTGATGGGAAAACAAAACATCATCATTGTATCTGCTTTCAAAATCGCTCATAGTATGGTTTTCAACGTAGTTATCAGTGTTCAGAAAGTTTCATTTGTCTTTTTAATGCACTGTTAATGGTAGTACACTGTACAGTATATAAATGTCTACTCATTAATATTTTTGTTGCAATGTGATTTTTTGTGAAATAAATATAAGTAAAATAACTCTAATTTTGGCATTCTTCCTTATACTCTTAACTTTGATTAATATAAGTAAAATAACCTTTTCGCATAAAGATATGTTCTACTGTATTAAGTAGTTTTCCTAAAATGACATTTAATAACAGTATTTTTGAAGTCTTTTTGGCACCTGTAACAAATCGTTTCAGTTTATGTGAAAGGTTTACTTTGCAGATCTTGGAAGAAATCTTGCCAATTTGCATCTGCATAATATTAAAACAAAAGATGCAGCTGAAAAAAATCAGAATTACGTGGGAAAAGCAACTCACTATGTTGACAAATTTGGTTTTAATGAAACAACTTGTTGTGGGTTTATTCCTCAAGACAATTCTTGGATGTCAAACTGGGTTGAATTCTATACTCGCAATAGACTCCAGGACCAAATTCATAAACTTGAAAAATCCTGTGGAGATAAAGACTTGCTGACTCTTTGGCCCCAAGTGGTGCGAAACATCCCAGGCCTCTTTCCTAAGGATTTAGAAATCATTCCATCACTTTTACATGGTGATTTGTGGGGAGGGAATGCAGGTGAGACCTCTACTGAGCCTTGTATATTTGATCCTGCATCTAGCTATGGCCACTCTGAATTTGAACTATCCATATCCAATATGTATAGTGGATTTCCGTCCCAGTTTTTTGCTGCGTATCATAAAGTGATTCCAAAAAGACCTGGATTTGAGAAACGCCAAGTTTTGTATAAACTGTATCATTATCTAAATCATTGGAATCATTTTGGTAGTGGCTATAAAGGAACATCAATATCTTTAATGAAACAAATTGCAAGGGATTGAAGCCAAGATATTCTTGGGGCTAAATATGCTTTTAAGACTTAGAATCTTGGTAACTAACAAACTTCATTTGCTGGTGTTTAAAGATATGGTCCTTTTTGATTGGTGGTCGAATTTAATCTTGATTTGGTTTTAGGGTGAAGTGAAAAATGAAAATTTTTTAATTTAAAAAAGTGGTCTTGATATATGGCCCCAAATACCACATGAAATACTTCTATCACAATTTTGAGTTCTTGCACCCTCTAGTGGTCATGCAGTTTGATCGAACAGGCTTAAAATAGCCAATTTTGCCATATCTCATTAACCACATATGCTAGAAAGCTAGTTTTTAGCTTAAAACTTGCAGAAACAGCACATTTATATCTCCATTAAAAAAAACTTTGCCATAAAAACGTACAGAAAAAAAGTTACAGCCAAATTATTGATTACAGATTTACTGATTATTGATGAGTTTTCAGTGCTCAACTTCAAACACATTGCAATTCACATTGGCTTTGAAAATACGCCTGATGAAGTTTAAATTTATGTACATTTGTACTTTTAGTGAGCCATGCTGCCTTATCAGCTTCAAATAGTTTCTTTAATGGCAATTAGCCTTGCACAACTGGGCAATGTCCAGCATAGTATAGTAACAAATATTCAAAGTTTCATGTTATTGCATCATCCAGTATTGGTTGGCTCTAGCATCATCATTTTATTTGTGCTAAACTTGAGGAATTATATTTCAATTTAAAAGCACTAAAAGATGCAAAAGTACAAAATTAGAAAAATAAGAATTAGAAATGCAATTATTAATTCGAAAAGTTACAGTTCTAAAAGGAAGAAAATTCGGCAATACATTCAACAAACAATTTGATACCATTGTTTATTGTATTGTAGACGCAGTATATACCGTACTTGCTGGCATAAACTTTGTTATTTCTGAAGCGGCATGCTACCTAAAAAAAGATTCAAGTTTAATGTTACATGTGAAAAGTTGTATGGTGGAGAAATTTTTCAAAGTTCTGATATTTTTGCCAAACATGTAGCCTTGGGTTCTGCTTTTTGATCTCCAAAAAAAGCATGATCATTAAATGTTATTCTCAAGCCATATCTAATTTCATATGGCTTTCTTTGCTTCTTATCATAGCAAAAAATTTAAAAAAGCTTATCAGCATCATGCAAGAAATTAGTTTTAAGCTTTTTGTATCGATCTGATGTTTTAGATTTTTTCAGCTGTCTAGTTAAACCACTGAAGTTTGGCACTAGTTGATGGATTCTTCGTCCAATACTCAGCTCATGAATAGAATAAACTCTACACCAAATCCATCTGTTCTTTTGCAACAATTCGAGCTGTATCCAACTTCCTGAAGTACTTACAGTTAAGCAAACTCTCAAATCACTTGATTCTTGGTTGGCAGCAACCCTGGATGAAAATCATGAAAAATTTCTCCATCATACAACTTTTTACATTGGACTTGGATCTTTTTTTAGGTAGCATGCTGCTTCAGAAATAACAAAGTTTATGCCAGCAAGTACGGTATATACTGCGTCTACAATACAATAAACAATGGTGTCAAATTGTTTGTTGAATGTATTGCCGAATTTTCTTCCTTTTAGAACTGTAACTTTTCGAATTAATAATTGCATTTCTAATTCTTATTTTTCTAATTTTGTACTTTTGCATCTTTTAGTGCTTTTAAATTGAAATATAATTCCTCAAGTTTAGCACAAATAAAATGATGATGCTAGAGCCAACCAATACTGGATGATGCAATAACATGAAACTTTGAATATTTGTTACTATACTATGCTGGACATTGCCCAGTTGTGCAAGGCTAATTGTCATTAAAGAAACTATTTGAAGCTGATAAGGCAGCATGGCTCACTAAAAGTACAAATGTACATAAATTTAAACTTCATCAGGCGTATTTTCAAAGCCGATGTGAGTTGCAATGTGTTTAAGGTTAAGCACTGAAAACTCATCAATAATAATCAGTAAATCTGTAATCAACTAGAACGTGACATCGCAAGCGATATCCGGGAACTTCGCAGCATTATCGAACTTTATTACGGTAATAGTGATTTGGTTGCTTTGAATGAATTTGTAAAAAATGTAGCCTAGTCGTTTCTAGTCAGATCAATAATTGTTAACCTATTAAATTAGTTCTGCTTGTTTCACTTCAAGAAAAAGTTACTGCTAGGTTTTTGTCTAATCCCTAATATAGACTCCAAACCCTAACTTTCCTCGCGTTAAACTCAACCTCAATGCTACTTTGCCTCCAACCCCCACCACAAAAAATCCCTGCCTGCGCATTACCTCCAAGCGCAAATAAATCTTTGTTGCAGCAATAACAGGAACAAATCATAACATGGTGAAGTATCAACAAACACATTCAAAACCAAGACAATCCAAGTTTAACACTTACAATTAAAAATAAAACAAAATTCTTTATTAAATGTGACAAAAAGGACAAACGCGTCATTATTATGCTGACCTTAACAGAATGATTTTACTTCAACCGCACCATGGTTACATTGTTACGTCGTTGCATAATACGCCAAATAATGATTATCTTTTGGCAGTACTTAAACAGAAAAATTTTGCTTGGGGGGATGCTTTTGCAGCCTTGACCAAACGCATTCGGAATGCGAAAGTACTTAAGTGGAAATTATGTCTTTCCGTCCCCGAAATCGAGTGAAGACCAAAAAAAAAAGGTCATCATCGCGATTTGGGACTACATTCAGCCGGAGTTTCTGAGATTTATTTGTGCTGAAGAACCCTTTTTCGTCTAATGAACCAACGCTGAAATCTCGATGGGAGAACGCTAAACCTTGATGGTGGGATGCTAACTCTCGATGGGGGAAAGTGTCCTCTGCGTCGCCCCTACAATTTAAGTACCGGTACTGTCTCTAGGGTACTTGGTGCTTCTGAACTGGCAGCAAACTGAATGTACAATTCCAACAAATACACAGAAACATTGCACCACCTCAAGCCCAAACCAGACACCCCAAACTACGCAGAAGCCGTTGTAATCAAAACTGTGTGTATCATCCACTATTTAGCACCTCACGTCGCCTGTTAACAATCAGTGGCGTCGCTGAGGATGGTAACACTTGGGGTGTAATTTCGTGGTGTCGCCTTTTATAGTGTATAGAAAGCTGCAAAAGGTTATCTTTTAAAGATAACGGTACTACTTCATTCTAGTAGATAGCAGTTGTTATTTGCCCAGCTCAATAACTTCTCATTGGAAGATTATAAAACTTGAAAACGTAGTAGCACTCGTTTACAATAAGTCGTGTAACCAGAAATCTGCGATTGGGGGGGCTGTGTTTGGGGGCCTGAGAGCTCTGCTCCTAGCACTCCAAAATTTTCTATGGTTTTGCAAATAACTTAGTTTTAGGCCAAGGACATCTAAAACCAAGGACGTGCATTGCCTATGTCCAGCCTTTGCTAGCAAAGGCGATCACCTTTGCTATGAAAGTGCTATCGTTTTAATGAAATCAACTAATAATTGGCGCATAATTGTTTCAGACAAGACTCCAAGAGCATTACTATGTTAAAACGTATATGTGAGGAATTAAATAAGTGCTACTATGCCCACAGAACGACCCGTGGGTGAAATACCTGCAATATGCTATATAGCGCTACATAGACATAACATTTTAACATGACAATACAATTTCCACACATTACCAAATTACATTCATGAGAAGAAAAGAAAACTTTTCAAATTGGTTCATGAACTTAATCCGACAACTGCGCCTTCTTGATTGATGTCTCGAGGAGGACGGCGTTCTTTTGGTGGTCCTTCTCCAAGTTATGCAGACCTTTCAGAAGTACATTTGCCAAGTGTTGTCGGAGCTTGTCGCAGGTGTTCAGGTCATTGTAGTCCTCTATCACTTGCAGAATCATCATGAGTCTCCTGCAGCAGCAGGCTCTGTGCCTGGCTTTGGTGATGAAGGCTAGTCCACACCGCACAAGGTCGAAAGTGGTTTGATGGGGGTTTTCAGGGAGCCTTGTGAAACTTCGGAGATAAGGGCATGATTTCTGCTGATACCAGTTCATCCTCGTCACGGAAGGTCAGGTGTTTCTCGCACTTCTTCTCCAGCCACCCTGCCACATAAGCTGCCCTGCTTTCCTCGTGGATGGAGAGTGACGGCTCAGTGCAGTCTTCAATGAAGGTGGCGTCCTCAGCATCAATGGCAGTGGTAACACAGATATGGCCCATGGTCTCCACAGTCACTTCCAAGGTTTCCAGGTAAGAAGCAGCATACCTGGCCAGGCATTTTTTGCAGGCAGTCAGGACATCCCCTGAAGTCATAAAATCATTCGCACCCGTCAACTGCCTGTACACGGAAAATTCATCCTCTATCTTGTCACTCTGCAGCTCCTGAAGGAGTACATACTGGAAGCCAGCCTGGGTCAGGAGGTGCGCACAAATGGAGGCCATGCCTTGCATGGTCTGCACAAGGGCTTTCTTGGTGTCAAGGGTGACACAGTGCTCTCTGCCTTTTCCATGCCCTAAAGGGGCTCTCTGGAAGATCTGGTGATAGTCGCACAGGTTGGTGGAGGTGAGGTCCTGAATGTGCCGGAGCGGATCATTCATCCTTGCTTCTTGATGTTTTGATGACACATTCACAACATTCCACCAATTAAGCACAAAATGAATAATGTCGGCAGTGTCACCACACTTCTGGAGCCTGAGAGCAGCTTCAACTTTGTCATTGAAAACCTTTAACACATGCTGGACATTCTGCTGTTGAAGCTTTGAAGGTTAAACAGCAGCATCGGTCAGGGGCGAAGTTTTCAGGAGGTTCTCCTTCTCAGCATCATAGAGCTTTCTGACGTCGCTGTAGGAACCAGTGACTTGGTTGTCGAATGTCATCTTCTGGCAGGCCTCTGAAAAAAAAAACAAAAAAACAGTAAAATCATCTGGTGCGAGATATTTTGTTATAGTGGTACAGTATGTATTTTTTTTTTCTCTCATTGAGTAAACAAAACAAATTTTTTTATACATCAACTAGATGTAAAATTTGTAAGTGCTTTATCCTTGGTTATCTTAGGTAAAATCAGATGTAACAATATCGTTTGCTGTTATTATTTTGTTTGTAAATCGTAAATGTCTTATAAAGCACAATCAAAATTAACAAAAACTACTCATTGTGCAATAACATTTCTCACAGACATGCTTACATACAGGACAATGCAGTCAACCAAGGCCTGAATACCAACATAATTAAAGATTAAAGAAAAAATAACCTAATTGTTGTTATCATTATTACTCGTCAATTAAGTTATAAGATTGCCATGTCAGAGAAAACCAATTTAGGCAGAGATGATTTCTTTTCTCAAGATTTGTATCAATGTGTTACAAACAAAAACTCGAAAATAAATCACAGACTCACCTGATATCCAGTTGTTTCTTATGCACTTGAGTAGATGCACTGTGTCAAACAATAGGTGCCAACCCCGTGTGCCATCCAAGGGATGAGTAGCAGTGGCCGCGCAATCAGACTCTGATGGATGGTCAAACATCTTGCAGTAGAGCTGATTGATCTTGTGGTTGTCTGTGATGGATCCAAGTACAATGCCTCCTGCCTGCTCTACAACCATGGCAGCTTGCTTCACCACCTCAAACTGAAAGGAAGCTGTCAATTTATGGACAGGTGTGACAGACACCATGATGCTGGGGCCTCGATGAAGGCACTCGGACATGATGCAAAGCATTGAGGTGGCCTTTGCATTGGGGTTATTCTTGGCCATGCCACTGAGGACTCCTCCGGAGAAGGCTACTGTTGGCCAATCTTCAACTCGTCAACTAAGAGGACTACATTTTTCTATTGCGGCTTTTGAACTCCGGCAAACGTCTTTGATAAAATGTCCCTCCCATTCACTGAAGAGATGACGGCTTGCAGCTTTCTCTTACTTGGCAAAACTAAATACTCACGGAGCATTTCATAATTTCAGTGTGGAAAAGATCCCACAGCAAAGCAGTAGTCGTTGACAGTAAAATTTTTGTTGGCTAGAAGCTTCAGGTTATTGGTGATAAAATCCAGTTTTTTTTTCCTTTTTGTCTGCAGTTTCTTGGGCCTGCAGTACAGTCACTACTTTTTTTAATGCTTCATCCAGGGGGATTTTGTAGCTGAGGCAAGTGTGCACAGCAGCATCAAACTGTGAATATGAACTGAGACCGTTTTTGGGGTTCAAGATTGTTCCAAGTGGCACGCAAATTCCATTCTTGTATGTAAAACACACAACGGGAGAACGCTGTGTTGATTTGTTTTCAACAATCACAGTCAGTTCACATTCACGAAAGTCAGATGACATGAAAAGAAAAGCACACTTGTCGGATGATCTGGTAATCACGACATTGTCATAGTCCTTCTGAATTTTTTTGTCTGGCACAAAGTCATTAAATGATTTGATCCTGTCTCTGGCCAGGAAAATCTCAAGCTGTTTGTGTACTTGTTTTGCTGGGCGACGAGGGGGTTGGGGAGTCGGTAGGCACAAAGCAGGTACATCAAAAATGCTTGGTGCAACAGCTGGTCTTGTTGTTCTGCCTGGCAGTTTCTTCATTGGAGGATTTTGGGGCCAATGCTTCTCACAAACGTAAAAAGATTTGGCATTCGCAATATCAAAATCTTTGCGAGGAGGAATCACAGCAAGCCACTTTTGCCTTTCAGGATCATCCCTGGGAAGTTTGAATACTCTACACTTTGAAAAAGGGTCGTAGTTTCCTCTACAATTCACAATTCCACATTTGTTTGGCATAACTACGAAAATAAATACACTTCAAAAAAAGAAAAAAATTATTATTTATCAATACTTTTCACAAAGCTACGTATGCAGCCAAAATCACTGTCAGTACTTTGCTCAAACTCCCGGTTACAAGGTGCAAAATAGTGTGGATTTGAGATCAACAAAAATTATATTCAGCCATTTTGTTGATTGCTAAACATCATATATTTTAGAGATCTTGCTGAGATACAAATAAAAAGGAAATTGGTCGAAAATATTAGTTGACTGTTTAGTGTTTAATCCAGTGGTTCCTATGCTGGCATCCCTTTAAGATCGCCAAACAGTCCTGGCACCTCACCTGAACCTCACCTAACTTTGCAGAAAAGTAATACTGCTCTCATGTGCAAACTACAAAATCATTAAACGGTATTTCTTTTTAATCTTTTTACATAAGACTAGAACCAGACTAGGGTATGCACTGCAGACTCAGTCATTACCTGCCTTGGTAGCATACACGCTCGTAAATGAGCCTACAGTAGTCTCCATTATAGCTCCACCAAGGTCTACTCTATGACGTAACAACAAGCTGTTGCTGGCAATTAGAAAATACAGTCGCCTACACTAGCTTGATTTGAAACTAGCGTCTGCACGTCCTTGGTTTTAGATGTCCTTGTTTTAGGCCTATTTTGATAGAAATTAATTATTTTGAAATGCGGTATGGAAATCAGCAGTGCAAAAACATAAAATGGGCAAGTTTTTTTTTTGATGGCAATTTTGATGTTCGATTTTACCTTTGGGGGGAAACTTATAACTTTTAAATTTATAATTCCTATACCCTTCTTTTTACTCCAAGATATCTCAACTATTATTACTATTCTTTGGGGCAATAACTTAAACAAAACTGAGTTGGTTTTGCAACATAGCTGTTAGAAATACTGGATATTTTTTCGGGCCCAGGTGTTGGTATAGTGACAACATTGGTACTTCTCAACTAAAGTTGCATGCAATTTCAGATTTTTTTATGTACAATTTGACGTTTCATTTTTTTAACAGTACTGCACTGCTATAAACGAATTTCATACCAGTGCCATGAGTGAACCAGCGCTATAATCTTGTTCTATTATAGTATGCACATAGAAAAGATATACTGTAGGTTACAAAGTTTACAATCAATGACAATAATGTTGACCTTGCTGCCTCTTTGAAGTGACACACCGGTACCAAAAGTTGTACCACAGATAATTACATTTTCAACAATTAGCACAAGCAGATAGCAGTGTTTTCCCGATTTTATGCGGACAAAATTACATGGCTAATTTTCATGCTGCGGCATGAATTTGTGTGTTCTAATCTCATAGCATTTTTTCAACATATCTTAAAGGGCTACAACTTAGTCCAACATGCAATTGCAACTGCCTTTTAAAATCATTTCCGAAAAAAATGCAGCTAAAAATTGTGTAATGCTCAATGCTAAACGTGTAAAAATGCAAAAGACAAAAAGTTCGAACAATAAACACTGTATATTCTTTCCCTTCCAAGATGTCCATAGGATGATATGCCTACGGCCAGTAAGGAATCATGTAACACTGACAGAGAAATTTTTTAAAAAACTACTTCGTACCAGCACCAGATTTATCTAGGTAAAAAGTAATGAAAAAATAGTCAATAAATGATAAAGCTCCTAAACTTTTAATAAGATTCTTTTACTTATTTTGTATGATATTGAAGTTTCATACAAATTCAAAGATGCAATGGCTTCGTTGTTACACCACGGCTCCACAAGCCTTGCTGAGGAAGCTTTCAAGAAATATTCACACCAATTAAGCCCGAAAGAATATTCAGTATATATAACAGCTATGTAGGGAAACCAACTCGTTTTTTGTTTAAGTCATTGCCCCAAACAAGAGTAATAATAGTTGAGATATCTTGGAGCTAAAAGAAGCGTAGGAATTATAAATTTTAAAATGCCTAAGTTTTCTTGCGAAGATAAAATCAAGCACCAAAAAATAAATTGGAGACTCTATACTTCAAGAATAGCTGAGAAGCAGTTATGTGATAACCACATGGAGAGCTCATAGGACAGACTTCGACTTAACATATCAACTGACGATATGGCAAAAAAAATCATGATAATAAACTAATCACTTTACTGTTCCATCTGCATGAAAACGTGTAATAGAGTCAATTCTGGGGGTTTCCCCATCATTTTGGCCCGATTTATCCCAGCCTTTACCAATCCCCTCTTAATCAAAACACCAACCCAGTTCCAGTCATCTACAATGCATAAATGTTGGTTTTCAGTCGAAATAGCGATTGGAAACAAGTAAACTTCATAGCGTCTGTGTTTTTTGATGTTTGTGACATCATATCCAGCAACTAGTGGAAATCCCTTTTTTCTGCTGTAAATAGCTTATTTTCTGTGAAGATACACAATTTTTATCTATTGAACACTGATAGCAAATCATGTACAAGTATTCTGTGTCGTTTGATGTAAATATCAAGGTTCCACGATGATTAGTTTTTGAGAAAACGCAGAAGTCGAAAAATGACGTAAAAAATGGAGTCCTGAACCCTCAATATGACATCATAATCAAAAATAATATCAAATACGTAATCAGCTGCAAAAACTCCACCAGAAATTTGCTGAGCTGCTATGAAATTCAAAAGTGGTACAATTTTGAAACTTCCTAATATGTCTATAATTCTTTTATGAAACCTGTTAGCATGCTTCAACAAGCGATCAAATTTTATTGCTTACTTTTGGCGATTTTTTAAACTTTGTACTAATCTGTGAGTTATATTTTAACTCTTAAAACACCCCTCTTAAGCGACATAAGTGTTTACAATAACACAAAAATGCATTACAAGAAGAAATCAAATAACAGCAACCCCCCCTCCAACAAAAAAATAAAATAAAATAACAAACAGAAAATCCAAAACTTTCCAAGAAACAAATTTAAACCTGAAAAATAATGTAATCTTTGTTTATGAATCCTTTTGCAATCTATCACCATGCAATCTGGACCGAGGAACACCAACTGCACAGAACTTTCCATTGACGACACTGCAATGTAAATAATACTTTTTACAATGCAACCAAAATACATTTCAACAACCAAAATAAACCTTACTAAAAACAATGTTCAGCATCCGAGACCAAAAATTACCTTTAAAACATGACATGACTGGAAGTTTAAATAATGTGTTGGAAAATTGCTTTTTTTTCAACTCAAAACATTGAAAAAAATCAAACAATGAAGCCTCAGAGCAGCCCCCAAACCAACCAAGCCACGGTGGGCTAAGCAAAACACTGCACCCGCTTAGCCATATCAGACAAAAAAAAACTGACAAGATTTCCAAGTCTGTTGAATTATCCAAATCATTTTTCAATAATAATTAAATTGCAATGTTTTGACATTTACAGGTCAGACTTTTAATGTTTAGACGTTTAATTTGTTTCAGTTACTAAAGTTTAATATTTTACAAAGGCATTTAAGAGTTTACCAGTGTAAAAAAAATGAACAAAATCTATGATGACATCACTTACTGTAACTAAACTGCATTTCATAGGCGTAGCCAGGGGGGAGGACCCAGGGGGCCCGGAACCCTCCCAATTGCAATGCCAATCATGATAAAGCTGTGGCGAAAGAGACTAATCTTCCTTCAGTTGCGTTAGTTATTATGATTCCAACCTGACTTCAGTTCGTAAAGACCTTTTTTTGGTCTTGACCTGATTTTCGCTACAAAATCAGCCCTTTGGTATGTGAAGATATTTTTTTGTTGTTTTATTGTTTAGGTTTTCACTTAAAGGTTGTAACTTGGGCTCCCCCAAATCGTGAATTCGTCTCCAACTAAATTTCGGTACCCCACAATCAAAAATTCTGAATTGGACTGTGAAGACTTTTTTTTTGGTCTTCACCTATGTGATTTGTGGTTTGCCACCCCCCACAATCAAAAATATTGGCTACGCCTATGCTACATTTTGATAGGAAAAGATTCAATGCAAGCAATAATTTTATTGGGCTATATTCTCAGATGCAACATGTATAAACAAATAAGCATTATGAATATTACGAAACCAAAACTTTTTTTATATACCTGCTTGATGACGAAGCATTTAAGAAGTTGTCAAGTCTCATCTCCACATCATTCACCCACGAAAAAACTTCCTTTCCAGGAATTCCTTCGCAGTAACAAGCTGTTGGCAACACTGGTTAATCATTAAAGTTTGAAATGAGTTCTTAGAAATAAACCTTACTTCATTTTTAACAAGGACTGCACCCAGCATTCCAGCAACCTTGCACACAAAATTTCACTTAAACTTTTTCAACAATGCAGAAACTTCATAGCACAATTAAAAATAATAAAAGCAATTCAAAATGGCACAACAGGTATAGCTAATGCCAATCTAGCAGTTTGGCAACTGGGAAACATATACAAATCTAAAAGTTTTATTACCTCTAACATTAACTCTTAAGACTAAACCTAACCTTCCATCAAACGCAAATCCTAAATTCAGATTCAACATTGACCCTGAAAAAACTTAACAAAAAATGCCACCATTCCTCATCTTCATTTCATTACACTCAAACAAAACAAAAAACTCCCTTTATTTGGTTGCATAGCCTGCCAATACATTTTCCAAATATTTGCAAATCATCCATGCCCAATAAAAACGCCAGCCCACTTATGAAATTCAGCTTAATGACCACACTTAACCTCCATCCAATTGTTTGAGACCACAATCCACTTTATCCAATTCTTTTCTAGGTCAACTTCAACAACTCTCAACCGATACCTAAGACTTGACAAACAAATTAATTTTTGAAGTTTCAAACGACCACATCTTCTCATCAAAAAACCCTGAAAATACCACATTAACCAGAGAGAGCAACTTAGCAGCAATGTCAAACATTAGAAAGAATTCTGCTTGCACAATCCTTAACCAAACAAACCTTGTCAATTACGTAACACCAAAAGCGAACATCCCAAACAAACAGCCCTCCAGATTCACCCCTAAAACCAAATTTTATTCGAACAATAGCTTACTACCATCAACCGAATCTTTAAGATCCAGAAAAGTTAGTAAGTAACGCAATAACTAAATTACAAGCTTTTGGAACACCTGCCCAGCAGGGGTCCACAACAACTGACCGCGACAAACTGACCACGGACAAACTGACCGCGAACAAACTGACTGCGAACAACGCCGATTGGCTGAGAAGGGCAATCCTAAATATATTTTTACTATCCCCAGAGCCATCTTGCCCCAACCCTCACTTTGTGACGAAATCACTGTAATGACACCATTGGTTCACAGTCAGTTTGTCGCGATCAGTTGTCTTGGCTCACCCAGCAGCTATATCAGTATTCTCTCGTACATTTTGGTGGGTCTGCAATTCTGCATTAGGTCGTACCAAATGTTGGTGACTTCCTTCAATTTCTTGGAAACTCTCGCAAAAGTTGTGGTTCAACCACCAATTCAATTTACCACCAAAAGTTTTTGATTAAACTTTTGTTTTATGCCTCCTCAAAATGCGTTTCTATCGCAACTGGACAAAAATAAAAATGGCCATAACTTCGCAACTGCTCATGCTAGATACAAAATTTTTTTTCTAAAGATACAGAATACCCAAGTTCCTATCTTTCCTCAATACATTATATTAGTTTAACTGCTCAATTTTTATAGTAAATCAAGAAAACAGGTTTTTTTACTAATTTTATTGAGTTTTCTATGATAGCCTATATCTCATTGCGTAGAAGCGTTATGGAATTTGTGTAGATGGTAACTTTGTATTACCTATACTGTCATTGTAGAGTAATTGCTGTATTAGAACATGTTGATTGATTTTCACACTGTTCACAGATAGGATACCTAGAATTGTAAGTGTTGAAAAGCGCAAGATCACTACGACAGAATTTAATGTATCAACTAATTTATAATCTGTGACTGTATTGTTATTTTCACATCTTAATTCTTTGCAATTGTTCTAAACAGGCAGAGTATTTTGGCTTTGGACAATAACATGCTTGTTATGCCTACGTTTAGCAATTACTAAATAGGTATAGTATAGTATGCTCCAAAGCCAACATGCTATTGGTAGGCATCATTCTACTATTTAGGAAAACAAACTAATTCTCTTTGCTGAAAAAATGTTCAAAATTTTAGTAAGATTTGGCTGCTTTCTGCCCACAAAGAAACAAAATAATGCAGCATGTTCTGCTGAGAAGTCTGCTTCCAAAGTGCAGGATTCATGGATAAAAATCGATTTTGCCTTGGCATCACATAATACAAACCATGTTTAACTAAAATCTTTGGAAAACCAGGCAAACTCAAGAGTCAAAACAACTGTTTCTAGAAAGCTGCACACCAATATATTGTGCTGCATCTGCAAAGTTTAAACTAAAAGCAATATGTATCAAGTAACTTGACATTAGTAGAAGGCTTCTAATGCTTACAACAATAAAAGCCTAAAAAGACATCATCATAAAAATGGATGTGAAAACCAAAAAAATTTCTGAAGAGATTAGTTCATGAGTAGAAAGTAGAAAAAAGGAATAAATGTTTAACAGCAAAAAAAACTAAAGCCCAAAAGTATAAATACTAGAAATAAAACTAATATTGTTATCAGCACTTAAAATGGTGAAGAAAACTTTGAAATGACATGTCCAAGGCAGCCAGCATCCAAGAGCAGAACGAAGAGCTTCAGCAGTATTAGTGGTTGCTAAAAGTGTAACAATTAAAGAGTCTGAAATAGATTGCTGTTAAACTTGCTTCTAGATAGAGCATTGAGACTTTTTTGTTTAACTGCATTGGAATTTTAAAATGCTTCAAGATATGCAATACATCATCAAGAGTGTTGAACATGAGTCAATTACCCTTCAATCTGATAATACTTCAATCACATACATGATAAGCTGACTTCATTTTCATAAAACCCTTAATAATTTTAGAATAATTGCCAGCTGTTTATCAAACTTATTTAAGATTTTCAGATATATCCCAATGCGTAGGGTGGATTAGAAGTTGTGCAGTGTACACAAAAAAAGTATGTGGTGAGTGATGTAAAACACTCCAAAATCAACAGGGTAAGATATCTTTTCCTTTTCTTGGGCAATGAATACATGTTCTTTTATGGAGTAATGAAACGTTGTTTGCATTTATCAGTTCAATTAACTTATAAGGACTGCTTTAAATGCTTTGGTGCAGGGCTTAGGGCTTTGTTTAAATGCTTTGTATTTGTCTTCAGTAATCTAGAGTTATGATTTACTTGCGTTTCTGAAAAACAATCCAGTGCATGGTATGCACCAGGTAATTCCAAAATTTTTTGATTAAACCCTGATAGAGTATTAGTCAAAATCATACTTTAAACACCATCCCTTTATTTTAAACGCAGTCTTTTCAGCAGCACCTGTTGCTTTTGATTAACGTTTTCCTTTCTTTTTGAAGTTTAGCATGCTAACTTTTAGAATTCATGAGCAGTTGAGAAAGTCTTTAACTGCAAAAGAATTTGCTTTGAGAAATGCAATTCTGTCAAAATCATTTTCTTTTGTGGGCAGAGAGCAGCCAAATTTTTACTAACATTTCAACATTTTTCAAAGTCAACAGAAATAACGTGTGAAAATAACAGAATGCAGCAGTGATTGATAGTAAGTTAAACATTAGATTTCTGTCATGATTTTACTGCTTTTCACACTTACAGTGCTAGCTATCTTATCAGAGAACACTTTAAGAACCAATCAATATTTGTTCTAATACAATAATTACTTTAATAACAGTATAGCCAATAAAAAGTTACTAAACATTACCAGGAAAATTCCACAACTCCTCTATGCAATGAGATATATCATAGAAAACTCAACAAAATTAGTAAAAACTGTTTTCTTGATTTTACTTGAAAAATTGAGCAGTTAAGACTGATATAATGTATTGAGAGCAGATAGAAACTTGGGTATTCTGCATCTTTAGAAAAAAAATTTTGTATCTAGCATGAGCGGTTCCAAAGTAATGGCTCTTTTTTTTTTCATTTTCTGTTGTGTTACCAAGGAAATGCATTTTGAGGAGGCGTAAAACAAAAGTTTAATCAAAAACTTTTGGTGGTAAATTGAATTCACTTGAAGTAATTGAAAATTAAACACTACTACAGCCTTTGGCTCCATGTCAAATATCCACGAAACACTTTGGAAACAGAGAAAACAGAGAACAAGTCCAAACTTTTCAACTAAATGAATTTGGGTTAACAGGTTAACGTTATATTGGATCAGAATTAATAAAAAAAAAACTCAAAACAAAAGCCTAACAAAACAATGGAAAGTTACATGAAAAAAAAAAGATTCTCATCACACACTCTAAATTGATTTTGTTAGAAATGCCGTTCCTCAGGGGCATAGAGAAAGACGACATATCTGGAAGCTGGCTACATAATACCAACTACTGCATTAGTAAAAGCATAAGCAGAAAAAGGCAATTATACAAAATAGGAAAGCTTTATTTCACCAGAAATTTTCATCTATTTTTTTATTAATTCTGACTCAAATCTAACCCAAACTCAAATAATGCTTACTCTAAAACTATTCCCAAATCGAACCCCAACCCTAATGCTAACCCCTAAAAAAGCAACTGAAAAAAGCACGGCTGAATATTTCTCATTCTCGTTTTATTCTCTTTAACTTGAAAATTTGCTGTGAAACAGTCACTACCTAGGAAATAACTATTGATTCAATTTCATTACCACAACTGTCTTGCCTAAACCCTCACTGGTGTTTACTGCAAAAGTTATTTAAAGAAACAAGATCACGGGCAACAGTTCTAACAACTCGACTAGGTGTTTTAAACATGCATTGCAGGGTTGGGATTGCCACTACATACTTGTGGCCTACTAGCCAACTGTATACTTGTTTACTGTTTAGGGCAATTTGGCAATATACATTATACTGTATACCATTATACTCACTTAGTTAGTAACCTCCAACTATTTTCTCGATTTGTTTGTTTATTAGACAGCATTTGCCAGTATCGAGAACCTAACAGCATCAGGCATTACTGCCAGTGCCAGGCCTATGAGTCATATTATTGCACATAAGGAACAGCTTATGCTATTATCAACAGCATTTATGCTAACCTACCTTTTCCATCATTCCACTTCCAGTCAGCAAGCAGCATGACCAAAGAGTAAAGCGATGTTTTTTTTGTAATGATCCTGCTCGCATGATCTGGGGTTGCAAAATACAACTTAGTACGGTAATATTTTGGCACTACTAGAAAAAAGGACACTTTGAACAAAATTTCAAGTCATTGTACAAACACTACCAATACGTACTTTCACCAGGCATATTAGTCAACATTAAGGTGGGCTGAAAAACAATTTTTTTTTGAAATCAAAAAAGTTACCTATCCCAATTGTTGTCTTTTTGACCCAAAGAAATGAAAATGGTAACAAAAATTTGTGGCCACTAGAGGTCGTCAAGCCACTAAGCTTTCTTTACGGGTTCCAACACCATTTTTTGACTATTTTTACCACTAGAGGGTGCTGCGTCAAATATGTGACATACACATGGCATCAGCTGATGACGCTCTTCTATCTGATCATTTGTTGAAAATTTGGTAAAAATTGATAGTGAGGGGGCAGAAATATGAGCATTTTTGTATAAATTTTTGCTTGACAGCGCTACTAGTGGTGATATTATATTATGCTATATCTTGAGATATGCTTGTCCAAATGAAACGAAACTAATGTCTAACCCTATGTTTTTGGGGGTGGAGAACTCATTTTAATTGTTGGTTTCATTCCAGTGTCACCACTAGAGGGCACAATTCAAATTTATTAATATGTAAAACATTAACAAATGCCAAAAATGTCTGTTTCAGCTTGGCTTATATAGCAAATTGTTGTGGACTTTCTTGCATGCAAGTTTTTAAGCTGTCGAGTAAAGCAGATTACTGGTGCAGTATACCAGTCTAGTGTCATTTTGGCAATAAAGCTGAAACTGATTATGTTTGTACAGAGAGAAGGGCTCGTTTGCCTTCTAAAAAACAAAAACGTTGAATTTGGCTTGTTTTTAATAAAAATAGGCCAATTTTCAGCAACTTTAGGTAGTTTTTCTTCCCACTCTATGGATTTTTTGGCCCTCCCTCCTGTATTTTTCTATGGACACCCATAAGTACTTGTCAATTAATGAACAGTATAAAAACTATACATTATCAGTATCATCACAAAATAAACAATGGGCTCCATAATTAATTAATGAAAATCACATATCAGTATCAGCACAATGCAATAATAGGGCACCAACAACAGGAAGCGTGACAAAGACATTACAAACACGACGCAAAAAGTAAATACTGGTACTTCAAGTTACTGCAATCACTCTAATGCAGATACGTTGAAGTATTTCTTGGATGCAAAACTTTTCATAAGCTTTCGCGACTTTATCTTGTTCCTGATATGTCCATCTCTTCGGTCATGACCACATACTGCACCAGCTGCCTCAGTTACGGTCTTAACATGTCTTTCAATGTTTTGACTGTGGCATTCAAAATCAAACTTCAATGGAATTCGTTCCAAAGATCTAATACAATCATTGCTATAATGTTTTAATACAGGAGGCATTGTTTTCCACTGTGATGATGGCGTCATTTGATGATACGACGAAGCTTTAAAATTTATGAGAGGTTTCCTGAATACTCTAACTGGCACTTCAATGGGAGGGTACTTGCTTACATCAGATGAAATTTCAACCTTCTCATTACTGGCATCATCACAATCACTTTCCTCTTCCTCTTCTTCCATCTCTTCTTCTGAAACTTGCTCATCATTTTCTCTCAGTTTCAAAATTATTTTTACTGCTTTTCTTCTTACTGTCTCATCCATATCAGCCAACATTGCAACAAGAATGTTTTCACCATGGGCAAAATAACTGTTGTTGTTCAAAACTTTGTAGCAAATTTCTCTAATTCTTTGATCAGGAAAATTGTTTATTCTCACTATCATGTTGTACAAGTTCATGGATCCCTGAGTAAGCTTTTTATTATTTTTTATATCGAACCAGCTGTGAAAATACACTTTGATAACAAATTGAACAATCAAACATAAATTTTTAGTTGGATTAGCTTGACTGATATAGAATCGCAATACTCGACATGCAAGGGTGAGCCAACGAGAATGATTTAGAGGGCCAATTTCAAGATGGGACAAATCTTCATCCACCTCTCCAGTTATGATTGCCCAGCACATGCGATAACCATAGTACTGATCAGTGGAAAGATCATCAATGACTTCATTGGACAAAAAAGGAAATGATGGATATGGAATAGACTTGAAGTTGACTACCTGCCACTGACTCACTGAGCCATCTAGCATAGAACCTATGGGACCAGAAAACTTTTCGGGACTTTTTGTTGATCCATCCAAAGTACTCAAAATATGTCTCAGTGGTAGCTCATTTAAATGAAGCATGCATATATCCCATTGAAGAGGTTGTTGCAAAAACAATTCTAGGTAGCGAATTGCCCCTTTATTGCAACCAGTATTTACATTGGTTCCATCAGCCTTTACTAGTGTGAGTTTGGATTCCAGATCTGTTCCTTGAATAACTTGCCAGAGACCGTGTGCAATATCAATGCCTTTACCAGTCGCAGGTGTAAAATGATCAAGATAGAAATCATTCGGTTCTCCAGTAACCACATAGTGATCTTCCAGCACTGTAGATTTATAGTATTTATGGTTTATTTCTTTAACTGTTAGAGTGGCATCTTTACGACCATCAAATCCAATCCCGTTAACCTGCTCAAACTGAAGTTTCTCTTCCTCCTTAGTTTTTTTTCGAAGTTTTCCTATCTCTGCTCTTAATTTGTTTTTGTCGATTACATTTTGTCTTCGATCAGCAGTTATTATACCATAATCAACCAATACAGCTGAAGCAATAGCTGCACCGACTCTATCGCTCACATGGAATCGTTCGCATGTCATGGCAAGAGTTGGCAGGGGCATTCTATTTTGAGGGGTTTTGTCACTCTCAGCAATAAATTCATCAAAGTCAGTTGCTTTATCCTCATCAGTTGCACTCGAATTGTCCGACAAAGCTTCATAGCTTCGTTTTACACCTGTAGTGTTGTTTTCTGTTTCATGATTGGCTTTAGCCTTTTCAACTTGGATAATGCGAGACTGAAATCTAATATCAGTTGATGTGAAAGGTACTGGTTCCAGTGTACAGTAACCAGATCTGGTTGTGCTTTGATTTTCATAATATTGATAATCAGCCTTAGTCATTTTAAGGAAGTACTGTTTTTCCATTTCTGATCGCAGGTTTTTGTCCTTTTGAAAAACATCAAACAAATTCTTAGTTTTTCCCAGGAATTTGTCGACATCACTGTAGTATTTTTGTTCTCGTTTTGATTTATCATATCTGTATAGTCTACTAAACTCTGTCATTTCAGTTCTCAATTTCTTCCGAATACCAGCAATTGAAATTGGATACACATTATACTTAATCCATAACTTGAAAACCTCTTCAGAAACAGTTGTTAAAGTTTTGTCAGTTAGGTAGTTTCTGTAGTAGAGACACCTATCTATTACATTCTTCAAAGTAGGCAATTTTCCAAGAGGAAATCCATCAATAGGAACAAACTTTTCATTTCCTATAACTTTGTCAGTTATTTGTCTAGTCTTATGCTTAGGCATGTCTCTTTAAATAACTTTAAAGTTTAAAGTTAGTTCAACAAGCAAATTATAGACCTGAAAAAGAGATTACAAAAACTTATGATTTCAAGTTTAGTGCATACTTTACTTTTAACCCCTGCATTCTTTACTCATAGAAAGGCTGCATGAATGAATTTATTACGACAAATAGAGCAATACAACTGATGTGCTTTGAGGTCTAATGCATATCATTCAATGGTTAATCATCTCTCTGAAAGATGTCTAAATCAAAAGAGGATTTTTTGACATTTTTAAAGCTATAAATTTCAATAACTTTGAATTGCGCCCTCTAGTGGTGACACTGGAGTGAAAGCAACAATAAAAATGAGTTCTCCACCCATGAAAGCCTAGGGTTAGACACCAGTTTCGTGTGATTTGAATGAGACTATCTCAAGATATAGCATAATATAATATCATCAGTAATGGTGCTATTGAGCAACAAATTCTTACAAAAATGCTCATATTTCGGCCCCCTCACAATAAATTTTTACCTAATTTTCAACAACTGATCAGATAGAAAAGAGTTATCAGCTGATGCCCTTTTTAAGTTTATTTATAGAATACAGCATCCTCTAGTGGTGAAAATAGTCAAAAAACGGCATTGGAGCCCGTAAAAATGGCTTAGTGGCTCGACGGATATTCAATGCCACAATTTTTTTTTGTACAAAAGTTGTTTTTTGGTCAAAAGACAACTTTTCAGAGGGGTATTTTTCTTTAAAAAAAATTTCAGCCCACCTTAGTCAACATCTTACAATCATATTCTTGGTTCTACAATCAATAACATTAACTTTACACCTAGGCTATCCTAATAGGTACCATATGTGACAATACACCTATGTATATATCAGTAGGCTATATTACTGGTATGTTTAGCCTACAGCCTGATAGCCAACTAAAAAGATTCATTTATTGACACTCTAATAGGCCACAAACTTTTCTAAGTCTGAAATACTTAGATAGGTTATCCCATCCTAAAAACCAACTTTACTGCGATTATTGCAGTATATAAAAAGGCTGTGGCAATTTTGCCTCTAGAGGCGAAATAGCCCCATGTTATTTTGTCATTAGGAGGCAAAATAGTCCTAACGGCTATTTTGCCGCAAGTGCCAAAATAGCCCTAAGCCTAATCGTAACCCAAACTTTAACCCTAATCCTAACCCTAATCCCAACCTCAGCCCTAACCCAAACCCTAACCCAAATTAGGGTTAGGGCCTCTAGAGGGTTAGGGTTAGGGCCTCTATTTTGCCTCTAGAGAAAAAAATTGCCTCCAGAGGCAAAATAGCCACTTCCATGTATAAATGCTTATAGGCAAGCCTACTTACTACGTCCATTGAGGTGCTAAAAACTTGAAAAGTTTTCTCAAACAGCCTTAAAATGAAAAGCCCTAATTTCTCTAACTGAGAGCTTGCATAAAAACTTTTACAATTTCATCAAACTACCATACATAAACTTATGAAACAACCTTCATAGACAAAGTTTGCAATGGTGCTAATAAAAAAATTCAACACCATTTCGTCATAAGTAAGTATTGACTTTTGTGTAACTGAATCTTCTCTCAGGAATATTACTATGTTATAAACTTCATAACAAAATTTTTCATAATATCCTTTCATGACAAAATACCGGTAGTGTTCATTTTTTTTATGAACACCACAAGTAAACACCTTGCCAGTACCACAACAAACAAAGTGAGCTACTAATCAAGCAGAGTACTGGAGTAGCCAGAAAAAATTGAGGAACTTTATCATTTTGCAATTCCATTCCTATGTTGTAAACACCCTAAAGTTTTAAACTGAAAAAAGGAAATTTTGGGGAGATTGGTGCAATGCAACCCCACAAAAATTATTATCTTATGCTTTTGTCTATATCGCTCGTCGAAAATAGCGTTGGCCAAAGTCCAAATTCATGGTTTTGAGAAAAACGAGTTTTAAATTTGCAAAAATTGCTTTTTTGGCATAATTCTTTCAATGCTTATCACAGCAAAACTAAACTTTCCAAGAAAGATGAAATACTAATAAAAAGTTTAAATCTTGAAATGGGGTACCCCCATCATTGGGGATATATATTTTTTTGGCCCCCAAATGGACTTAGGCCCATTCATTTTCTTTTCAAAATTATATCAATTTTGATGAAGGTGGACTTAGGTCTTGCTTGGTTTAAGATTATTGAGTAAAGTTGTGGTCAATAAAAAGTAATTCTGTCTCAAAACATTTTGAAGGTAAGTATTACTCGAAAAGTTCAGTATGGCATTGCTGCTTTAAATATCAGTTAATTTGAAGTAAATTCACATTCACATTAAGATTTCTTCAGCAAGTATCGTATAACTTATTATTTTTACCAGTAATGCTTTTTAAGCAACTTTTGTCTGAAACGAAATTTGATGCATGTAAAACATACAGAATGAAAAATCGTTAACCTGTACCGGTACTCTACATTGTATGCTGTTCACTTCTCTCTGCTTAAAGCACGCTAGGTAACTTTTATGAAGCACTCTAGCTAATTTGTAACTTTTAAATCTAGTTAGCAACACACTAGCTTCAAATTTACATTCAAAAGCTCGGTTTTCGGTTTAGACAAATTATTTAACTAGACAATTTAACAGAGTAGATCAATAGCCTAATGAATTACTTTGGCTGCATGCATCATGCATGTTTTATTACGTGCATTAAGATCTTTCCTGCTAAGCTATCTTTACTAATTAAAACCAAACTTGAGATCAAGTCAGACTTATGTGAAAAGTTGGGTTTGCTTAGAAATTTTGATATGGGGAATTCATTTCAACTTGTGCCATTTTAAGTCTGACTATGCTAGCATTTTCATTTATCAAATGTTTACTGAAGCCGGACTTGATATCCAGTTCAGTCTTAAAGTACAGGCATAGCATAAACTTGCAATCAGCACATCATCAAACTGCTTTCTCTACTAAATTAAATAGTGTATGCTTAGCTCAGCATAACATGTACAACTCACAGGAAAACAAAATGTATGAAAAAGCAAATAAAGCAATTCAAGTTAGGGAGTGCAGTAAACACACTTGTACTCTCGCAGCTTAACTGAGTTGTTGCTTGACTACTTTGACTGATTCGCACCTAATTAGCAACACAAGCTTCCAGCTTACAAAAAGGACTGGTTCTATGCTTGGCAAACATACTAGCACCAGACAATTTAGTTAAATTTAAACGGAAAAAGTTAGTTAAATTTGGACTAATCTTAGAAAGAACACTTCTTTACTTATTTTTGATGGTTAACAGTACCAGTAAGAAATTTTCTGCAAGTTGACTCCAACATGATAAAATAATAACTGTGCAACACTTTTCATAATTGCACAACCAAATCTTGGTAACAAAATTACTTACTAATACCAAGCCTTACTGTAATTTCACTACTAAGCAACAATGAACATGGCTGTAAGCTAATTGCTGCTACAGCTGCTAAATTGCAAAATAATATGTTTTTTTATACAAGTCTTGCAGGAGCACTGAAGCTTTCACTCATCTTCACTATCAACTGTATCTTTCATTACTTCAATGTTTTGGTAAAAGTGATGGTGATGGGGTGGAATAAGATTCTTGTCACAGAGTTGTTGTAAAGACCGATATTTTTCTGTTGTAATTCCTGTTGGTTTACTGTAGCAGTTTGGGATGTCTTCTATTTTTGGAAGTTTGGTTGACACTGCAGAAGCTGATCGTGTCCTTGATTCTGTCACCAGGTCAAGGCAACGGAAGTTTTCCTCAGAATACAAGTACTTGAATAGCATTCTCTGCTGATTGTGGGGAGTGAATTGTGCCTGCATTATTTTCGACCATTTTACATGATTTCCATTTTCTCTGCAGGTACTTTTAAAAATTTTTGAATACAGTTGGTGATGCTGAGCAAATTTAAAGTCTTTGACATTGCTGTGGTTGATCACTGTCATTTTCAGCTTGTCTTGTGTGTTTTCGGTGTGTTTGGTCAATGCATTCATTATCACTGTTTCCCTCTGGTCAAGAGTATACGTATTCAACTTTCGTGCATCACGCGCTACTAGTGCATGGATTGTGTCATTCTCATTCTGAGAATGACCTGTGACAAAGAAGTTGAGGTTGATGCTATCAAACGAAAACCATTGTACAGCCAAACTTAAGCATCAGAAATATCATTCGATTACAGTTTTGACCTGCACAACGGTCACAAAACAGGTAAACATCTTTAATGCCAGCTTGTTGTAAGTCCTTAAGAAACATCAATGATGACGATGCAACCTCATTTGCACCCTTTTTAGCATTGTTTTCACTCCAAAGATAGCAATTCACATGTTTAAGATTAGTTAGATCAGTGACAGTAAGGTGATAGATTCTTAGTCTCTGCCTATAATAAAATGACGAGCTGTTGCCCGCAGGTGCAAGCAATGTCTTCTGAAAATCGAATGCCGATGCACAAGTGGTAGAACATTCTTTTGCTTGCCTTTTAATGTTGGTTTTGTAAAATCGACTCAAACTCTTCTCATCGTCATGTTCTTTTTTTGCTTGTATGTCTTCTGGGCTTCTTTCTTCATTTTTGGTGTTTTCCCAAGCTTTACATCTATCACATCGATCTTTCTTTGGCAGTTGAAATTTTAGATTGAACTTCTCATTGATGATTGTTCGGTATGTATCATATTTAACTGGATTAGAATTTCTTTCGTCACACCATATTTTGTACATTCTATGCATGGCTTTGATACTCAATGTAGATGGCAAGTATTGAAACTTTGTGTCTTTACTGACATAGTGGCTCTCCACTGTTTTGAATTGGAAAATATGCTCTACCACTTCTTCCATTTTTGCATTATCTATTTTTCGCCTTGTACCATGTCCACGTTGATCTGGCTCCAGGGTTCCTGCTTCCGTTACTTTTTCTAAAACTGTTCGGATTTGTCTTCTTGAAATGTCAAGTGTATTTAAGAAGAAATTTTGGCACACCTCAACAACTTCGTCCCTTTTCAAAAGATGGTATTTCAAAGAGAGAGTCCGATTTCTTCTTGGTCCGTCAACATTCATTCTCTTCCTTCTCCATTGAATTGGAACTTTTTTTACCAGCTTCGATAAAAACATTCTCTTTTCTTTGATACCCTTGTTACGAAACCGTAACAAGTTGAAGCGGATAATGACGGTAACCCCGTGGGGAGCCCAACGGGTCTTCACTCCAATTTTCTAATTACCAGATCCAAAAAAAGATCACAACCACATTCCGTTGATGAAAGAAATGTATTTAAATATGATGTGAAAATAAAAGCAGGCAACTTAAAAATGGAGCAAATTTTTACCAAGATTTTCCCAACTGACGTCCAAATTTAAATCCAAAAAACTTTCAGAAAATAAAATAGTGCGCACTGTTCCAGCAAAAATCAAGAATGAATGAGCCCAGGTCCACATGAGATTTGTAAAAGCTAGACAAAAGGTTTGCACGTGATTTTAATTACAAATGCTACAACAAGAAATGAAATATGCAGATAAGGACCAAAGGCTAGCACGTGAAGAAGTCCGTCAGACACGTCATTAGATTACACACGAGGCACTTTGATTTTGTGATTCTGAAACAACCCTTTAACTTCCAGTAATGTGAAAATATAATGTTTCGGTCATCGGGAGAAAAATGAGTATTGCATTTTTTTCTACAACTGCGATGGCGGAATTCTTTCATTTTACGCTTTGGCATCGTCTTTCTTTCTCCACTTTTTGTCTTAAACTGGTATTCTTTTCCTTCATTTCTTGCTTTTTTTTTCACATTAGCCAACCACAAGTCACTGTTTCTTTTTCTCTTTCTTCTTTCAAGTGGTACAGGAGTTTCTGAATGCGTTGGGCTGTTCGATGTTGCTTCACTTTCATCAAGCCAATTAAGTTTCTTGGTATTACTTAGTTGCCACATTAAAATGGAACCATTCAGATGTTTTTCACAATCAAAATCTGGCCAATATGTAGCTGTTTGAAACACTTTAATGATGATAAAGCGCCCATCATTTTCTGTCAATCTTTTGCCGTGCATGATTTCACCCTTGTCATTGTAACAAAGAATCACTTCTTCACCTTGCACTGGTAGTGATGTAGCGCTAAAAAATTGTTGATTAGAAATATCAATTTCGACAGCTATTGAAACTTCACCACAATCAGACGATGTTGGTTGTAATTCCTTAGGGCAGACATAGTCGGGATCTTCAACTTCATCATCAATTTCAGACTCTGCATCAGAACTATCGTGTGAATTTAAATGTACTTGAAGTGTTTCAATGGCCCCATTAGCTGATGATGTGCCATTATTTTCCACAATAAATTGAGCTTCATTCGTAGGAATTGCTGTTTTCAAAGCAGTTTTGGCAACGGAAACAGCTGTTCCATCAAAATCAAAAAATATGCAGGCTGAGTTTGAATAGAGATGTTTAACAACACCTTCTAAGATGCTTCTTCCTTCATAGGGAAGAGTTGATGAAAAGCTGGTAGTGCCTGTCTTATCAAAATATTTTGCGTTCACAAAAACATCACCTCCAATCTTCAACTCAGGAGCAAGTTGCCAGCTCCTTGTACCTCCTACGTTGCTCATTTTGACTAAGCAACCACAGCTAATATCATGACTAACTAACCAGCAATAAATTTTCTGAGATAAAAAAGAAGCTTGCTAATGCTGTCTCATAATGCTTTTCTATATCATCATTATGCCATAACATATAAAATTTATTTTTCAAATTGATAACTGTACTAGGCCTGTTAAGTTTTGGTCCAGAATTCACCAGTTCCTATCACACCTTTCTAAAATCTTTTTAATAATGATTTGATATCAAATAACCCCAATGGTAATCTTAATCAGCAGCATGGCTGAGCAGAACTATGCACAGGTTTATTGTGTAGGCCAGGGGTTTCCAAACTTTGTTGAAGGTGGGCCAGATAATAATGAAACAATCTCTTTGAGGGCCGGACAGATTATACAAAGTTAAAATATGATATTATAATTGACTCAAAACAAACAAATAAATAAAACATTCTCAGGTGTGTTTTTTACCTGTAAAAACCACGTGAAGCTGCCTAGTTTAACTTTAACATAACAGACTGTACACAGTCGCTTACACGTCATGCAGAACCAGAAAGATCGATAAAAGTTGCATTTAGTGCTATATTACTATTGACATTCGTCATAATACGAAGAAACAGAAAAAAGAGCGCACGAGAGCACAAAATCAAACTGCGTAAAATGACGTGTTCTGATAGTGGCATACGTCATCTGCGTGGCGTTTGAAGAAGGCAGCTCATTTAGAAATTTCAAAACAAAATTAAATTGGCATTGGCTACTGGAAGTCTACTGGCGGGCTGGACAGAATGACCTTGCAGGCCGTAGTTTGGAGACCCCTGGTGTAGGCAATTCTGTGACTCGAGTTCAATTACAGCTGCAGGTCGCCTGCTTTGATGCTTATATGGGTGGCTGGAGACTCGAAGAGTGCTAGGTCACTTTCCCAGTCACCCTCATATTTGAATTCTCAAAGTTTGTTGAGTTGAAAACCCATGACAATCTTAATCACTAAATGCTGGTACTACCAGTAATTCACTACCTGTCCTGATTCACTACTTGTAGTTCTTTAAAAGGTAGCAGTATCTAGAGCACTGACCCTGTTTCCAACTTTTAATGCTGCTGCATCAGTCCAGTTTCCATTTTCAAAAGGCTGGAACACTGCAGAGATAATTCTTTATAGCTATAACCTCAACTGAAGCTAGCCCAACCATAGGAGGCATCATTATTTAACCCACAGCATAACTTGCTACAAATACAATTACCACTAAGACTCAGTTCACCTCTCCCACCATCCAAAAAGACCTGCACCGAGAATCGAATTCCAGATCTTCAGCTTACCAGCCACCAGCTCTAACACAGTATCTGCTAATGATCTGCAAACACTGTGTTTAAGTTAACTATTGCACCAGGCCTATCCAGTGCAGCAGTCTTTTCATAATGGAAACCAGACTGTTGCAGCAGAGTTTAAAATCTATCTAAAAAGATTAAATGCGAAACTGCTGTCGATTTGCCTGTTTCAGTCTTACCAACACTATTAGACCATAATGAAAATTTCTCTCACATACTTTACGTAGTTTATCGACTAACCTACGGTGTGAAGCAGGCAGCCCGCTTTTTGTATGCAAAGCCTAGTCAAAGGCAGATTCTGCTGCAACATCTTGTTACTCACTCCCAGTCACTAGTGCAACAACAAACACGCAACTCAAGCAAAGACCTCGCTTAGATCAATCAATGGACCAACAGTCCTAGATCAGACAAATGCTTAGGTCTTCAATCAATTCCCTGAACTGATTTTATGAAATCAATCACTAGACCTCACTAGTATGGTACTGGTACATGTACATGTCTCTATAAAACCTTTGTTCAAAAAAATCAAAAGGTAGTGAAACACTGTACTCTTGGCCTTGTTTTATTTTGATAGGCTCAATAAGTCAGAAACTTAGGCTATCTTTGCCTGTTTGCTAATCTCTACTGAAGCCGACTACTTTCATGTTCACAAGGCAGCTTACAATCTGCCAAGTCTTTTAACAATGTTGCAATACAGCCAGTAGATGCTACCTGCCATGACCTGTTCATGCATTTTTCGACCATGGATAAGGGATAGCTGTAACTGGTAATTGTGCGCAATAACATGCAAATCATTGAAGTATAACATCAACCTCGAGCAAAAGTAATGTTAAGTAAAACTAAAAAAGAGAAAAAGTACAAAGGCATGCACTCTTGCAGCTTTATAATACTTTCTATAGAAATTAAAGTTTGCAAAAAGATCTAAAATGGCTTATGTCCACATCCTGCCGTTTAGATCTTGGCACATTTTTAGCCAAGCAAAGGCCTATGTCCATTGCTCAATAAGAATTTGAACTTTGGCCTTTTTAATATCGAATTTCATGTAAAAAATGGACTTAGGCCTTTACTATTTCGAATTTTATCAGGTTCTAAGTCCAGGTAACTCTGAAACTAACAGTGCTACAGAGTCAATGATAATGGAATCAGATAGGCCTAAGTCCAAAAGCCAAAAAAAAATAAAAAAGTGAAAATCGCAAAAATGTGACTTTGGCCAACGCTATTTTTGACGAGCGATATTTAACTATCCTGAAACTGATGTTGGCATGCCTTGATCAATAATGATCATTACAAAGGTTTGGATTTTGAAAATCCCATTGAGGAAATATTTCCCAATTGTGATTTCCAAAATTTTACCAACAATTTACTTTTTATTTCATTAATCTATTCCGAAAATTTGATCTACTTAAGTTGAGTAAAAAAATTTTTCCGAATTTTGTATGATGCATTTCAACCATTTTCCCCATTGCAGCCCCCCAATTTTTCAATATGTTATCACCACCAATATTCACCAAATCTGGTAATTTGGCCTATCTATGTTGAACAATTCAAAAGTTCAAAATTTTCCAGTTCCCATTTTAGGGTGAATCCCCGGATGTGACACCCCCATTTTCAAGCACACACCAGTTTGTTTCGAACTCTATACCACTCCATGATATCATCCATCTGCGTTGTGTGGTTTAAAAAGAGATAGTGATAGAAGAAAAAAATAAAGAAAAATGATATCCAATACAGAATAAATTAACATGACCAATACAAAGGTACTGATTAGTGTTTTCAAAAACCACAAATTTTTTTCAAAGAATATCACTACTTACCGAGATATACCACTTCAAAATTTACCACTTTTTGACCATTTTCCGCCTTAGAAAGTTTGGTCACGTGACTGGGAGCCCTCAAACTTGGTATGCATACACTGTTTATCACTACCCATGTTGTGTCCAAATTTCAACTTTTCACGTTCTACTTTTTTTTTTGTTAAAAGCGAAATAAAAAAATTTCGGCTCAAAAATAGCCGTTTTTTGTCGGTTTTAGGGTTCCTAAATCATTATCACGTGATCTTCGACCCCCAAAATTGGCATCCATGATGCTTTGTAAACTTATAATGTTGTGTCCAAATTTCAGCTTTCCACAATTTGCCGTTTTTGACTTATCATAAAATTTAAAAAATTTTAATGCTCATCTATCAAAATGGCCGAGTAAAAACATAGGAACTACGCACTCGCGCGAAGTCCCAATAATTTGGCTGTAACTTTTTTTTCTATACGTTTTTATGGCAAAGTTCTTATTAATGGAGTCATAAATGTGCTGTTTCTGCAAGTTTTAAGCTAAAAACTAGCTTTCTAGCATATGTGGTTAATGAGATGTGGCAAAATTGGCTATTTTAAGCCTGTTAGATCAAATTGCACGACCACTAGAGGGTGCAAGAACTCATTCATTCATACTTTTTTTATTCTTGACCACCACAACAATAGCAAATGCATGGTAACACAATAATAACACGTAGAGTCAGGAAAAGGAAGTAGCGACACAACGTCAGACGTTAAGACATGCAGAGGATACTGAACACAAAAAAGCGATTTTTATTTGCATGGTTGCTACACCTGTCACACCAGCTCAAAGTACATTGTAGGCCTAATCAATCACAATCATCAACATACACGCAGGCACACAAGATGGAAGTAAAACTAACGACTGGAGTAGTTGTTCGAATGATTGATAAAGAGAAGAGAGGGACAGTGACCAGTGCAAGGCCAGGCACGGTTACGTAGGTGGTCAACGGGTGGCGCAACCGGCCCAAAACTATGTTTAGCTCAACGGAGCATGGTGAGGAAAGAAAAACCACCCTGAAAATGAAACCTCACCGGGTCCGGAAACCCTTTCAAGTAGCAGCTGGTCATAGCATCAAGACAATAACAATTTTGCAATCGATACATGTGCATCAAAACAATTATACACAACATATAGCAATATGAGTCACACCATCCACATTGTGTCTAAATAATTAGCTGGTACAAAGTACCAAACTTGTGATCTCTCCGATATCTTAGTCAGAACGAAGGTATACCCACGAGAGGAACTAAATTTGTGTCTATGCAATGTTGATAATGTGTATCTCACACCAGTTAAGGTAGAGTCCGGTGATACTCAACTTAAACGGCAATGGCTTTAGTCACCTTGCTGTGCGATGTACTGGAATTCACGGGCAAGCAGTTAAATGCCTATTTATCATGAAAGCAGTTTTAAGTTTTAGTAAAATTATTACCAAGTCATTAGGTTTTGTACTAAGTTTTAGCACCCCAGGACTCTACCAAGGCGTTCAAGCAGTAGTCAGAAATAGTAACGTAATAACAAAAAAAACAAAAAAAAAAGACACAGCCAAAAAAAACAAAAAAAACGAGAAAGTAAGCTACCACAAACGACAGATAACGAAAACAAGTAAGGACAATAGCTGCTATTTTTACAAGCGGAGCAATAAGATTATGGTAAGAAATGGATAAATGACAATCTTTTCATAAGGTATGATTAAACATGCCCAAGCAAAATGTTATGTATGTGATGGTATACTGATTTGATGTCAAATAGATCTGAACCAAGAATTGATTAACATAATATCTTGACCTCGAGATCAATAACCAGCATAAGAGAATTGTTCGTATTTAAAGTTCAAGTCGATAATTTACTACACCACTTCAGTTTTTGTTGCCTTGCCCAGTCGAACGTACACCTTGCGTAGCCACCATCATCCAATCCTGCTTACTGCTGGGGTTGTAGACTTGAAGAAAAACCTGAAAGAAAGAGAACAAAGCAGGAAAAGGAAAACCAAAATAAATAAATTGAGGAAGGAAAAAATGCAGATTTTTGAGGACATAGAAATGGGATTTTAAGATTAGTGACGACAACATAATATAATCTTTTAGCATACTTCGACCAGTTTATTCCGATCCAAAAACTTTTCGAGTTCTCTAGAACTTTTATTATAACCACCAAGCAGAGTTACTTTTCGGGACTAATCCTGTCCAAAGTGTAACAAGATTAGCAAAACAGCACTATAGTATTACACATAAAACGCAAACAATGCCCTAGAAATCAGACTTGTATTAAGTCTTTACATAAAATATTTCGCATTTTTAAATTAAATGATGCTATCGTGAGATCCTGGGACTTGAAAGAAGTGGGAACTTTACTCCAGAGGGATGGGCCACGGTGAGAGATAGATTGTTGGCACACATTGGTTGAATAGAATTTTGGAATTATTTTAGAATTGTTTCTGGTATTATATTGCGAATGATTAGTGACAAAGATTTTGCTGAATACTGAAGGATTTTTATTTTTGTTCTGCTTAAACATAAATACAGCAATGTCTTTAAATAAAAGTTGATCAGTTGTTAGTATTTCATATTTTTGCCTAATGTCTGTGATATCACTGTTACGGTTTCGACCACAAGCTAACCTAATAAATTTGTCACACAATTTCTGTAACTTGTTTGTAATTGTTGTGTTACCATAGTACCAACTAGAGATGCAGTACTGCAAGTGACTGCCCATCAATGAATGATATAAGGTGATTAGTGTTCCTTGATTCAAAAAAGGTTTCACTCTTCTCGCAGCTGCCAAGCCAGATCTCAGTTTGTTGAGCACATGTTTAGCATGAACTGACCAAGTTAGATGCTCATCAATATGAACACCAAGAAATTTCAAAGAGCTAACTTGTTCAATATCAAGTTTTCTTAATGAGATGGATTGATCAGAAGGTGGAGTTTTTGATTTAGTTGACCTAAACAACGTACATTTTGTTTCGGATGCATTGATTGATAATTTATTAGCAATCATCCACTGATCAATGTTCTGGAGATCTTGCTGAGCATTGGCATAAAGTGAGTGATAGTTTTTGTTTTGAAAGAATACACTTGTGTCGTCAGCAAACATGATCGAGTTACCATATTTCAAACAATTTTTGAAGTCATTAACATAAATAAGAAAAAGAAGTGGGCCTAAATTTGACCCCTGTGGTACCCCCCGTTTCACGGGATTGACCGACTTCGAAAGAATCCCAGAGCATTCCACTTTTTGCGTTCTTCCGCTTAGATAGCTTTTAATCCAGTCAAGAGCTTTGCCTCTGATTCCGCTATGTTCCAGTTTAGATAACAAAATGCTGTGATCGATCGTGTCGAAAGCCTTCAATAGGTCTAAAAATACTCCAAGGGTTGGTGTTTTGTTAGCAAGTGACTCAGTTATGTTGTGAATTAAGAAGGACAAGGCATGACTTGTGCCATGGTTTTTTCTGAAACCAAATTGCTGTTGGAAGAACAAGTGGTGTCGTTCTAAAAAGGAATATAACCTACTGTACATGATTTTTTCTAGGATTTTTGACACATTGGACAAAAAGCTGATTGGTCTGTAGTTGTTAATATCTTTTGCATTTCCCTTCTTGAAAACAGGACATACTTTGGCAATTTTAAAGTCATTTATGAATTCACCTTTACTCAAAGATAAATTAAATACATGGCTAAGAGCAACTAAAATATTGTCTGGAGAAGCTTTTAAGACCTTAGTTGGAACTAAATCTAAACCAGCACTTAGTTTGTTTTTTAATTTTAGTATACAGGGTGACCCAAAAAAAACAGAACCCATAAAAATTTTATTAATTCCTACAAAGATCCAGTAAACTTAAAACACTTTGCAGGTTTTAAACTTCAGTCTGTGTATAGTCATTCCCCAAAGTTTCAGTCATTGATGTCCCTTTGCATAAAAGTCATGTTCTTTCCAAAATATGTTCCAAATGGCCTCCACAGCGTTGGAGGCAAACTTGCATACGTCGGGCAAAATTGTCAATTACTCTAACGCATTCTTCTTTGGAGGCAAACTTGCATACGTTGGGCAAAATTGTCAATTACTCTAACGCATCCTCAAACGATTGGTGAATTAAAGGCAGCAATCACAGGCAAAATTATTGAAATACCCAAAGAAGAATGCGTTAGAGTAATTGACAATTTTGCCCGACGTATGCAAGTTTGCCTCCAACGCTGTGGAGGCCATTTGGAACATATTTTGGAAAGAACATGACTTTTATGCAAAGGGACATCAATGACTGAAACTTTGGGGAATGACTATACACAGACTGAAGTTTAAAACCTGCAAAGTGTTTTAAGTTTACTGGATCTTTGTAGGAATTAATAAAATTTTTATGGGTTCTGTTTTTTTTGGGTCACCCTGTAATATTGGAGATTTCCGAGGGACATGTAGGCCAAACATACATTGAGGGCAAGGAAGAGATGATTAAATATTCAGAGAAAATAGTGTTACTTGAGGGGAGAGTGTCGACTAGTTTTTTAGCAGCGGTAGAAAAATGATCGTTAAAATGATTTGCAACTGACTGTGGATCATTTACCTCAGTGCCATTAATTAATAAAGTAATGCCATTAGATTTGCTTCGTTTTCCAAGTAAAGAGTTGATATATCGCCAAGTACCTTTAATATCACACTTGTGCATTTGAAACTTGGTTTTGTAGAAAGCCTGTTTTTTTTCTTTAACTGCTCTGTAATAAAGATTTCTAGCTTGGGTAAATAATGCTTTTGTTCTAGAAGTTTTGTTTGTCATGTATTAATTGAATAGTTTTTCTTTGCACTGCAGTAAATTTTTAAGCTCTTTGTCAAACCATCTTTTTTGCGGTTTCGGTCTAGAAAGTCTTTTTTTCAAGGGAAAATGCTCCTCAAACTTATTTCTGTAATCTTGGTAAAATTTGTTATATGCTTTGTTTGGATCAGTTTCGTTTAAGACAGGGGTTATGTCAAGTTCAGAGAGAGATTTGGAGAAGGATTCAATTTTTGAATCACTGAACTGGCGATAGTACTCACTACCTGATTTAGAACTTTTACATTTCTTTACTGCAATGCTCATCATTGTAGCTAGATGGTCTGAAATTGAGAAAGTTATGATACAACTTTTTACTTTTTGTAGTGTGTTACTGTTTGTCCATATTTGGTCAAGTAATGTAGAACTATTATCTGTTATTCTCGTTGGCCTATTGATTAAGGAACTGAATCCATGATCATACATAACATCAATGAATTTTGTCACATTTGGTTCATCGCAATCTAAAATGTTATAATTGAAATCTCCAAATAAGAAACTTTCTCTTTTATTTATTTTTCTCAGAATATTGTCTAGATCAGCAAGGAACATTTTTTGTGCATTACCATTATTACAAGGAGAATGATATATGTTCCCACAAGTTATAACTTTATCTTGAAATTTGATATCTACAAAGATAGATTCAAATATTTTTTCATTCATTATATCTAAGTCAATGTGGTGAGTGAACTCAATGCCGTCTCTAATGTAGAATGCAACACCACCTCCACGGTATTTTGATCTAGGGTTTGAGAGAAAAG
The DNA here is from genome assembly GCA_963965965.1 of Trididemnum nubilum. NCBI lineage: Eukaryota > Metazoa > Chordata > Ascidiacea > Aplousobranchia > Didemnidae > Trididemnum > Trididemnum nubilum. The sequence continues at coordinate 24,667,972 of OZ014479.1, read as the reverse complement.
TATAGTTGGAGAGATTGGTGTGGGGACCAAGTTGGTCAGGTTTGAGCCAGGTTTCAGTAATTGCAATGATACTGGGTGTAAAAGTAAGTGCTGATAAAAGACTTTCAAGTTTTGCAAAATTTTTGTAGTTGTTTAAAGATCTAATGTTAACACTAATGGCTGTGAAGTTAAAATGGGAACTAGAATCATGTATCAAATATTTTTTAACTAGGTTAGTTGTTACATACTGTGTTTTTGAATTTATAGTAAATGAGTCATCCTCTTCTAAAATAATATCATTATCAGTATCATTGGTAGATGTGTTGTCACTGTTTATAGTGTTGTTAAACATTAAATTCAAATCATGGGCATTAAGAGTTTTGTCATAACAAGAGTCAGTAGGGTTAAAAATGTCATCAAATTCAACTTCAGACCAAGAAGCAAAAGGAAATGAGAAATCACAGAAGCTACATGTCCAGTCAGCAGTTGTAGTAGGTTTAATTTGAAGGTTATTTTGGGCTTTTCTGCCAGGGCATTTTACATGCTTAAATTGAAAGCATTGTGAGCAAGTTAATGATTTTTGATTTTTTCTGATAGTTTTCTCACAGTCAAGGCAAGTCTTTGAAATTTGCTTTGGCATAAAGGGTATCAAATGACAAAAAAAAAAGTAATAATAATGATAATCAAAAAAATGCAATAGAAAGACAAAAAAAAAGCAGAGTTAGGAGCAAATGTAGTTTTGAGAGTGTAACAAGTACAGACTGACAGGTAAAAAAAGCTATACATAGTCAGTGGTGGGGCTATAAGTTTCTATTAAGGGTTGAAGTTAAAAAAAATTAAGGGAAGGGTAACAGCTAGCTATTTTGAAACTATGACATTAATTAGGGGGTACACACCATCTGATTCCCAATACCATTGGGTTAGCCTGTTTGCAGTCCGCAAAAAATGCTCAATCTTAAATTCATTTGCAAGAATGTATAAAAAGGAATATATGTAAACCAAACACATTCTCCAGACCACAAAAAGCATCCAAGGTACCAGAAGTGCTTAAGAATCTGAAGGTGTATATCAGATATCATGCTCAGGTGCACATTGCATGTAATCTTGTGCGCCTTATATAAAAGATTAAAGGTAATAGAGGTCGTAATGATACTGCGCCTGATAGTCCAAACTTTATGATTTACAAATTTACTGGTACTGCAACTACATAATCACAATGACTTAAGAATCTAGCAATCTTTTAATATCTCCAAAGTCATCAATTACTTGCCTTTTGTTTTTGAAGAAGCAGTATACATTACCATAGAAAGTCCAAACGTTCCGAAACCCAAAAGCATTTCTGGCCTCCTCCACTAATGCCAACCGTCGTTTTGTTAATGACTCGGTGATCGATAACTTTTCCGCATTCCCTTCCTCAGATTTCAGGTTCTTCTTGGAGCTGTAGATGGAGTCCCGCACTGATCGCCTCACAAACTTGATAATGATGGGGGATGTGTCTTTTTTCCTAGAAGGAAGAATATGGCAGGTATCAATTTCAAAGGTCTTAATACGGTGACTTAGTCCTAGCCTTAAGTTAAGCTTATTTACAACATAAGATTCAAACTCAATATAGCTACTCTCCTTTTTGGGAATATCGCGACATCCGTGTAAGATTAGACAGTTGCGCCGACTGTACTGCTCCAGGTCATCAATGGCTCTTTTGTTCTCGCTCGTTTGTCGTGCAATCTCCTTCACGGTGGTTTCCAGTCGACTGATTGCTTCCTCCATCTTCTTGAGCTGCTGACCCTGGATTTCACGATTCGCACTGTAGGCCTAATTGTTGTTTCGGCATTTTCTGAAATAAATGAGATCTTGTCAGCAGCACTAGTGGATTTTGAATCTAAATATTGCTTTGCATACCTTTTTTGAGTAGCCTTGAGTTCTAAGACCTCAGCCATGACCTTCTCAAGGCTATACTTACCACTACCAGTTGAAGTTCCAGCCATTGTCTTTTAGAGCCTGAATAATCCGCAACTTTGTACACTATTTTGACAAAATTAGAAAAAGATATTTAGCCTAGGTTTATAGCCTACTGTTAATAACTATAGCTAGTTCTACCAATCAACTTAATTCACTCTTAACCAATCATCTTATTCAAATAGAATTGTGATAGAAGTATTTCATATGGAATTTGGGGCCATATATCAAGACCACTTTTTTAAATTCAAAATTTTTCATTTTTCACTCCACTCTATTTGGTATGATACTTTCTACCTAAATTTGGGCTTACTTGGATTATCTTAAACCTAACGTGACAAGTGGAGTTTGGTTTTGATTATAGTTTCACTTGGTATTTGGCTATTAAATATTACCGCTATTAGTCAGATTAGTTAGTGTTTCAAAAATATGCGATAACGTTGTTGGAGCAACAGTATTTACGTGTGATTGCAACCATTGTTAGAACTGGATATTTGTATTTCATTTTTTTAACTTCTAGCTGTAGCCTAATTACTGGTATACAAGACTAGCACGTAGTACTCGTTCAAGAAAATAAAAGACATAAAGTCACCAGCTGGATTAGCTTTAGGTTGTCAAAAAAACAACAACAAAAAACTACGAATGAGATTCAAGCGTATGCCCGCAACAATCAGAAACATACATTGGTTTCGAAATTGCTGCAGTCCTTTAACGTAGGACAGGTGTTAGACCACTCTGCCACCGCAGCTAGGTGTTTTACTCTGCCACGTAGTATTCGTTTATGGCACTGCAGTAATTCGATTACTTGTTTGATGGATATCAATGACTGTTTTATTGTTAGCAACACAGTTCTTTTGCTCATTTTTTATGTTTTTGTTTGTTTTGGACATGTTTATGATAATGTTCCTAGATGGTAGCCTAAAGTCAACAATGAACTAACTATCTTCAAGAAAGCCTCTTTTGAAGTCGTTCAACTTTGTGTTTATCAGATTTTGCAATAAAACTTGATTGCTCATTTTTGCTTTGTTTATGTGATTTATTCAACTACACTATGTTGCCTTCTTTTATGCTGATGTATTCAATCTTGGATAAGCCAATATTTTGTTATTGCTATGGATGAAGTTATTTTTTATTGATTTGAATGTGTTTTGCAGATGTCAAAGTAGTGCAATATCGATTAACTACAGTTTTTGCTGTAGCAAATTTTATTAGTTTCTTAGTTTCATAGTAGAGATACTTGCCACGATGAAGAAATGGTTTCAAAAGATACGCATGGATGCAAAGTTTGCCAAAGCTGGAGAAGGCCATAAGTTAACAGATGACACGAGGTAATTGCTGGTGAAATTAATCATGGTTAAATTGAATATGATTTTTTAAATAACATTAAGCTTTTTTTACCCAACCAAGTCACTTTACGTCAAAAGATGTAACGTGCTGGTGAGCCTGCGTGTTCATTTTAACAACATTGCGCTTATAAGGCAAATCAATAGCTTCTCAGAAACGGTTTTGAAGCAAATCATTTGTAATATCTGTATAATGCGTACGTACATCATACAATTAGACTGATCCAAGAATTGAATCCCAGACCTGCAGTTACAGAGTCGAACACACTATAGTTGTCGTCATCAAGTGATTAATGAATTTTGAAACTCTTGCTTTTAATATAACATTGTGAAATGAATATATACTATTGCTTTCAAAATGATCTTAAAAATTCAATGAAAATTTGGTCTACCAGAAAACACGTACCGTATATCCCCGCATATAAGCCTATCTCGCACATAAGCCGACTGAAGAAAAACAGCCCTAAAATGGTGATTTTATAAAAATCTACATATAAGCCGACCCTACGAATTGTAACATGACGTACGCACACTATCACAGCAAAAGGTTGTGCTAAACAATAAATGAAAATAATAACCATTTTTTTTATTTACGTGTATGACCATGACCAACCATGGACCAACCCAATCACAACCTGTTCTTATTACGTGGTTGAAAAAAGCAATACCGCAACAGCATCCACGCACACATGCTGCTTTGCGTTGGTGCGTGATTGCTCTTTTTGTGAGAAAAAAAAAAAAAAAAAAGAACAGAAAAAGGCGAAAAGCACGGGTTTCATTGCATTTAGCATGGGTTGAGTTGTAGTTGTTCCAATTAAGTGCAATCCGAGTTATGCACATATAAGCCGAATCCTTAGTTGGGCAACTTTTTTTTTGAGTTCTAAACTCGGCTTATGCGGCGATATACGGTAGGTATTGTGGATGACTTGAATTATTTGAGTTTAAGTGGCTTAGCGTTTCATGACGTTTAGAACTTACAAACCTCAAAATGTTGTACCCCAACCCTACGTTCAAACTCGGCCCATGACTTCATCACAAGCGCAGGCTGGTGCTGCAGCACTGGCCCGACAAGAAGAACGATCGAAACAAACCAAATCAGTCAAACCATCGGTCGGAATGAGCAGAATAAAAACACCAGTAAGAACTTCATGCGAATCGAAGTTATGTTTTTTTATCGTTTCTACTTTTCGATGTTAATTGCATGTATAATGCTGTACAGTGCTGGAGCTGGATTTTACAGGGCAGGGCCGAAAGCAATTGGGATCTTTCAGAACAAAAGATCGAAAAAGGTCTTTGGAGCTTGGGTCTCTTATGCTGTTACCATCTTTTTGTCAATCTATACTGTGTGTTGCTACTTCAAGGCTCTTCTAGGTTGTATGATTAGCGAAGCGTTTTCTACCATGTGCTTCAATTTTGAGTTCGCGTTGGTTCACTTTTTGCTTGTTTGATGTAATTTGATGTTTCACAAAGTTCGGCCAGGTGGAGTCGTTTAGCTTGGACGAGGCATGGCATGACCTCAAAATTTTTTTCGCTTGGGAGGCATTAACTGCGCATTGACTTTACGTTGAATTTAATTGTAAACATCTCGAATCTAGGCGTGTGGTTGACGAAAATGACCTGCAGTGTCGGCACTTTGAACTCAGTGTACCCAGCGTTGATGTAATTACATCAGATCTGGTGTTTTTTGACTTGCTATCGGGTGTCTGGTGATGTGATGGAAATTGCTTCCAGGAGCAAATCTGATGTTTTTTATGAGAATTGTGTTGTAAATTACGCAAATAATGGGATAAGTCAAAAAAAAAGTGGTGGGAAAAAAGGTTATAAAATAAAAACTTAAATTCACCCAATTCCATTTGGCAAAAAGTTTTGGAAAAGAGCTGATCTCCAAAAACAGGTCTGCATTCAATTCTTCTGATTAATGGTTGGAAGAAAGGTGTTTTCCCAAACAAATTTGAAAACAGTTTTCAGCCTAATGTAATCTCTGTTTATGGATGATTTTGGGGGAAATTTGCTGAAAAAGCCCCGGTTTTACGGTTTTGATGTTTTTTTCTGCTAACCTATTTTGTTTTGAAAAGTCCTCGTTGCGAACACTGTCTGTACTTTGCGCTCGTGGCTAAGCACAACAAACACAGAAAAACCATACGCATTGTAGTGGAGATGGAGCTTTACTGGTATCAAGTGCTGTGTTGTGAAAAGGTCTGGTGGTGATAGGTTTCATTTGTTTAGGATAGCGGCAGTCGACCAACAGCCAACCAAGGTTCCGGAGGCTCATCTAGTGAAACTAAACAAAGTAAGTTACGTTCTGCATCATCATTTATAAACCTTCACCAATTTAAACTTCAAGCAATAGTTATACTGCAGGAACTAGAACATGTGAAGTTGATACTACCTTGCTACATTCCTACCGAACTAGAACATGTGAAGTTGATACTACCTTGCTACATTCCTACCGAACTAGAACATGTGAAGTTGATACTTATCTATCCATTTTACTTGCGACCTATTTATCAACTTTACGTCAGGATGCTTGTCAGTTTTACATGTAACTAACTTGCTTTTAAGCTGACTAAGGTGAGACTAGTTGAAAACCTAAGCAGTTATAAATTAAACGTAATTATTCCTGTGCATCTGTTTCATTTCCAATGATTTTAGGATCCCAGTTTATTTTCAATTGCTTAGTGGTTGACCTGCATCGCTTGTTTCCAGAACCGTTGCCACTTTAACACTTGAGATTGGAAGGTTGTTATTTTCCTATTGGCAACGCAGGTTGGCATCATTTTTTCAACATGCGTTGGCTGTTCTAGCTGTCCGTAAAGGACCTAAAGTGAAATTGAATGTTTCAACACCGATGCATTTGAATAGATAGAGCAAACAATGTAATTGACACGTTAAGAGTTGAAAATTCGTTTTGTTTGCAGACAACAGCTCCTCCTCAGTTGAAAATGCCATAAGATTTTATTCGCCATTTACCGACGAAATTCTAGTCAGATCGGATTTGAAACACCATATGCGAGAAAACCTTATCATGGTGAGATAAGCAGTATTGGTATTTTTAGGTAGGAATCAGGTTTTTTATTTTTCATTTTGCTCACGCACTCATATATTACATGTAAACTTTGTCAACTATTAACATTTAATCGTTAGCGTGCTTTCTGGCCTAAAGGCTACTAGCGCAAAAGCCTATGTGGAAGAGCCACCTGAACAGCGACTACTTAAAACAAGCAATGTGAAAAAGCTATCCTCCTACAGGATTCGAACCTGCAGCCTTTGGATTACCGGTCCACTGCTCTACCACTTGAGCTGGAGAGGATGTCTCTTCTCATGCGTCAAACCACGACAATATGAAAGTATTATCAACTGTTAATATGTTGTGATAATCGTTAAGTTCTGTAATTATCGGTTTGAATTTAAATGCAAAATTATACTTCTTTCGTGGTGTAGTTTTTTAAAAAGTGTTACTCCTTCTGTGGTTTAGAAATGACAGCTAGATTGTTTTCCTGTGGTCATAATTATTACTTTGGTTTAAAAATCATACGAACAATGTTGGAGCTAAATTTGTCGCAAAAGTACTCATGAACAAGAGCATTTACCCGATTTTAGAGATTTTTGAATAGGAGGATCCGCCCAAATACAATCATGATTGAGGCAGGCGATAACGGCACACGAGAAAGTACAAACAAAAGGAAAATGCTTTGGCCAGTTTTTCCACACATTGCCCAAATTATTCATTGGACCTAAATGAAATAAACTAGATTTTTTGTTTTGATAGCAATTAAGTGAGAGCCCAATGGAAGCATCATCACTGATGATTCAAACCCTGAATACTAATGAAGAAAAGAAGTCAAATGCAGTCAACACATTGCATAGGTATTTTGTTTTGCTAATGGAACATTATTACTGATGTTGTTCGCGAAACAATGCCGTTTCTCCTCGTTGCATCATTAATTAGTTTATTACTTGTATTAATTTAAATGAATTTGAAATACAAAGTACTCCAATTAAAAAACAATTAAAGCTATGCGCATTCCAGGCTATGTATAATGTTTCGGTTATTTGGCGGTAGCTGACGTAGATTTTTAGTGATTGACTGAAAACTGTTTAGTTATTTCGCTCAAAATGACCATAGACATTTAAAAGATTTTGCATACAGCCATGAAATTCTGCTTTCCCTGGTGAAAATAACTGAAACAATTTCAAAACGGCCGAAAAAAGGTAGACATGACAGCATTCATCCCTCCTTTCGAATTATCATGCAGGTTAGTTGTGGTTGATTTGTCTTGTCGCAGGTATTTGGACAACATGATTAAAAATCCTGATGATGAAAAATACCGAAAAATTCGAAAGAACAATAAAATTTTCGCCGAGAAAGTTGCACCAGTCGAAGGAGCAGAAGAATTCTTGGAGGCTATTGGCTTTCAAAAGACCATGGAAGAAGGTATCGTACTCCAAGTATACAATAAATCATACATTGAGACAATTTTGTGCTGTGCAGTTGTAGCTTTCTCAGGGAAAAATTTCTGTAGAGCACGCCGGCTATAAACGTTTCGTTGCTAACTTTTTAATACATTTTATATGCCTGACTAGTAGGGTACTCGTACATGCTCTTGGCTAAGTCATTCATTTTGAATCAAGACTTGTAAGATCAAAAGATATTTTTCTATTTCAAAAGTGTTGAAACTGCGATAGATAAATAGACGTTTATTTTGCACTTCAAAATCACTTCAGACAAAAACACAAACATTTGTATAAAATGAAATGTAGCAGGAAGCTGCGACGGACCTCTTGGTCATGGAGTCGAGCAGACGCTTTATAATTTTAATTACTGAGGTTTGTTGTTTTAATTTAGTATAGTTAAAATTTGTTATCTTTGAAAACGTTATCAACGGCTGTGATTTATTTTTTAATTAATAGCTCGTTCTTTGAGGTTAAAATATTCACTTATATTTTGAGAGTAAATGTTTTCGTACTTTATCTTGAATGGATTAAAGGGTAATTGTTTTAGGTTTTGTGGTATGCCTAATTCAATTCCTTGACTCTATGTCCCTGATATTTAAAACTCTTTTGTAATTTTTGAGATTTGTATTTGGTAGGTAAAGCTTTAATTTGGGTGATTCTAAACGAGTACTTCGAGTGTGTATCGCTCTACCGGGGCAAAGAATGTTAAAAGACTCATAGGCAATTTTTTACGCGTGTGCTTAATTGCTTATACATTAGCTTAGGAACTTCGTATAAATACAAATCATTCAGCTTTAGAATTTCACGCCGTTTGGCTCCAGAAATTAGTTTTACAGCCTGTTTTTGAAGGGTTGCTAAACCTTGAAGTGTTTGTCTAAAGCAAGCATTTCCTCAAACCGTGATTCCGTTGAGCAAATGAGGATAAATCATTGAGTGGTCTCAAGTTATGTAGTGCTGTAGGGTTATTATGCAACGCATCTCAAGGATTACGACGTCGTTAAGTTTTTTAAAATAAACAAAAAACTTCTAATATCGTAACTCTTGCGAAACATTGCCATAATACGGCCCCTGATTTGGGTAAAATAGGACGAAGTTTTGCGTATGACTCCTAGTGATCTAGATATTTTTGTGGCAATTCAGTATTAGTTGATTCCCAATCACTTCGACTCAAATATCGATCCATTCGCCCCCCACCAATTATTTTTCTCTATTAAATATAGACGAAATGGTTTACTTGAGTTTGATTAAACTATAAGATGTTGTGGTTTACGGTATATACCAGCATGTAATTTAGAGAACTAAATTTTTACCATCAGCCACCTCCCACGTAGCCATTGCCCGTTTATGGAACCAGTTTAGTCATGTTTTTGCACTGCTAGTTTGTATGCCACATTTCATAACCATTAATTTTTATTTAAAAATAGGCCTAAAATTAAGTCGTTAAAAAAAAAAAATACAAAATTTTCGAAAGAAAAAAAGCAAAAAATCAGACCCCCAAAACAGCCCCCCATTGCAGATTTCTGGCTGCACGCCTGAGTCTAATCGTGTTTTTGCACTGGTTATTTCTATGCCATTAAGATTTCTTTCAGATGCCACGTTTAAAAAGCATTGTTTTTAATCAAAATAAGCCTAAAATTAAGTTTTGCAAAAAATAAAATTTTTCTAGTGCTTGGGGCTCTGCCCCCACACCCCCAACGGGCTCCGGCGAAGCTTTCAGACCCCCGAACACAGCCTCTCCCCCCACTGCAGATTTCTGGTTACGCACCTTATACTAAACTTGTGCTGCTTATATTTTAAAGTTTTAGAATCTTACAATGAGAAGTTATTGAGCTAGCCAACTAACAACCGCTATCTACAGTAACGAAGTAGTAATACTATCTTTTAAATATAACCTTTTGCAGCCTACTATACAATATGAAGGGTAATACCACGAAGTTCCGGCCCGGGTGTCACCATTCTTAGCGACGCCACTGATTTTAGCATTGTTTTTTTTTTGGGTTTACTGTTGCTTTATACAGTTAGTTAGTCCTTGATTCATTTTTTCACTTAAAATAGAAAGGGCAGCCGCGTTGATGTTCAAGTAAGTGTCGTCGCTGAATAATCTTGGGTTTGAAATTAGAGTATTAGCGACAACAATGCTACATTGTGAATGATGAAGCATCAGACTTGTTCATCTACCGAAGCATGGCTCTAAATATTTTGCAATAAAACGCTGTCGCAGTTTTGAAGCTCAAAACGTAACTACAAAAAAGAGGAAAACCATTTAAAACATAACTTTTTAATTCGCATGATATCCAACGTACCCAGATGGTTCACTTATGCTGTAATTTTTCATTAGGCATTGGCTTGGTGCGAACTGCCAAAGTAATGCTACAAAGGTTCTATTGAGAAAGTCTAAACCTTTATTTGGCATTGTGTGGCTAAAGAATCTATAGCATATACTGCGGTTCAAATATTGTTTGTTCTTTGATATGTTTTTAGAGGAGTTATTCTTTGTCATGGAATCGGTAGATGTTGCGAAATTAGAAGAGGCTAAGGAAATTCTTTCATCTGCTGAAGCTATGGAGTTCCGATTGTACAGAGATGCTAAAGTGAGCAGCAAGTTTTATGGTTTTAAGAAAAGGTCAGAAACCTTTAATTAAAGTAGCAATTTTCATTTAACTTAGTGTTTAAGTAGTCATATGTGGAAAGAATGTATATTCTCAGTCGCTGTACGGCTTGCCGTTTCGGGGTTGTCTCTATCAGCAGTAAGCAGAGAGTATGCTGGTTGGCTGAAAGACAGAGTCATAAAGGCTGCACGAAAATTATCACTTGTGGTAACGTTCGTACCCAGCGAGAGTGCTGGACCTGACCAAATCGCAGATCTGATCAAGGAGCTATTTATGCTCAATCGCTGTACGGCCTATCGTTTCGGGATTTGTCCCTTCATCAGGAGCGAACAGAGAGTATACTGGTTGGGTTAAAACACAGGGTCATATACTGTACATATATATATTTTTTGATTGGAAAAAGATAACTTGCTATGTAAATGTGAAGTTAGACTAATTTCTCTCGAAAGGAATCACACATATAGTAGTTGTTAATGATGTTATTCAAAATTTGAAGGTATAGAATGTTACTAGTTCATGAAATTCAGCAATCGATTCTCCAACTGTGCAACCGGTTCGCACGAACCGTCTGAACAACGAACAGCACCACTGGCTGTGGAAGATTTTTTGTTTCTGGTTTCCAGGACCACAACCACACCGAACATACAATATTACAATAGTAAACCAGAAAAAAGATGCATCATCTTCTTTAGTAACCGATTTATATTGTTTTGTTAGATTTTAATTCCCACTGGCGCTGGGCCTCCGCAATTTTCGCTACCTGATGAATTTTATAAACTAACATCAAGTGAAATTAAACGTGAACAAGAAAAAAGGTACTATAAAGTTTAATTAACAAAGTTGTGTGCAATTGGTTAGGTCTGCTGCTTTCCTAGAAACACATTTAACCTCATCTTCACTGTCAGTGTCCCAAGACGTAACCTAGGCATTTGGCAGTTTCTCTAAATGGTAATGTAGGGAAGGGGTTCTCAAACTTTTGGCTTTACAGAGCCCTTGAAGACCATTATCTACAGAGCCCCACAATAAAATTCTTAAAATATAAACAATAAAGTAAACGAACAGCTTGCGGAGCCCCTAGGTTTCTGTTGCGGAGCTCTGGGGTTCCGTACGGAGCACTTTGAGGACCTATGATGTAGGGTACTTGTTATTGCAACCAGAGGTGGAGTCCTCGAGGACACATTTTGAAGTTCTTGGCCTCGAGTCCTCGAAAATTGACCTGTCGTCGGCTCAAGAACAGCACTATTTTTTGAATTGTTAAAATTTTGTGGAAAACGGTTTTTTGTGGAGATCGCCTGAAAAATTTTTGTGAAGACTTTTTTTTCGGAGAACACTTGCGCTTGTGTCCTTGGTCCTTGGCCTCCAGCATTCCTGTCCTTGGCCTCGAGATTGTCTGTTCTCGGAAAGGCTGTTCTTGGCCTTGGCCTCGGATTTTTTTTGGTGGCCTTGGCCTCGAGCCTTGTGTCCCCGACTCCACCTTTGATTGCAACCAACTTTGTTAAGGACAGAGAACGTGGAATTGAATAAACAATTACGAACCAAAGCGATGCGTGAAGCCGGGAAAACGAATCAAAATTACAACTACACTATCATTCGAATCAAATTTCCAGACGAGCGATTATTACAAGGTAGTAATGTTTGATTCTCTATTGTCATTGCTGTCTATTCTGTGAAAGTTCCGAGGGAGTAATTGAATCACTTCTCTCGTTTCGTTGATGTGAACTCCTACCCAAATCCTCAATGTAAGTTAATCCAGCTATCGTTTCGTACCTGTTTTACAGACCTTACTTTTACTCTTCGATCATTTTTACTATTCATTGAAACTGTTTTGTAAATTGCGGTAATAGTGATGCTCTTGAGTCTCGATATACCGTTAAGCTTTTTAAAATCACAAAACTATTGATTGCTAGAGCCGCAAGTGCAATGGAATTTTTTTTAGAAAACAAGCTAAATAATAATTATTTTATTGAAAGTTTTTCCTGAGGTTTCTCTGGTGTTCCAGGCTAGCTTTGAGAAATCACACAGGTGCTACTCAAAAGACTAACTTTAGTACTGACGTTTCGCTAGTTAGAAACAACTAGCTTCTTCAGAGCACTGCTATCAGTAGTGATGGCAAATCGCCATCAACTTCTGATAGCAAAAAAAACAGAAAAACGATCCCACACATTTCTGCAGTAGAATAACTAGCGAAAAAATTCAAATTAAGGCTCCGATAAAATTCATTGTTACGATAGGCTACGTCATACAGATAATGTAAAGGTGCGTATAAAAATGAAAGAAAGAGGTTCTATGAAAATAATTTCTCCGAATTAACATTGCAGCAAAACACGTTAGAACTACCACTAGGAAAGATTAAACCAGAAGAAATTCAACACTGGGAATTAAGCAACTTTCTGTAAACAGCAGGGAATGATAACCCATCATTTCTATTGAGTACGTGAGGCTTTTCGTTGATGTACCAACTTTCAAAGAAAAGACGCTTCGAAGCGTCTTGTCGAAGCGTCTTTTCTCTGAAAGTTGGTACATCAACGAAAAGCCTCACGTACTCAATAGAAATGATGGGTTATCATTCCCTGCTGTTTACAGAAAGTGCTTAATTCCCAGTGTTGAATTTCTTCTGGTTTATTCTTTCCTAGTGGTAGTTCTAACGTGTTTTGCTGCAATGTTAATTCGGAGAAATTATTTTCATAGAACCTCTTTCTTTCATTTTTATACGCACCTTTACATTATCTGTATGACGTAGCCTATCGTAACAATGAATTTTATCGGAGCCTTAATTTGAATTTTTTCGCTAGTTATTCTACTGCAGCAATGTGTGGAATCGTTTTTCTGTTTTTTTTGCTATCAGAAGTTGATGGCGATTTGCCATCACTACTGATAGCAGTGCTCTGAAGAAGCTAGTTGTTTCTAACTAGCGAAACGTCAGTAATAAAGTTAGTCTTTTGAGTAGCACCTGTGTGATATCTCAAAGCTAGCCTAGAACACCAGAGGAACCCCAGGAAAAACTTTTAATTTGAAATGCCTGGTGTACAACTCTATTACATTTTTTCGGAAATTATTTCATTGTTTCAATTTTTTTTTTTTTATCAGGTACATTTCGATCACGAGAAACTACCGATGATTTGAAATCATTCATTCGTCAAAATATTAATGTGGAATGGGCGGTCTTTGATCTTAAAACTTCACTAGGAGACTTATTAAATGACGACAACCTTACTCTCGCAGCGTGCAAACTTGTAAGCTAATTTGCCTTGTATTATAGTAATAATAATTTTCCAATACCATTACTTTTTTGGCATGTACGGGTAGATCACCTAAACATCACTTTTAAATGGAAACTGAAGAGCTATACTAATTGTTTATTGCTGTTGAATGTGATATCAAGTATTATGGGGAAATTTTCTCAACAAAATTGCTGCGTAGTGCTTACAATTTTTATCGAATACAAAAACGGATACGATTGCGGACCTCTTTTCAGTGTTCATTACGCTCAATGTCTCTTCATTAGATTCTGCGTAGCCTAAACGCACCGTTACAAACATCGGAAAAGCTTTCTGAAGGATAATAAAAATATGATTTTGATCGAATTTGACTTAAAATAGGTAGTTGCAAGGTTAGTGTGGTAACTGATAAATACGGGGGCACTGTTGTTACATGTTCGAAAACAACAAGGTTCCGACGCTGTCTCCTAGTCGAGACAGCTTAGCAAGTACATTTCTTCCTGATACGAGTTGACCTATGTTCAGTTGGTGTTTTTTAGGTGCCAGCTGCTGTAGTAAACTTGGTTTGGAATGAAGAAATTCGCCTTCAAGTATTGAAAGAACAAGGAATTCACTTGGCACTTCGTTCTCATTGAACATTTTTGATGTTATTGCGTCAATTTAAATAACGGTGTTGAACGTTCAAAACCACGTGCAGAATTTTGATATACTGATGAAAATGATCCCTAAAGATTGCTCATGGAAACAGAAAAAGGGTCGATAAGAAAAGCTTGAGATAAAAATTCAGATGTGCAGTAGCGTTGTCAATGGCTTAAAATGACTACTAAAAAAGTTGCAGTTGCTTGTTGGTTTTTCAATGTTGTTTTTCCAAACGGTCGGACTTGTTTACATTACAAACGGTCGGACTTGTTTTTCCAGACGTTTAAGATGTGCAATTTCTTGATACTGTGTATTCAGCTTGGTTGTCGATTGCTCCTTGATCACAATTCATGACATTTGAAAATAAGCACTGGTAACGCCATGATGGATTTTCGAAACTGGTGTATTAATTTTCAACGTTCTATTTAATGTGTATCAGCGGACCATTTAGTCAATGGCGAACATCTAAAACGCTTTGAGAGCATAAAAGATGCAAGTATCGAACAAAATGAGTGCTGACTTTTAGCATTTGACCATTTTGTTCGACTTGCCCCCAGACGTCAGTAGGTGGTAAGACATTGCAGTGCCTGTGACGTTATTTAATAAATTAATGGCAAGGTAACGTGATCTACGTTTGATATTGGTTATTTTAGTGATGTTTAAACGTTGAAAAGTGAACGATTTGGTCTACCTACGTTACTATAGTACCAGTACGAGTGATTAGCCTGCCGCGATTTTAGATTGCAGTTGCTTGGCTTCTGCAATAAATTTTCGTTGAATATGCGTGGCTGTTTTTGAGATTTCACTTCATAAATGCGTTGGATTTTATCATAAATGCATTGTACGTCTCGTTTTCGTTCTTTTCTGCGATGCAGTTAGTAGTATTTGTTTGTCGTTGTTATTGTAATGGAAAAGTACTACCGCACCGGCGCACATGTGTTTACCAAGACTGCTTTGTCTAATAAATGAATGTGAACCGAACTGTCACTAATAAGCATTTATTTTTGATTGAATGCCGCTGGAGATATTTTGTGTCATCTGGCTTTTGAAAAGAACTATCCCTCCTTGATCCTCAATACTTCAATGTAATTCTAGCTGTTTCCAATAAGCCCAGTATTGAGGCTAAGGACCACGCCGTAAATAACCCTTGTTATCTGTAAAATGCAGTACGTGCACGGCGTAGTATTCTAGAGAATGGGGAAGCAGCGGCTTAATGCCATTCCAAATAGGTAAAGTTTTGCTAAATTTTCTCCGGTTTACTGGAATAACAATTTAAAACGATTCTTACAGCATTGCAGTCGAAGCTTTGTGTAGATCAAGCCGTAAAAAAATACCAGTTATCCGTCACTACAACAGCGCTCCGCTCCATACATACTTGTTACGAGTAACTTTACATTTCTAACTCCCCGCGGCTGGCAAATTTATAAGAATTCCTACATCTGGAAACCACACTTTTTTCATAAAATATTTATGTAAGCAAGTAACAGTAGCAATCAACAAAGCAAAGACAAGGCGGCGAATGCTCAATACAGCATTACCCGAAGTTTCGAGCCTTATTTTCTGACCGACAACTTGAGCATTTGAAGAGCTTCAAGGGGGACTGGCGAGGAAGCTAAGTAATTCTAAGACGATGGAGTTTCCACAATATACCATTGACATACGTAGTTAATTACATCTTGCGCAGTCATTAATTTCTCTGCATCAGCATCGGGGATTTCATTTCCTGCAATTGCAATACGTATGTGATTAGACTCAAATACCATTTGTTAGGAACATGGTGGCCAAGGTTAAATTGTCGATGTGTGCTAGGATTAGCCATTTACGGAAGGAAAAACTATTAGACGGGTGAATCGCCCAAAACAACAGCGCCATTTTGTACCCCTGGAAGTGACAAACTTCTTCATGAAATTACTACCAAGTGAGACTGGTTTCCACTAAATTTTTCAATGGAGGAATGACAGCAGGCAGAACCAACGACAGTTTTACACGAGTGCAATACTAATACAATAAATCATACTGCGCGTACTCCAGCCTTTTGGGCCAAACTTTCAATATATATTCCACTTCAAACGCATGTTTATGCCAACGTATTGTACACAAACGTATCTGTGATTTATAAGGCAGTAACCAATGGTGAGATACGGTGGCACCGCATTGCGATTTTGCAATTATCAGCCCCCAAGTTCAAGAGTAAGTCCAAGATTTTTATATACGGAAGAGAAGTATTTATTCTTCACAGTGTTAAGAAGTTGACGTTGGCTTATGAACAAAGTTTGATCTTTTTAGTAAGTTTTGCAGGCAGGGGCGCCGAGAGCTGAACGTGGGCCCGGGGACAGCTTAAATATTGGGCCTCTTTATATTTTAATTTAACGTTACAAGCCACACATCCTGGTTTTTCATTTAATTACCCTAGGGCTTAAGCATAATCAGACTTTTCAATAAGACGATTTCACACTGAATAGCGACATTGACAGCAAGGGGTGCGGGGGCGAAGCCCCGCCGCTGAAGAATTTCTCTGAATTTTAACCCAAAATATGCAATTTTGAACATTTTTAGACCAATCATATTTTTAAACCAATCATTTTTGAACATTTTTTTGAATTTTAAACCAACCATTTTTGAACATTTTTTTTCATTTTTGAACGTTTGAACATTTTTAAACCAATCATTGTTAGTTAGACCAATCATTTTTAGACCAATTTTTAGACCAATTTATTCAACCACACTATGTTGCCTTCTTTTATGCTGATGTATTCAATCTTGGATAAGCCAATATTTTGTTATTGCTATGGATGAAGTTATTTTTTATTGATTCGAATGTGTTTTGCAGATGTCAAAGTAGTGCAATATCGATTAACTACAGTTTTTGCTGTACGGTAGCAGATTTTATTAGTTTCTTAGCTTCGTAGTAGAGATACTTGCCACGATGAAGAAATGGTTTCAAAAGATACGCATGGATGCAAAGTTTGCCAAAGCTGGAAAATAGGGTGGAGTGAAAAAAATTTTTTTTTGGAAATTCAAAAAAGTGTAGTTTGGAAATCCTGGCAAATGGTCTAAAAATAGAAAAAAAATCGACTTGAGCCAGTTGCCACCTACCATGGGCTGGCTACCCCCCCAAAAATTGGTCGCGGGGGTAAAATGGCCATAAAATCATGTTACTTGATAACCGCTAGTCGTAGAGACCTGATTTATAGCTCAAAAGTTGCAGAATCCATATGTTTCTATGAGTGCTAAGAGGACTTTTTTGTCTATTTCAATCATAAAAAAAGTTACAGTCAAGAAACCGGTTTTTCATGCTAAAATTGCATCATAGAGAATTGTGATTCACTACTGGTTAACATGAACTCTAGCAATTCGTAACTTGCTAAGAAATTTGATTTTAGGGGTATGTCGTACAACATATTACTGTAGTAATGCGAAGTGCACTACAAAAGTGAGTGCGAGGCTGGCAAACATAGATGTGTTATCAACAGTCAACACAACATAAAAGCATTTTACGAAAATTGCATTTTAGTGTCAAACTTTTTTAACAATTTGCGAGATCTAATTTTTTGGCGAATAAGTCCGTCTCTTCTTTCAAACCCAGTGAGTTGTGCTGATGCTTCCGTTACCAATTTGACATGTCTTTCGACAGTTTGATTGTGGCATGGATGGTGGAAAATTAAGGGTTTCATTCGACAGTCTTCAATTTCAGAATCGGACAAATGTCTAATAGCTGGAGGTTGTTGCTGACAAATTTCCAAATCAGCCAACTCATAGTATGTGTCTGCTTCCAAGTTTAAAGTAGGAAGGTGAAATAAACGAACTGAGGTGTCGTTCTTGCGAAGTGAAAGAACGTGATTCACGCCCTTGTCTCGAACAGCTTGATCGCCATCTCCTAACATTGCGATCAAAATGCTTTCTGGATGGCCAAAATATCCATTTCTTTGAACAACATTTTGAGCTACTTGTCGAAGATCTTGATTTGTCAGACTGTTAATTCTTTTGATCAAGTTGAAAAAAACTTTAGAACCATGTGTTAGTTGGTTGTATAACTTGATTTCAAACCAAGTGGGAAAATAAATAGTTAAACAAAAGTTAACTAAAATTTCCAAGTTCTGAGGTGGTTCATCAAGTGACACGTAATACCGCAAAATTCTGCAACCCAAAGTCAACCATCTTGAATGCACCACTGGGCCAACTTCCAAATATTGTAGATCATCATCACAATTACCAGTTATAATTGCCAAACAGATTTTGTAAGCGTAGTATTGATCTGTACTCAGGTCATCAATGACATGAGGTGGAAGTTTTGGAAAAGAAGAAATAGGGACGAACACTTGCTTAAACTGAGTAACTGGCCAACTTGATACAGGACCCTGTATTTTTTTACCTATTGGTCCGGCAAATGTATCTGGACCACTTGTTGCCCCATCCAAAGCAGCAAACACATGTCGCAAGGGAAGTTCATTTGTGTGTAGTAAACACACAACCCACTGAAGAGGTCTGTGTAATAATTCTTCTAAACTTCAAATGCATCCATTGTGTTTGCCGGTCATAGAAGCAGTACCGTCAGTGCCAACTATTGCAAGCTTGCCTTCCAATTCCGCACCACTGAAAGAATCAAACAACTTTTGGGCAATTGTTCTACCTTTGCAATCTTCAGGAGAAAAGTGAGTAAGGTAATAACTTCCTGGCTCACCAACTACTGTACAATGTTCTTCCACTTGAACAGACCGATAATGCTTCTCATTTGGACCTTGTGCAACAATTTGGGTTGCATCTTTGCGGCCATCCAAATACACTGCGTTCACCAATCCAAAGTTTTGTTGCTCTTCGCTCCGGATTTCGTTTCGGCATCTTTCACGCTCTCTTCGTAGTTTACTACGATCAATGATGCGTGTTTTATCATCTTCAGTAACTAAACCAACATCCACTAGGACACTGTTAGCAACTGCAGCAGCTGCTCTATCCGATAGCTGGTAGCGTTCACAAATTCTGGCAAGGTTTGGCCATTTTTTGCGATTTTGAATGGATGGATTTGGCATTTCCGCTAAGAACTGAGAAACTGCAGATGATTGTGATGTGTCTGTGCTTGTTGATGCCAAAGATTCGGACTCCGAGACATAATCAGTAGTTGACAGAGTAATAATTTCATTTTGGCATTGTGAACTTGGGGCATTGACATGTGATTCTGAACGTTGTATAAATTTTTGGTCAGATGAGGTCAAAGGCAAAGCTACATCTAAACATTTTCCAATACGCCGACTCTTTCGATCTTCATAAAATACAAAATTTTCATCAGTCATTCGCAACTTGTGGTCTTTTTCCAAACGTCTTCGTTGTTCATTGTCATTGCAAAACACGTCGACTAACTTATCTATATCTGACAAGAACTCCGCTTTTTTTTCCAAAATAAATGCTCCACGTTTTTTCTTGGGATACCGATCAAGTTTGCTGAAAGCTACCACCAGTGCCTGTACTTTTTTAGACATAGTTAAGTAATGTAATGGATAAACATTACACCACACCCATCTGTCATGTATTTCTTTAGCAACATCATTAGCAACGTCCACAGTTCTAAAATTTTCGAATGGGATGATCCTCTCTAACACTTGACATTTGGTGGGTAGTATACCGGATGGAAAGCTTTTACTTCCAGTGAAAGTGTATCCACTATGTAAAACTTTAACGTTGCTTGCACTTCGCCTGGTTGTCATAGCTATAAACTACAGTGGTTATCCAGTTATTTCATTAATAGTACTAAGCACCTAATTACTTATCTAAAAAGAAAAAAATCTTTAAAAATTTGTAAGGATTAAGTAGACGTAAGCCTACGTCTACCTAATCATTAAAAAAAGCTATGTTACACCTGCCAAAACTAGTTTTTGACTGTAACTTTTTTTATGATTGAAATAGACAAAAAAGTCCTCTTAGCACTCATAAAAACATATGGATTCTGCAACTTTTGAGCTATAAATCAGGTCTCTACGACTATCAAGTAACAAGTTATCAAGTAACACGGTTTTATGGCCATTTTACCCCCGCGACCAATTTTTGGGGGGGTAGCCAGCCCATGGTAGGTGGCAACTGGCTCAAGTCGATTTTTTTTCTATTTTTAGACCATTTGCCAGGATTTCCAAACTACACTTTTTTGAATTTCCAAAAAAATTTTTTTCACTCCACCCTACTTGAGAAGGCCATAAGTTAACAGATGAAACGAGGTAATTGCTGGTGAAATTAATCATGGTTGAATTAAATATGATTTTTTAAATAACATTAAGCTTTTTTTACCCAACCAAGTCACTTTACGTCAAAAGACGTAACGTGCTGGTAAGCCTGCGTGTTCATTTTAACAACATTGCGCTTATGAGGCAAATCAATAGCTTCTCAGAAACGGTTTTGAAGCAAATCATTTGTAATATCTGTATAAAGCCGCATTTACACTGGCGACTTTTTTGCGTGCGATTTTATGATAAAAATGGATGTGGCAAAGTTGCATATATTCAATAATGGTTCTCATAGTGATAAAAGTTCCCTTACTGCTAAAAATGACTGTCTCAAGTTGTTTCCATTCCGATAGTGATATTCTAAACCTCTTTAAAGCAAAATCGGAGCTGATCTCACTGCGATTTTTTATCGCAGCACCGATTCTCTTCTAAAGTTTTCAATTATAACAACATTGGTATGAAAACAACTTAAGACAATTATTTCCATCAGTAAGGTCCCAATAATCATGATTAAAACCGCCGTTGAGTAAATGCAACTTTACCAGATCCATTTTTCTCAAAAAATCGCACGCAAAAATGTCGCCCGTGTAAATGCAGCTTAATGCGTACATCATACAATTAGACTGATCCAAGAATTGAATCCCAGACCTGCAGTTACAGAGTCGAACACACTATAGTTGTCGTCATCAAGTGATTAATGAATTTTGAAACTCTTGCTTTTAATATAACATTGTGAAATGAATATATACTGTTGCTTTCAAAATGATCTTAAAAATTCAATGAAAATTTGGTCTACCAGAAAACACGTACCGTATATCCCCGCATATAAGCCTATCTCGCACATAAGCCGACTGAAGAAAAACAGCCCTAAAATGGTGATTTTATAAAAATCTACATATAAGCCGACCCTACGAATTGTAACATGACGTACGCACACTATCACAGCAAAAGGTTGTGCTAAACAATAAATGAAAATAATAACCATTTTTTTTATTTACGTGTATGACCATGACCAACCATGGACCAACCCAATCACAACCTGTTCTTATTACGTGGTTGAAAAAAGCAATACCGCAACAGCATCCACGCACACATGCTGCTTTGCGTTGGTGCGTGGATGCTCTTTTTGTGAGAAAAAAAGAAAAAAGAACAGAAAAAGGCGAAAAGCACGGGTTTCATGGCATTTAGCATGAGTTGAGTTGTAGTTGTTGCAATTAAGTTAGCATAATGTCAGTTTGTTTGAGTGCAATCCGAGTTATGCACATATAAGCCGAATCCTTAGTTGGGCAACTTTTTTTTGAGTTCTAAACTCGGCTTATATGCGGGGATATGCGGTAGGTATTGTGGATGACTTGAATTATTTGAGTTTAAGTGGCTTAGCGTTTCATGACGTTTAGAACTTACAAATCTCAAAATGTTGTACCCCAACCAACCCTACGTTCGAACTCGGCCCATGACTTCATCACAAGCGCAGGCTGGTGCTGCAGCACTGGCCCGACAAGAAGAACGATCGAAACAAACCAAAACAGTCAAACCGTCGGTTAGAATCAGCAGAATAAAAACACCAGTAAGAACTTTATGCCAATCGAAGTTGTTTTTTTATCGTTTCTACTTTTCGATGTTAATTGCATGTATAATGGTGTACAGTGCTGGAGCTGGTTTTTGCAGGGCAGGGCCGAAAGCAATTGGGATCTTTCAGAACTAAAGATCGAAAAAGGTCTTTGGAGCTTGGGTCTCTTATGCTGTTACCATCTTTTTGTCAATCTATACTGTGTGTTGCTACTTCAAGGCTCTTCTAGGTTGTATGATTAGCGAAGCGTTTTCTACCATGTGCTTCAATTTTGAGTTCGCGTTGGTTCACTTTTTGCTTGTTTGATGTAATTTGATGTTTCACAAAGTTCGGCCAGGTGGAGTCGTTTAGCTTGGACGAGGCATGGCATGACCTCAAAATTTTTTTCGCTTGGGAGGCATTAACTGCGCATTGACTTTACGTTGAATTTAATTGTAAACATCTCGAATCTAGGCGTGTAGTTGACAATAATGACTTTCAGTGTCGGCACTTTGAACTCAGTGTCCCCAGCGTTGATGTAATTACATCAGATCTGGTGTTTTTGACTTGCTATCGGGTGTCTGGTGTTGTGATGGAAATTGCTTTCAGGAGCAAATCTGATGTTTTTTATGAGAATTTTGTTGTAAATTACGCAAATAATGGGACAAGTCAAAAAAAAAGTAGTGGAAAAAAGGTTATAAAAGAAAAACTTAAATTCACCCAATTCCATTTGGCAAAAAGTTTTGGAAAAGAGCTGATCTCCAAAAACAGGTCTGCATTCAATTCTTCTGATTAATGGTTGGAAGAAAGGTGTTTTCCCAAACAAATTTGAAAACAGTTTTCAGCCTAATGTAATCTCTGTTTATGGATGATTTTGGGGGAAATTTGCTGAAAAAGCCCCGGTTTTACGGTTTTGATGTTTTTTTCTGCTAACCTATTTTGTTTTGAAAAGTCCTCGTTGCGAACACTGTCTGTACTTTGCGCTCGTGGCTAAGCACAACAAACACAGAAAAACCATACGCATTGTAGTGGAGATGGAGCTTTACTGGTATCAAGTGCTGTGTTGTGAAAAGGTCTGGTGGTGATAGGTTTCATTTGTTTAGGATAGCGGCAGTCGACCAACAGCCAACCAAGCTTCCGGAGGCTCATCTAGTGAAACTAAACAAAGTAAGTTACGCTCTGCATCATCATTTATAAACCTTCACCAATTTAAACTTCAAGCAATAGTTATACTGCAGGAACTAGAACATGTGAAGTTGATACTACCTTGCTACATTCCTACCGAACTAGAACATGTGAAGTTGATACTTATCTATCCATTTTACTTGCGACCTATTTATCAACTTTACGTCAGGATGCGTATCAGTTTTACATGTAACTAACTTGATTATAAGCTGACTAAGGTGAGACTAGTTGAAAACCTAAGCAGTTATAAATTAAACGTAATTATTCCTGTGCATCTGTTTCATTTCCAATGATTTTAGGATCCCAGTTTTTTTTCAATTGCTTAGTTGTTGACCTGCATCGCTTGTTTCCAGAACCGTTGCCACTTTAACACTTGAGATTGGAAGGTTGTTATTTTCCTATTGGCAACGCAGGTTGCATCATTTTTTCAACATGCGTTGGCTGTTCTAGCTGTCCGTAAAGGACCTAAAGTGAAATTGAATGTTTCAACAGCCGATGCATTTGAATAGATAGAGCAAACAATGTAATTGACACGTTAAGAGTTGAAAATTCGTTTTGTTTGCAGACAACAGCTCCTCCTCAGTTGAAAATGCCATAAAATTTTATTCGCCATTTACCGACGAAATTCTAGTCAGATCGGATTTGAAACACCATATGCGAGAAAACCTGATCATGGTGAGATAAGCAGTATTGGTATTTTTAGGTAGGAATCAGGTTTTTTATTTTTCATTTTGCTCACGCACTCATGTATTACATGTAAACTTTGTCAACTATTAACATTTAATCGTTAGCGTGCTTTCTGGCCTAAAAGCTACTAGCGCGAAAGCCTATGTGGAAGAGCCACCTGAACAGCGACTACTTAAAACAAGCAATGTGAAAAAGCTATCCTCCTACAGGATTCGAACCTGCAGACTTTGGATTACCGGTCCGCTGCTCTACCACTTGAGCTGGAGAGGATGTCTCTTCTCATGCGTCAAACCACCACAATATGAAAGTATTATCAACTGTTAATATGTTGTGGTAATAATTAAGTTCTGTAATTATCAGTTTGAATTTAAATGTAAAATTATACTTCTTTCGTGGTGTAGTTTTTTAAAAAGTGTTACTCCTTCTGTGGTTTAGAAATGACAGCTAGATTGTTTTCCTGTGGTCATAATTATTACTTTGGTTTAAAAATTATACGAACAATGTTGGAGCTAAATTTGTCGCAAAAGTACTCATGAACAAGAGCATGTACCCGATTGTAGAGATTTTTGAATAGGAGGATCAGCCCAAATACAATCATGATTGAGGCAGGCGATAACGTCACACGAGAAAGTACAAACAAAAGGAAAATGCTTTGGCCAGTTTTTCCACACATTGCCCAAATTATTCATTGGACCTAAATGAAATAAACTAGATTTTTTTGTTTTGATAGCAATTAAGTGAGAGCCCAATGGAAGCATCATCACTGATGATTCAAACCATGACTACTAATGAAGAAAAAAAGTCAAATGCTGTCAACACATTGCATAGGTATTTTGTTTTGCTAATGGAACATTATTACTGATGTTGTTCTCGAAACAATGCCGTTTCTCCTCATTTCATCATTAATTAGTTTATTACTTGTATTAATTTAAATGAATTTGAAATACAAAGTACTCCAATTAAAAAACAATTAAAGCTATGCGCATTCCAGGCTATGTATAATGTTTCGGTTATTTGGCGGTAGCTGACGTAGATTTTTAGTGATTGACTGAAAACTGTTTAGTTATTTCGCTCAAAATGACCATAGACATTTAAAAGATTTTGCATACAGCCATGAAATTCTGCTTTCCCTGGTGAAAATAACTGAAACAATTTCAAAACGGCCGAAAAAAGGTAAACATGACAGCATTCATCCCTCCTTTCGAATTATCATGCAGGTTAGTTGTGGTTGATTTGTCTTGTCGTAGGTATTTGGACAACATGATTAAAAATCCTGATGATGAAAAATACCGTAAAATTCGAAAGAACAATAAAATTTTCGCCGAGAAAGTAGCACCAGTCGAAGGAGCAGAAGAATTCTTGGAGGCTATTGGCTTTCAAAAGACCATGGAAGAAGGTATCATACTCCAACTATACAATAAATCATACATTGAGACAATTTTGTGCTGTACAGTTGTAGCTTTCTCAGGGAAAAATTTCTGTAGAGCACGCCGGCTATAAACGTTTCGTTGCTAACTTTTTAATACATTTATTTTATATGCCTAACTAGTAGGGTACTCGTACATGTTCTTGGCTAAGTCACTCATTTTGAATCAAGACTTGGAAGACAAAAGATATTTTTCTATTTCAAAAGTGTTGAAACTACGATAGATAAATAGACGTTTATTTTGCACTTCAAAATCACTTCAGACAAAAACACAAATATTTGTATAAAATGAATTGTAGCAGGAAGCTGCGGCGGACCTCTTGGTCATCGAGTCGAGCAGACGTTATCAACGTTATCAACAGCAGACGTTATCAGCGTTATCAAATTTGTCATCTTCGAAAACGTTATCAACGGCTGTGATTTATTTTTTAATTAATAAATCGTTCTTTGAGGTTAAAATAATCATTTATATTTTGAGAGTAAATGTTTTCGTACTTTATCTTGAATGGATTAAAGGGTAATTGTTTTAGGTTATATGCCTAATTCAATTCCTTGACCCCCTGTCCCTGATATTTAAAACTTTTTTGTAATTTTTGAGATTTGTATTTGGTAGGTAAAGATTTAATTCGGTTGATTCTAAACGAGTACTTCGTGTGTGTATCGCTCTACCGGGGCAAAGAATGTTAAAAGACTCATAGGCAATTTTTTACGCGTGTGCTTAATTGCTTATACATTAGCTTAGGATCTTCGTATAAATGCAAATCATTCAGCTTTAGAATTTCACGCCGTTTGGCTCCAGAAATTAGTTTTACAGCTTTATTTTGAAGGGTTGCTAATCCTTGCAAGTGTTTGTCAAAAGCAAGCATTTCCCCAAACTGTGATTCCGTTGAGCAAATTAGGATAAATCATTAAATGGTCTCAAGTTATGTAGTGCTGTGGGGTTATTATGCAACGCATCTCAAGGATTACGACGTCGTTAAGTTTTTTAAAATAAACAAAAAACTTCTAATATCGTAACTCTTGCGAAACGTTGTGTAATACGGCCCCTGATTTGGGTGAAATAGGACGAAGTTTTACATATGACTCCTAGTGATCTAGATATTTTTGTGGCAATTCAGTATTAATTACCGATCACTTCGACTCAAATATCGATCCATTCGCCCCCCCAACCAATTATTTTTCTCTATTAAATAAATGGTTTACTTCTTGTCAGTTTGATTAAACTATAAGATTTTATGTTTTACGGTATATACCAGCATGTAAATAAGAGAACTAAATTTTTACCATCGGCCACCTCCCACGTAGCCATTGCCCATTTATGCAACCAGTTTAGTCATGTTTTTGCACTGCTAGTTTGTATGCCACATTTCATAACCATTAATTTTTATTTAAACATAGGCCTAAAATTAAGTTATTAAAAAAAAAAATACAAAATTTTCGAGGGAAAAAAAAGCAAAAAATCAGACCCCCAATACAGCCCTCCATTGCAGATTTCTGGCTGCACGCCTGAGTCTAATCATGTTTTTGCACTGGTTATTTCTATGCCATTAAGATTTCTTTCAGATGCCACGTTTAAAAAGCATTGTTTTTAATCAAAATAAGCCTTATATTAAGTTTTGCAAAAAATAAAATTTTTCGTGTGTTTGGGGCTCTGCCCCCACACCACCCCCAACGGGCTCCGGCGAAGCTTTCAGACCCCCGAACACAGCCTCTCCCCCACTGCAGATTTCTGGTTACGCACCTTATACTGAAGGTGTGCTGCTTATACTTTAAAGTTTCAGAATCTTACAATGAGAAGTTATTGAGCTAGCCAACTAACAACCGCTATCTACAGTAACGAAGTAGTACCACTATCTTTTAAATATAACCTTTTGCAGCCTACTATACAATATGAAGGGTAATACCACGAAGTTCCGGCCCGGGTGTCACCATTCTTAGCGACGCCACTGATTTTAGCATTGTTTTTTTTTGGGGGGTTTACTGTTGCTTTATACAGTAGTTAGTCCTTGATTCATTCTTTCACTTAAAATAGAAAGGGCATCCGCGTTGATGTTCGAGTAAGTGTCGTCGCTGAATAATCTTGGGTTTGAAATGAGAGTATTAGCGACAACAATGCTGCATTCTAAATGATGAAGCACCAGACTTGTTCATCTACCGAAGCATGGCACTAAATATTTTGCAATAAAACGCTGTCGCAGTTTTGAAGCTCATAACGTTGTTACGAGCTTTTCGTTATGTGCACACAACATCACAATCTCCACGTAAATACATGCAAATTTATTGTTAAAGCTAAGCCTAATTTAACTTATTCAAATAGAATCAATTTAGTAAAAGTAATCAAAAGTATTAATGCAAACCTACGCCAACCAATTTAAAACTTGCACTTCAGAAGCTATGAATATGCTAATTTAAAACTTGCACTTCAGAAGCTATGAATATGCTAATTTAAAACTTGCACTTCAGAAGCTATGAATGTGCTAACATCCCAAATTCAAAATACTCCTTTCTCTGCATTTGTTAAACCAGGGTACAACAACAACACTATAGCTAGACTTGTAAACTAACAATTACGAATAATATAATCTCGAACAAGATCATGGGTCAAAACAGCAAGACTTTAATAATTTGCACTCTCACCAAAAATAACAGTTTCTCAAGTTAGTCGCTCTAGTTCGCAAATACGCTACCGGTAGCTGTAAATTAGATTTATAGAGAAAAGAGATCCTAATTCGTAATATGATATTAGGCAAAACAAACCTTTAAGCAATTTTAAACCATGCGTTGACAAGCTTGATAATGAGCACGATAATAACTAGAGCAAACGTGGCAAAAACAATTCTAGAAAGCAACTCATTATTATATAATTGTAATAGGGGTTTCAAAATCGTGACAAACGTAACTACAAAAAAAGAGGAAAACCATTTAAAATGTAACTTTTTAATACTCATGATATCCAACGTATCCGGATAGTTCACTTCTGCTGTAATTTTTCATTAGGCATTCATTGGCTTGCTACGAACTGCCAAAGTAATGCTACAAAGGTTCTATTGAGAAAATCCAAGGCCTTTACTTGGCATAGTGTGGCTAAAGAATGTAGAGCATAAACTGCGGTTTAAGTATTCTTTGTTCTTTGATATGTTTTTAGAGGAGTTATTCTTTGTCATGGAATCGGTAGATGTTGCGAAATTAGAAGAGGCTAAGGAAATTCTTTCATCTGCTGAAGCTATGGAGTTCCGATGTACAGAGATGCTAAAGTGAGCAGCAAGTTTTATGATATTAAGAAAAGGTCAAAAACCGTTAATTGAAGTAGCAATTTTCATTTAACTTAGTGTTTGAGTAGCCATATGTGCAAAGATTATGTATATTCTCAGTCGCTGTACGGCTTGCCGTTTCGGGGTTTGTTTCTACACCAGCATGAAACAGAGATTACACTGGTAAGCTGAAAGACAGAGTCATAAAGGCTGCACGAAAATTATCACTTGTGGTAACTTTCGTACCCAGCGAGAGTGCTCGACCTGACCAAATCGCAGATCTGATCAAGGAGCTATATATTCTCAGCCGCTGTACGGCCGGTCGTTTCGGGGTGTGTCCCCCTTATCAGCAGCGAACAGAGAGTATACTGGTTGGCTGAAATACAGGGTCAAAGATTAGGGTGTTCGGGTTTTTCACTTTTTGTTTAAATCTTTTTCTTTATACGATTTTAAGAGTACAAATTAACATGAAAAAAAATCGTGATTGTTTTTTTTTTTGTTTGAAAAAAATTTTTGTCTTCATGCCCTGGGGGGGTATGAAAGGTTTTTATGGGGGTGCGTATGACTAATATCACATAACTCATAAACTACCGCACCTAGAAAGACAATTTTTCAGAAACTCAGGTTTCCTATCTGTGTTCAATTACATTATGTGGCTTTAACTGCTCTATTTTTCGAGTTATTTCCGAAAAACTTTTTACCCCTTTTGCTTGCCATTTCGCTTTGAATTAAAGGTATTTTGGCTATACCGCACAGGTGGCTAATTGGTGGACGCATCTGACCTATAGCCTGTCTGAAGCGAGAAATCTTAATTTGATTTCGGGGTGGATACCACCTTAACATAAGTTACTAGTGACTCAACAATCGCCACTACTGCGACGCTGCACTGCATGGCTGGATGCAACGCATGGAAATGACTACTACTGCTCGCTCCTTATCACTTAAAAGTTACTACTGCAAGTCTAATAAGGATGTAATTTTTTATTCTGCAGTATGCAACGTTGCACACGACAAGCGCGATTATCGCACTAATTTTCACTCTTGACTTTTGTTTTCACTTTATTAAGAAACACCAAACATTTTCAGACACGACTTTCTTTTTCAGCCACTCATCCATTTTAGTCTTTGCTTCCGTGACAAATAAATCCCGATATCAACTTGTCGTTTTTTCTTCGGCTTCGCGAAAATCTTTCACTCTTCCTTCACTCATGCAACGCGACATAAGACCAATATATCTCTCACAAGAGCGGTTATGATTGTCGATTGAATTCCAAAAAACTTTGTCGTCAATCTGGAGGCAAGGTGCTGCTTTACTGCTGGATCCAAAGCATGACCCGATAGGTGCTCGCTTCCATGCAAGTTGCTTGCTGTCAACATCACCAGGAAGTTGCTGATCGGTTGGGTGGAGTGAAAAATAAAAATATTTGAATTTAAAAAAGTGGTCTTGATATATGGCCCCAAATAGCCTACCATATGAAATACTTCTATTGCATTTTTGAGTTCTTGCACCCTCTAGTGGCCGTGCAATTTGATCGAAAGGGCTTAAATTAGCCAATTTTGCCATATCTCACCTCATATGCTAGAAAGCTAGTTTTTAGCTTAAAAGTTGCAGAAACAGTACATTTATATCTCCATTAGAAAGAACTTTGCCATAAAAACGTACAGAAAAAGTTGCAGCCAAATTATTGATTATTATAGATTTAGTGATCATTGATAAGTTTTCAATGCTCAACTTCAAAGGCATTGCAATTCACGTCGGCATTGAAAATAAGCCAGATGTGGTTGAAATTTATGTATATTTGCAATTTTAGTGAGCCATCCCTATCAGCTTAAAATAGTTTCTTTAATGGCAATTAACCTTACTTAACTGGGCTATGTGTAGCACAGTATAGTAACAAATATTTAAACTTTCATGTTATTGTATCATCCAGTAATGGTTGGCTTTTGCATCATTATTTTTGCTAAACTTCAGAAGTTATATCTACAGTAGTTAATTAAAAATAATGCGAGGATTGTACAGCTCAATTCAAAAGCACTGGAAGACACAAAAGTACAAAATTAAAAAAATAAAAATTAGAAAAGCACAGAGGCGTTGCTAAGAATGGTGGTGCTCGGGGCAGGATTTCGTGGTGGCAACCTTTTTCGTACCAAAAATAGGTGAAGACCAAAAAAAAAGGTCTTCGCTGCAAAATAAGTGGGTTTTCGGTTCAAAAGTGTGTCATGACCAAAAAAAAAGGTCTTTGCCTAGAAATCAGTGGGTTTTTAGTCCAAATTAGAATGGGGACGACCAAACAAAGTAAGGCATTCACCA
This sequence comes from Trididemnum nubilum, assembly GCA_963965965.1. NCBI lineage: Eukaryota > Metazoa > Chordata > Ascidiacea > Aplousobranchia > Didemnidae > Trididemnum > Trididemnum nubilum. The sequence continues at coordinate 24,637,155 of OZ014479.1, read as the reverse complement.
CAAACCAGTGGAGTTATGGTTTCACATCATAATATGGTGCCACCCCAAAATGGTGACGCCCGGGGCAGACCGCCCCCTCTTAGCGACGCCACTGGAAAAGCAATTTGTACTATAATTAGAAAAGCTATAGTTCTGAAAAGAAGAAAATTTGGCAATATATTTGAATGAACAATTTGAGACCATTGTTTATGGTATTGTGGATACAGTGTATACTGTATTTGCTGGCATAAATTTAGTTATTTTTAAGCAGCATGCTAACTAAAAAAAAACCCAAGTCTAGTGTTACTTGTAAAAAGTTGTATGGTGGAGAAAATTTTCTAAGTTCTGATATTTCTGCCTAACATTCATCCTTGCGTTCTGCTTTTTGATCTTCAAAAAAAGCATGATCATTAAATGTCATTCTCAAGCCATATTGAATTTCACAATTCTTTCTTTATTATCATAGCAAAAATATCAAAAAGTTTATCAGTATCTCGCAAGAAATTAGTTTCAAGCTCCTTGTATCGATCTGATGTGTTAGATTTTTTCAGATATCTAGTTAAACTACTGAAGTTTAGCATTAGCTGATGGATTCTTTGTGCAATACTCAGCTCATGAATAGAATAAACATTGCACCAAATCCATCTGTTCTTTTGCAACAATTCAAGCTGTATTCAACTTCCTGAAGTGATTAAAGTTGAGTAAACGTCAAATCACTTGTTCGTTGGTTGGCAGCAGTCCTGGAGCGAAATTATCGGAACTTTGAAAAATTTCTCCACCATACAACTTTTTACATTAGACTTGGATTTTTTTTCTGTTGGCATGCTACTTCAAAAATAACTAAACTTACGCCAGCACGTACAGTATGTATCTACAATTCTATAAACAATGGTATTAAATTGTTCATTGAAATAAATTGCCAAATTTTCTTCTTTTTAGAACTATATATAGCTTTTCTGATTATGGTATAAATTGCTTTTTTAATTCTTATTTTTTTAATTTTTACTTTTGTGTCTTCCAGTGCTTTTGAATTGAGCTGTACAATCCTCGCATTATTTTTAATTAACTACTGTAGATATAACTTCTGAAGTTTAGCAAAAATAATGATGCAAAAGCCAACCATTACTGGATGATACAATAACATGAAAGTTTAAATATTTGTTACTATACTGTGCTACACATAGCCCAGTTAAGTAAGGTTAATTGCCATTAAAGAAACTATTTTAAGCTGATAGGGATGGCTCACTAAAATTGCAAATATACATAAATTTCAACCACATCTGGCTTATTTTCAATGCCGACGTGAATTGCAATGCCTTTGAAGTTGAGCATTGAAAACTTATCAATGATCACTAAATCTATAATAATCAATAATTTGGCTGCAACTTTTTCTGTACGTTTTTATGGCAAAGTTCTTTCTAATGGAGATATAAATGTACTGTTTCTGCAACTTTTAAGCTAAAAACTAGCTTTCTAGCATATGAGGTGAGATATGGCAAAATTGGCTAATTTAAGCCCTTTCGATCAAATTGCACGGCCACTAGAGGGTGCAAGAACTCAAAAATGCAATAGAAGTATTTCATATGGTAGGCTATTTGGGGCCATATATCAAGACCACTTTTTTAAATTCAAATATTTTTATTTTTCACTCCACCCAACCGATCAGCAACTTCCTGGTGATGTTGACAGCAAGCAACTTGCATGGAAGCGAGCACCTATCGGGTCATGCTTTGGATCCAGCAGTAAAGCAGCACCTTGCCTCCAGATTGACGACAAAGTTTTTTGGAATTCAATCGACAATCATAACCGCTCTTGTGAGAGATATATTGGTCTTATGTCGCGTTGCATGAGTGAAGGAAGAGTGAAAGATTTTCGCGAAGCCGAAGAAAAACGACAAGTTGATATCGGGATTTATTTGTCACGGAAGCAAAGACTAAAATGGATGAGTGGCTGAAAAAGAAAGTCGTGTCTGAAAATGTTTGGTGTTTCTTAATAAAGTGAAAACAAAAGTCAAGAGTGAAAATTAGTGCGATAATCGCGCTTGTCGTGTGCAACGTTGCATACTGCAGAATAAAAAATTACATCCTTATTAGACTTGCAGTAGTAACTTTTAAAGTGATAAGGAGCGAGCAGTAGTAGTCATTTCCATGCGTTGCATCCAGCCATGCAGTGCAGCGTCGCAGTAGTGGCGATTGTTGAGTCACTAGTAACTTATGTTAAGGTGGTATCCACCCCGAAATCAAATTAAGATTTCTCGCTTCAGACAGGCTATAGGTCAGATGCGTCCACCAATTAGCCACCTGTGCGGTATAGCCAAAATACCTTTAATTCAAAGCGAAATGGCAAGCAAAAGGGGGTAAAAAGTTTTTCGGAAATAACTCGAAAAATAGAGCAGTTAAAGCCACATAATGTATTGAACACAGATAGGAAACCTGAGTTTCTGAAAAATTGTCTTTCTAGGTGCGGTAGTTTATGAGTTATGTGATATTAGTCATACGCACCCCCATAAAAACCTTTCATACCCCCCCAGGGCATGAAGACAAAAATTTTTTTCAAACAAAAAAAAAACAATCACGATTTTTTTTCATGTTAATTTGTACTCTTAAAATCGTACAAAGAAGAAGATTCAAACAAAAAGTGAAAAACCCGAACACCCTAATACATAATACTTTTTTGATTAGAAAAAGACAACTTGCCATGTAAATGTGAGGTTAGACTTATTTCTCTTTAAAGCAATTACATATATAGTAGTTGTTAATGATGTTATTCAAATTTCGAAGGGATGGAATGTTACCAGTCCATTAAATTTAGCAACCAATTTCGTAACTTTGGTAACCGGTTCGCACGAACCGGCTGAACGCTGAACAGCTTCGCTGGTTGTGGAAAATTTTTTGTTCCTGGTTTCCAGGACAACAACCACAGCGAACATACAATATTACGATAGTAAACCAGAAAAAAGATGCACCGTTTTTTTTTGTAACCGATTTATATTGTTTTGTTAGATTTTAATTCCCACTGGCGCTGGGCCTCCGCAAGTTTCGCTACTAGATGAATTTTATAAACTAACATCAAGTGAAATTAAACGTGAACAAGAAAAAAGGTACTATAAAGTTTAATTAACGAAGTTGTATGCAATTGGTTAGGTCTGCCGCTTTCCTAGAAACACATTTAACCTCATCTTCACTGTCAGTGTCCCAAGACGTAATCTAGGCATTAGGCAGTTTCTCTAAATGGTAATGTAGGGAAGGGGTTCTCAAACTTTTGACTTTACCGAGCCTTTGAAGAGATTGACCTTTATCTACAGACCCCCACAATCAAATTCTTAAAATAAAAAGAATAGAGTAAACGAACAGCTTGCGGGGGGCCCCTAGGTTTCTGTAGCGGAGCCCTAGGGCTCCGCCCGGAGTATTTTGAGAACCGATGATGTAGGGTACTTGTAATTGCAACCAATTTTGTTTAGGACAGAGAACGTGGAATTGAATAAACAATTACGAACCAAAGCGATGCGTGAAGCCGGGAAAACGAATCAAAATTGCAACTACACTATCATTCGAATCAAATTTCCAGACGAGCGATTATTACAAGGTAGTGATGTTTGAATCTCTTTTGTTATTGCCGTCTATTCGGTGAAAGTTCCGAGGGAGTAATTGAATCACTTCTCTCGTTTCGTTTATGTGGACTCCTACCCTAATCTTCAATGTAAGTTAATCCAGCTATCGTTTCGTACCTGTTTTACAGACCTTACTTTTACTCTTCGATCATGTTTATTATTCATTGAAACTGTTTTGTAAATTGCGGTAATAGTGATGCTCTTGAGTCTCGATATACCGTTAAGCTTTTTAAAATCACAAAACTATTGCTAGAGCCGCAAGTGCAATGGAATTTTTTAGAAAACAAGCTACATAATAATTATTTCATTGTTACAATTTTTTTCAGGTACATTTCGATCACGAGAAACTACCGATGATTTGAAATCATTCATTCGTCAAAATATCAATGTGGAATGGGCGGTCTTTGATCTTAAAACTTCACTAGGAGAATTGTTAAATGACGACAACCGTACTCTCGTAGCGTGCAAACTTGTAAGCTAATTTGGCTTATATTATAGTAATAATGATTTTCCAATACCATTACTTTTTTGGCATGTACGGGTAGGTCACCTAAAAATCACTTTTAGATGGAAACTAAAGAGCTATACTAATTGTTTATTGCTGTTGAATGTGATATCAAGTATTATGGGGAAATTTTCTCAACAAAATTGCTGCGCAGTGCTTACAATTTTTATCGAATACAAAAACGGATACGATTGCCGACGTCTTTTCAGTGTTCATTACGCTCAATGTCTCTTTATTAAATTCTGCGTAGCCTAGACGCGCCGTTACAAACATCGGTAAAGCTTTCTGAAATATAATAAAAATATGATTTTGATCGAATTTGACTTAATACAGGTATTTGCGAGGTTTATCAAGCGTGGTAACTGAAAAATACATTAATTACGGGGGCACTGTGGTTAAAATGTTCGAAAGCAACAAGGTTCCGACGCTGTCTCCTAGTCGAGACAGCTTAGCAGGTACATTTCTTCCTGATACGACTTGACCTGAGTTCAGTTGGTGTTTTTTAGGTGCCAGCTGCTGCAGTAAACTTGATCTGGAATGAAGAAATTCGCCAGGTATTGAAAGAACAAGGAATTCACTTGGCACTTCGTTCTCATTGAACATTTTTGATGTTATTGCGTCAATTTAAATAACGGTGTTGAACGTTCTAAACCAAGTGCAGAATTTTGATACACTGATGAAAATGATCCCTAAAGATTGCTCTAGGGAACAGAAAAAGAGTCGATAAAAAAAAGCTTGAGATAAAAAATCAAATGTGCAGTAGCGTTGTCAATGGCTTAAAATGACTACTAAAAAAGTTGCATTTTCGTGTTCGTTTTTCAATGTTGTTTTTCCAAACAGTCGGACTTCTTTACATTACTCTTCGTTTAAGATGGGCAATTTCTTGTTACTGAGCATGCAGCTTGGTTGTCGATTGCTCCGTGATCACAATTCATGACATTTAAAAATAAGCACTGGTAAGGCCATGATTAAGCCTTGATGAATTTTTGAAACTGGTGTATTAATTTTCAACGTTCTATTTAATGTGTATCAGCGGACCATTTGGTCAATGGCGAACATCAAAAAATGCAAGTACCGAACAAAATGGGTGCTAACTTTTAGCATTTGACCACTTTGTTCGACTTGCCACCAGACGTCAGTAGGTGGTAAGACATTGAAGTGCCTGTGACGTTATTTAATAAATTAAAAAACGGCAAGGTAACTTGATCTACGTTTGATATTGGTTATTTTGGTGATGTTTAAACGTTGAAAAGTGAACGATTTGGTCTACCTACGTTAGTATAGTACCAGTACGAGTGATTAGCCTGCCGCGATTTTAGATTGCAGCTGCGTAGCTTCTGCAATAAATTTTCGTTGAATATGTGTGGCTGTTTTTGAGATTTCACTTCATAAATGCGTTGGATTTTTATCATAAATGCATTGTACGTCTCGTGTTCGTTCTTTTGTGCGATGCAGTTAGTAATATTTGTTTGTCGTTGCTATTGTAATGGAAAAGTACTACCGCACTGGCGCACATGTGTTTACCAAGACTGCTTTGTCTAATAAATGAATGTGAACCGGACTGTCACAAATAAGCATTTATTTTTGATTGAATGCCACTTGAGATATTTTGTGTCATCTGGCTTTTGAAAAGAATATCCCTCCTTGATCCTCAATACTTCAACGTAATTCTAGCTGTTTCCAATAAGCCCGATGTTGAGGATAAGGACCACGCCGTAAATAACCCTTGTTATCTGTAAAATACAGTACGTGCACGGCGTAGTATTCTAGAGAATGGGGAAGCAGCGGCTTAATGCCATTCCAAATAGGTAAAGTTTTGCTAAATTTTCTCCGCGTTAATGGAATAACGATTTAAAACGATTCTTGCGGCATTGCAGTCGAAGCTTTGTGTAGATCAAGCCGTAAAAAAATTCCTGTTATCCATCACTATACCAGCGCTCCGCTCCATACATACTTGTTACGAGTAACTTTACATTTCTAACTCCCCGCGGCTGGCAAAATTCCTACATCTGGAAACCACACTTTTTTCATAAAATATTTATGTAAGCAAGTAACAGTAGCAATCAACAAAGCAAAGACAAGGCGGCGAATGCTCAATACAGCATTACCCGAAGTTTCGAGCCTTATTTTCTGACCGACAACTTGAGCATTTGAAGAGCTTCAAGGGGCTACTGGGGAGGAAGCTAAGTAATTCCAAAACTAAGACGATGGAGTTTCCACAATATACCATTGACATACGTAGTTAATTACATCTTGCGCAGTCATTAATTTCTCTGCATCAGCATCGGGGATTTCATTTCCTGCAATTGCAATACGTATGTGATTAGATTCAAATACCATTTGTTAGGAACATGGCGGCCAGGGTTAAATTATCGATGTGTACTAGGATTAGCCATTTACGGAAGGAAAGACTATCAGACGGGTGAATCGCCCAAAACAACAGCGCCATTTCGTACCCCTGGAAGTGACAAACTTCTTCATGAAATTACTACGAAGTGAGACTGGTTACCACTAAACTTTTCAATGGAGGAATGACAGCAGACAGAACCAACGACAGTTTTACACGAGTGCAATACTAATACGATAAATTATATTGCGCGTACTCCAGCCTTTTGGGCCAAACTTTCAATATATATTCTACTTAAAACGCATGTTTATGCCAATGTATTGTACACAAACGTATCTGTAATTTATCAGGCAGAAACCAATGATGAGATACGGTGGCACCGCATTGCGATTTTGCAATTATCAGTCCCCTAGTTCAAGAGTGAATCCAAGATTTTTAATTATAGAAGAGAAGTATTTATTCTTCACAGTGCTAAGAAGTTGACGTTGGCTTATAAACTAAGTTTGGTCTTTTTAGTAAGTTTTGCAGGCAGGGGCGCCGAGAGCTAAACTTGGGCCCGGGAACAGCTTAAATATTGGGCCTCTTTATATTTTAATTTAACGTTACAAGCCTTTTTTAATCATTTTTGAACATTTTTTGAATTCTAAACCAATCATTTTTGAACATTTTTTTTCATTTTTGAACATTTGAACATTTTTAAATCAATCATTGTTAGACCAATCATTTTTAGACCAATTTTAGACCAATTTATTCAACCACACTATGTTGCCTTCTTTTATGCTGATGTATTCAATCTTGGATAAGCCAATATTTTGTTATTGCTATGGATGAAGTTATTTTTTATTGATTCGAATGTGTTTTGCAGATGTCAAAGTAGTGCAATATCGATTAACTACAGTTTTTGCTGTACGGTAGCAAATTTTATTAGTTTCTTAGCTTCATAGTAGAGATACTTGCCACGATGAAGAAATGGTTTCAAAAGATACGCATGGATGCAAAGTTTGCCAAAGCTGGAGAAGGCCATAAGTTAACAAATGACACGAGGTAATTGCTGGTGAAATTAATCATGGTTAAATTGAATATGATTTTTTAAATAACATTAAGCTTTTTTTACCCAACCAAGTCACTTTACGTCAAAAGATGTAACGTGCTGGTGAGCCTGCGCGTTCATTTTTACAACATTGCGCTTATGAGGCAAATCAATAGCTTCTCAAAAACGGTTTTGAAGCAAATCATTTGTAATATCTGTATAATGCGTACATCATACAATTAGACTGACCCAAGAATTGAATCCCAGACCTGCAGTTACAGAGTCGAACACACTATATTTGTCGTCACCAAGTGATTAATGAATTTTGAAACTCTTGCTTTTAATATAACATTGTGAAATGAATATATACTATTGCTTTCAAAATGATCTTAAAAATTCAATGAAAATTTGGTCTACCAGAAAACACGTACCGTATATCCCCGCATATAAGCCTATCTCGCACATAAGCCGACTGAAGAAAAACAGCCCTAAAATGGTGATTTTATAAAAATCTACATACAAGCCGACCCTACGAATTGTAACATGACGTACGCACACTATCACAGCAAAAGGTTGTGCTAAATAATAAATGAAAATAATAACCATTTTTTTTATTTACGTGTATGACCATGACCAACCATGGACCAACCCAATCACAACCTGTTCTTATTACGTGGTTGAAAAAAGCAATACCGCAACAGCATCCACGCACACATGCTGCTTTGCGTTGGTGCGTGGATGCTCTTTTTGTGAGAAAAAAAGAAAAAAGAACAGAAAAAGGCGAAAAGCACGGGTTTCATGGCATTTAGCATGGATTGAGTTGTAGTTGTTGCAATTAAGTTAGCATAATGTCAGTTTGTTTGAGTGCAATCCGAGTTATGCACATATAAGCCGAATCCTTAGTTGGGCAACTTTTTTTTTGAGTTCTAAACTCGGCTTATATGCGGGGATATACGGTAGGTATTGTGGATGACTAGAATTATTTGAGTTTAAGTGGCTTAGCTTTTCATGACGTTTAGAACTTACAAATCTCAAAATGTTGTACCCCAACCAACCCTACGTTCAAACTCGGCCCATGACTTCATCACAAGCGCAGGCGGGTGCTGCAGCACTGGCCCGACAAGAAGAACGATCGAAACAAACCAAAACAGTCAAACCGTCGGTTAGAATCAGCAGAATAAAAACACCAGTAAGAACTTTATGCCAATCGAAGTTGTTTTTTTATCGTTTCTACTTTTCGATGTTAATTGCATGTATAATGGTGTACAGTGCTGGAGCTGGTTTTTGCAGGGCAGGGCCGAAAGCAATTGGGATCTTTCAGAACAAAAGATCGAAAAAGGTCTTTGGAGCTTGGGTCTCTTATGCTGTTACCATCTTTTTGTCAATCTATACTGTGTGTTGCTACTTCAAGGCTCTTCTAGGTTGTATGATTAGCGAAGCGTTTTCTACCATGTGCTTCAATTTTGAGTTCGCGTTGGTTCACTTTTTGCTTGTTTGATGTAATTTGATGTTTCACAAAGTTCGGCCAGGTGGAGTCGTTTAGCTTGGACGAGGCATGGCATGACCTCAAAATTTTTTTCGCTTGGGGGGCATTAACTGCGCATTGACTTTACGTTGAATTTAATTGTAAACATCTCGAATCTAGGCGTGTGGTTGACGAAAATGACCTTCAGTGTCGGCACTTTGAACTCAGTGTACCCAGCGTTGATGTAATTACATCAGATCTGGTGTTTTTTGACTTGCTATCGGGTGTCTGGTGTTGTGATGCAAATTGCTATCAGGAGCAAATCTGATGTTTTTTATGAGAATTTTGTTGTAAATTACGCAAATAATGGGACAAGTCAAAAAAAAAGTGGTGGGAAAAAAGGTTATAAAAGAAAAACTTAAATTCACCCAATTCCATTTGGCAAAAAGTTTTGGAAAAGAGCTGATCTCCAAAAAAGGTCTGCATTCAATTCTTCTGATTAATGGTTGGAAGAAAGGTGTTTTCCCAAACAAATTTGAAAACAGTTTTCAGCCTAATGTAATCTCTGTTTATGGATGATTTTGGGGGAAATTTGCTGAAAAAGCCCCGGTTTTACGGTTTTGATGTTTTTTTCTGCTAACCTATTTTGTTTTGAAAAGTCCTCGTTGCGAACACTGTCTGTACTTTGCGCTCGTGGCTAAGCACAACAAACACAGAAAAACCATACGCATTGTAGTGGAGATGGAGCTTTACTGGTATCAAGTGCTGTGTTGTGAAAAGGTCTGGTGGTGATAGGTTTCATTTGTTTAGGATAGCGGCAGTCGACCAACAGCCAACCAAGGTTCCGGAGGCTCATCTAGTGAAACTAAACAAAGTAAGTTACGTTCTGCATCATCATTTATAAACCTTCACCAATTTAAACTTCAAGCAATAGTTATACTGCAGGAACTAGAACATGTGAAGTTGATACTACCTTGCTACATTCCTACCGAACTAGAACATGTGAAGTTGATACTACCTTGCTACATTCCTACCGAACTAGAACATGTGAAGTTGATACTTATCTATCCATTTTACTTGCGACCTATTTATCAACTTTACGTCAGGATGCTTGTCAGTTTTACATGTAACTAACTTGCTTTTAAGCTGACTAAGGTGAGACTAGTTGAAAACCTAAGCAGTTATAAATTAAACGTAATTATTCCTGTGCATCTGTTTTATTTCCAATGATTTTAGGATCCCAGTTTTTTTTCAATTGCTTAGTTGTTGACCTGCATCGCTTGTTTCCAGAACCGTTGCCACTTTAACACTTGAGATTGGAAGGTTGTTATTTTCCTATTGGCAACGCAGGTTGGCATCATTTTTTCAACATGCGTTGGCTGTTCTAGCTGTCCGTAAAGGACCTAAAGTGAAATTGAATGTTTCAACAGCCGATGCATTTGAATAGATAGAGCAAACAATGTAATTGACACGTTAAGAGTTGAAAATTCGTTTTGTTTGCAGACAACAGCTCCTCCTCAGTTGAAAATGCCATAAAATTTTATTCGCCATTCACCGACGAAATTCTAGTCAGATCGGATTTGAAACACCATATGCGAGAAAACCTTATCATGGTGAGATAAGCAGTATTGGTATTTTTAGGTAGGAATCAGGTTTTTTATTTTTCATTTTGCTCACGCACTCATGTATTACATGTAAACTTTGTCAACTATTAACATTTAATCGTTGGCAGCGTGCTTTCTGGCCTAAAAGCTTCCAGCGCAAAAGCCTATGTGGAAGAACCACCTGAACAGCGACTACTTAAAACAAGCAATGTGAAAAAGCTATCCTCCTACAGGATTCGAACCTGCAGACTTTGGATTACCGGTCCACTGCTCTACCACTTGAGCTGGAGAGGATGTCTCTTCTCATGCGTCAAACCACGACAATATGAAAGTATTATCAACTGTTAATATGTTGTGGTAATAATTAAGTTCTGTAATTATCAGTTTGAATTTAAATGTAAAATTATACTTCTTTCGTGGTGTAGTTTTTTAAAAAGTGTTACTCCTTCTGTGATTTAGAAATGACAGCTAGATTGTTTTCCTGTGGTCATAATTATTACTTAGGTATAAAAATTATACAAACAGTGTTGGAGCTAAATTTGTCGCAAAAGTACTCATGAACAAGAGCATGTACCCGGTTTTAGAGATTTTTGAATAGGAGGATCAGCCCAAATACAATCATGATTGAGGCAGGCGATAACGTCACACGAGAAAGTACAAACAAAAGGAAAATGCTTTGGCCAGTTTTTCCACACATTGCCCAAATTATTCATCGGACCTAAATGAAATAAACTAGATTTTTTTGTTTTGATAGCAATTAAGTGAGAGCCCAATGGAAGCATCATCACTGATGATTCAAACCATGACTACTAATGAAGAAAAAAAGTCAAATGCAGTCAACACATTGCATAGGTATTTTGTTTTGCTAATGGAACATTATTACTGATGTTGTTCTCGAAACAATGCCGTTTCTCCTCATTTCATCATTAATTAGTTTATTACTTGTATTAATTTAAATGAATTTGAAATACAAAGTACTCCAATTAAAAAACAATTAAAGCTATGCGCATTCCAGGCTATGTATAATGTTTCGGTTATTTGGCGGTAGCTGACGTAGATTTTTAGTGATTGACTGAAAACTGTTTAGTTATTTCGCTCAAAATGACCATAGACATTTAAAAGATTTTGCATACAGCCATGAAATTCTGCTTTCCCTGGTGAAAATAACTGAAACAATTTCAAAACGGCCGAAAAAAGGTAAACATGACAGCATTCATCCCTCCTTTCGAATTATCATGCAGGTTAGTTGTGGTTGATTTGTCTTGTCGTAGGTATTTGGACAACATGATTAAAAATCCTGATGATGAAAAATACCGAAAAATTCGAAAGAACAATAAAATTTTCGCCGAGAAAGTAGCACCAGTCGAAGGAGCAGAAGAATTCTTGGAGGCTATTGGCTTTCAAAAGACCATGGAAGAAGGTATCATACTCCAACTATACAATAAATCATACATTGAGACAATTTTGTGCTGTACAGTTGTAGCTTTCTCAGGGAAAAATTTCTGTAGAGCACGCCGGCTATAAACGTTTCGTTGCTAACTTTTTAATACATTTATTTTATATGCCTAACTAGTAGGGTACTCGTACATGTTCTTGGCTAAGTCACTCATTTTGAATCAAGACTTGGAAGACAAAAGATATTTTTCTATTTCAAAAGTGTTGAAACTACGATAGATAAATAGACGTTTATTTTGCACTTCAAAATCACTTCAGACAAAAACACAAATATTTGTATAAAATGAATTGTAGCAGGAAGCTGCGGCGGACCTCTTGGTCATCGAGTCGAGCAGACGTTATCAACGTTATCAACAGCAGACGTTATCAGCGTTATCAAATTTGTCATCTTCGAAAACGTTATCAACGGCTGTGATTTATTTTTTAATTAATAAATCGTTCTTTGAGGTTAAAATAATCATTTATATTTTGAGAGTAAATGTTTTCGTACTTTATCTTGAATGGATTAAAGGGTAATTGTTTTAGGTTATATGCCTAATTCAATTCCTTGACCCCCTGTCCCTGATATTTAAAACTTTTTTGTAATTTTTGAGATTTGTATTTGGTAGGTAAAGATTTAATTCGGTTGATTCTAAACGAGTACTTCGTGTGTGTATCGCTCTACCGGGGCAAAGAATGTTAAAAGACTCATAGGCAATTTTTTACGCGTGTGCTTAATTGCTTATACATTAGCTTAGGATCTTCGTATAAATGCAAATCATTCAGCTTTAGAATTTCACGCCGTTTGGCTCCAGAAATTAGTTTTACAGCTTTATTTTGAAGGGTTGCTAATTCTTCCAAATGTTTGTCAAAAGCAAGCATTTGCCCAAACCGTGATTCCGTTGAGCAAATTAGGATAAATCATTAAATGGTCTCAAGTTATGTAGTGCTGTAGGGTTATTATGCAGTGCATCTCAAGGATTACGACGTCGTTAAGTTTTTTAAAATAAACAAAAAACTTCTAATATCGTAACTCTTGCGAAACGTTGTGTAATACGGCCCCTGATTTGGGTGAAATAGGACGAAGTTTTACATATGACTCCTAGTGATCTAGATATTTTTGTGGCAATTCAGTATTAATTACCGATCACTTCGACTCAAATATCGATCCATTCGCCCCCCCAACCAATTATTTTTCTCTATTAAATAAATGGTTTACTTCTTGTCAGTTTGATTAAACTATAAGATTTTATGTTTTACGGTATATACCAGCATGTAAATAAGAGAACTAAATTTTTACCATCGGCCACCTCCCACGTAGCCATTGCCCATTTATGCAACCAGTTTAGTCATGTTTTTGCACTGCTAGTTTGTATGCCACATTTCATAACCATTAATTTTTATTTAAAAATAGGCCTAAAATTAAGTCGTTAAAAAAAAAATACAAAATTTTCGAGGGAAAAAAAAGCAAAAAATCAGACCCCCAAAACAGCCTCCATTGCAGATTTCTGGCTGCACGCCTGAGTCTAATCATGTTTTTGCACTGGTTATTTCTATGCCATTAAGATTTCTTTCAGATGCCACGTTTAAAAAGCATTGCTTTTAATCAAAATAAGCCTAAAATTAAGTTTTGCAAAAAATAAAATTTTTATAGTGTTTGGGGCTCTGCCCCCACACCACCCCCAATGGGCTTCGGCGAAGCTTTCAGACCCCCGAACACAGCCTCTCCCCCCACTGCAGATTTCTGGTTACGCACCTTATACTAAACGTGTGCTGCTTATACTTTAAAGTTTCAGAATCTTACAATGAGAAGTTATTGAGCTAGCCAACTAACAACCGCTATCTACAGTAACGAAGTAGTACCACTATCTTTTAAATGTAACCTTTTGCAGCCTACTATACAATATGAAGGGTAATGCCATGAAGTTCCGGCCCGGGTGTCACCATTCTTAGCGACGCCACTGATTTTAGCATTGTTTTTTTTTTTGGGTTTACTGTTGCTTTATACAGTAGTTAGTTCTTGATTCATTCTTTCACTTAAAATAGAAAGGGCATTCGCGTTGATGTTTGAGTAAGTGTTGTTGCTGAATAATTTTGGGTTTGAAATTAGAGTATTAGCGACAACAATGCTACATTCTGAATGATGAAGCATCAGATTTGTTCTTCTACCGAAGCATTGCACTAAATACTTTTGCAATAAAACGCTGTCGCAGTTTTGAAGCTCATAACGTTGTTACGAGCTTTTCGTTATGTGCACACAACATCACAATCTCCACGTAAATACATGCAAATTTATTGTTAAAGCTAAGCCTAATTTAACTTATTCAAATAGAATCAATTTAGTAAAAGTAATCAAAAGTATTAATGCAAACCTACGCCAACCAATTTAAAACTTGCACTTCAGAAGCTATGAATATGCTAATTTAAAACTTGCACTTCAGAAGCTATGAATGTGCTAACATCCCAAATTCAAAATACTCCTTTCTCTGCATTTGTTAAACCAGGGTACAACAACACTATAGCTAGACTTGTAAACTAACAATTACGAATAATATAATCTCGAACAAGATCATGGGTCAAAACAGCAAGACTTCAATAATTTGCACTCTCACCAAAAATAACAGTTTCTCAAGTTTGTCGCTCTAGTTCGCAAATACGCTACAGGTAGCTGTAAATTAGATTTATAGAGAAAAGAGATCCTGTTTCGTAATATGATACTAGGCAAAACAAACCTTTAAGCAATTTTAAACCACGCGTTGACAAGCTTGATAATAAATGAGCACGATAATAACTAGAGCAAACGTTGCAAAAACAATTTTAGAAAGCAACTCATTATTATAAAATTGTAATAGGGGTTTCAAAATCGTGACATTATCCCCTTTTCAGACGAAAATTCACAAATTTTGATCACAAACAAAACACAGAGAATCAATTATGACGTGATTGGTTATTTACACCAGCCGACTTAAGCAATCAGAACCAACGCAATCTTTCCCTTTTATGCATTGATATTTGATGCGATAATTCTGTAAGAACAATGCCCATCGCATTACTTTGTCGTTGTCATACTTGGTGCGATCAATAAATTGCAATGCTTGGTGGTCAGTTTGAAGCACAAATTCTACACCATACAAATAAACACGAAACTTCTTAATAGCCCACACAATAGCTAAGCATTCGCGTTCAATAGTAGAATATCGCTTTTCAGTATTGGTCAAATTCTTACTCTCATAGCTAACTGGAAACAACTCTCCGTGATGGTCCTGCAATAGCATTGCGCCAAGTCCAATCTTAGATGCATCACAACGTAACACAAAAGGTTTTGATGTATCAGGCAATTTCAATATAGGCGCAGTTGCTAAACTTGCCTTGAGTGCATTGAAAGCATTATCCTGTGCAACATCCCATGGTACAACATTAGGATTGCCTTTGCGAGTCAAGTCAGATAATGGCGCAGCAATAGCAGCATAATTAGGAATGTAGTCACGGTAATAACCAGTCAAACCAAGGAAAGATCTAACTTCCTTCTTGGTTCGGGGTTGAGGAGCATTCTTAATTTTAAGCGCATTTTCCTCGTGTAAACCGATAACTCCTTCCCCTACATGATGACCAAGAAAATTCACTTTACGAGCACCAATCACCGATTTAGGGGGCCTGATGGTCATACCAGCTTCACGAAATTTACGGAAAAGACACCTTAAAACACGAACATGCATAACCCAATCCCAAGTGTGCACGATAATATCATCAATATACATTTTTACATTGCCAAGGTCTTGCAGTAATTTTCTCATTGCGCAAACAAAGGTAGCGGAAGAATTAATCATTCCAAAAGGCATTTTTAGAAATTCGTAGCTGCCTTCATGTGTTACAAAAGCGGTTTTGGGCACGTCATCCTTCGCAACCTGAATTTGCCAGTAACCCTTAGCCAGATCAATAGTAGTCAAGTAGCGAGCATTACACAGTTTCTTACACATCAGCACTGGTAGTCATAGGCTCAGGATCAAAAACAGTGATCTTATTAAGCTTATGATAATCAATGCACAACCGATTTGACCTGTCTTTTTTCCCCACCAACACCACAGGTCAGGCATAGGCAGAATTAGAGGGCTGTATAATACCACTCTCCATCATTGCCTTTATATTATTTGCTAGGCCTTCACGTAAACTAAAAGGTACAGCATAAGGTTTTGAACGCACAGGTTCAACACTAGTTAAAGTAATTTCATGTTCAATTAAATTAGTGCAGCCAGGTAAATCACTAAACACATCATCAAAATCATGCAACAACTCAGTCACCTCTCAGTTCTGCATTAGTAAGTTGATCATCTAACTTAACCATATCAACCGTCTCACTTGACTGTACAGACGCAAACTCCAAAAAGTCACCCTCCGCTGCCAACATGTCGTCGAACCCTAAATTTTGTTGCGCACAGCAGCTTGACGTAACAGTGTCATTCGTGTCTCTCATGTGATACTTTTTCAGAAGATTGGCATGCATCAGCTTCACCTTCCCGTTGATGTCGATCTTATAATCCACAGGGCCAACTGCTTCTACTACTTCGAATGGGCCTTTCCACTGCATTACCAACTTGTTGTTGTCAGTTGGAAGCAAAAGCAAAACAAAATCGCCAGGTTGGAACTGCCGTTGCTTGACTTTATGCTTATCATAATTCGCTTTATACTTGTTTTGAGCCCTGGTCATCTCTTGCTTCACGAGATCAAAAGTCTTGTCGAGCCTTTCTCTAAGGTCAACCACGTAACGGTAACTGCTAAGCACTTCAGGTTCAGTATTTTCAGCGGACCAGATTTCTCGCAGAATATTCATCGGTCCTCGAACAGGTCTACCATACATCAGCTCTAAAGGTGCAAACCCAGTTGACTCTTGTGGAACTTCCCTATACGCAAAAAGAACTTCCCTATACGACTAAGAAACGATGCCATTCCTTCGGTTGATCAGCGCATAGTTTCTTCAGCATACTCTTGAGGGTGCCATTGAACTTTTCCACAAATCCGTTACACTGCGGATGGTATGGCGTTGTAGACAAATGACGTAGTTTAAGTAGCCGTTCCATTTCCTTCATGCAATCTGATATGAACTGACTTCCCATATCACTCAGGATTTCCTCAGGAATACCAAGTCGACTGTACGTAGATACCAATCCTTCAGCCACGTCTTCTGTGGGTATATTTTTCAAGGGCACTACCTCCGGATATCTTGTAGCGTAATCCACTAAAGTTAAAATGTATTTAAAGCCAGCACCACTTGATGGGGGAATAGGACCAACAATATCGACTGCCACTCATTTAAATGGGATGTCGATTAGCGGCATTTTCTGAAGCGGCAATTTTGAAATGTTTTCTTTCTTCAGCGTTCTTTGGCATATGTCACACGACAAGCAGAATCGTCGCACATCATCTTTTAATCCGGGCCAAAAAAATTGCTTAGAATGCGATCCGTTGTCTTCTTAATTCCCATGTGACCGCTCATCATTGTTTCATGGGCCAACTCCATGGTCTTGATTGGCAACGACTTTGGCACTACAAGTTGTTTGATTTTCTTTCCCCCATTGACATTGGGATGTTGGAAAAAGCGGTACAACAACTTGTCCTTTATACCGAAATAAGACTTGCCTTTGCCTTTTAACTTCTCGTCGCACGCTGAACGTAGCTTCTCAAGGGATTGATCTGCCATTTGCTCCTCAAATTGAGCACGATTTATAGCAGTCCACTCACTGCCTCCTTCAACTTTAAGGGGTTTAGCAGAGCGATTTTGATCACGAGTTTGCGACCTCATAGCTACAGCAGACATTTTAGGCTCATGGCTCAGACCATCATGCGATTCACCACTAACTACATTTCCGAAGATAAGATCGTGTAAAGGATCTTTGATGCACAACGCCTCCACGTGACCATTGTAAAATGGCGTACTGACGTTAATGACTGCAATCGGAGCCTCTATCACAGATCTGTCCAACAAGGTCAACCTTACGGTCCTTCCAGTAAATTGGTTTTCCTTCACCAAATTTTGTCTAACCACGACACCATTGCAACCTGTGTCTCTAAGCACATTAACACATTTTCTCCGACCTTACCAGCAACAACAGGTAAACCGTTCACGTTAAGCTTTTCCTCGCTAGTGACAACTGGTTGCAAAACCGGAATCTCTCTCTTTACTTTTAGAGTAGCAGCAGCAGCTATCTGTTTTTTCTTGGTGGCTTGGCTTCGCATCCTGCAATCTCGTGCCAGATGACCATTTTTGTCGCAAATAAAGCACTTCCTGCTTCGGTCCAACGCACCAGCTGGTTTCAGTTTTGAACATGCATAAGCTCTATGACCAGTTTGATGACAACTGTAACAAGTTCCAGCACTGCGACCATTTACCTCTTTCTGGGGTTTTGGACTAAGAGAACATAACTGAGAATTATGGGGTTGCAAAAAGTGATCCGCGACTACAGGCAGGTCATTTAGGGTCTTGGGCGCTTGCTTCTTGAGGTAAACTGCCAAATTCTTGGACAAGAGTTGAGAAATTGCTCTTTGACTAGCAAATCTCGAATTGCCTTCCACTCAAATCCGCTACTTGCCATCTCGACCCATCTCTGGACGTAATTATTAATTAGCACAATAAATTGCGCCGAAGTTTCATTGTTGCTTGGAGTCGCCTTCCTAAATTTTGCATGGTAGCCTTCCTCGGTTAGTTCGTACCGACATAGCAGCGCTTTCTTCAGCTGATCATAGTCCACTGCATGATCTTCCGAAAGGCGAGAATATACTTCAAGAGCTCTTCCCGTCAACAGAGCACTCAAGCGAGTAGCCCAATCAGAGCGATCCCAATTATTTGAGTATGCAAATCTTTCAAACCTCAGCAAATAATTGTCCAATTCATCCTTCTCGTCTATGAAAGTGGGAAGCTTGGGTACCTTGGCTCTCCGACTAGCCAACTGGTCGGTACTCCGTCTCTCTTCCTGGATTCGCGCCAGTTCTAATTCTACTTTCTTCAGTTCTAGCTCTTGCTGTTTTTGTTTCAATGCGGCTTCAGCGCTTACTCTTTGCAATTCTTTTTCAGCCTCAGCAGCCACTCTTTGCGCTTCTCTTTCGGCTTCAGCAGCGGCTCTCTTCTGAACAGCTTTAGCCCTTTCTTCTCGCTCAGCCACCTGCTGTTCCTGAACAAACTTCAGCAGCGTATCGCCTTGCAGTCCCATTTCCTTTCCAGCTGCTATTAACTTATCCATTGCTGTTCTACGTGCTTTGTACGAGTTCTGATCTTGCAACTAAAAGCTTCGAAACTTTTGAAATAATTCCCGGACGATCCCCCAATTGTTACGAGCTTTTCGTTATGTGCACACAACATCACAATCTCCACGTAAATACATGCAAATTTATTGTTAAAGCTAAGCCTAATTTAACTTATTCAAATAGAATCAATTTAGTAAAAGTAATCAAAAGTATTAATGCAAACCTACGCCAACCAATTTAAAACTTGCACTTCAGAAGCTATGAATATGCTAATTTAAAACTTGCACTTCAGAAGCTATGAATGTGCTAACATCCCAAACTCAAAATACTCGTGTCTCTGCATTTGTTAAACCAGGGTACAACAACAACACTATAGCTAGACTTGTAAACTAACAATTACGAATAATATAATCTCGAACAAGATCATGGATCAAAACAGCAAGACTTCAATAATTTGCACTCTCACCAAAAATAACAGTTTCTCAAGTTTGTCGCTCTAGTTCGCAAATACGCTACCGGTAGCTGTAAATTAGATTTATAGAGAAAAGAGATCCTGTTTCGTAATATGATACTAGGCAAAACAAACCTTTAAGCAATTTTAAACCACGCGTTGACAAGCTTGATAATAAATGAGCACGATAATAACTAGAGCAAACGTTGCAAAAACAATTTTAGAAAGCAACTCATTATTGGAACGACCGACGCTCGCGTCGCGTGTTCCTTTGTTTTTACTCGGCCATTTTCTAACTAATGAGTGCGAGATTTCAGACTTTTGCTTATAACTCGAGAAACGTTTGGTCTAGCTACATGAAATTTTGACAGCAGTTTGAGATTAATGAGTTTTATGTTTGTACCAAATTTCGAGGCAATCGGTCACGTGACTTCGGGTTTATGACCCGAAAACCGCCCCGAAAGTTTGGCGTAAAAAGCGGTCTAAGTCAAAAACGGCTTAAGTACGGCAAAAAATATTTCTCATGGTTATATGTCTTAAGATATCCTTTCATCCCTACCAACTCACTTTCGGCCGCGATGAGGTTTTTTTCTTATTTTTTTCCTTTTTTTTTCTTCCTAAAGCTTGTACGCTCTTCTTCTCCTAAACCACAAAACATAGAAATCTAATTTTTGTGTGAAGTTGTTGAGGTACATACGCAATTGTGTCTCCTGAAATTTTTTTGGGGCAACTCCCCCGGGAACCCCCCCAAAATGTGGCCCCAAAAAATCAATTTTTTGAACAGCTGAAGCTAGGGTGCCAGTCTGTTTTGATATCAGCAGATATTTAACAGACCAATATATTTTGACATAGTTTGGGGGTGCCACCCCCCCGGGGACCCCCCCAAATGGACCCCCCAAAAATCAATTGTTTGAACGGCTCAAGGTAGAGTTCTACTTTTTTTTGATATCAGCAGATCTTTAACAGACAAATATTTTGACATAGTTTGGGGGTACCACCCCCCCCAGGGACTCCCCCAAATGGGCCCCCCAAAAATCAATTTTTTTAACGGCTTAACTTAGAGTGCCAGTGTATTATGATATCAGCAGATATTTAACAGACAAATATTTTGACATAGTTTGGGGGTGCCACCGCCCCGGGGACCCCCCAAATGGACCCCCCAACAAATCAATTTATTGAATAGCTCAACTTGGGTGCCAGTCTGTTTTGATATCAGCAGATATTTAACAGACAAATATTTTGACATAATTCTGGGGTGCCACCCCCCCCCAGGGACCCCCCAAATAGACCCCCAAAAATCAATTTTTGAACGGCTCAAGCAAGGGTGCCAGTGTTTTATGATATCAGTAGATATTTAACAGACAAATATTTTGACTCAACTTTTCTGGAGGTTCCATAATCAAATATTTTTGAATAATTGCTGATTTTACGGTAGACAAAAAGTACTTTTGAGCGTCACAGCATTAGCTGTGCGTCGGTCGTTCACTGGGTTTGCTGGCAAACTCCCATCTAGTTGTAATAGGGGTTTCAAAATCGTGACAAACGTAACTACAAAAAAAGAGGAAAACCATTTAAAATGTAACTTTTTAGTTCTCATGATATCCAACGTATCCAGATGGTTCACTTCTGCTGTAATTTTTCATTAGGCATTGGCTTGCTACGAACTGCCAAAGTAATGTTACAAAGGTTTTATTGAGAAAATCCAAGACCTTTACTTGGCATAGTGTGGCTAAAGAATCTAGAGCATAAACTGCGGTTTAAGTATTCTTTGTTCTTTGATATGTTTTTAGAGGAATTATTCTTTGTCATGGAATCGGTAGATGTTGCGAAATTAGAAGAGGCTAAGGAAATTCTTTCATCTGCTGAAGCTCTGGAGTTTCGATTGTACAGAGATGCTAAAGTGAGCAGCAAGTTTTATGATCTTAAGAAAAGGTCTAAAACCGTTAATTGAAGTAGCAATTTTCATTTAACTTAGTGTTTGAGTAGCCATCTGTGCAAAGATTATGTATATTCTCAGTTGCTGTACGCCTGTACGGCCTGCCGTTTCGGGGTTTGTTTCTACACCAGCAAGAAACAGAGAGTACACTGGTAGGCTGAAAGACAGAGTCATAAAGGCTGCACGAAAATTATCACTTGTGGTAACTTTCGTACCCAGCGAGAGTGCTTGACCTAACCAAATCGCAGATCTGATCAAGGAGCTATATATTCTCAGTCGCTGCACGGCCGGTCGTTTCGGGGTGTGTCCCCTCATCAGCAGCGAATAGAGTCTACTGGTTGGCTGAAACACAGGGTCATAGATTAGGTGTTCGGGTTTTTCACTTTTTGTTTAAATCTTTTTCTTTATACGATTTTAAGAGTACAAATTAACATGAAAAAAAAATCGTGATTGTTTTTTTTTTTTGAAAAAAATTTTTTTCTTCATACCCTGGGGGGGGTATGAAAGGTTTTTATGGGGGTGCGTATGACTAATATCACATAAGTCAAAAACTACCGCACCTAGGAAGACAATTTTTACATCAAACCATTCAGAAACACAGGTTTCCTATCTGTGTTCAACACATTATGTGGCTTTAACTGCTCTATTTTTCAAGTTATTTCCGAAAAACTGTTTTTACCCCTTTTTGCTTGCCATTTCGCTTTGAATTAAAGGTATTTTGTCCACACCGCACAGGTGGCTAATTGGTGGACGCATCTGACCTATAGCCAGTCTGAAGCGAGAAATCTTAATTTGATTTCGGGGTGGATACCACCTTAACATAAGTTACTAGTTACTCAACAATCGCCACTACTGCGACGCTGCACTGCATGGCTGGATGCAGCGCATGGAAATGACTACTCCTGCTCGCTCCTTATCACTTTAAAAGTTACTACTGCAAGTCTAATAAGGATGTAATTTTTTATTCTGCAGTATGCAACGTTGCACACGACAAGCGCGATTATTGCACTCATTTTCACTCTTGACTTTTGTTTTCACTTTATTAAGAAACACCAAACATTTTCAGACACGACTTTCTTTTTCAGCCACTCATCCATTTTAGTCTTTGCTTCCGTGACAAATAAATCCCGATATCAACTTGTCGTTTTTCTTCGGCTTCGCGAAAATCTTTCACTCTTCCTTCACTCATGCAACGCGACATAAGACCAATATATCTCTCACAAGAGCGGTTATGATTGTCGATTGAATTCCAAAAAACTTTGTCGTCAATCTGGAGGCAAGGTGCTGCTTTACTGCTGGATCCAAAGCATGACCCGATAGGTGCTCGCTTCCATGCAAGTTGCTTGGTGTCAACATCACCAGGAAGTTGCTGATCGCCGTGATCGGGATCTTTCAGGTGTTTTGCTTAGAACGCAGGACTTTTTGAATGAACATTTAGGATCAGATTGATTGGGTTCATCCACGAGCAGAAGTGTTTTACAAACACGTTTTAAGCAATGATCAACCAGATTGGTATGCTGTTGGCGAAAATCCAGCAATAAATTACGAAGAAATATCATGTTTGTTGGTCCTTCGAGATGATCAGGCTTGTTTGTTGATTTTAGCTTGGTGTGTAGTTGGGATAGAGATTCCATCGAAGTTTCAGCGATTTTTGCCTTACTAGCAAGAAAGCATTTCGTTTGCAAGGTAAGTACTGCATATTTTGGATATCTTCGCTTGGTATCTGACTTCATTGATTTCAGATCTATCGTTACAGCTGGTTAACAACTGCGAATGACTACATGAGCCTTCTATTTGACATCAAAATGACCGACACTCAAAAGAGCAAACTTCTTCAAGTCACAAGCTACATCATATCGGTTTATGTGTTAATGCTTTTGAAAATTCATTTGAATTCACGCGCGTCTGAAGGACCAACAAACATGATATTTCTTCGTAATTTATTGCTGGATTTTCGCCAACAGCATACCAATCTGGTTGATCATTGCTTAAAACGTGTTTGTAAAACACTTCTGCTCGTGGATGAACCCAATCAATCTGATCCTAAATGTTCATTCAAAAAGTCCTGCGTTCTAAGCAAAACACCTGAAAGATCCCGATCACGGCGATCAGCAACTTCCTGGTGATGTTGACACCAAGCAACTTGCATGGAAGCGAGCACCTATCGGGTCATGCTTTGGATCCAGCAGTAAAGCAGCACCTTGCCTCCAGATTGACGACAAAGTTTTTTGGAATTCAATCGACAATCATAACCACTCTTGTGAGAGATATATTGGTCTTATGTCGCGTTGCATGAGTGAAGGAAGAGTGGAAGATTTTCGCGAAGCCGAAGAAAAACGACAAGTTGATATTGGGATTTATTTGTCACGGAAGCAAAGACTAAAATGGATGAGTGGCTGAAAAAGAAAGACGTGTCTGAAAATGTTTGGTGTTTCTTAATAAAGTGAAAACAAAAGTCAAGAGTGAAAATGAGTGCAATAATTGCGCTTGTCGTGTGCAACGTTGCATACTGCAGAATAAAAAATTACATCCTTATTAGACTTGCAGTAGTAACTTTTAAAGTGATAAGGAGCGAGCAGGAGTAGTCATTTCCATGCGCTGCATCCAGCCATGCAGTGCAGCGTCGCAGTAGTGGCGATTGTTGAGTCACTAGTAACTTATGTTAAGGTGGTATCCACCCCGAAATCAAATTAAGATTTCTCGCTTCAGACAGGCTATAGGTCAGATGCGTCCACCAATTAGCCACCTGTGCGGTGTGGACAAAATACCTTTAATTCAAAGCGAAATGGCAAGCAAAAAGGGGTAAAAACAGTTTTTCGAAAATAACTCGAAAAATAGAGCAGTTAAAGCCACATAATGTGTTGAACACAGATAGGAAACCTGTGTTTCTGAATGGTTTGGTGTAAAAATTGTCTTTCTAGGTGCGGTAGTTTTTGACTTATGTGATATTAGTCATACGCACCCCCATAAAAACCTTTCATACCCCCCCCCCCCCCAGGGTCTGAAGATAAAATTTTTTTTCAAAAAAAAAAAACAATCACGATTTTTTTTCATGTTAATTTGTACTCTTAAAATCGTACAAAGAAGAAGATTCAAACAAAAAGTGAAAAACCCGAACACCCTAATACATAATACGTTTTTGACTAGAAAAAGACAGCTTGCTATGTAAATGTGAAGTTAGACTTATTTCTCTCTAAAGCAATTACATATATAGTAGTTGTTAATGATGTTATTCAAATTTCGAAGGGATGGAATGTTACCAGTCCATTAAATTTAGCAACCGATTTTGTAACTTTGGCAACCGGTTCGCACGAACCGGCTGAACACTGAACAGCTTCGCTGGTTGTGGAAGATTTTTTGTTCCTGGTTTCCAGGACAACAAGCACAGCGAACATACAGTAGTAAACCAGAAAAAAGATGCACCATCTTTTTTAATTAACCGATTCATGTTGTTTTGTTAGATTTTAATTCCCACTGGCGCTGGGCCTCCGCAATTTTCGCTACCTGATGAATTTTATAAACTAACATCAAGTGAAATTAAACGTGAACAAGAAAAAAGGTGCTATAAAGTTTAATTGACAAAGTTGTATGCAATTGGTTAGGTCTGCCGTTTTCCTAGAAACACATTTAACCTCATCTTCACTGTCAGTCTCCCAAGACGTAACCTAGGCATTAGGAAGTTTCTATAAATGATAATGTAGGGCAGGGGTTCTCAAACTTTTGACTTTACAGAGCCCTTGAAGAGATTGACCATTATCTACAGAGCCCCACAATCAAATTCTTAAAATAAAAAGAATAGAGTAAACGAACAGCTTGCGGGGGGCCCCTAGGTTTCTGTAGCGGAGCCCTAGGGCTCCGCCCGGAGTATTTTGAGAACCTATGATGTAGGGTACTTGTAATTGCAACCAATTTTGTTTAGGACAGAGAACGTGGAATTGAATAAACAATTACGAACCAAAGCGATGCGTGAAGCCGGGAAAACGAATCAAAATTACAACTACACTATCATTCGAATCAAATTTCCAGACGAGCGATTATTACAAGGTAGTGATGTTTGATTCTCTATTGTCATTGCCGTCTATTCGGTGAAAGTTCCGAGGGAGTAATTGAATCACTTCTCTCGTTTCGTTTATGTGGACTCCTACCCTAATCTTCAATGCAAGTTAATCCAGCTATCTTTTCGTACCTGTTTTACAGACCTTATTTTTACTCTTTGATCATATTTATTATTCATTGAAACTGTTTTGTAAATTGCGGTAATAGTGATGCTCTTGAGTCTCGATTTACCGTTAAGCTTTTTAAAATCACAAAACTATTTTTTGCTAGAGCCGCGAGTGCAATTGAAATTTTTTAGAAAACAAGCTACATAATGATTATTTCATTGTTGCAATTTTTTTCAGGTACATTTCGATCGCGAGAAACTACCGATGATTTGAAATCATTCATTCGTCAAAATATCAATGTGGAATGGGCGGTCTTTGATCTTAAAACTTCACTAGGAGAATTATTAAATGACGACAACCGTACTCTCGCAGCGTGCAAACTTGTAAGCTAATTTGCCTAGTATTATAGTAATTATGATTTTTCAATACCATTACTTTTTTGCATGTACGATTTGGTCACCTAAAAATCACTTTTAGACGGAAACTCAAGAGCTATACTAATTGTTTATTGCTGTTGAATGTGATATCAAGTATTATGGGGGAATTTTCTCTACAAAATTGCTGCGTAGTGCTTACAATGTTTATCGAGTATAGAAGCAGATACGATTGCCAACGTCTGTTCAGTGTTTACTCCACTCAGCGTCTTTTCATTAGATTCTGCGTAGCCTAGACGCACCGCTACAAACATCGGAAAAGCTTTCTGAAGTATAATAAAAATATGATTTTGGTCGAATTTGACTTAATATAGGTATTTGCAAGGATTATCAAGTGTGTACTGGTAACTGAAAAATACATTAAATACGGGGGCATTGTGGTTAAAATGTTCGAAAGCAACAAGGTTCCGACGCTGTCTCCTAGTCGAGACAGCTTAGCAAGTACATTTCTTCCTGATACGAGTTGACCTAAGTTCAGTTGTTTTTTAGGTGCCAGCTGCTGTAATAAACTTGGTTTGGAATGAAGAAATTCGTCTTCAAGTATTGAAAGAACAAGGAATTCACTTGGCACTTCGTTCTCATTGAACATTTTTGATGTTAATGCGTCAATTTAAATAGCAGTGTTGAACGTTCAAAATGACGTGCAGAATTTTGATACACTGATGAAAATGATCCCTAAAGATTGCTCTAGGGAACAGAAAAAGAGTCGATAAAAAAAGCTTGAGATAAAAAATCAAATGTGCAGTAGCGTTGTCAATGGCTTAAAATGACTACGGTACTAAAAAAGTTGCATTTTTGTGTTCGTTTTTCAATATTGTTTTTCCAAACAGTCGGACTTCTTTACATTACTCTTCGTTTAAGATGTGCAATTTCTTGATACTGTGCATGCAGCTTGGTTGTCGATTGCTCCGTGATGACAATCCATGACATTTGAAAATAAGCACTGGTAAGGCCATGATTAAGCCTTGATGGATTTTTGAAACTGGTGTATTAATTTTCAACGTTTTATTTAATGTGTATCAGCGGACCATTTGGTCAATGGCGAACATCAAAAGATGCAAGTACCGAACAAAATGGGTGTTAACTTTTAGCATTTGGCCACTTTGTTCGACTTGCCACCAGACGTCAGTAGTTGGTAAGACATTGCAGTGCCTGTGACGTTATTTAATAAATTTAAAAATGGCAAGGTAACTTGATCTACGTTTGATATTGGTTATTTTGGTGATGTTTAAACGTTGAAAAGTGAACGATTTGGTCTACCTACGTTAGTATAGTACCAGTACGAGTGATTAGCCTGCCGCGATTTTAGATTGCAGCTGCTTAGCTTCTGCAATAAATTTTCGTTGAATATGCGTGGCTGTTTTTGAGATTTCACTTCATAAATGCGTTGGATTTTTATCATAAATGCATTGTACGTCTCGTTTTCGTTCTTTTCTGCGATGCAGTTAGTAATATTTGTTTGTCGTTGTTATTGTAATGGAAAAGTACTACCGCACTGGCGCACATGTGTTTACCAAGACTGGTTTGTCTAATAAATGAATGTGAACCGGACCGTCACAAATAAGCATTTATTTTTGATTGAATGCCACTTGAGATATTTTGTGTCATCTGGCTTTTGAAAAGAATATCCCTCCTTGATCCTCAATACTTCAATGTAATTCTAGCTGTTTCCAATAAGCCCGATGTTGAGGATATGGACCACGCCTTAAATAACCCTTGTTATCTATAAAATACAGTACGTGCACGGCGTAGTATTCTAGAGAATGGGGAAGCGCTTAATGCCATTCTAAATAGGTAAAGGTTTGCGACACAAGTTTTCTCCGCGTTAATGGAATAACAATTTAAAACGATTCTTGCGGCAAAGCTTTGTTTAGTTCAAGCCGTAAAAAAATTCCAGTTATCCGTCACTATACCAGCGCCCCCGCTCCATACATACTTGTTACGAGTAACTTTACATTACTAACTCCCCGCGGCTGGCAAAATTCCTACATCTGGAAACCACACTTTTTTCATAAAATATTTATGTAAGCAAGTAACAGTAGCAATCAACAAAGCAAAGATAAGGCGGCGAATGCTCAATACAGCATTACCCGAAGTTTCAAGCCTTATTTTCTGACCGACAAATTGAGCATTTGAAGAGCTTCAAGGGGGACTGGCGAGGAAGCTAAGTAATTCCAAAACTAAGACGATGGAGTTTCCACAATATACCATTGACACACGTAGTTAATTACATCTTGCGCAGTCATTAATTTCTCTGCATCAGCATCTGGGATTTCATTTCCTGCAATTGCAATACGCATGTGATTAGATTCAAATACCATTTGTTAGGAGCATGGCGACCAGGGTTAAATTATCGATGTGTACTAGGATTAGCCATTTACGGAAGGAAAGACTATTAGACGGGTGAATCGCCCAAAAAACAACAGCGCCATTT